>PVKU01000024.1:0-600000 GCA_004027475.1 Anoura caudifer
ATTGGTTTATTATAAAGAATGTATTCAGGGAGACGGATGAGCAGCCAGATGAAGAGATGTAAAAGGCAAGTGTGCATGGGTTCCCAGCGCAGGAGCTTCTCTGTCCCTGATGGGTTGCAATGTGCCATCCTCATCATCCTGGACGATGACGTGTTCACCAACCCAAAGCTCTTCGGACCCCATACTATTGGGATTTTTATGCAGGCTTCATCAAATAGGCATAAACGATCATTAACCCAACCTCCACCCCCTCTTCCCTTTGAAGAGAATGGGAGTGGGGCTGGAAGTTCCAAGTTGCTAATTATGGCTGGTCTTTCTGGTCACCAGCCCCCATCTGAGGCTATCACAAGCCTACCAGAGTCACCTCATTAGGATAGAAGACTCTTCAGCCACTCAGGAAATTCCAAGGGATTAAGGAGCTCCGTGTAGGGAAGCAAGGTTAAAGGTCAAATATCAGAATAATAAAGGATGCTCCCAGTACTTTTGTCTCTTAAGAAATAACAAGTTTTAACAGCTTCATGCCAGGAACCCAAGGTGTATATATAGAAACACAGATATCAGGGGAAAGGACAAGAAGAAACAATCCAGTTGCACACAACATACAAAAATCTTAAGTGAGACATAGCCTAGTGCAGTGAATTGGGGTCAAATCATACATGGCCTTGGATGCCACATTCAGTCTCAGAGCCGTTTTAAGAAAATACAGCCAAAAATTAAATTTTACTCAGATGCAATTTCATTGGTGTCAAAATGATCTCTAAATGTAATCACCTGGTTAGTGATTGCAATCAATACTACCGAAAGTTTTACTCAAATGGACCTCTCAGAACTCTTGATACCCAATGATCTGCCTAGATTAACTTATTTTTCCACTGAAAGTATGATTATGGATAAAACTCTTGGAAACATCTATGTATTTAGGAAGCAGGTAAAATGGAAGGGAAAAAAGGCAGATTAATTAAAAGAATATCCCTCAAATTTCCTAAGTTTTTGCTTAAAGGTTACGCCATTTCTCTCCTCCCCATCATATGCGCCTCTCCATGTGTCCTCTGCATGCTCTTCTCTAACCTCCCAGTTCACAGTCCCGCCTCTGCACTGGGGTAGCTCCAGCCATTTGATCACAGAAGGCCTGGCCTGACTTAGCAAGCTCTGTTCTGACATGCTTCAATAACTGTGCCTTTGCCTGTAAGAATATATGGGAAAGAAATATTCTATTCTCAGGACACTATGTTCATACTACTAATACCCTGACAAGTATTAGATGAGTAGCATCCCATTAGCCCACACCCAAAGGACAGAACGGAAAGCATCATGCACAGTCCCATCTTGACTGGGCTGAAGGAATGCGCGAAGGCTGCTCCATCTGCATTCACTTGCAGACCCAACTTGGGGCAAAACAGGGAAGCCCAAAGTGAGAATTTTATGATCAACTGGTTTCTAGAACAAGCAATTTTACTAAGCAGCCTTAGGCAGCAGTACTGTGTATAAAACAATGGGAAGTTTTAAAATAAACCAAATGTCAGGCATAAAATGCATTTTTCTTACTTTACTCTGAAAGAATGCACCAGGGAGAAATTCAGTAAATAAAACCTGTTGAAAATATGAGCATTCCTGCAGGCTTATTTCCAGTGGGATGTTAATACAGGCTCGCAGTCATACCTCGATTAATGAAGAGAATGTGCTCCAATGACACACTTATTTATCAGATATTTTAAAGCAAGACAGAAAAAAATACAAAAGATTGAAGTGTTTGCTTCAGAATGTCATGTAGGAGGGTAAAAATATGACATGTAATATAAAAATCTGACAAAATAATAAAGAAAATAGCATCAGATCTGCTGGAAAACATAAAATAGGCCTCCTAAGATTTAGTGTAGAAGTAAATAAGGAGAAATCATGCTAAAGGGTATTAGGGAAGAAACCTAATATTAAACCTGCAGTCAGGATGGGTAGGTCTGAGGAAGGGTTGGTTGGAGAAGGCTCACCAGCTGACCTGTTGAAAGGCAGAGCAGCATCGGTTTCGGTAATGAAGGAGACAGTTTCACCCAGATCCAGCCACCCCTGCAGCTGCTATTTGTGACCCAGAGGAGTGGAGGGAGGGAGAGAAACTGGAAGAAGTATCGTAGGAGGGGAGAAAAAACCCATATCAGAACTGAGGTATCATTCCTCCTCTCCAATTTCCGATAGGAGGAACTCTTGTTTTCACAGCCTAGAGACCCCATCATGGATTGAATCTCTGATATACTAGCTTCCTGAGGTCTGGTATTCTTTTTAAGAGGAAACCAACCTTTCCCTTCACTTTGAATAAACAAGTATAACACTTAAGTACATAAGTGCTAGTTAGGGTAAGATATTCATTAAATACAAGAGTCGAAGCATATCCTCAATGGGGACAGCAGATGACAAATGACTGAAACAGCTGAGAAGTGGTTAAGTGGGGGTTACTGTAGGAGACATGCCCTGTCCACAACCGTCGGACATCACCCAGCTCAGCTGAGGGTGGCCGAGGGGAGGTCTGCCTGGTTATAAATATTGCAAAAGTATCTTATATTTCAAGAGAGATGCTGATCCTTATTTTTATGTAAAATGTTCATATTTTTAAACTGTTGGTAGCTAATTCATTAAAGTAAGCAAAGCAGTACACTGTGAGGACAAACAAAAAGGTTTGCAGACCAAAGTCAGGACATGGATTGCCATTTTGTAACTTGCGCATCACAAAGTATTCAGTCAACTAGGCAGGCTGGCAGAAGGGAGAGTGACTGGAGTCTTTGTTTTGGCAAAGTTGGAAGTAACGGGAACAGAAAGCAGTGGTTTGAGGGTTAAGGCAAAAGGTGGTGAGAAATATTTTGAAACCCTCAGGATCTTGCTCATTGCAGCCCTGTCTGCCCTTATTTAGATTGGGCAGGTGGCAGCTGCATACTGCCATTTGTTAAGCTCAACCACATACAAGCTTTACTTCCCAGTTTCAATACTGCCAGTTTCATCATAAAAGAGATTAGTTCCCAGAGTTTTCACTAATCAAGTACCACACTATGTTTCATCTGTAAGGAGAATTTCTCTGCAGCAGACTGAGTGTGGTTTGGAATTCTGCAGCCCAGAAACCAACAAGGATCTGAGAAGACTGGCACTTTGGAGGAATTAAATAGTAATCTGCAATGCAGCAACGATTTACTACAGAGCTTTTGGACTGAAGCCTGCTGCAGATTGCCAATCTGAAATGCTATTAACACAGCGATGTAAGTCACCAGAAGACATTGTAGACATTTCTTACACTGTTCTTAGATGACAAAATATATAAATCACTTAACTGGTACACAATTAAAGAAATTGCTTTAAGCAAGTAAATTCAAAATTTGCTATCAATTGATTTCAAGGAAAGCATCAAGCTGATGAATAATTCTTGAGATAGTAAGAGCTTAGAATTCCATAGCAAGAATCACTCACAATGATACACACTCCAAAGTACACACGTAGTAAAAGGAACATATACAATATACGTCTGTAGGTAGGTACATGGATTACCTACAGTGTGTTTGTGGAGAAAAATGTTCTGTTAAAGAAACCAGAAACGGTCATGTACTTTCACTATGAATTTTTTAAAGCTGCTTACATGCTTTTTGCACTGTTGTAAATTTATTTTTATATAAATAAATATTATCTCATTACCAACCATTTCCATTAGGATCTAGCAGACCATGAAATAGGCTTTGCAAGATCAAGCAAAGCACTTAGACGCCAAAAATACATTGTTTTGGCTTCTAGCTTAAGAACTCATGGAGAAATAAAATTTTACACAACAGTTTGGAGAAAATGCACTATATAATCCTTTTCCATCAAAGGTATTTCTAAAAAAAAAAAAAAAGTAGATTGCTTGTGAGAAAAAGAAATGTTGCTATTTTTACGTACATCTTTATCTACTTTCTAATACTTCTAACTTTTGCATTTTTTAAATAATCCATATTTAAAAGAGTGCACTTTTTCCTACCTTGACCGATATATGGCTCAGTTAGTTAGGTGTCATCCCACAAAGCAAAAAGTCACTGGTTTGATTCCTGGTCGGGGCACATGCCTGGGTTTCAGATTCAGTCCCCAGTCAGGTGGTGGAGGAGAGGCAATCGATTGATGTGTCTCTCACACATCGATGTCTGTCTCCCTCCCTTCTCCTCTTTCTAAAAATAAATAAATAAATAAAATGGAATCATCTTTGAAATATATTTTTAAAAAGAGTATATTTTCTTTAATGCCAAAACAATCCAGGAAGATCCTGAGATTTCAATCTACTAAGTTAAACTCATCAATCCACACTCCCCCTACTTGTCTTAAGCATGTAATTTCCAAGGATAATGTCACTAAAAATATTATGAAATTCAAAAGCAAGTCAGTGGCCACATCCTAGACTTCATTCTGAAATGTGGCTAAAATATCTATGAATGTAGTTGCATAGTCCATTAATTAGGCAAATGATGCCCAATGACAACCACAGAAATATACACAGTCAACCATGATTATAGGCCTTCATTTAATTGTATTTAAGTTGTATAAATTTTAGCAGCTTTCATAAAGTGCATGTGCTCCAGAGTTCAATATTTAAGTACAGTACTCTTCCAAAGAAACATGACTTACTTTTTCCCCCCAGAATTTAAAGTGAATGGGAAATGTAGCAACACATACTTCTACAGCACAAGTCTATTGCCAGGTTTAGGAACTGGCAAAAATCCAGGAATCAATGCAAGAGCCTGGCACAGCAGAAATGGACGTTTGATTGGCAGAAGGCGTGCCTGCAGAGGCTCAGTAAAGCACACAAAAGCCCCAGAAAAGAGGCAGCGTGAGGGCCCCTGGACACTCACATAGCAAAGTCATCAGAGTTCTGTAGCATGAACGAAATATGGCAATATTTTTATTTAGTAGAACGCAAAGTTTTAAAAGAACCGAGCTTATATATACTTGAGGAAAATTTAATTTATTAAATCATTTGGTCAGATAGAGTTTTTGTATTGTTCATTATAGGAAGGTGATTTTGCATGGCCATATACCAAAATAGAGGGTTGTTTTTATATCACCAAAGGATTTCTAAAATTATGTATTTTAAGTATGAACTCATATAGAGAAGTCTATTTTCAAAAAAGTAATCCATCTTAAAATTCAACTACCCAGTGGTGCGAAGGTCTCACACAAAGGCATGGTGCTGGGAATGTGCCCAGGACATAGCAGAGAGCAACCTGGTGAGAGCAGAGAGTGTATTCTTAGACATTTCAAAGATAATTTTTGTACGTAATATTAAACCAGTGACAAAAGATCCTGAATGATGGTCAAATTCAACTGGATTCAAACTTTAAGCAGTATAGTCACTGTGAGTTCTCAAGCCAAAGAAGGCCCAATGAAAACAATGGTTTAGGTAGATTAATCTGGCAGAAGTATGTGGCATGCTTTAAATTGGAGAGAAATAAAATCTGGGAAAAGAGTGACACGTCTATAAAAATGAGTCAGTTGAGGGCCGTAACTGTGGGACTAGGAAGGAGGGACATTGTAAAGAAAGAGTAAACAGGCCTCCACTGCTAACAAATAAGAGAGAAGGTGGAGAGGGAATACTCAGGGCCCACTCACGAGGTATCCCATAGCGACTGGGAGAAAGGGCTGCCACCAACTGAAAAGAGGGGTGGGAGGTGGAAGGAAGATCCATTTGAGAGGGAGGCTTGATTTAGATATCTGAGTTTGAGCTAATAGTAGGGTATGTCATGTGAAAATGTTCTGTTGACATTTGGAAAGAGGAACCTAGAACTAGAGAGTTCAGTGAATTATGACAATGAAATAATAAGAAAAGTTTCACAAGCTGCTGGTTTGTAGAATTCAGTGCCTCATCTGTAGAACTTACTGTGTAGGCCAGCAGCTAAAATGGGCACTGAAAGGAAGGTGAAAATGATCTTCATCCATCCATTCATTCATTCACTCAAAAATACACATTTTTAAAATCATAAATGACATATTGCATTTATTCTACATCAGTTACATTCTAATTCCACTCCCATTAAAGTTTACAAGTAAAATTCAAAGTATGTGAAGGCAATTCAGGATGTCTAGGGAATATGTACCATTTTCTTTTATGTTGAAAATTAATTATATACTGAAAAATAAAGACAGGTTGTTTTCATATCATGGAAAATAGTGTAATTCTATCTTTGTAATTTGATAACACATTTTATATCTTCACAATGTGATAACATATCCCATCTTTTTAAAAAATATGTTTGAAAACCTAGTCTTAAAATGCATTACATGTAGTTTCAACGTTACATTAAACCCACTTATAAAAAATTCCCTGCCATCACTTTGCTGTAACTGTCAGTATTACTTAGCTCCCATTTTCTATGATGTGATTAAGTCACATTAAATCTATTCCACTTCTCTTACATAATTATTCACAGCGTTTCTGTTATGTCTCTAACCCAGATGGGTGTGAGGTCACATAACAATTCACAAGCCTGTCAAAAGAAAAGTGAATCAAAAGGACATTAGTGTAACAGTTTAATCGTTCAAAAATGAAAGGTGGGAGCCTCCGACAGGTGAATCAGCTGCCTTTTCAGAATTATTTTCCCTGTGTATTAAATTCCTGGTTTTCTTTATCCTGGGTCGTGATCTTAAAGTTCTCGCAATATCTTTGTTGAAATTTTCATGCACAACATTAATAAAAGCCAACATATCAGAAATAACCATTTGTAACAGTTCATTAGTTGGCTGATATTAACTAGAATGCTTTCAGTAGCAAATAAAAACTGACATAAGCTGGCTCAGGTGAGCATATATATTGGCTCACATACCTAGAATTCCAGGGCAAGCCATAGCATCGGTTTGGAAGAAGCCACTTACTCCAGTCCTTTCTCTATAATTCCTGACACTGAGTCCTCCACTGTGAATTACTCTCACCCTTAGATTAGCTTCTGCATAGTGGAAAAAGAGCTGTGTCAGTTCTGAGCTGTGGTCTGCACCTCTGTGATGACCAGAGAAAGATAGAATATTCCTGTCAAGTGGGTCTTTCTTAAGAGCAAGGGAATTTCTTTTCCTGAAGCACTTAATCAAACCTTCCTCATGTCTCATTGGCACAAACTGAGTCACATCACAAGATGATTTGTGAAGCCATCACTGGCAAAGGAAGGATCATCTTACAGCAGTGACACGGATCCTCAGAACTGAAGGCCATGGGGTGGAAGGGGCAAAGGGCATATTAACAAAAAGGGGGCGGGGAGGACTGTTAGGCAGGAAAAAGGAAGGGATGGACTTTGTGGCAGACTAGCAAGTTCTAGCACTGGGCATTATTTTTGTTTTTCAAGTGGGGGTTTTTGGTGTGGTGTAAAGGAAAACATGGAGAAGCCATTTGACAGGTTTTACGGTGACCCACTACCCCCAAATGCCTTAATTTTTCTTTATGTATTTCTCAGTATACTCAGCCTGTCCTTGCTCTCCATTGATGCACCTCAGTGCAAGTTTAATTTCTCAATAACACTAGTGACTAGGATCCAATATACTGAGAATACTTCCTTGCAGTGTTTTTCATGTATGTATTTTTCTTTCTTCTACTTTTGGAAATATTAGTCAAGTTCCTAATATTTGAAGGGAAATCTCATCAAGAAATACTTTCTGTGTGTAAGTCAGTCCAGTTCTCTATCATTTCCGATACATTTTCAAGTATCCCTGGATTTTTAGAAATAGTATCAGTTTATCTAAGGAAATCTCACATTATCACTGATAGAGCAAAAAGTAAAATGTTAAAACACAATATACGTGAGACTGGTCAGACTTAATCTTTTCTCCATCTGCTGCATCCTGCCTCTGGAAGGGCATGGATTTGTCTGTTGTCTTTGGAGGGCCTCCTTGTTCTCCCACCGGTGTAAAGACTCTCTGGGTCCCCAACCCAAAACAAATTACAAATAACAGCTACTATAATATTTATTGAGCGTATAAGAGGTTATCTCAGTTACTTCTTGTATCCATCCTGAACAATTATTCACCTAATTTGTTCATGAGGAAAATGGGGCCCAGAGAAGTTAAATTTCACAGTTATTAGTGGAAGAGTCAAGACTCAAATTATATCTCTGTGATTCAGGGACCATGTTATTTCCAGTATGTCAAATCGTTTCTCAATTCCAAATACCCATCAACAATTTTTGTTAATTAGTAAGCTGCTGCTGCTTCTTCTTCTTCTTCTTCTTCTTCTTCTTCTTCTTCTTCTTCTTTTTGGTTCAGGGGGAGAAATTCTAGAAATACAGTAAAACTGAGCAGAAATGAAATGGAAAGTACAGTTACCAAACACCTTCTCCTCCCTGCACATGTGTAGCCCCCCAGCTATCACTATCCCCACCAGAGTGGTGTGGTTTCTGCACCTGATTCACTCATGGTGTTTTACATTCTATGGGTTTTGACATATGTGTACAAATACCCACCATTGTAGTACCACACAGAATAGTTTTGCTTCCCTAAAAATCCTCTGTGCTCTGCCTATTTGTTCCCACCATGCTCATACTCCCTGTCTTTTACTGTCTCCATAGTTTGCTTTTCCCATAACGGCATATAGTTGGAATCAAGCTGTTCTGTGGCCCATTCAGACTGGCTTCTTTCACTTAGTAATATGCGGTTAAGTTTCCTTCATGTGTTTTCATGGCGTGATAGCTTGCTTATTTTCAGTGTTGAATAACATTCCATTGCCTGGAGGTACCACGGTTTATCCATTCACCTGCTGAGCGCCATCTTATTCACTTCCAAGTTTTGGTAATTATCAATAAAGCTGCTATAAACATCCCTGTGCAGGTTTTTATTAGGCATAAGTTTTCAATGCCACCCGCGATGCCCAGTCACTTCCAACCCCAACAATCCCCTGGGGCCACAACAACTGCCACAAAGGTGTGCTCCAGGCTTGTCCTCCAGGTGGAGCTTCCCAGGGGCATGAAGAGTTCCCTAAATAAAAAGAGAAATGTTTTAGAAACATAAATTAGTAGTCAGTATTTTATAAGAGTGTTTAGATAAAATTTATACACATTTTTAACATGGACTGCTTAACACAAACTCTTGAATACTGCAAAAATGCAATTAGAAGAATATTATTAAGGTTAGTAAAAGGCAAAAGATTTATATGATCTGAAAAGAAACCAGAGTACAGAGGGGAGGGAATTTCAGGGGAAAAGGGGAAGGGTTTAGAGCAACAAGTATAAAGGACACATGGATAAAAACTAGGGGGGTGGAAATGGGAGGGAGGTGAGGAGAGCTGGGGCGGTGGGCTGGGATGGGAGTAAAAGACAGAAAATTGTACAAGAACAACAATTAAAATAAAAAAATAGTTTTCACTGTTCAGTTAATCAAAAGTGAAGGTCCCAAAGCCAAATGAAAGTGACAAAGTGGGACAATTTTCCAGAAATTACATATTCACATATAATCGACATATTTTAGAGTGAACATCTTTAGAGAAGGCTGGGTGAGCAAATCCAAGAACCTCATCCTTGGAGGCCCAGATCCTGAGCTCCCATGGGGAAGGTGAAGGCATGACGTCTGCTGCTCTGGAGCGTAATGTAATTAATTCCAAATCATAAATTCTGCTGAGGGCTTAGAGTCTAATATGGGCTTCAACAATCATTTTAAAATAAGTATACTTAAAATAAATTCCATTTTAAGAACAGTTTTAGGAATTTAATTTGAATCTGATGAATTATGTTCAATATAAATATTTTTATTGTATCATTCATGCTATTTTACATTATTTTTATTATAAGATAAAGATAAGAAAGTCTATAGGAAAAGAAGTATTTCATGAAGCCCTTAGAAGTGGTCATTTCAAAGTCACGATGGACAACGTACAAGGAGACCCCAGTGTGAGAGGTGAGCCTGGGAGAACAGACAGAGAAAAGGGAACTGACCCACCTCTACATAATAATGTACAATACAAACTGGACAATGACAGAAGCAGCCTGGAAGATGAAAACGGCTTTCTTTCTCCTTAATTTCATTACTGAATTTCCCTCAGAATAGAGTGTACATAATACATTCATAAATGTAGGAAGAAGAATCTGTGGTGGACCACAAGTCACCAAAGTTAGACTCATTTCTTTAGTCTGAGATTGCTGAAACCTGACCGTTAGAGAGGGATGTTTCCTGGTTGTGCAAAAAGAAGTTTATGCTTAGGGTAAAACCATTTAAGAAATTACCATTCCAGGAAAAGAGTTTTATGGGCATATACAGAACAACTTGCAATACATTTGTTAATGCAGTGTTATCAAAAATCTACCCGCTGAGTGAAATTTGAAGTTCTAGCGAGAAAAGTTAATACTTACAACTGACCAACTTCTCTGCCTTCTTCCAAACTTCACCCCAACTTCCTTCTCAGAGAAACTCTTCCTGTTTAAATGAAAATATATCTTATATTTTCCTCAGAAAGGTAGCCCAAAAAGAATAGAAAATTAAAGAAACCTGTATAATTTTATCACCTTGTTTGACTTCCATTGATAAACTTTATGGGAAAAACCATGATGTCCTAACACTAACATTCATGCATAACTGCAATGTCCTACCTTGTCATAGAATCTAAATCAAGTCTTTCAACTGTATAGACATGATTTAAAATAAATTCTTGTTTCATTAATCCCCTCCAAAACTCTCTATTAAAAACCCAGTCCTTTAGCAGCAGCCACTTCTTCCTGTCTTAAAGACCTCATTCATATTCCCTGGAATCTGACAGATAATCAATAGCTGTGAAACAATATCTGTAAGAGATGCCTGAGCCCATCCTCATAGATCGTAGTGGTGTCTGACGTAGTCAAGGCCATTTTACACTCTGAGCACATAATACCCTATCCTATACTAAGATTGGACTCCAAACCAGATGATAAGTCTTGGTTTTCCAACCTCACTGAAGCACGGGTATAATAAATAAACACTTTAAGGCCTCTTGATACCATGGAAGGGCAGATCCTGCCTCTGATAGCACTAGAAAAATCTTCACTCTGCTCCAGATTGTCAAGACACCATAAAATCTCCTAGCTCCTTGCACCACATACAACTCAGAGTTCCTACAGTAGCAATCTATGTTCCTAGTCATTTATACATCAAATGTTCATTGTGCATCTGTTACATCAAGGCATTGTGCTAGTAATAGAGACACAAAGGAGAACAAATCAGAAAAGGCCTCTGATGTCACAAAGACCAGAGAAAAGTGAGAACAGATAATAAGTAAACAAAAAAGATAATTTCAGAAAAATAACTGCCTTAAAGGAGATAAAACAGGGTAATTAGTACTTTGAATGTATATGGGGGTTACTTCAAATACAGGGGTTGGGAAGGTCACTATGAGTAGGTGACATGGGCTGAGATGGAATGCAAGGAGCCCAGGTCAGAGCCTTCTCCCAATCAAAAGGGCAGGAAGGGCAAGGCAAGGCTTCATAAGATGCTAGCCCAGCTCCTAGGCCTTCTCTAGAGCCTCTACCTCCCAGACACCAGGTCTCATGAACACTGATTCTCTGACCTGCTCACACCTGTTCTACCCACACATTCCTTGAATGTTGAGAGCAAGCCCTAAGGATTCGCAGTTGTGTCAAAGGAGTTACCACCCCAGGTGCAAGCTTCTGCTGATGATCAACACTCTAAAAGCTACATCAGCTTTATCGTACTGGTTGATGTACAAATGGTCTTTGGGTGTCTTCCCAGTCAGGAGTTAGACCTGTGCTCAAATCACACTTACAGGAAGACGCTGAGGCAAGAAATGTAGAGAAACCGATGTTTACTGGTACCTTGGATTTTGCTCCTTTGGCCACATTCATGTTGATGGAGTATGAGACTCTTATAATAAAGACTTTCTTTTGTTGTTTAAATAAACTAGTTTGAGTTACTCTCTGTTACTTACAATCAAAGAATATGAACCATAATAATCTCTCTACATTTCCCAGTACCCACCATGCAAGTATTTCTACTTAATTCCAGCTCTGAGCCATGCACCCAGTGATTTAATATAATGATGAAGGACCACACTTGGTCAGCTGTCCTATGCATTTTCTTCCTGAAGTTTCACTAGAAAGTCTGTCATTTCTTAAATGATAGTGCCTTACACTGTTTCCAAATATAATACTGGAAGCCTCTAGCTCTCGAGTTGCCCGGATGCTCTTTATGTCATACCTTCCATCTGACCCTTTGATAGTAATGTGTTCATTTTCCTGCTTCTCTCATGTTTGTAGTACTGTTTTTTCTTAATGTTCACTTTAACATTAGTCTTTTCTTTCTCTCAAATGTTTTAAGAAACTTTCTTATCATATTTGCCTCAGTATCATCAAACATTTCTCAATGGTGCCATTGGAGCAAAATACCCATGCCCTGTTGTTTGATCAGCAATAAGGTGTGAAAGAAATGTTATATCTTCCTTCCCACTTGTGAATTTAGTACAGTGTATTTGGTAGGTATTACAGGCGACATCAATTTTAACCTCAAGTACAAGTATATAATGAAAGCCTGTCAGGAATAGATGCTGAACTTTGCGGGAAAAGAGGCACTGAAAACTATTCCACAGAAAATAACTGAGAATCTGTTCCTGGCAAGAATAAGGTTTCCCAAGAACACAAGTCCTGTTTTCGTAACAGCCATCATTATTCCTACTCACAAGGAACAATTTCACTAGAAGAAAAGTAGTTAGAAACAAATATTTATTGTGAAGATTCTGACTTTAAAGTCACTTTCTGTCCTAATAAGAACAAATGATTCTTAGTTACCATTCTAAAATGATTGAAGTAATCCATCTATATTTGATTTAATTATTCCAAAAATTATTTTTAATTAAAAAATAAACCACATTTACACAAGTAATATCTAAGAAAAACTCTAATGTCAAGTTTATAAAAAAGACATTGGAGATATGATGTGTTCACACTTCAGTGCTTAAAGCCCATAATGGGAGTGCAATGGAATAATCTAGTAAATTGGCAATCCCATTTGTGTGTGTGTGTATACACACATATGTGTATAATATATGTATTATATATTATATATAATATCTATAATATCTATTAAATCATTAGACCACTCGATTAGTCATTTACCCGATTCTCTCTTAAATACCTTGTTGAATGTGACTGACCCAATAATATAGTATTTGTTATTTTAGCACAGAGCAGTTATTAAAGTTGCACCATGGTCTAAAATGAAAACATTTAGGTTGGCATTGTAGTAGCTCTCAGCAAAGAACATCCATTCTGAAAGCCAAAAAGCTAAGTTCAGCCATATGGATATGGCATTTTCTTAAGTTATCCTCCAGGCTTGACCCAGCCTCAAAGATGGAGAGATTATTCATGGTGACTCAGCCCTGGAGTGGCAGCAAAGGAGCTAAAAGGTGGGTACAGATGGAATTTAAATCTGGAACATTGTAAGAGAGAAGATTAGAAAGAGTTATTTTAATGTCATGGAGTCCACAGGGAGATCACACTGGAGGTTTTGGTAAGGGTTGCCTCCTTGCATCCCACAGAATAAAGCACATAATTGGAATTTTTTCTCAATAGAGATCAGAGAACTGTCCTAAACACTCTTTCAGCCAGCCACAATACTGGCCAGGCACGAACATTTATTTACAAGGCTGTTGCTCAAATGAAAAAGGGGAAAACTCACCATTTTCCTAAACTTTTAACTTAAACTGTTGGACTCAAGGTCAACTATGATGCAATCGCCCATACTAATGTCCTTTCAAATGGCAAAAATAAACTTGCTTTCCCAAAGATTCCCAATAATTTTGTTCTGTAAACAGACAGAACAAAATTAATGAAAGTGTCCAACTTTTTCAGATTAGGGTTTCCTCTCCTTTATGAATGATTTTTCTAGTCTTTTGTTTGAAAACAGTCAGGTTGAAAATGGTTCCAGAATTTCTTCTTGGTCTTGTTGAAGCTGAAGATGAAGCTGTGGATGAAGTAGATGAAGAATGAGTTCCTGTGGCCACGACTCTTCTTTCTCTGGTGGCTCATATACATAACTCTAGGCACATTCATCCACAAGTAGAAATGCTCTCCAAAGAAAGGACAGCCCCTCAAAACATGTAACATGCATGGACATATATTTTGTTCAGCCCAAGTCCCGGTACAAGCTAACTTCTTACTGTCAAAAACAAAATGGTGCAAGACAAGCATTGAGGATCACATCACAGATACAAATATATGCATTTATAAGCATCAAGTTGTCAGAAACTTGACAAGAGGAAACAAATATAACACACAAAAAAATGTTGCCAAAAAAATATGAATGAAGTTGAAAGACCTGCAGACCCATAAAATCTTTTGACAGTAGCACTAAATATAACCGGAGGTGGCATGTAAACTCAAAAGTTAATCTCATCTGATGGGTCATTTTCTAAGATGTGACTTAAGAATATTTTAAAAGGGAACACAAAACAGATATGAACGTTACTTTGAATGGTTGTCAAAACTCAGATTTAGAATCTGTATTAAAACCACCATACATGAAGGGTAAATAAAAAACTGATGGCTTGAATGAACAGTTTTTTTAAATCACTGTTTTTAATCCCTATAGAATACACAAAAATGGCAGTGAGTAAATGCTTTTTAATGAAAATAGTGGTGGTTTGGTGAAAACACTTATGAAGAAAAAAATTCTGGACATTTTAAGTGGGATCCAAACTACTGAATTGTTTTCTTAATGGGTTTCTTCATCCATAGGTAGCACACAAATAAGTTTTTTTCTTGAGGGACCCAATTACCTAGACATGTTTTTCACAACCTGATTAGCTTTTGTCAGAACAACAAAAGCGTTGCTAAAGCTCTAGAGAGCTTAACAATTTTCTCCACGATTGCCCAGATTCATCTAGATTTTAGAGATGGTAACGGCATGCTTATAATTGAGAATTAGCTTTATGATTTCAGTTAAGACTGAACAATTTTTTCTCTAAATTGATTTTGAACTTGAGAAAAGTGTTCATCATGAGAAGAAAATTAGAATCAAGTGAGAAGTTTTAAACTGGTTCTACATCTTTTCATTTAGATTTTTGTTGTGGTTACCATTAAAAATGAGTTAAATCTACTTTTTTTATTTTTTAGTTTTAAGCATTGCCTCATGCATTTACTTTGTTTACTACTCATTTTTAATTTTCACCACTCCACCATCATAAGTATAAAAAGCACATCCATTTTAAACAAATGTTAAGAAAATAAAATTGGTAAGAGGACCTCAAATGTTGGTGATATATACATCATGAAAGATTCCTAAGTGGGGGGAGGAGGACTGAGAATTAGAATATGCAGTGCAAAAAGACCCAAACTGGGCCCTGGCCAGTGTGGCTCAGTTGATTGGAGCATCATCCTGTAAGCTGAAAGGTAGCCGTTTCAAAACCCAGTCAAGGCACATACCTAGGTTTCAGGTTTGATCCCCAGTCTAGGTACTACAGGAGGCAATGAATTGATCTCTCTCTCTCTCCTCTCCTTTCCCTCCCCTTTTCCTTTCCTTTCTCTTTAAAAGCAATGAAAAAATGTCCTCCAATGAGGATTAAGACCAAAGTGGGGCAGGAGACCAGTTTCCATGCGAAGTATTGCCACCAACTGCCTCCACTACAGTCTTGTAGTGACATTAATCACTCCCAGTCTAATTTGTCATGTATCAAATGAAGAAACCAGATTCAATGTATGATTTTTAAGCTGTGTTTTTCAGAATAATAGGGTTCTGAGGGAGTGCCTCCTTTGGGCAATGGCTAAGGAAGTCAGCGTGGGAATTCACAAGATATTTTGTTAGCAAATAGTTTTCCTCTCTAATTTCAAAAACTACTGGACTAAACTGCTCACATTACTTTTGGTCCTAACTTCTAAGAAGAGAGAATTAGTTATGGGTTTTTAAAGGTCTCTGATGTAATCCGTTGAGGTTATATTTAATGATCTCTACTAAAGAGTAACACACCCATTTCTTTCTAGGGCTGTCTGGTCCTGTGTTGAAGTGTTGTCTGCACTCCAGGAACTGCCCACATGTTGACGTTCCTTCACACAGGGCGGCATCCTGGGTGGGAGCACCTGCTCTGAGGGCCCGTGGGCATCTCCACGACTGCAGAGCAGGCCTCCCTGAGCAGCTCTGTGCCAGCTCTGTCCTAGCGGACAGGACCCGCAGGTCCCCGCTGACCAAGCTGATACTGGAGATAAAGAGCCAAAGCATTATGAGCAGTTACCATGACAAAAACACGTAACACTCTACACACGAATCGAGGTGAGAGAAAGAAAAGATGGGAATAAACAAGAAACGTAGAAAGCTTTCAGTTTTAAAACTGGATCCGGAAATTTAAAGTAACTTTACAAAGGGGCACCAGAGAAGTCACGACCACTGAGGAAATGCTGTGCGTTGGAAGGTCTCCCTGGCCGTTTATTTGCACAAACTGAACCTCTCGCTGTCCCTCGATGTTCTGAGGATCCAGCCAGCATCGGGAATCTTTATGAAAATCACCTACATTAGAGAAACATAAAATAAATAGCTTGACTTCGTGGTGTTTGTTTATGGAAGCCACCGTGCTGTTTATCACGTGACCTCCAGTGAGTTAAGTTGGCTGCTCTGATACAGTCTATTGGGAACATTCTAAAAACTTAGGTTGGGTGAGATATAGAAACTTTTTGAAATGTTAAAAAGTGTCCAGGCTACATTACTGCCTGGATCATCTATTTATCGTTGCTTAACAAAGTACTCCAAAACTTAATGACCTAAATATATAAGCTTAAATGAACTACATTTTTATTTGCTCATAATTCAGTGAGTCCCCAGTTTAGGCTGGGCAGCACTGGGCAGTTCTTCTGTGGCTTTTGACAAGTCACTTCCATGGCTGCAGGTATTAATTGGCTCAACTGAGGCAGGATGGACTACGATGGCCTCATGGACATAGGTGGCAGTGGGCACTGCCTGCCAGCCGGGCCACATGTCTCCAGGTATGCTCAGGCTCCTTCACAGTGCAGTGGCAGTGATGGGAGGGCAAAGGCAAACACTGCAAGCCTCTCAAGGTCTAGGTCAAAATCACACCATTCTGCCACATTTACCAGCCAAAGCAACTAAGAAAGCCAGTTCCAGACATAAGGAGCAGGGAAATGAAACCCACCTTTCAATGGAAGGAGAAAATTCCCACGGTAAAAGGGCTTGTATACAAGATGGGAGGAATTATTGGGCATCCTCAAAAACAATCTCCCATGCTGTCTTTAATGCATTTTTAACACACAATCTAGAGTGCTAGCTCCCAAGAAAGAAAAACAGCCTTTAAAGAAAAAATGCTGAGCCTAAGTAACTTTGGAAAATAATATTTTGACTGGAAACTGTAAGACTAAAAACAATGGGAAGTGTACATCAAACCGTACTTAGATTGAGATGGTTGTTTCCTGTGGAGGATGGCTTCACCACTCGGACACTGCTGTACGTGTGCACTGGGATGGGACAAGTGAAGGCATGGCAGCCCTGGGAGCCAGCTTCCTCACTGTTGGAGAAGGAGGCTGCGGACACAGGGCAGAGGCCAAAATAAACCTTGTGGCCCCGGATGAGATTTGGAGACATCAGTATAATGTTTAGTTTAGCTATAGATAGGTGCATATACATATGTGTACATGTATGTTAATACACACACATCTATTTCCTAGCTGTGTCCACTGAGGGGCTTGAAAGCAATGACACTACAAAAGCAAGAAGGACACCAAGGGGCCACATCTTACTTTCCGTACCGTTCTCCCATTAAGGAACTGGTGCTCTTTGGAGAAATGGCTGGTTCTAGGGCTGGGGCAGGTAATACGCATACACAAAGTGAATCTGGAGGACTTTGTCATGCCAGAAGGTAAAGATATGTTTAAAAAATAGTGTGGGCATGTCGAAAGGACACAGGAGCCAACTTAAACAGCCCCCAATGGCCAAAGCTGAAATAACTCAAGCAAAAAATAAAAATGATGTTGGGTTCTAACCAAAAGTATAAAATAACTACCCATGAGTCTACACTGATATAAATAAGTGGGGGAGAAGAGACAAATCTCCTGAACAAAAGAATTCTAAATAATTTCTATATGTTCTGCCCCTCTGAAGGATGTAGCTTAACTCCCCACCCGGTAAATACGGGCTGTGCTTAGTGACTCACTTCCAAAGAGTAGACCAAGGAAGGGGAAAATATAACTTCACAGTGGAAAAGCCTAACAAGTGCCACCTCGGGCAGGGGACCAAGGTTTACATCATCAGTGATTGAGTCACACTGGTAACATGAACCCTTGGTATGACATAAGAATGGCATTTCACCTGTGTGGCCATCCTTCCAAAATCCCAAAACTCAGGTTCAGCCATGAGAAAAACATCAGACTGTACCCCTTGGAACTGTCCAGGTTATTAAAATCCAGGAAAGTTTGGGAAGTTGTCATTGACTAGAGGAGCTTGGGAGACATGAGGACTAAATGTAATGTGACATTCTGGAACAGAAAAAGTACATTGGGGCAAAACTACTGAAATCCAAAAAAAAAGTATGGAGTCTACTCAATAATGTACCGATGCTGGTACTTGGTTTTGAAAAATTTACCATTGTAATGAAAGATGTTAATGCTGAGGAGACGGGGTGAGGATTTCTCAAGAACTCTTTGTATTGTCTTTTCAGCCTTTCTGTAACTCTAAAAACAAACCTAGCAAGCAGCTCTTAGGGAATTCCAGTTTCCTATCTCTGGTTTAAACCTTACTTCCATCTGCTTTCCCAGCGTTCCATTCTATAGCCTTGAAGTCCCCTATTCAGCCTAGCCCTTTGGATTGAACAAGTCTGGATGACCCATTGACCTTCAAGTAAGTTATATAAATATATATTAAAATACCCATATACCCACATTCACATATATACATACACATGGATTTGAGATACACAAACCCACAGACATATATGCATATACACACATGTATAATCACACTGCAGACACACAAAAAGAAAATAAATATGCCAAAAGTGTAAGTCCTCTGAATAGCCTATTGGGTTTTTCTGACATAAGAACAAAGTGCTATTCAGAAACCTACTTTCTTCATGAAACATACCTGTGAAGCTTAAGCTGAAAGTCTCCACAAAGGCACCTATGAAGTATCTGAATCTCTGTTTTTATTAAAGACAGTCCCTAAATTTTGCAAACTTCAGGCCCCATAAAACCTGGATTCAACTGCTTCTAGAAGGTGTCCACAGTCTTTCACTGCATAATTGAACCATCCTTTTTCAGTTTTTTAAGATTTTATTTCTTTATTTTTTAGAGAGAGGGGAAGGAAGAGAGAAAAGAGGGAAAGAAATATTGATGTATGAGAGATACATTGATTAGTTGCCTTTTGCACAGCCTCAGCTGGGGACCTGGCCCACAACCAGGCATGTGCCCTGACCAAGATTCAAACTGGTAACCTTTCAGTTCACAGGCCAGTGCTCAATCCACTGAGCTACACCAGCCAGGGATGGACCATCCTTATTTAAATAAATCCCTTAAAGAGATTCTTCAGAATATCACCCAGTATATCAGCATGGCTATTGAGTTAGCATCCCCCCCAAATTCTTTCTCTGTCTCCTGAAGCCTGACACTCAATCCAGGCTCCTTGCTAGTGCTCTTCTCCTGACTCTTATGGGCCTCTAATGGTCTCGAAGGTAGAATTATGAGCACATTGAGACAACAGAAAACAAGAGCAGGTTCTAGAGAAGGGAATCAGTAAGGGGAAGCTGTCTTTTGTCGTCTTATGACAATCATTTTATCCAAAATTTGGAATGGCATTAGTGCTCTGTGTAGATGTAAGTCATAGAGTAACTGAAAAGCAAAGAAACTATAACAGGTCTGAGACCTTCTGTGGTGGCAGTTGCAGGTCCAAGGGCCAAAGACACCTTGATATGGCTCGTATAATCTTTGAAACAAATACTTAGGAAAGAGAGGGCGGGTCTGCTGAGAGGGCCTGGGTAGGGTATGTTGGTGGGCACACTTTAGAAAGGCACCCTCTCACGCTTCCTTTTTTTTCCCTCCTGTGACAATAGGAGACTTCCTTATGAATCCAGACAGGACTTTGACATTGAAGTATGCAGAAAGTAGACACAGGAGGGCTTTAGAGGACAGCCAATTCCGACCAGCAGTATTGTGGGTGGTTTAAGAGTTTAGGACTGAAGCGTCTGTGCCACTGACTGGACACTAGACACAATGAAGGTGTTGAAGAGCCCTGGGCAGGATCACAACAGAAGAATGGCCGGTCCCAGGAAGGGCCAAGCATGCCTGCAAGGGAAGGTGGGGACTCACTCTGACCACAGCCAGGAAAAAGTAGTGCTCAAAAAGAGATTTGCACTGATGAACTGTGGCATTGTGCCATGTTGACCCTAAAGGGCTGGGGGGAAGCATCCAGAAGCAGCTCTGTGGCCCTGGACAAGGCACTCAACCTCCAGGGCAAGAGTTACTATACCACAACATCTGTCTGGAAAAAGTCCAGGTATTGTTAATATAATGAGAAGTTTACGTGACATCACTGTAATGTGGCAGCCAAGGACAGTGGACTGGAACACCCATGAGTGAACAATGACAACTTCACTGTACTAGTCAGTGGGGGTGGAACACGCCACTGAGTGAGCATGTGTACTGTGTGGCCATTGCATTCAAAATGACTGAGCAAGGAGAGCAATGAATCTGCATCAAATTTTGCAAATTAAGCTCAAACGTTTCTCCACGGAAACTATTTGGATGATTGAGAAGGTCACAGCTATGGGCAACTGGTACCTGGCAGTTTCATCACCACAACATGCCCCTCATGCATCATGTCTCATGCAGAGTTTTTTGGTGAAACATCAAATCACCCAGGTGACTCAGCACCTCTACAGCCCACATTTGGTGTCTTGAGACTTCTGGGTTTCCCCAAAACTAAAATCACCTTTGAAAGGAAAGAGATTTCAGACTGTCGATGAGATTCAGGGCAGGTGATGGCTATTGGGAGAACTGTGTGAGACCCCAACGTTCCTAATTTGAAGGGAACTGAGGCATCGTTGTCCCATGTACAAAGTTCCTTGTATCTTGTATCTTCTTCAATAAATGTCTCTATTTTTCATAGCACATGGCTGGATATCTTGGGGACAGATCTCGTCTGTAAAATGAAAATAGCATACCAACCTAGCTTTAAAGATTACATATACACTCGTGTGTCATATGATAGCTTTTTGATCAACAATGGAAGGCATATAGCATGATGGTCTCATAAAATTATAATGGAGCTGAAAAATTCCAATCGTCTAGCAATATGATAGTGGTCTTAACGGTCACAGCTGTGGTAACATTGTAGCACAACGCATTAGTCACATGTTTGAGGTGATGCTGGCATGCGCAAGCCTACTGTGCCGCCAAAGTGTAACACACATTGTTATGTATGCTACACAATGCTTGATAATAATAGACTGTGTTACTGGTTTATATGGTTACTATACTACACTTTTTATTGTTATTTTAGAGTGCACTCTACTTACAGAAACGTTTGCTGCGAAACTATGCTGTTACACCGGCAGAGCTGCATGCATCTCGTGCTTACTGCAGCTCATTTACTCTCGCGTTGTTTTGTGCAGTAGCATGTGTACAGCACAGGCTTGTTCCTTGTGGTACAGGCTTGTAGCCTAAAGCAACAGGCTCTAGGCTATAGCATACAGCCCAGGTGTGCAGTAGGTTAGACCATCGGTGTGTGTGTACAGGCACTCTGTGATGTGTGCACAATGTGGCAATTGCTTAACCGTGCACTTCTCAGAATGCATCACCATCATTAAGCGGCCCATGACTACAATGTTAAGCACAATGCCTGTCACTTGATGTTTATACATAACGAGTGGTATTATTTTAAATGATATTAATAGATTCACTGTTCCTTCTCTCTCCTTGTCTCCTCATATCTGCTTCTTTCCTTCCCAAGCCCCAGATCATCCATGTGGTTCCTCAGAAAGGGTGACTTTTTCATTAACTGTGGGCATAGCCTTACTCCTTGGATTTATTTACTACAGCTAATCTCATTGTTCTAAATAACCTCTGGTACCTCTTGCACTTGTAAGACATGAACCTGCATGGACGCTGCTGAAGATGCTTGCTCCCATTTCACTCAGTCATTACTGCTCCCTTACCAGTTCAGGAACAAAGAAACAACTGTCTACTCATCTCTGCTCACCTAGCATCAATCAGATGTTAGAGCTAAAAGACACGTGACAGTTTGCAGGTTTCTGAAAAAGTTAAACATAGAGTTCCTATATAATCCAGTAATTCTACTCCTAGGTATGTGCCCCAAAGAATTGAAAACAGGGACTCAAACACATACCTGTATGCCGATGTTCATTTCAGCATTATTCACAATTACCAAGGGATGGAAACAATTCAAGTATCCATCAACAGATGAATGGATGAACAAATACAGCATATACACACAATGGAGTATTATTCAGCCTCAATGAGGAATAAAATTCTGATATATGCTACAACATGGATGAATGTTAAAAAAATTATGCTAGGTCAAAGAAGCCAGTCACAAAAGGAGAACTGTTGTTAGGATTCCACGTATCTAAAATGTCTAAACAGGCAAACTTAGAGACACAGAAGGTAAATTAGAAATTAACCACAGGCTTATAAAGAAGAAATGGGGAGCTACGGCCTAATGGGTACAGTTCTGTTTGGGGTGATGAGAAAAACTGGAAGTAGATAGTGGTGATGGTTGCACAATGTCGTAAATGCAATGAATACTGCTGAATTGTACACATGAAATAATTAGGTGACTATTTTTTATATATCTTACCACAAGGAAAAAAAGATGTACCATGACACTAAAAAAAAAGGTCTAATTCATCAATTATAACAAAGATTTCTTCAAACTTTAGTATACCTGAAATCGACTTCTGTGTTATAATCAACGGTATCATGCTTGCAGGCTGCCAGGGAGTTGTTAAGTGGGGCCACGGGCTGCACATGTTCAAATTCCGCTTTTATTCCCATTACTACTTAGAAGATGCTACCCCTGAACACTTCACGCAATATACTATTCAAAAACCATGGAAGGAGGAAGTTACAGGTCCTATATTTTTGTTCTTGTTTATTTGAAACCTTGTTATATCTACTGCTAAGTACAAACAGTGTCGGCATCACACACAGAATTGGTGCCCACGGCCTGGAGAGCGAGCGTTCCGGGGCGGCACTGAAGCCTCTCAGAGAACTGCGGCCGCACCCGCATTCTCAATGACGCACAGGATGACGCACAGTGTGGAGAAACACGTGCAGCGAGGGCGCTGCACAGAGACGTCCGTGGGCCAAGAGAGTGGGTGACCTTGAATTTGAAATGTTTTACAAATAGCTTAGCCCATCTCTTTTGCTTGTGTTTTCCCTTTTAACCATACACACACAAGTCTAAGCAAATTTTCAATATACATGAAATAAAAATTTTAAGTGATAAGAGTCATTGTGATATAACACTCATTGTGACATTAAACCTCCCTCCCCTTGGGAGGGTATAAAATATTTTACAAGCAATGGCATCTTAGATTTAATACAATAACTGCAACAAATAACCAAAAATTAATACCCCTAATATAATGAAGCACTCCTACAAAGCAACAGAAACACATGAACAAACCAGCTTTTAAAAATGAGCAAAGGAAAAGAGCAGTTCACAAGAAGTTAAATGGCCATTATCTGGTTGGGCGGGTGGTCTGCCTCACTGAGGCTGGAGCTGCGTGTTTGCTGGTGGAAGACAGACTTGGTGCTCCTGTTCCAGGTGGCACTCGGCATGTGCCTTGTGCCCCCACCCACCGTGACGACTCTAACCAGTGAGCTTGAAAACCACACTTCAACATATGCAGTCCAGCCACTTTCTCTTTCCTTTTGGGACGTAACTGTCTTAGGAATCACAAATTCTCTGCTTTTCCATATGTTTTCTGAAGAGAGACTGCCAATGGCAGATCTGTAGTCTTCTGCCTGTGATAAAACTGGGAAAGATTAATTGTAGAACACAGTATTTGGCAAACTACTGTTACCATGGATATAGGCCATAATGTCCAACAGCTTTATCAACAGCATAGGAAATAGTCTCCATCTTCTTGATTCCTGCATCTGCCTCATTTATTCTAAATTAGGCAGAAAAAAGGTAAGGGAGTAGGATTAATTCTCTCAAGTCTCCTCAACCAATATTTATAAGCAGCTGCAAATAAAAATGAGGAAAATAGCATTTTGCACATTTTATTGGTAAAAATAAAAATAAATAATAGTGTTGGCAGGCAGCACGAAGCCCAGTTTTACTGTTTGGGCAACTACATGTTGGTAAAGGTCTTGGAGGATTTGGAAGCAATATTTACGTATCTAAATATGCATACTTTAACCTGACAATTTCACTTCCTACAGAAGTACTCAAACATGTAGGGAGTTATTTCCAAAATATATTCCTAAGAACAGTGTTTAATAGTGAAAAATTGGACATGATTAATCATATGCATAAGTTAGCACAGGGGTTTGGCAAACTAACTCAGGGGCCAAACCCGGCCTGTTTTTGCAAATAAAGTCTATTGGAACACAGCCGTGCTCATAAGTTATGTATTGCCTATGGCTGCTTTTGTTATTAAATGTTATGAGTTCAGTAATTGCAAGATGACCCCATGGCCTGTGAAGTCTAAAACGTTTACTATCTGGCCTTTAAAGAAACTGTTTGCCAACCCAATTCAGATGAATGAAGTAGATGTATTTAGACTCACAGTTCTGAGGCTCCACCATGAAAAAACAAAATCCAGATGATGATTTGTGTACTTCCTGATTATGTAGTTACTGCAATCTCCATTATATACAAAATACTATACTTACATAAATGCATTCCAACACAAACAGAATTAACAGCAGTTATTTGAAGAAGAGAAGAGCTGGAATAGGGGGAGAGGGATGATTTTAATGGGCACCTATTCATGTATTTCTTTCAGAAACTTTAGTACAGGCATCGGAAAGGACAAAGATAATGTCTGGATCCACCACCAGGGCCTTCTCTTTGCCTCCTAGCACCCCGTCCCTCTACTAAATCCTTCCGAGACTCAGATTATGCCAAGGAAAGTTCCATTGCATTCCCTACGACTTTTACTGGTACTCTTTCCTTCCACCAAGGAGGGCAGAGATGAGTGGTTTATTCACTGATTATTAATGAGCTTGCAAATTTTGCTATGTTAGCCTCACTGTGTCTCCTTTGGAGAAATAGTCAGACAAGTCAGAGATATTTGTTTCATTTAATTTTGATCAGATAAACCAAAGATTTATAATGAAACCACAGCTGAAAGTGAGTAGTCATAACCTAAGTATCTTGGTAACTGACATTCATTTCTTATTCTTATTTGAACAAAAGATGAAGAAAAGCTAAGCTTCAAAAATGAGAATTTGACAATAGTAAATCATCTTCGATCAGTCCTCCTTAACCCCAAAAGTTTAATTTTTTTTTCCTTAGCTGAGTACAAATTATCTTATATAGCAAAAACACTGACAACTTAAAATTCTCATGCTGAATCACATTTCTGGCAATTTCTGGTGCCTCTTCCTCCTGCTAAAACTAGTTTAGTCTTAATTTAAAAAGAGATAAAAGTCATTGGGGGCTGTGGCCCACTGAAGATAATTACTTAATCCTTGAATCAAGTCTTCTTTCTCTCTGGGCAAACCATCAATGTTTATTTGTTATCACAATACACTTGTTTAGCACTTCAGTTCTTACAAAGTGTTTTTCTATACATCACCCTATCTGTCCAGACTTGTAATCGAGTCAAAGAGGAAATTCTGTGTTTCTTTATGTGAACACTGATAAATGTTGAATAATCTGCCGATGGGAATAACTGGTAAATGTCAAAGAGACTCAAATGCTCCCTCACAGAAACGTCTAAGTATCTATTTTTAACAGTTCAAAGATGTATATCTTTCCTTTTTAATTGTCTCTCTCAAGTGACATCCAAGAAACATTATTTTACCATGGGAAACAATGAGTGTTAAGTGTTTCAGATTTCTATTTATGTCTTTAACAGCAGCAAATGACTTAAAAATTTCACATCTTACTCAGAGTGTAGCGATATCATTAACTAGTTTCTAAGACCAAAATCTTCTGCCTGTAAATGTTTTACTTTATTCTATTTCCCCAAACATATGAAAATAAGTTATACTTTAAAACCATTACATAAAAGGAGCACAAAATATATATGTATGTCCCAATAACAATGAGAAAAATCAAAGAAACGAAACCCATGGTATTACTATAAACATATAGGCACTAATTTAAAAAAGATTCTAAAAGACTGAATTTTAGAATTGTTGACACCTGAAAACACATCTTTTAAAGCAAATCTCAGAAAATAATTTGGGGTGAGTGTTTTCCTCGCTACTCCATCAACCACATATTCAAAAGTTTATCAAAAAATGTAAATATAACCTTCATGAGAAGTCCTAGGACACTGCGCATACAGTGAGTAATTTGGGTAGCTAGAAAAATGAAGACATTACAAAAACTAAAACTAGTCCTTACAAAGAAATAAAAATCAGTAAGACCACCTAACATTAGAGGGTCATTGGCGTTGTTCCAGAATTCAAATGAAATACTGAAGAGTTCTGTGAGTCACATCTTCCTCTAACAGCCTATAAGTAACCTCTTTAAAGATCTTGAGTTATCTAAACATCTGTGATATACACAAAAAGCTAAAATTAATAAAATTCGAAGCCTGACTGAATAACTGTTGAGCTTATTTTTTAATGATGCCATTGTACAAGGCAGACTTTTTTACAGGTCTATATTCTTAAAACATAGGATAATAAGGCATTGCCTATAGTTTCATCATTTTTAAGACAAAGAAAAGTAAAACCAATAAAATGTAAAAGGCTGTGGCAGATCCGTAGAAATGGCATATATCACTAAACTCACGATGAGAAGAGTAATCTAAGTAATTTGTATAGATGTTTGGGAGTCCTAAAGTTCTGAGGTCAAAAGGAAAAAGGCGTTAACCCTGTTAACTTTCCTCATTTTCTTCCCTCCTTTCACCATATCTCTTAACCCTTACATCCTCTTCTTTTTCAAATTGTATCTCACTTGGATTTCTTTCCTTCCTTGGGTTTCCTTGCCCTCACACGGCATCACCTCCCCTAATTTAATAATAGAGGAAATGCATGTGAAGGTTTTTACAGTTATATGATCTTGTCTCCAACTATAAGCACCTGGTTCTTAGAAGTTGTATCCCACTACAGTAGAATGTCCCAGGCAATTAGAAAACCCATGTTAAGCCCCAGGTTTGCCACTTAATTCTGGGACTGCGAGCAAATACGTTTCAAAACAAAAAACTAAAATGTCCTATTATAAAATTTAGGCATATAGCTAACTAGTATAATCAACTGTGGCTGTAACTTTCTACAGTACAGAACAGGTACTTCTATGTTTTTCCACATATTAAAGCAAGTGCAAAATTAAGTAGATAAGGTTACCCAAGACATTATACCTTGTAGTTCAGTTCAAATTTCTGTTTCTATTTTGTTTCAAAATTGATTTGTTCAAATTAAATCAGGGTAGAAAGGTAACATTTGCATTTACTTTACCTGTTACTTAAGTCTCCTTTAATGAAAAACTTCCCCTACCCCTTTTCCTTACAATTTGATAAACAAAACCAAGTTATTTATCCTGTAAAATGGACCACATTCTGGACTTTGTTGACTGCATCCCCATGATGTCCTTTAACATGTCCCTTTATGCTGTGCTTCTCCTTAACGGATAAATTTGGGGGCTTGACCAGGTTTAGGAATTTTTCTGGCAAGACACTTCACAGGTGTTGCTGGGTACTACTTTTTGCTGAGTGGAAGGAACATCATTAAGACTGAGCAGCAAATTCAGGTCTTGACATCCTGAGCCATTCATACAAAATTCCTCATCAGCTTTTCCATTAATAGCTTTTGCAGCCACTCATAATCATCGCCTAAGCTCCTGTCAATTATTTAGGAACTGCAAAACAGCAACACTCTAACAAGACTCTTGCATTTATTAACTGGAATAATTCTACATATAGATTCTTTTCCCTTCAATTATCTAATTACCTTGGGTAAGGCAGGATAAATGCTTCTTTCTCAGCAAGTTACCAGTTTTCAGAATAACTCCTCAATAGCCTTCCAAATATGACTAATTTGGTTTGTTTTATTTTCTGTTATCACTTTGAATGCATAATTTACATATTTAATGTGTTACAATCCATTTTTGTTATTATGCTTATTGATGATCAAATTACTCTTGGTATAGAGCCAGTGATTCAGAACCCTTGCAGTTGGATTTTGAGCTTTTAGTAATATTGAGGTATTACCATTAGTTTTTTAGATATAAAATAATATTGTGGTTTTGTTGAAGAAGAAAATGTCTAATGTGTAAAACACTTGAATTAAAAATCTCCAGGTTTTTTTCAAAATAAGCTGGAAGCAAGCAGGTTGGAGTATCTAAACAAGTTCGGACCCCACGTTTTGAAGTTAGCACTAACCATGGTTATACTACTTCCTGCTCCTTATGTTATGAACTGCTCCTTACTGTTCCTCTTTTGTATACATTTGAATAATTCTATAATAAAGTTTATTACCATTTTAGTAGTGAAAGTTAAAAATGTCATGACTACAGAAAAACAGAAGAAAACACAAAGTCCAGCTCACACCCAGATAGTTTCTGAAAATTATGTCAAAATAAATGCAAGAGAAAACAAATGACCTATCTACATAACCTCACTTTTCACTCAAGAAAAAATTTAGATATTTGAAGAGATAGTCTGACAAGTGTGATTCTTAAAGTATGCTTTATTAAGAGCATTAAAGTTGCAGAAACAACTTTATGTTGTAAAGGCACAGGGAGACAGTTCTGATAAAATATTCAAATTAAACAGTAACTTACAGTACAAAAGACAACTTTTAATGCACATACAAACCCCAAATGTCTGATTCAAAAATATTTTACTGCATCTATTAATGGGCAATGATTAAAAATATAAATTGTTGCTGTATAATAAATATCTGATAGTGAGTATCTTGATAGCAAAGTGAACAAAATATTTATTGCTTTTCACATACACATTTTTCCCTGTAATTTGAAATCCCTAATTCTTCTAGCATCTTCTCAACCTTTTTCCAAAGATAAAAGAAATTCCACATAATCTGGGGGAGTGGGAGGGAGGGGAATGGCAGTTTTAAAAACTACCTAAAGTAGCAGTCACTACCAGCAGCTGTTTTCTCACGTCCTCTCCTGCAATCAGTCACTTTCAAAAAGATGTTTGCTAGACCGCAGAGAGGCAACCCCTCTGTGATCAGCATTCTAAGGTTTGTAATGAATACTTTATCAAATATAAAAGGTGCTCCACTTTCAAAATGTGTATTTTGTCTTAAGCTTTGATTAAGAGGCTTGAATGTCTGACAAGTAATTTTACCTAATCCCCTCAAAGTTGTAAAAAGCATAGTAAAATTCCTAGCACTTAAGTGTTTGAGGGCTAGTTGATATACGCAACATACTGATGTATAAAAGTTAACATACTGCAATCTACTTTATAATGAAGAGATCTTACCCTTCATCCAGTTTTAAACTGGGATTAACTTTATTAATAACATCCTGCCCTTTTTTATAGCAACCCAGTTATAGTTGGTACAAACAGAATTTCCATCACAATAGTAAAATAACATGAAATCATCTTCACTTAATGAATGCTATTTCAACTTAAGATATACCTACATTAAAGTATTTGATAATCATTGTAAAGTAAGTTAACCATGTCATGTTCAGTGTGTAGCAGCTAGTAATGTGCCTGGCAGAGTTGATGTTCAATAAATAGTCGCTGAATGAATGAAAAACAGAAGAAAAACCTGGCTTTGGTTGTGCATATTTTAATCACTTTCTGATTAAGTATAAGGTCAGTCTAGAACGAAATACTGCAATGCACACTACACCAAACTTTGCCATTAACAAAATTAATGATTTCAAACAGAAAAATATCACTGTTAGTGACAGTCAACATATATAAATTGTAACTTTTAAAATAGCCCACAAATTTCACACATTTGTTCATTTTTACCCAAATATTTAAATTTTGATGTTTGATGTTTAACAATTGGGTAGTGAAGACCAAGTTCGGCGGACTGGCTAAACTGTCTGCTTACAATAAAAATTACTAGTTCATCAATCAAAATTTATGAGGCCTGATTAAACTCAGATGATGACTACCATGTTAATTTTTGTCAACTCTACTGATGAATAACAGGTAGAATATCTTTAAGTTATCTATACTGAGAAGCAGTAGCTTACCTTTTGAACATAAAATAACTAGGGAAATTTCAATTTAATAATGACAAAGAAAATATTGGAAGTGGGATAATAAGAATGAGTAAGTGACCAATTTTAAACTCTAACCATAGGACTAGGTCTAATATTTCTTTGGCATTTGTATTACTATCTTGGACTAGAGTTAGCATTTTAAAAATACTGTTGTTTTTTTTCTCTCAAAATTAACATCAAGGTAAAAGTTACTAATATACTCTTATCAAAGCCTTTAAAGGACTAAATGACATTTTGCAACATATGCCAACCTCATGTTTAGTGTACACTTGTAATTATTGGAAGAGTGATGTAACTGTTAAATAACCTTAAATGATCTCATGCAATGGTAAAACCACAGAAAGTGGGAAGTAAAGTATTTACATAACATTCAACCTTCTGAAAAAACACAGTAAACCTTGGAATCCTGCCTTAAGTTAGTATGTACCACATAGCACTGAATGAAAACTAGCCCAAATTCAAATGAACACCTACAGTAACCTGAATATGTAAGACTGAATAAAAAACATAAAAATGAAAAAACAAAAACTATACATTGGGAAGAAAAAAGTGGCCTATAAAACAGGCCAATCTAACCTGACATTCAAAGAAAATGTAAGAGATTCACAAAATCATGATAGTAATGCCGACTAAGTCAAGTACCAAGTACCCTTTGATACACAAGCCAATTTAACTATCAGATTCATTTCCAATAGCTTAACAATATTCTTTAATGCACTCAGGCATTCAAGGGGGCAAAGCAGTCAAAGAAAGCTCAAGTCTCCAAAGTGTAAGAGCAAACTTATTTGCAGATGATTCATGATTTCTGAAATAGTCTTATTTTGATGGATGTAACGTAAGATCTATCAGTGCACGTTTATCATCCTCTGAATGTATTACTTCCAAATTTCCTTTTTCTAGATAGTTTTTGTTGGTTTAGTATTAGCCAGTGCTATTTAAAGGCAGAAAATTCACCATAGACTACCTCACATTGTTACTTAATTGTGCTAGGTATTCACGCAGTTCCTTAGCAGCCTGGAACCTGCCGTAGCGCTTCTTTGGATTAGCACACTCGTCCAGCAAGGCCTCCAGTCGGCCGTCTTTGGCAATTTCATTTGGTGGGTCATGAAGAAGCCCTCCAGAAGTGCCACGCCAGGTGGCATGTCTGGATAAGAGGTTCTGACAAACAGCATAATAATTGTGGTCCACAGTGGCACGAGCACAAAGAATTTCTTTTGAAAATGATAAGCAAGCTTCCTTATCACAGTCATCAAATTTGCTTTCATACCATACATCCCAATTTTCAGGTTTATCTGTAAAACAAGAAAAAGCAGAAAGAGAAAAATACATTTTAACAGTTTTTATTGATTCCCCAAATATGACAATTCACTAACATAGTAGTATTTGTTCTTAAAATTGGATTTTGACTTTAAACATTTAAATGTATTAATTTATATATTGATACAAGATTTATTGTAAGCACACAAGTGCCAAGCAGAAGGATCAGATGAGGTCCCTACTACTGAAGGGTTCAGTAGGGTATCCAAACTTTTGGCATCTCTTGGCCATACTGGAAGAAGAATTGTTGTCTTGGGCCACACATTAAATATACAAACACTATTGAAAACTGATGAGCAAAAAAAAGGTTTTAAATAAATTTACAATTTTGTGTTGGGCCTCATTTATAGCCATCCTGGGCCGCATGAGGTCTGCAGGCCATGGGTTGGATGCCACGGGGAGAGGAAAACCTTCCATTTATATAAAGTATCATACAGTAGTCGCATGGCACAGGAACACAGAGGAAGTGCTACTACTTCTGCCTCAGGTTGCTGAAGGCTGCCTTACAAGATAAGCAAGCCAAAAAAAAAAAGGAAAAACATCACTCTAGGCCTAGGGTACAATATGTGCAAAGGCATGTACTTAAGGGACTGGTGCAGCTAGTTCAGGAAAGAGTAATTTCACTGTGGCTAGAATGTACAACAGGTACTTGAGGAGGAGGTACAGGTACAGAAGAGACTAGAGAAATACGTTGTATCTTGTGTGGTCATGACCACGATTTGTTTTATAGAAAGGTAATTCTAGGCTGAAGACTGGAGGGACTAACACAGTGACAGCAACTAAAGAAGTCCAGCCCTGGCTGGTGTGGCTCAGTGGATTCAGTGCCGGCCTGCAAACGGAGAGGCTGCCGGTTCAATTCCCATTCAGGGCCCACGCCTGGTTTTGGGCCAGGTCCCCAGGCAGGGGCATGCAAGAGGCAACCTATCCAAGTTATCTCTTGCACATTGATATTCTCTTTTTCTCCCTCCCTTCACCTCTCTCTAAAAGTAAATTTAAAAAAATAAGGTAGACACTATTAACATAACAGTGTTAACATTTTATATGTAAATACGGAGTAAATATAAAGTGGCTATGAGGTATTCAAGTGAACATATAATGTATGCAACTAAAAACAAACTCCAAACTTATGATTGAATTCGGAAATACAGTACATATATTTAGAATTCATCAGCATAAAAGACTTGATGGACCCAAGAGAATGACTTGATTGTGTTGGAAAGCATGTTGAAAGCAAAGGAGATAAAAGACTGAAGGCAGAACCTTAAAACTTAAGGGTTTGTCAGAAGTGAGGTTAGTGAAAGAAACTCATTCATTCAGCACGTAGTTATTTGAATGCGTACTGTACAGCACAGCAGGCAAGGGTGCCTAATGGTAAACAAAACAGATTAGTATGCACGGTTCCTATCCTCACTGGCTTACAATCTAGTAAGTGAAACAGGAACTAAGCAAGTAAATAAACAAACATTATCTATCATAAATTGTGGGAAACACTATGAAGGAAAACAGTGGAAAGATTATGAAAGAAACACCCTTTTTTACTGTTAGATATAGTGGTCAAGTCTCTCTGAGAGTTAAACTAAGGCTTGAAGGAAAGTACCTAGCAGTATACGGAAGAGGGAGGAGGCACTTTAGACAAAGGAAACTGCACACGGGAAGTCCAAAAGTGGAGAGGTTCATTCAAGAAATCTTTAAGGCCACTATAGCTGAGACATTGAGGGGAAAAATGGACAGAAGGATATCAAAAAAAAAGCAGCACATTAGGGTGAGTCACACAGATCTTGCCTTGGGAGGGAGTCTGAATATTAGTGAAGAACAATGGGAAGTCATTAAAAGCTCTAAGCAAAGGGGAGATAAGATTAATGTTTTTTTAAAAAGGAACTACTTAAGCTGAGGAAAGCCAAGGTAGTAAATAATTTCAGGAAGTTGTTACTGATCAGTGACTTCAGGAATTGGCCAATTCGGTGGTTGCTAATGGTAATGCAGACTTCTAAGCCAGGTTTTAATGACCGAGGGATGAATGGAAGCCCAGTAAGTAGAGAAAGGCAGAGTAAGCAATACTTTTATAAACACAGTGGAAAAGCAAGGGAAAGCAGGAAAGAGTCTCGGCCTAGCCTGCATGTGGGAAGGTAAGAGAAAATGGACCGTAAGGAGGAAGGTGGGAGTTAAAGATAACCAATGCAATGGGTTCAGACACAGGCTGCACTAGTATGAAGAAGAGGGATGAATGTGTACTGTTTTTACTAGTGTAGAAGCGGAGGACACTGATGGAGATGTCCCATCAAGACCTGCACTTCCCTGTGAAGGAAAATAAGGTCATTTACTAGAAAGAGTTCAGAAAAGAGGGTGAAAAAACAGATGTGGGCTTTTGCAAAGTGGCTAGTTGGCCCTACCAACAGCCATTTGAGAAGACCTGGGCAGCGCTAACAAAGACCTGGAGCAATGCTTTGTGTGAAATGCAAGAATACAGAAGCTACAGGTTGTATTCTTTCCAACTCAGGAATTCATTGGTGTAATATTGTAACATGTATTTCAGAATGTCCACATCAATAAAACTACAAAAATCAATTTACAAACACTGTAATGCATATTTTAACAGTTTGGAAAAGTTGGCAGAATTCTGGGAATATAATAAAAACCAATGAATTGTGCACTTTAAGAAAGAAAAGCATGGTGCACACCCTGCTGCCACCTCACAAATGAAGGAAGAGGTATAAATGGGGACCAGCACTCCCGGAAAGTGTTCACTCCATAGCAGGACCTCCAGGGCAGGCAGTCAGGATATAATTAGAAAGCAGTCTGGTGAGTGTGGAACCGGAACCAGACACTGAGAAAACCAAGTATTTAACAGGATCAAGCAAACAAGGTCCGCTGCTGTTACATTCAAGGCGTTCCCCAGGTGCCACAAACTTTGGTCTCTGTTGATGGAAAGTGCCACATATGAAGGGAGGGGAGGGAATTAAAGATATAACACTCTCACCAAAGAGCAACAACTTCAGTTTCTTTTTACTAAGTAAATTAGTTATAGAATTATAGGCTTTGTCCCCAATGCTTTAACAATTCCTAAGGCATTTAATTTTAAAAACACTTCGGATCTCTGCCCACCTACACTGTGAGGAGCTCACAAGTAAATGGTGAGCAAAGTTTTGGGTAAGATGTAATACTGCCAAATCAGGCTAGAGATTTGCAACTCCAGGAATCACCTACATGATTAAAAACTGTGTAGGGACCTCGCAGAGCAGCATGAAAAATAAGGCTTCCCTAAGAGCAGCACAGTCTTTCTGGTAGTCTGTAACCTCTATATAAAACTTAATTCTGCATTACACTCCTAACCCACAGAAGACAACAGACCATGTAAAACAAAACAAAAACATCCATATATACACACTCAGAGTACATCTGAGTCTGAATGAACCAAAAGGATATTTTACTAAATATGAAGAAACTGTGACTAAGAATGCATGTGCAATAAATCAGTATTTATTTGCTGATACTGATGAAATAAAACAGAAAAATGCAAGGTTGCCACCTAAAGTGAAAATTACGGATTTGCTTCATACAAACGTAAACATCATTTTGACATAGAGAAAAAAAGCATACAAAAACAAACCTAAAAGTTATATACTTACTTTGTCTAATTAACCTTTTGTCAGCAACCAAAACATTTTCAGCATCCACAATGATTACCTTCCCATCTCTAGGACCAACTGCAAAATTGTCAAAGCTGACATCCAGGAGGTAGAGTGCAAATTCAAAGTCATTGTTTGTAAGTTGCTCTGCTATTTCCATTAATTGCCAAGCGAGGTCAACTCGTTTCTCCCATGGTGCATTAAAGTAGCTCCACAGTTCTTCTCCAACATAATTTACAGCCACCATTCTTCCACAAGCTCCAAGGTACTTTGCAAATGGCCAACCTTCATCAGATGGAAAACTCTACAAAAGAATTATCTTAATATTGTAAGAGATGCTAATTAAGATATCCTAGGTCTATCCCCAAATACTCTGAGCAGCGATTACGTAAGCTTGGATTTTCTTGTTATAATTAATAGTTCAACAGAGAGAAACTTAAGTTTCTTTTCTAATTCATACCATTACTATAGATCTGAGAAAAAATAGGTAACTTTACCTGATAAAGCTAAAATAGAGTAAGTATTGCTTATCAAAATCTCAGAACAAAACTGACCAACCAACAAGACAAAAGACACTCATTCATTACCAAATCTAAAAGTATTAATGCTTTACTACTGTAAGCGAAATAAGCCAGGTGGTGAAAGACAGATTACCATATGATCTCACCTTTAACAGGAACCTAATCACCAAAACAAACAAGCAAGCAAAATATAATCAAAGACACTGAAACAGAGAACAGGCTGACAATGACCAGAGGGGAGAGAGGAGGGAATTTCAGGGGAAAAGGGGAAGGGTTTGCAGGAACAAGTATAAATGACACATGGACAAAAACTGGGGGTGGGGGAGGTGGAAATGGAAGGGAGGTGGGGAAGGCTGGGGGGGTTGGCTGGGATGGGAGTAAAAGACAGAAAACTGTACTTGAATGACAATTAAAATAAAATAATAAATAAATAAAAATAAAAGTATCAATGCTTTCATTTAGCTTTTTGATTTGTGTTAGGTACAATGAAGCAATCCTTTCTTTTGAATGGACAGTACAGCAGGCCTATTATTCATTTACCAGGCACTGTGTGCGATGCTGGCAATAAGAATGAACTAAACAGAGTCTCTAAAATAAAAACTTTAGTAGAAGACAGGTATCAGACAAATAATTATAAATATAATTAGTGTTAGTTACTAAGAAGTGGTGCAGGCCCTAGGGGTGGAATACAGAGAAGGATTCTGGGAAGTATCTTTTAACCTGCCCTCAGCAGCTGGTGAAGAGCGATGACATCTTACCAACGAAACCTCTACTCCACTGGTTGTAGGACACCACATTTTCTGTTCACCTTTAGCCCAACTTCAGAATTACTTATTTTCCTATTTCAAGGTTTTCTAAGAGATTTTATAACTACCAGGAGGACTAACATTCTAAAGCAAAAATCTTCCATGACCATGAACAAGTTGTTTTTAGGTTAAATAAAATGATAGGCTTTATCTAAGGTATTTTCTTTTAGCAGAGCACCTTCCTTAAATTGGAAAAAGGAAATTCTGAGAACATGGTGTTTATTTAAATACTTCAGGAGAAGCAAAGGAAAGCACTACAGAATAGACATGTAGCCTACTTCTACTGCTAAATATCAAACAATCCACATATTCAGAGAGCTGGAGATGAGGCTCTTCTTGGACCCCTCAAAAAAAAAAAAAAAGTAGCATTAATTGTAGGCTGAGCTTTCATAAATCTGACAAAACTCAATAGTCTTACATTAAAATGTTTATCAACCTTTAAAACAAAAAGGTTTTTAAAACTCAACTGTATCCAAATAATTACCTATTTTTACATTTCCTTCCTTCCCATTCTATCAATTAACAATAACTACTTATTTGTATACATAACATTTTATTTTTATTTTCAGTTTTGTGATAAAACACTTATATAAATCAAAAATTTGGATATGATAGCATGAATCTTGAACTATAGTAAGTGAATTGATTCAATTTTAGTTCAGAGAAAATATTTACTAATTCTTTAGCAATTAGGAAAAAGCATATTTTTAATCTTGTATCTGAGAATTTTTTCATTCTTTTGGGCACTGGGAAAAGTGACAGATTGACTCATGTCCAATGTGAAGTGCAAGAACTATATGCTAACCACATGTTTTCAACTCTTCCTCCTGATTTAAATTACCTACAGGACCTTGGAAATTTTGTTAGACAAAATGTTTACACAAGAGTTATCTGTTTCCCAGAAGTATTCATTTATAAAGTCATTGGCATAAAAAGTAAAATCATTAAAAATAAGTAAATGTGTGAGATTATATAGTTTTAACATGCAAAAGTAAAATAAAACACTCCTCCATACAATTCTGGTATATTATTCACATGCCATATTGTAAAACAGATACAAACATATCTTTGTGAAAATAAAATGGTCTTTGACAACAGGAGAAAAGGGAACCCTGCCAACATCTGCACATGTACAAATGTCCCCTTGTTTTTGGAGCCTTTCCAACTGGCAAACAACAGTCAAATATACACTTCACTACCCAAGTCCCATACAGAAGAGAATAAAATATATGAATAAATGTCACATTGAGCAACTTTATATCCATGTAGTGATTTCTGACAATGCTAACTGAAATCCTGCTGTGCCTCATTTTAAGAAGAGCACTACAATTCTTTCATATAGTTTGCTACCTACATCTTCTAGAAAAATTTTAATAAATTAATTTATACAACTTGCTCATAAGACAAGAATTTTTCATTGTATAACCAAAATCATCAGAGTTCATTGATGACAACAGAATTTTCTTGAACGCATTGCATGTAGTACAAAAAAAAAATGCTCAAAGGAAGCCAAAATAATTATAATTGTACTTAAAACAATTCAGGCTTAGAATCAAAATTACCATGGTCAGGTAGTTTGCGAGACAAAATTTTAAGATGTTATGCCTTGGATTTCTGAAGTATATCGAACATCAAGAAACATAACTTTTTACTTCCTGACTCCCAAACTCCCACAATATACAAAATACAGTAGAGCTAGTGTAAGTTGACTGCTGCAGTCCACACTTCTTAAATTTTGAACCAAATCTTAAAATCAAATTTTCAAATTGCCTGGAACAACAGGCACATAGTTTAAAGTAATTTGAAATAAAATGTGTATATATTAATGAATTATTTACAATTGAAAAAATATGTACAAATACTTTCCAGCTAGGAAGAGTTTTTAAACACATAATGATTTAAATTATAATTGGATTAAAGGCACCACAAGTAATTGTTCAGGGTTTTTCATCTGGTTTGAACGTATGTCATAAAGATAAGATGTAAACTTTTATAAACTAAATATTAACTTAAGATTGTATAACTGCAGAAAAGTTCTATTACTCTATTTTAAAAGAAAACATCTATTGAATATTACTATCAAAGTAAATATTAAAAATGGGTATTTAAGTATTAGCCAAACACAGTTAACTGCTAAGACTTAAAGAAATATTAAATGCATTCACTCTTAATTTACAAAACAAGTATTTTGAAGATGAAACATAAGATAAATCACCATGTCTAGGTATCTTTTATTTTTTTTTTTAACAGAAAACCATAAGTTACTTCTTGGATATTGTTAAACTCAAATAATACTAATAACAATATCATATGCATTAACAGTAGCTTAAATACAAGATTTCAAGAAACAGAACAGAACTACTATGATCATCTTCTGTTTTGAGAGAAAATAAAATAAAGGTGAAATAAAATGTCTACTATCAAGGTAAGAAAATTTAAATTATTTTATATTCTTCATGGTGTATAATATAAAATTCTATACTAAAAAAATATAGTATATAGTAGAATAATCAACTTAAAAATTGAAAAACTAGCTTTTAAGGTCTACCTTCACCTCTGCATCTCACTAGCTGTGTGACCCTGGCAAAGTCAAAACTTTGTATCTTTCTCAGTAAAACTGGAATAACACTTGTACCAACATATTTATCAGAGCAATACAACGAACAAAATAAAAAGGTATGAAATATTATTTGTAGACTTAATACTACTTTATAAAGAATTGCTTACAGAAACATTTTAATACTTCTTAATTAAATCTGAATAAAAAGTCCACATATTTATCAAGAGATGTGCTTACTTTGTTATCACCTACCTGAAAGTTATATGCAAATAATGAACTCCTTCCAAATATAGCCAAGAACCATTAAATTATAAATATACCTTCACTGTCCTCTAACAGTTTCTAATTTACAGTGGGATATATAAATTAATTACCAGACTTTAAAAATGCTCAGTGCTCTGAGAAATATATAGTGCATCCACAAGTACTAAAAATACAAAATTTAAAACTTGGTAACTTGTATACACATAAATACAGCATTGTAATTTGTTATTCATTGAATAAGTAAGCAACACAAAGTAAACTGTCAGTGCTAAAGTAACCTATCACCTATCTACGGATCAAAAACCAAGTATCACATTTATGTGATCAATAAAGAGGATGTGAAATTTAATTCTAGAGTTGGAAGGTACTGGAGTTGTAAATCTAGTTCAATCTTATCAGCACAGATGAAGTGATTCACCTAAATTTACACAAGTAATATGAGGCGAAGCCAGGCTAATACAATCCCTCAGTCCAGAATCCTTCTGTTTCAGAACTTTTCAGATTTTGGAAAGGTAACTGTATGTATTTCATACTCACATTACAATGCCTCCAGTAGTTTGGGGCAGCACCTCACAAAAAAAACATATTATGCTGCAAAAAGAATGTAAGTGTATTCATCCCGAGTGGGATAAAGCATGTAAATTACTTCATGTGTTTTCACATTTTTAAAAAATTTTAACAAAACCTATTTTCTACAGGTTTTTAAATCTGGAACTGCCTATAAGGGACTGTAAGTTAACCAACATTTTACTGACTATTATAAGCAGCTGAAGTATAAAGCAGTGAGAGAGTTGCTGCGGAAAGAAAACACTTTGAATTAAAAAATCCTAGATCTAGCCTAACTTCACCATGAAATGCTAAGTAAACAGTTGTAAATACAATATAGTCCCTATTCTCAGGAAGCTTTTTTAGCCTGAGTTGGGAGGATTGTTATTCAACACATATAAATTATAAATGATGAAATTTGTAACAAATTACAAGAAAGGAATATATCAAGACAGAGTAGAGATTTCTTATTAGATTGTGTGGTAAAGGACAACCTGTTTAAGGCGGTGCTACATAGCCTGAGATCTACTAGATATTAGACAGACTGAGGGCAGGGCAGTAAGAATTTTCTACAAACATGTTAAAGCCAGAAACCGTCTTCTCAGAATTGGCAGAGGGGTGCAAAGACTGGGTGGAAGGCCAAAGCATGAGGAGTAAATGGCTTGAGGTACAGTAATAGAGTCTGGAGAAGGAGGTAGGGATTACATTACGTTGGGACTTAACAAGAATAAAACACAAACTCCTCAACATGGTCTACATGCTATAAAAAACCCCAACACTGGGTTGGCCAAAAGGTCCATTTAGTTTTTTCTGTAAAATAAAAGACACATTTTTCACTTTCACCAATAACTATATTGATTGGGATATTATGAGTATGTCGGCTGTCTCCCACTATTGGCTTCTAGTGAGTAGAGGCCAGAGGTGCTGCTAAACATCTTCCAATGCATAAGACAGCCCAACAGCAAAGATTTGGCCAAAACTTCAATAGTACCCAAAACTTCTAAACCCCTTTGACACATTTGATCAGTCACAGCATATTCTTCATACACAGCACAAATCTTTTTTTTTGCATTTCCATTGCATTTTTACCTTTCTTGAAATAATAAAGCATAATATGCTGAAAATGTTGCATATTTCCCATCTTCAATATTAAAATGGCACAAAAACTCACCAATTTTGATAAGTTTTTTTTTTAAATGCACCCTGATATGAGAGCTACAATACAATCTAACAAAATTGTTTCAAATGAAGTTCAAGACAACTAAGCACTACTAGATCCATGGTACGGAAAATATTAAAACTTTTTGGCCAACCCAATACATGTCAAAGCTTTAACCTTCAGAAATATCTTACATATTAGAATTAACCAAGTTTTTAAAATATTATAATACTTTTGGATCAACAGACATTGCTCTACCAGGTCATTTTATTCTATTATGTCAGAACACAGTCATGAAAAGAGGAGACATGGAATGTATGAGTAAAAATACATAAAATGTTACCTCTGGGCTTTATTCACTTAATTACTTACAATGAATGGCATGTAAATGAGGTCAGCTCTAATGTGCTTGTGTTCCATTAATTTTTTCTTCCTTACAGGACCAAAAATAGGATTTGCATACTAAATTTCAAAGACCATAACTCCTTCCGTACAAAAAATATAAACTATTTTATAATCATTTATTACCCTTACGACATACCATTAAAAAGAACATAACTTTGCAATTTGCCTAAGGACAAAATGTGTTACAAAACTGTTTTTTCTTTTAAAAAGGAAATTCCTAGTAAAAAGAAACCGACTTAAAAAGAAATCTATCAATAACGAAAACATATACTCTAACATCTGATTACAGATTTTCAACAGAACTGGCATTTCTGTGAGTGTGTGCACAAACAAATTTAAACTTGAGAACACTTCTATATAGAAAATGTTATCAAAAGCATAGAAAATGCATAAAGGTTTGATTTAAGTTTAAAAATTATGTTTAAAAGCCCAAATTTGAACAAAATTCCATTGTAGTAATGCATGTTATAACAGCTGTTCATAGAGATTAGTCAACTGTACTGGTGACAGACTAATGTGTTCACAGCTTTGTGAACTGTCTAGAGAGGGAATATAGTAAAATTACTGGGATAATTTAATGGTTCCCTAATTTTTGTTAAAATTACTCTTAAGACCTTAGTTTTTTAACTTATACTACCAAAATCCATTGCAAATACTGGAGATTCAATCTCAAGATTTTCAAGTCATAAGATATGTTCAATTTATTTAATTAAATGATTTTCTGAATGCCATTTTCTACCCACCTAGATTCCAAAAACATTAAGCAATGCTTTGAAAATAGTAAGGTTGTGTTATTTCACTAAATATCATATCCAACAGCTATCTCTAAAACAGGAAACTAATGTCAAAACACACTGACAACAAAAAAGCTACCTAACTTTAACAGAAATAAATCATCAGTTAAAATAAATAGCTTAAAAATGCTCTCCCCAACCAAAAACCAAAAAATCACTTAGCCACAAATTTTAAATATGCAGAAATGTGCTGGTCTCAATTGACTGTTCCTTACCTTCTCTAACAACCAGCAATTGTGATCCACAATTCTAAGTTGAAATATACCTACAAACACCATAGCCGAATATATTCTCAATAAAACAAAAACTCAAAGAAAGAAAAAAAAATAAGCTTCTTTTGTCCCAATAACCTAAGAATGCTAACTTACTTTCTTTAGTAAATATCTGGTTTCTTTAAACAGCCTGCCAATACTAACTTCCCTGGTTCCTTTAAAACACAAACCGGATTAACAACAGTGCTTCAAAAGAATATAGCAAAGTATCTGCTACTGGCACAGTATTTCTCTCTGTTAAATACCTGGTGCCCAGTTTTAGATTTGTATTCCTATTGTTACCTTAAATTTAAAACAGCCAAAACAAAACTCTTGGGGTCCCTGTATTCTAAAGCCATTCCTTCTCTGGGCTCCTTCATTATAATGAGGATTCCTTAGTCAGTAGTTGCTCAGACTAAAAACCCAGGAGATAGCCTTTATCTTTCTCTTTCCCTCATACCTTAACACTTTAGTAAGTCGTCAGCTATTTCTCCAAAATATACTAGCTCTGACCGTTTTTCATAAACTCCACTGCAACCATTTTAATCCAAACCACCAAGCTCTCTCCCTTAAACTAGTTCTCTAACTGCTTAAAACCCATTTTCTACAAACCTGGCCCAGTTAAAAACACTTCTAGTGTTTCATATTGCTCTGAAAATAAAATCCTAAATTCACTACGAATGGTTATAAGGCTATAAATAGGATACGGTCCTTGCCTACCCCCTCTGTCACCCTACATTCTACCATATTTCCCAGTTCCCATGCTTGACCCTGCATGGAGGCCTCTTAATTTGCAGCATCTCTTGCCTAAAACCCTCTGCCCTCAAAATTTAGCACCACTGGCTTTTTCTCATCATTTGCACCTCAGCAAAAATGTCTTTCTGACCACCCAATTTAAAGTATTCTATTCCCAATCTAATTCTCCATCACAGGACTCTGCTCTGTTCTTTTTATAGGATGTAAATTTGAAATCACCTTGTTCTTTATTTGTTTGCTGTCCACACCTAATGCCCCAGAAAGCAATAGTTGTACAAACTGTGCCTTGTCCTGTCAACTTGACTGTACCCCAAGGGCATACAGATCAGCCAGGCACCACTGGGCAGTGCCACACCGTTCCTGCCAGGCCTCCTCACTTCAGAGTCAGAACTCCAAATGAGCACCAGAAAGGCAAAATATGAAGGCCCTGAAGCAGCACACCTACCTCCGATAGTAAATCTTTTAACAATCTGTCTCAGGAATGCCTATAAATGTCCCAAACTAAACCTCTATTTTTAAAATCATTCATCAGTGTACTAAATAGAATCATTAAACCATAATAATGATTTACAGACAAAAATTAAACTATTTGCTTTGTGCTACTGGGTCCTTACCTAAACCCTATTCTCTACAATATTCATTCTATTCATTGTACTTCATATGGAACAAATCCTTACCCCCCTTTTAATTATGATTCCAAAGAAACTACAGCTTGAAGCAACAGCCATATAGATATTTATGATATGTGTACACATAAAAGGGGTGATATTTGAACTTTTGCTGAAGAAAGAATAAAATTTACAGATACATAATGTACCAAAGAATTTTTCAACTACTATAGCTGTCTAAAAATAGAATAAGGTAATTTACAAAATAATATTGTTTAAAAAAATTTACCATGAAAGATATTTTGTGTCTGTTATCTAAATAATCCCATTTTCTTTAATCTATAAAACAATCCAATCCTGTTGGACAAATGTTAACATTCCCATTTTACTGATTAAAAATCTCTGGCTCTTAAACATCAAGCAACTTGCTCGATGCTGCCTAATAACTGTAAGTACCGTAGAATGCTCCCTCAGTACTGCCACCATTGCTCCTCCTCTCCCATCTACGGGCAAAATCCCATCTGTCTTTCAGAGCTCAAATCCTCCAGGAAATCTTCCCTAGTACCCATTGCTATGAAGACATACCCAGATATCCCTCCCTAAATAAGTTACCTAATAGAGTGTGTCTTTTTTGCAGTACTTACTACATGGTATTGATTACAATTAATTTACTTATCTACTACACAGTAGGCTCCTTGCTGCCTAGAAAGATCCTTCCAATCCAAATGTCTTAGATCAGTCTATTTGTTCTTCAGATAGACTTCAGTTCTTCTGACTCTAAGTCCAGGACTGTTAAGCTCAAAGAGCTTCCAGCTATTTCACAGATAACTTCTATCAAGAATCTGTTTTTACAAAAGGCATATGAATTGGATAAAATACAAATTGGTTACATAATTTAAAGCCTTTTAGGGTCTACAACAAGGATGAATACATAACCACCGTCACCCTACCTAGTTACTTACAATCTTAAGACATTTTACAGTTATATGCTAAAGTTCACTATATGTGTAGAAAAAAACGGAGGGCTTGTATCTTAAGGCCCCATTAGCTTAATGTACACATGAATGAAAAGGGACAAAAGAAAAATGCCAGCATTCTGTGAAGAGTCAACTTGGCAATGATGGCAATACAGGAAGTAAGCCAGAGACCATAAGCCCAAAGCCAATAAAACAGAGAATAAAAACCAGTCCGAAGGTTCCCCTGAGAAACTGAACACCCATGTCCAGAAAGCAGATCCCCAAACCTTAAGCTTTCTATTCCACCCCTCAACATGCTTAAGGAACCTGTGCTGACCCATGCAGTGGAAGCATGGAAAAAAAAAAGAGTTCAAAAATTAGACAAAAGTACAGAAAGAACCTCAGAATTAATCATGGTCAAAAGATATGGATTAATCTAGAAAGTAGGCCAGAGTGTCAAATGATTCTACTCCACTGATGTGGAAGTGATGCTTTCCTAAGGGTTACTGCCTATTTCTACGGTCTTTCCAAAATACAAGTCTTCCCTCTTTTTTGGATCTGAGGTACACAGACTTACTTTATTTTTGTATGCTTTTTCATGAAAGACATTCAAGTGTCAATGAAACCTCTGATAAACAACAACAACAACAACAACAACAACAAAAAACAAACCTCTAGACTTAAGCTTATGACTTTATTGGATAAAAAGTGCCCTGCTCAGAATTACCCAGTCAGAACCAGCTCTGAAGCTAAACCTGGGAAGGCAGTTACTACAGCAGCAGTCAGGTGGAGAGAAGTACGGGGCTCCCTAAGCTTGAAAAGAAGTCTAGAACATCCTTTCTGAATTCTATATAGCTCCACAAGGTCCTTGGCTACCTTTACCTCCATATATATATTTTTTATATGTATTTTCTATAAAGGCAGTTTCCAGTGTTTGTTTTAATCTGATTTTATGTGTGTAAAAATTTAGGGATAGAGAGACCAGTGTGAAGTAAGGTTATCGATCTATTCTGTCCTCCAACCTACACCCCTAGCAGGGACCAAGTCCCAACACCTTCAAACCCCTTTTAGAAGAGCTTAAACCCACAAATTAAAGTCAAGCTCAGAAGAGAAGTAGAAAAATAATTATTTCTCAAATCAAGAGTTTGAGAGTAACAGGACGTTGGGGTTTAAAGGGAAAGAATCTAAACCAACAGTCTCATTTTATAGATAACAAAAATGACCCAGAAAAAAAGTTTATCAACCTGTAATTAGCTAAATGGCCATAATATTTTGTTTACTTCAGAAACTACAGCATAGGCACTACACCTAAAAGTATGTTATTCTCCTGCAGAAATGATTTTTAAGTATAAAAACAACAAAGTTTCCTGTAAAAATTCATCCTATATAATGTAGGACTGTACTAAAGCAATGTAAGTGCAGATATGGTTGTAACTGTTTTTAAGGTGATTCATATCCAAAGAAGCTTCAAAGCAGATGATCAAATGCACTAAAGTTACTTTTACCTTATTTAATGTCTAACATTTATTGAGTGCTTACTAGGCATCAGGCACTATATAAAGTGTTTTGAATGTATCATGCCATTTACAGGAATTAAAATGAAAGCTTAAATTGCATAGCTTAAATAATGATAGTTACATACTATAAAAATCAATGAAGTCTTATTAAAATCAGGATTCAGAAACTTAAGTTCTACAAAATGTAAGAGTAAAACAAATTCCCAACCTCACCTCCCTAAACAACCAGGAGCTTCTTTGTTTCTGTAAACAAAACCATCTTCACTATCTCCAGGTGATCAAGTCAAGAGAGATAGTCAGGACTTCATCCGACATTTTTCTCCCCCGCACACAACTTCTATAAGTTCAAGAACAGGTAAGTACAAATACTGGTAGAAAATTTAACAATACAGTAACAGAAAACATGTTGCCATCCTGCCAAATACTTCAACACCTCAACTTTTGAATATTCCAAGAATGCTATTACACAATATAAAATCAACAAAGTTCTTCTCCCCAATTTTTTGCACAGCATTATGACATACTTGTAATTAAAATATACTTCTTGGTAAAGTGAAAACTTGAAGATGAAAAGAAGGTATCAGAATAGAAAATAAAGATACTAGCATTATCCTGCGGCTTGATGTTTATAAATTTTTTTTAGGAAATAATTCTATAACAGAACAACTTTCCCCAGAGCTGAAGAAGTTGCTGTATGATAGTAAAACTATCCAGCAATAGAAAGAGAGTTGTACTTTCATACCATTTCAAATGGGAATTCTGTATTACGAATCTACATAACCACATTTGTAATATCCCTTACAGACATTTAACACCTTTCAAATGTCCTTTCGGGGCACAATAGAAACTTCAATTTGTTACTGTTTCTTAGAATCAGACTAGGCAAATTTATGGTTAAATTCATATATTATTTTTCAATTATTTCACTGGTACCTTATCAAAAAAGACGTTTAAATGTTTATTTTGGAAACATGTTTACTACACTGGAACTTTTGTTAAGAGTTTGACATCAGCTCAAAGGGCTTTTTCTCCAAAGTAATTAGTTTTTAGACAATATAAGATAGGAAAAATCTAGTTTGTCACCAAATGCCAAAGATTCAGTAAGTAGCTCCCTCTCCCAGGAAAAAGTGAGTTCCTCTTTAAACTGTAAAATACACACTTGTACCCTTACAAAAACATTTTTAAAAATACATGACCCAAAATATATACACAAATAGAAAGCCAAATTCTGATGAGTTTTTCTATTATCAATTAATATTCCAAAACTAACATAAACAGCTATTAATAGTTTTATAGAAACCAGTATAAATAAAATTGTATACATTTGTCTAGATAACAAAAAGCAATTAACATCATGATTTCACTTAATGTGCAACAATCTTTGTACTTGATCACAGAATTCTGAGATTCATTTTAGTGGCTTTATATCATTAGCACACCTCAATTAATAATTGCCCACATTTCTTAACTCACTAGTTTTTACCAAAGATGAAGTGGTTCTGTAAAGAAAGTAGCAGCTCTACGAAGATGGCTTATTTAAAAATAAAGTCTTCTTATTCTACCTGGTTGTTAATTAAGTAAAAGAAAATAAACATAACAATATAACTGATAATAAAGAGTGCAATTTATATTTCACAGAGTATGTATAGAACTGGGTTGCCTAAATTAAAAATGCATTTACAAATGCCAGTAAACAACACTGACACATATATTTCCTCACATACTAAAAACAAACTCTCCTACCTATATAACCCATCTATGGATACCCACTCATTCAGAGCAATTGTGTCACTAAGTTTAAATTACAAGAATATAACTGATTTTTAAAAAGAGTTGTTTATTATTAAAGATGAAAACAGAGAAAGAAACAGTTATTTTGAGGGGAGAGTTGATCAGAAAACAAGATACAAGCATACGGCTATCTCAACTATAAAGTAAACTGAACATTCCAACATGACTTCAAACTTCGAAAAATAGAAAACCTTCCCAAATAAAGCAGGTTTACCTTAGTGTAAATCAAATACCAAAGCTTTTCATATTCAAATGCCATATGTTTAGAAAGAACTACATACATAATCCATGATGTTCTTAAAATATTAGTTTTAATATTAAATGTTTCTTATACCTCCATACTCAGTTATTACCTGATTAAAATCTTTCAAATAGTCAGCCACTATTACAAAGTACAGAAAATGTGTATTTACTGTTACTATAGAGCCTTACTAAATTTATGAGTCCCAGAGAATTTGAGAGACTAATCTACTCACCACACTACAGTGCTAAAGTTTTCTCCAGGGACCACCTTGCTAACACAATCATCTATTTCTCAAAGAAAAAAAGGCAGTTTAAATTGTTTAAAAAATTGTCAAGTCAAATGTACATACCATAAATACAGCCTTAAACTTTTGCAGCTGACTAGTTTTAAAACTGCCAAGTAAATTTCTTCAATGGACCTTTAACCATTTCACTGTTAAAGAGAGCAGGGTTTAATATACAGTATGTACTTTAAACTAGACCTACCCCATACTACATCCTAGCACACCTTCAGACTTACCAAGACCCACACTAAAAGTTTTGTTTAAGGCTAAATATTTATATTGTGTAAAAATTATCTGGCTGAACTAATCAAACGAAACTGGTTTCTCTTAGCTAAGTTGGGTATTGGAGCTTGAGAAAAGAAAGCAACATAAATGAACATGGCACATTACGAATTTATTCAACCCTGTACAAACTCCCCAGTCATCAGTGGCATTCTTAACAGCGCAGAAAAAGCATAAATTATATCAAAATAACTTGTGACTGACTTTAAATCATGTTTTTTCCCTTGTACTGAAAATACTACAACAAAACTGGTATGGAAAAAGAGCAAGTAACTTTCCCTGTGGTTAGCAGGAGGGATCACACCCCCACAGTTATAACCACTATCCAAGGACATTGCGCTAAAGCCGGGTGGGAATGTGTAGGAACTCAGTAACTACTCCAAAGGCGAACACGGATTTTTGTTTTGGGTTGTTTTTATTTTGAAGTTTTGTTTGCTTTTTGGCTGTCACCAGTAAAAAGAACTCAAACTCCTCCCCTAAAAGGCACGTTTGTTTTCAAAAGAGAGTGCCAGTAATTCAACTAGAGGAGAGGTGAAAATCTCCTTCCCATTTCTAGCCCTGGCCTAATATTTCAGCTTTTTCCTGCAGCCAAATACCAGACGACCAGAGCAGGTCACAGGAGCAGGATGAAAATGTCCGTCTTGGCTTGAACCTTTTCAGCTGCCAAGTGGAACGAAGCCTTAACTTTTCCCTCTTCTTAAATCCCACTCAAAGCTAGGATTATGATTAACCCCGCCCGGACCACAGTCCCCATTTTGTGCCCTTAGCTTCCCCAGCTTACCCCCAAATTAGCTTTTCCAAGGATCTGCCAGGTAAATGAGCCGAATAAGACAAAGACCAACTGTGGGGCTGGTTAGCCTAGCAATGCATGTTACTAAAGGGGAGAGCAAACGCGGTAAAGAAACACTCGAAAAGAACTATAAAATGTCCAAGGACTCGTGAACAGACTGCGCCGTGGAAATGCAACCCTGGGAGGATAAAAGCAGAAAGGCAAGGAGGAGAACAGAAGAAAACTCACAGCAAAGACATTTTGGAAGCACACCAGACGCGCTCCCTCTGGCGTTGAAGAATACACTATCAAATCCTTGACGCTACGCGTCCAGGTGACAAGAGCAGATTGCACCCGCCGGGTTGCCCTCCACAATCCCGTATAGGGCCCAGGGGACCCCAGCGCAGCCCCTTTCCCACACCTGTAACCTGGCCCAGGTGGGCCGGGTCTAAACTGGGGAACTAGCGCCGGAGTGGCCACCTCTCCCGGCTCCTGCTCCCTGCGCGGCCCCTCCCGCAGCCCCCCCCCACCCGCCCCCCCCGGCCCGAATTCGGTACCTACCTGTAGCACCAGCGGCTCGGGGTTGAAGGCCAGGGTTAGCAGTAGCTGCATGCGCTCCGAGTCCTTAAGATTGCGGAGCAGGAAGCTGCCCGAGTCCTTGGTCTCGGCGTAGCGGCGTACCAGACGGTCGAGCAGGCGCTGCGAGGGGCAGTGCACCAGGTCAGACCAGCCCTCCACTGCCTCTGGCGTGAGCAGCCGCACGTCGCCGTTAAGGCGCGCGAACTCGGTGCGAGGCATGGCCTGGAGCAGGTCACAGCGCGGCCGGCCGGTGGCCCGCTTACAGATGCTCTGGTCAAGCTGCGCCAGCTCGCGCTGCGAGCCCAGGCGCTTGAGCACCACGCGCCGGCGGCCGCCCTCGCGGGGCTCGCCGTACTGCGCGAAATAGACGTTCTTCACGTTGAGAAAGTCCAGCAGGCGCAGGCGGCCCCACGCCTCGAACACCACCTGCCCGTTGAGAAAGCGGCGGCACCAGCTCGTACCAAAGCACGCCGGGCACTTATTGAGCTGCAGGAAGCGCCGGTCGGCCAGCTCGTTGCGCTGCCAGGAGGCGAGCAGCGACGGCGAGTGCAGCACCATCAGCACCAACAGGCTGCCCAGTGCCGCCAGTTTCAGCGAGCGGGACAGGCGGCCCAGCTTCGGGGGCACCAGGCGCCACATCCCGCCCGCTGCCCGTCTGCACCCGGAGGGCGAGGGCACCCCCAGGGCGCCCCCGCCGCGCCGAAACCCGGAGAGCTACCCGCAGAGGCCCCGGACGGGAGAAGGACCAGGGGCTCGGGCTGGGGTAGGAGGCGGAGTAGATGTGTAAGCCAGACCGGGAGCGGGAAGGAGCGGACCGGAGCAGACTGCGACTTCTTCCAGTCACTAGTCTCCACAACTCTCAAGCTCGCTCCTCAGCTCCCCGCCCTCCGACTCCCGCGGCGCCTCTTCCGAGCCAGCCAAGTTATAGATGAGCGAGAGGGGGAGGGCGCGCGGGGACACGAAAGCCGCGGGCGCGCAAGCGCACTGCACGCTCGGGGCGTGAGAGCTGCGGAGGCGGCCGCCCGCGGCGCGCGCCGGGTCCCAAGGAGAAGAAAGGAGGGACTCACGGCAGGGGAAGAGAAGCTGCAGTGTCTCACACCGAAAAGTAGCAACAGTAATGAGAAGTAGGATGGATGAGGCGACCACGCGCGCCCGTCACCGCACGCCCCAGTTCGTAAGCGCTGGCTTTCCAGAGAGGGGCGGGAGCCGGGGGCGGGGCAAGCAGGGCGGACTAGCGCGTCGCGCGCCGCCCGTAAAGCGTAAGCGCGGACTCGCGGGGGTGTCTTTGGGGGCGTCTCCGTAGGGGCGGAGCTCGAGCTTTGAAGTGGGGATAAACTCGCTCGCTCCGGTGGTGACAGGGGTCTTAATAAGAGTTAGTCTTTCAGAACTGTTGAGGATTGCTGGAGGCTGAGTTTTCCCATATTGGAAACTGTCCTCTGAAGGAGGAAAAAAGAACGGAATTGCGGAAACCTACCGGAACCCCTTTCTCTCTGGAGTCGCGCGTTGGGCGGGGCAGAGTGGGCGGGACGTCGTGCCCCTCCCCGACCTTCTGTGTTTGGGCGCGCGCTTGGGGCGGGGTAGGGGGCGGTGTGCTGAGGGAGCTTGCATTCGGGGCCCGCGTGCCTCTGGTGGGGGACTGGCCTCCGGAGAAAACGTGAAAGGCTTCAGTTATGGAGTTGGTTGGGGACTTCGTCTTTGGATGCATCTTAATTGTTCCAAAGTGGACTCAGAAAAGTCGAAGTCCCCGAAACATCGTGTTAAAGGGACATTAGGATGACCGGGGAACCGACGTGGCCTGGTGTTGACAGAAGTTCTGCCCAAACGCTGCGGAGAAGCAGGGATGAGTTGCTTTGCTCCCCTCCTGCCTTCCCAGCCTGGCGCTGAAGCCGTTTCCTACTCCCCGTAGGGACAGTCCCTGCGCCGCCCCTGGGGTTCCCCGCGGGGTTAGCGGGCGCTCCACTTCGTCCTGGTAGGCCCGGAGGAGCTGTGGCTGTAACCGTGGTGAATGGGGGCCGCCTGGCGTTCCACAAGGGCAAGTTGGCCCAGGTGCTTAAACCACAGCAGAAATAACTCAGAAATGCTGAACTACAGCGCCTGGTTTTGGTATAAATTTTAGAGGACCTGGGCTTTTTAGCAGTGGCTGCGAATACATAATTATAATGCTATTTAGTTTTAGCGCTAGAATATAAAGAGTTAATGCGATTTTACCCCTCAGTTGTAAATGAGGAGCAGTTGTTAGTCTGACGGATAGGTGGTTCCTGATACAATATTAAATACCTGGGTCTTAACTGAGTTAATTTTAGAGACCAAACAGTGATTTTTAGGAGATCCTAGTAATTGGCATGTATGTAGACCAACTCTACAGAGGCTTAATGAGAGACATCAATACTGCTTTATCAAATTCATTTTTCTCCTGAGCCATTTGATTGCAAAAAAGCCATCCTCTTGAAAAGTACTGTTGCAGTTAATGTCTAGCCTTTCCTGATATAAGAATTCAACTTTTAGACAAATTAATATATTGGATAGATGTAATTTTTAAGTGCTACTTTATTAAATAAGACAAATCTGAAAATTTAGTCTTCAAGCCTGGTACAAAGTGACTAAAGAAGGTTTGCTGCTACAATTTAGTACTTTCTGCCACCTTTGGGAGTAATTTGGTTTAACTTGCTTTCAAGCATCCTGAAACTCTATACAATGTAAAGTTATGAGAATCTCAAATGTGGATTTCATAAGAACAGAGTTTGGTGTGATGGGTCTAGAGTTGTCAGTGCTGCTGCTGCTGCTGCTGGAATGTTGACAAGTTATTACTAAATTGCAAATTTCTTACCTTTAGCATTTTTTGTACCTGTCCTGTAGATGCGTGCAATTAATATGAGATAATTTATGTAGAATCGCTATAAAACAATAAAAGCACTACATACATTTCTATATTTATAGTTAGAATGATTGATTCCTTTAGCATACTTGTGGGTAAATTGATTAATCTGAGATAATTGGGGCATAGTGACAGACTAGGTGACTAGTAACAGGATTAAGGGGGTACTGTTTCGATGAATGGAAAATGTCTTTGGAGTTCTTAAACTACTCTCAGCCCCCAAATCCTTGGAATTGTATAGGCATCATTTGAATAGTGGAAGTAAAAAAAGGCTACTAGTATATATACAAGTTGATTTTTGAAAAACATTTGCTTTTTATCTAAATATTTTACATATGTTTGAAACTAAGGATATTCTCTTCAGCTATGTTTTCTAGACTTTTATCAAGAAAGATAGCATTCAAGAACTTAATACATTCCTCAAGGGAGAAAAAAGGCTTAGAGCTACATGAGCTAAATTCAGATTATTTTAAAGTACTTTATTAGGGTTTGGAAAAAATCAGTAAGTTAATGTTAATGTACAGTACCCACCTATCTTATAAACTGTGGAATGCTTTTGGCAGTTGGCTAATAGATTATAAGCTTAAATCCAAAATTCTTCCTCAATAAGTTTAAATAATGGCAAATAATTTCCAATGCACTGTAAAATGCCACTTTATATCTATCACTTTTAAATGTAGCAACTGAATTAAATATTATAGTATTTGATACTATACATCTATTTTTTAAAAAGTGAACTGGCTCTTTGATAGTCAAAAGTTTCACAGTGTATTGCTATTCTGTCCCCTGTAGCCATAGTTCTCAGTTAGGATCTGTTGCCTCCTGGTTGACATTTGGCAATATCTGGAGACATTTTGATCACAGTAAGGACCTGGGGGCTACTGGCATCTAGTGGAAGAGTCCAGGGATGTTGCAAAAACAGTCTACATTGCACAAGGCAATTTCCAACAACAAACAATTAATCAACCCAAAATGTCAACAATGTGTGCTATTGAGAAACTGAAATGCTACCTGTCACTACCAGAACCAGTAAGTAGAGACAAGGATCGAATCTTAATGGCTGCTCTATTCAGATAGCTGGTGATCTGAGAAGACAGTGGGTTATGTACCCTAAAAAACTGTCTTACATTCATCTCAAGTCAACCTTAATATAAGGAGAAGGATAGTGTAGGTAAGGGGTTTGGAATTCAGGAAAAAGTAGGTAAGGGTTTTGGAATTCAGAGGAAAAGGTTAACCAGATAAAAGTTGCAGTCCAGCAATTTTCCTAGCATCCCAGTGATTCTTTATCTATTTACAATCGGCATGTTTTCTCCCTGGAGCACACTGGTTTTGATACCATCTTGATCGCACTTGAAGCACTTGGGCAGAAAGGTTGAACTGCTTGTGGTCTTCCTGGAGTCACGATAGATATTGTCATAAATTCCAGTTCCTGGAACAACAGCTTTCTGTATGCGTTAATCACCAGGCCTATTAACTATGTAACTAAAGCTAAAGTTTTTAACTCTTGAGTTCCTCCAACAAAACCCTGACCTACAGAATTCTACTCTTATGTGGTATGGTTTTAGGCATGAAAGTCTTAATGGTTATTCTTTCCTGCAGCAAAAAAGAAAAAAAAATGTGTATATTTTAATGTGCATATCTTGGGATGATAATATTCTAAAAGTTAATTCAGCTGATCAAAATATAAATAACTTTTAATTATAAAAAGTAAAATTTTATGGAAATATATTTCTTAATGAGATTGTGCTTTTTATCATTTAGCTTAAGTTTGCATGGATGAATATTTTGTATTGCTAGAATTTGACAGAATTCAACATCAGTTCTTTTTTTTTCTGTTTAGTTTTTAGAGATATAAAGGCCAAAATATTTTGTTCATTTAAATTGAGACTAAAAGGAGTGTTAATATAGCAGTGTGGTGTAATTGTGTTTATTACCTTTGAGTTATATGCTAAAAATCACTTATTGACCATGATCTATCAGAATATTACTAATTACATTAATTAGGTTCTCTAGTTTAATTTGGCTTAGAAGCACAGCATTAGAATCCCAACTTGGAAAATAATTCCTTACCTAGTTATTAATTTTCTTTTTAAGTATTTAGTATACCTGCAGTTATGTTCTAGAATAATGCACCATATTAATATTCAGGTAAAGGCCAAAAGGGTAAATCAGTGTCTGATTTAAGTGGTTGCTTCTTAGTTGTTGGATGGGTGGATGAATTAATAATAGAAAGAATGACACTTCAGAATTAAATGTTATTATAATAATCCAAGCTAGAAATGAGAGGTGATAGCAAGGAAGCTGATGAGAAACAGTGTGTTCAGGGTATATTCTGAAGACAAACATACTAGTTTATTCAAAGTTTAGATGTGAAAGAAGGGGAAGCATCAGCTGTCACTGCATGTTTTTTTGGTCCTAAACTACTGGAACAGTGACTATTTACTGAGATGGGGAGACCAAAAGGAAAAGAATGAGGAAGATACATGCCTAGTTCCCCTGTCCATTTTCTACATTTGTGTTTCTAAGCTTAATTTAGCTGTTTGAAAGATCTGCACAGTCATTTTCCCACAAAATGATGGAATTTTTCTCCTTGTAACTCCAGTGGCAAAAATTCAAACACTTGCCGATGTTAATTGTAAGGCTGCTAAATAATGTTATCTGATTTATGTATATTATATATACCTGAAGGACTGGTTTTATTGTTAAAAACTATTCAGTGTTTTAATAGACTTTTAGATATATTTCATTGTATTTTAAATCAATAACTGTACACAGGTTGTTTTTTTTTTTTTTTTTAGCACAGGTGAATTATCAAACATTCGACTGCATTGGATATGAAAATAGATTTCTCAAATTCGTATACACCAAAACCATGATTTTGCTTGGGATAATAGTTTTCTGACTTGGTCAGAATAATGCAAATTAACTCAAATGCAACAGCAACATTATAATCCATGATTTATGTTAATTCAGGTTAACATTTAGCCTTACATAGAGTTTTCCACCTTGGCTAGGTGAATCCAAAGAGACCCATTTTTCTCTTAGTAAATTTTTAAAACTTCTGGATTTTTTCCAGTTTGTTTCAGCAGACAAAATAGTATATGCAAAGACAAAAAAATTAACACCACTTCAGTCAGTTAAGATCTTTTGAAAAGTTAACCCAAAATATGTACACCTGTGTATATTAACATTATTAACTATTTTATAGGTCAGCATACATACTGATAGTGCCTCTTATTCAATTCCACCCACATATAAGATTCTGAGAGTATGGGTTCTTAGAGTACAGTGGCAGAGATAGATATATACATACCAACTTTATTACGTTTGTGATAAATATTGAGATATAAGCAAATATTAAAGGAGCATAAACAAGGAAGAAATTCCTGCTTACCGACATTATCTTTGTGTTAATAGTACTTCTCATAGGAGAATAGTATGTGTGCACTAGAATAATTCTGTTTCTTTCTTTTTTAACAGCCTTTTGCTTCTTAAGCCTCACATTCCTATGTCTCCTATGTTTACAAATCTAATGTTTTGTGCAAATGATGTTTCTGCCACCTCTGCTGGATAATGGCAGCTGCAGCGTACTGCTCTTCTCTTGGTGAACTTCAGCTGCCCCTGTCTGAGGAGAAAAAGCATCCTTCTGGGTAATTAAAGCTTAGACTTCTTTTTGAGTAATACACCTTTACCAGGACACTTTCATGGAAACCACACATGTATGTAAAAGATTGACCATTGTCTTCAGCTTAATGGCTGTGCCAAGTATAAAGATTAGCCACATCTGAGGAAGATCGTTATGTTTTATACTTGGTATATGTAAATAGATGTGTATATAATATATGAAATACAGGGTCTGGCAGAAGTAAGGCTTGCTTCAGTGTGGTTGGTAGGATAATAATATGGGTACAATAATTTATAGTTTTAATTTGAACATTTCACATAAAATGTCATATGGTATGCTTGAGTGAGATATTGTTATATTACAGAATTACATGCTTATGATTTTGTAGTAAAAGATTTTGTAATAAAAAAGGGACATTCTTTGTTCTGGAACCTGTATATACTACAAGATAATATACAATAATGTGTATTGATGTTCAAAATTATATGGCTGAGACATGTTGATTTGTTTTTGTTTTCCTTATAAAAGGGTTTATAAACCCTGTAGGTAAATAAATAAGAATTCCCATTTGGGGGAACTAGAGATTCTGGTCATCACTTCCAACATGTGGGCTATGTGTATAGCCCAATTCTGACACTAACCAAAGATAGCAGCAGATTCCAGAGGTTAGGGGCTCAGTCCTACAACACAGCTTTTCACTTCAGATGCCAATCACAAGCCCTAGTTACCTGTGCTTCTGGCCAACCAACTACAAATCAGGTTCCCATGACTCCCTCCTTGGGCAGGTTAAGGAGTCAGTCCTACAAGCCTGTCCGCCCCCCACACCCTCCGCCACCTTCAAAAGCCAGTCAAAGCTCAGGTTATCATGTATTTGTCTATCACCTATTGATTAATTTGCTAGAGCAGTTCATACAACTCAGAGGAATGTTTCACTCAATGATCACTTAGATTACAGTTTTATTATAAAGGATGTAACTCAGGAACAGCCAGATAGAAGAGATGCATAGGGCAACATATGAGAAAAGGCTTGGAACTTTCTTGTCCTCCTTTGAGTGTGCCACACTCTACCAGCCCAGAAGCCTCTGAGCTCCATCCATTTGGGTTTTTATGGAGGCTTCATTACACAAGCACAAATGATTAAATTACTGTCCATTGGTGATTGACTCCACCTCTATCTCTTTTCCCTTTTCCTTCATCAGGGTTCATTCCCATCCTTACATGCTTTCCAAAAGTCACCTTGCTAACCAGCCCAGATGTGGTGGAAAGGGGCTTATTATAAACGATAAGATACCCATTTCACCTTTATCGCCCTGAAGCCATTTCAGGATCTTAGGACAAGAGACCAAATATAACAAATGGTGCTCTCATTGCTCAGGGAATTCCAAGAGTTTTGGGAGCTGTGAGCCAGGAACCTGTGGATGAAGACCAAATTTTCTTATTATAAATCACATCATTGGAACTAACTATACAGATGTCTTATCCAGAGTAATGTAATTAGGGAGTGTGAAATAGAACTGTAGGTTCATGATAGGGATTCCCCATGTTTGAGATAACAACTGATTGCCTTGTCTGAAATGACAGATCATTTAATACTTTTTTATAATTGTTCTGCCCCACTTTCTGTAGAAAATAGACTGGTGTACAAAAGTAAGTAGTAATGCTCTAGGTATTTTTTGAGGAGTCAGGAATTAAAAATTTAAATGACATCAAATGGAATAAGAAGTATTACTCATTCCTTTATTATAATAAAGATTCCTTGAACATTTGCCTGCTACTTAGAAAATAGGACTTAATTACAGTGTCAACATAAGAAACATCCAAACCTGTAGAGAATTTTTACAAGTTTATTTGAGCCAAACTGACGATAATTGCTGAGAAGCAAAATCTCAACGGATTAAGAAAATGCTCCAGAGAATGGCAAGTTAGCATCTTATTGTATACATTAGAATCAAAGGAGAAGCCATAACCAGGGGTTTCCAACCTTTTGACATCTCTGGGCCACACTGGAAGAAGAAAAGTTGTCTTGGGCCATTGTGATTTTGTGATTATGTGACATTGTGGCACATAATTACAAAAAAATCTTAAAATGTTTTAAGAAAATTCACAATTTTGTGTTGGGCCAAACGTGGCCCTGGGGCCTGGGATGGACACCCCTGCAGCATATGGCATTATACAAAATCCACTGGTAGTTGACTAATGGATTATTACTGAGAGAAGGCAAATCGGGGAAAACTCAGATTAGATAAAAAGAAAAATAGATAGACACATCCTTCTTCTACACTGATGAGTATAGGATAGTTAACATTTACAGCACTTAGAGGTGGTAAGCGGGAGATCAAGATAACAATGAGGGGCTCTGTGGTCTTTTGTTCTCGTGTGAGATTGTGCCCTGAGGAGTCTGGCAAAAAGGGTATTAATCTGACATTCCAAAACTGTGTTATCATAGATGCAAAAAGACAATAGCCTCAGTTAAGGTAAAGATAGCTTGTCAAGGAAGACCCTAGCCTAGGACATGAGTACCCGCCAGAACTATTAGTCACAAAGTTTTCATTTCAGACCAGCCCATGTGGTTACTTTAGGTCTCTGAGTTAGTAAGGCCACCATGCAGGCCTCCCCTGAGCTTGTAAGGTTTAGTGTGCAGCACGTTTTTGTCCACAATGGGTAAGTAAAATATCGTGTACTGATCTAATCATAAGATAAACCATTAGAATTTGTCGACAAACTAAAACTAGCAATTTAGTGGATTAAACTGGAATGTCATAATACTTTATCTTTTTATAAATATTGTATCATCTAAGAGAAGATAGCCTCTAATTGCAGGCGTCAGTTTGCAGACGTAGTAGTAAAACAGAACTTGAACTTTTAGAGTTTGTTTAAAAGTTTTAAACTTTTATAAAAGCATATATAACTTTTTTTTATTAGGTTTTGGTTGCCAAGTTTTTAAGACATTGGTACTTAATATGAAACTATAGGTAGTGAAAGACAGTTGTAATCTTCAATATCAAGAGAGAAAAAGGAAATTTCAGTGGTAAAGTCTCAAATACCAAAGAGATCACCAATAGTAAATAGTAAAAGCTTTCCTATAAAAATCTTTAAATGATCTTCTATGTTGATTTTGGAATGTATGTTTCTACCAAAATGACTACCAATAAATTACAATTTTTACATTGTTTTCTCTCTTAAAACTAGAAATAATTGCAAAGGAACTTGAAGGAAAACACTAAAAAATCATTTTAAAAATTACTTTCAAATTTCACAGATCTTTCTAAAAGTTGTATTTTAAAGAGAAATCTTTTTTCTAAGAAAACATTTTTAACCTATCTCTTCACATTTTGTTTTCTACTTAATGCTGGTTTATAGAAATAAAGTTTTTTTTGTAGATAGTCTTCACCTCAGCAACAAAGCTACAGTTTTTATTCTAATAGTCTGTAGATTCTTTTGGGTTCTTATACACATGAAAATTATGTAAGTTATACTAGCATCATTTTAAAAAACTTAGATACCAAAAAAAAAATTCAAATACCTAAGGGTCACAAATAACTAAATCAGTTTTAAAAAAAAAACAGGAAAGCTGGAGAACTTCAACTAATAGTCAAAAGATGCACAGGTGATCAGCGGATTTAAAACAAAAGTAATGAGGAGTGCAGTTACTAATGTGTTTTTTTTTTTTTTCAATATCTGCTACAAGGTCAAGTGAATATCATATGAAAAAATATGTATGCCTTGACCTGTACTTCACACACCATGCACCAAAATCAATTCTAAAGGTATTAAAAATCAAAATATGGCTGGTAAAATAATAAAGCTTTTGAAATGAAGTATAGGAAAACACCTTTGATAGGCTGTGATTTGGGAAATCCCCAAGACCACCTCAGGTTCAGAAGAATAAAACTCAGCAAAGCTGTTATACTCATCTTAAAGTTTAGTACAGTGAAGGAATACAGCTTAAAATCAGCACCAGGAAAAGGTGCATGTGGTGGGGTGCAGGAGAGTCCAAGCATAGGGAGCTTTCAGTTGTCCTCTCCCAGTGGAGTTACATAAACATTGCTTACTTCTCCCATAAACAATGTATGTTGTCAACCAGGGAAGCTCAGAAAGCCTTGGTATCTCCAGTTTTTATTGGGGGGTCAGTCACAGTCATGGCTCTTTCCACCTTGCTGACCTTATTCTCTAGCTCCTCTAAATGTGATACCACATGGCCCAAGGCCCCCACCATAAATCACATTGTTAGCATAGATTATTTGATGTGGTTTAAGGCCCCGAGGTAAACAAAGATACTCTTATGAGGCAGAATATTCCAAGAGCTTACTTGTTACCTCCCAGGAGCAAGGGGTAAAAGGCTATACCTTTCTTTAGAAAGGTTAATCTTTTACTACACATAGGTAAAGATTTCTTACACAGAAAATACCACAACTCTTGCCAAAGGGAAAAAAATGATAAATTGTTCTATTAACTTTTATTCATTGAGAAGATGATTAAGCAACAATCTTCAATACCTACATTTGACAAAGACTAATATTTAGATTATGTAAAGAACTCGTACAAATCAAATACAAAGCAAATCCAATTGGGGGTAGAGGTGGAGGTGTTACCAGGGAGACCCAACTTAAGGGGGTTCCCCACCTCAGTTCTTGTGTTCTGAGAGAAAAATTCAGGTGAGAGACAACACATATAGTGGAAGTGAGATAGCAAGTTTATTTATGAAATACATTTGAGTACAAAGCTGCAAGTGGGCACCCAGCTAGTCTGAGTGCCCTGACTACTGTTGTATTAGGGGTTTTATGCTTGTAGGTAGCTTCTAGGTTGCCCCTCATCCTCCCCTTTCCAGACCTTGGGATTAATACAGTTTCAGAGGCTGTCTTTCCCAGATAGTGGGAATGACAGATACAGAATGTCAGGGGCTCTCCTTCTGTACTATCGTGTTTTTTCTTGTGATTTGTGGAACACCTGGCAATTGTATTAGACCAGGCTCAGGACTGCTGAGTTAGTTGGTGAGACATGTCTCCCTTTTGTTTCTAGCCTCCTGTTCTAAGTTCTTTGTTAGATTGCAATGGGCAGGGGCCCTGCTTTATTCCCCTCCAGCCCCTCATTCCTAACTGCTACCTAACAGGGGCAAAAGCACTTTTAAAAAGAAACTATACAAACCTTTCATAAATTAAATCCATAACACTATGTATCTAGCCAAAATGGCTAAAATGGAAAGATGGACAATACTAGAATCAGCAAAGGTGTGAAGCAGTCATACCTCTTAAACACTGCCAGTGAGAATGTCAATTGCTACAACTACTTTTGAAGGCTGCTTGCCAGTATCTACTAAAGGTGAACATATGCATACTCTCTTGAGCCAGCAATTTTATTTCTAAGTGTATACCCAAGAGAAAATGCATTTATTTATCAATAGGCATATTTTAGAATATTGACATCAACAGTATTTATAATAACAAAAAATTAAAGCATACACAAATGTCCAAATTAAAGCATACACAAAGAATAAAGTATGATATAGTCACACGGTGGAATACAATACAGCAATGAAAATTAATGATCTACAACTGTGCAAAACAATATGATTGAATTTCATAAGCAAAAAGTTGAGAGGCCAGACACAAAAGAGCACACTCCATATGATTCTACTTATATTAAAATACAAAATCGGTAATTAGATATCAGGATAGTGATTATCCTTAGGCAGTACAAAAGACATACAGTGGCTGGACTGTGCACAAGAAGTGTTTCTGGGGTGTTGATGCAGTTCCGCTTCTTATCTACATACTACTTATGCAGATATTTTTAGTTTGTAAAAATTTAGTTGGACACAAGTTTTTTCTTTCATTAGTTAAATTAACATCAGATAATATGAGAAGCATCATGCTGTGATAGAATCAGTTAAGAGTAGATAGAAGTGAACTTTTACATGGCTAATGAGGCTTATGCTTCAGATACCTTGTTAGCTTTCATGGGACCCTGTACGTGCTAGAATTTTTAGGAGTGGTGGTGGCTTTTAGATGCAGTGAGGAAGCCAGGTTGCAATCAAAGGCATTTCTTTGCAAACAGTTCTGGTTAAATTGCCAAAAAAGATCTCAGAAGAAAGGGACCTGAACTGCCAGTCCTCGAGAAATTTGTTGTATTCTCATTCTAAAATATATTCACTTCGTGCATAATTTTGTATTTTTTATTCTTCTTTCTTAAATATGCACCCCTTTCCCCACTGCAATTCACCAGTGTATAAACTTCAACTACCACCAATTTAGATCTAAGGAGTCAGAAGAGCTTGTTCCAGCCCTAGCTATGGTTTGATACTTATCACTGGCATCAAGTCTTTCAGTTTTTGTTTTTGTTTTGTTTTGCATTAATAGGCTTTATTTCTATTCAAGAAAAAATGCCTTTAGTACTCAGACTAAGTAATCATAGTTTGTCAGTCATTGTTTCAAGTAAAAATGGTATGCTATTTTTAAAAAAAGCAGCTATTCGAGCTTGCCACTCAAAGACATACATGTGCTTTTTCTGAAGCCCTTGTACTTCAGTATCCAGAAGTAATTCATGTGCATTTCCCATTCACCACAGAAAATGTTAAAAGGACATATGCTCAATAAAATAAACGGTTATGGCTGAATTTTTTTTAAGGACATTCTTAAACTTTTTTTGTTCTTTTTCAACACATGTGGCAGGGTAGAATACAATGACTTAATTCATGCTAGCAGTATTACTCACCTGTGCTTCTGCATCAACAGCGCCAATGTCTGTGTACATGTCCCACGATAAACTATGAAATTTGAAAGTATTTATTGCCAGTTAGTAAAATAAGATATTCCTTGATGACTAGTTGGTACTGATACCAGACAGATACAGGCAAAACAAGTCTAACAAAATCTGTAGGCCTGCCTATTTTTAAGGTAAATTTATAATTCTACATCTACTTTAAATATTTAATTCCTTTTTCTTTACACTCCAATCTCAAAATGAAATTACAATTTACCTGAAAAAATTTTGTTACATAAGACACAAGGTAAATTATTAATATCTATAAGGCCAAGGCAAATATATATTTTTAAATATTTTTATTTTACCTTGTATCCAATTTCTTTAAGTAGGTTACTTTCTTCCATGAATCAGAGGACCTTGATATCCATTTCATATTTTTTGGCATCTTTTAAACATAGTGTGGCTGTGGGTTGAGAAAGCAATTCTGCCAATTTGCTGACCCACCCATCTATTTCCCATGTTGTTTAGTCCTTTGTGTAAATTCACATTTCCATCTGAGGTCATTTTTCTTCTGCACCTCTTTAACATTTCTTGTAGTGCAGTTTCCTAGTGACGAAATTTCTTAAGTGTTTAGAAAAATTTTTGTCATCTCAATTTTTGAAATATTTTCTCTAGATACAGAATTCTAGATTGACTTTTTTCAGAAAAATATTTTGCTCCTTGTTTTCTGCCTTGCATAGTTTCTGAGAAGAAGTGTGCTGTTATTTATAATTTTATTTCTCTGTAAGTAATGGCCCTTAGTTCTCTATTAAGATTTTGTTCTTTACCATTGCTGAAAAGAATATATTGTGTGCTTTGGTGTGCTTTTCTTCTACTCAGCAGGCATTGAGTTTCTTGTTTATGAAGGTTTACACTTTTTGTCAAATTTGGAATTTTTTAAAATTTACTATAATATATTTTGATTATCTTGTCCCATTTTTTCTCCCCTTTATTCCCCTTCGCACTGCACCCCTCTCCCACCACCATTCCCCCACCTTAGTTTATGTCCATGGGTTGTACATATAAGTTTTTCGGCTTCTTCATTTCCCATACTATTCTTAACCTCCCCCTATTTTGTAGCTACCATTTATGCTTCTTATTCCCTGTACCTTCCCCCCATTCTCCTTCCTCCCCCTCCTCACTGATAACCCTCCATGAGATCTCCATTTTTGTGATTTTGTTCCTGTTCTAATTGTTTGCTTAGTTCATTTTTGTTTTTGTTTTTAGGTTCAGTTGTTAATAGTTCTGAGTTTGTTGTCATTTTACTGTTCATAGTTTTGATCATTGTCTTTTTCTTAGATAAGTCCTTTTAACATTTCACATAATAAGGGCTTGCTGATGATGAATTCCTTTAACTTGACTGTATCTGGGAAGCACTTTATCTGCCCTTCCATTCTAAATGATAGCACTGCTGGATAGAGTAATCTTGGATGTAGGTCCTTGTCTTTCATGATTTTGAATCCTTCTTCCCAGCCCCTTCTTATCTGTAAGGTTGCCTGGTGTGGCTCAGTGGATTGAGTGCCAGCCTGTGAACCAAAGTTGCAGTTTCAATTCCCAGTCTAGGGCACATGCTTGGGGTGGAGGCCAGGTCCCCAGTAGGGGGCATGCAAGAGGCAACCACACATTTATGTTTTTCTCCCTATCCTTCTCCCTCCCTTCCCCTTTTAAAAATTAAATAAATTCTTTTAAAAAATAAAGTTATACTATTTGTTATGGATATATTAGAAATAAAGTACTTAAATTTCTGAGTTTCAAGGATAAAAAGTATAATTATATTCCATGGAGAAAAAAATAATCAGGAGGAACAAGAATCAGACCAGAACAGACTTTCCACTTACTATATTAGAAGCTAGAAGAAAATTTAGTATCATTTATATTGACAAAAAGGACTATGATTTAATAAGTAATACAACCAAAATGTTTAATTATCAATTTTGAGGAAAGTTGTTTGGAAATATGTGAAAATTAATATAACTCAGTAGCACAACTGAGAAAATAGTAAAGGAAAGATCTGAAACCAAACAACAAATAAAAATACAGACATCAAGACATGGAAAAATAAACTAAATGAAAGATTGATGAGCTCCAACACATGTTACCTAAAGAGAAACCTAAAGATACGGAGTAGCTTGAGTATGTGTAATGTAAGTAATAACTGTCAGTTCCTGAGAGAAGTGGACACTGCTAGAGAACTCTGAAAATAGACTGCAACAGCAATTAAAATAGATCAGCAAATCCTAGGAGTTTGGAAATAAGGATAGGGAATTGAATGTGTTTTAAAGGCCTCATCCAGCGAAGGAACGGAATACCTGGCAAACATAGTCCGTATCTTATTTCCATATAATCCTTACTTTCACAGGAATTTCATTGAGTTTATGAAAATGATAATCACCAGTTGAATAAAAAGTACAATAGAATTTTGTAATTGAAAAGATGGAAAAGATTAGTAATAGTAATGATCAAACAGGAAAACTAGTAAGGGAAATATTTAAAAAACGCAAAGTAGGGTGAAAGTAATGAAACATATGAATGATTAAATTGTCCAATCTGTATGAAACAGCTTCTCAGGTTGTATTAAAAAAAAACACCAAAACCTATCAATACGTTTCTTTAAAAAACACATTTAAACAAAGTAGCAAAGAAATGTTTAAAATGGTAAAACGTAAGCAACTGCATTCTAAAAATGGAGGAAAGGCAAAATTAATATCAGATAAAATAAAAATTAAGGTTATAACTACTAAACAAGATAAAGATTATTCAGTGATAAAGACAAATTTTATAAAGATAATACAGCAATTATAAGCCAGCTTTAAAGTATTATTTCTCAGTTTCAAATTTACCTTTCTATATTTTGCTTTGTGATGCTAGAACTAGAATTCTGAAAATTGGTTTTTTGATTTGTCAGCTTGCTTCCTGTTAATCTCTGGCAATAGGAAGCCATGAAGTGTAATCATAAAACAAAATGGAACAAAAAGAAATAATTCGTTTCCTTACCATTTGCTTGTTCCCATTAGCATCACCCCAGTAAAACCCCACTCTGACAGTGACATTTCCTTGGGATAGCAGTACTTGCCTCTAGTCTGAGTTTTTCAAACACCATGTTGTGTCCCCTCCTGAAAACACACCAGTGGTCACTCCAGATTACCTTAGCGCTCAGTCCCAACCCAATGAGTCCCCTCATCCGAACTCAAAATAACCACCATCAGCCAAACAGCACATCCTTCTTTGTTCTCCCAGCTCTAGATGTAGTTGCTTCCAGCAGTTTTTAGCTCTGTGATAATCAAGAGTTCTTATACCTTTTGGTTCTTTAATATCTAACTAACTTTTTACATTAAATTATATCACTTAAATTATAATGGAATTCTGAGAAGGTAGTGGTTGAAATGATGGCATATGTTTGAGGTCATTTGAATTCTCACATGAAAACAGACATTACCACTAGATAGCAAAGTAAAAAACAATATTTACAAACAACCAGGGAAACAGGGTCACCTTACAAACCTCAAAATACTAGTAGGTGAGGGCAAGCCATCAGTTGTCATAAGCACTGTATCTTATCAGGGTCTATCAGTCAAAAGTGGAGTAAAGTAATGGGACATCTGATGGACCTGAGAACAGAAGTAACCCACATAAACTAAAAGTTAATCACTGAAAATCATGGCAATTTTGTTTTTGAACAGCAGCTAAAACTAGGAGATATTTAATATATTCTAATAATTAGAGATAAGTTTTAAAGATCTGGCTAGTTCCCATAAATGCTCATAACTGACCCAGTAGGATTCCCTTCAAGTGCAAAGCCTTATTATACTGAAGTGAAACTTCCGGATGAAACAACATTGTTCAGCATAGGAACAGCACAGATTAATGAAATGAAGGTTCGGATAAAATGGAGAAGGAAACTGCACCAAACAAGCCATCCTAATTTTACTAATACATATATGAAAACAACAAAAAAGGAGCTTAAAAAAAGAAAAGCTATCTAAACCAAATCTTCTTTTAAGAAGTCATAAAATTAAATGTACATAAAAGGAAGCACTAGAAAACTACTGAAGTCAAATACCACACAAGTTAACTATAAGTCAAGATGACAATAAGAAACAGAACAACCCTGTGGGCAAAGAAACCACACTAGAAAAACATAAACAGCATATATGTAAATTGGAAATGCCATTTCAGAATGAGCTGCAAGACTTTAAGAAAAAGTACAAGATATAAAGAAACAAAAATCACAATAGAAAAACTCAAACATAGCTGATGTAACTAAAAAAACATATTTCAGAATTAACTAAAGCAGGAGAAAAAGCACATAACACACATCAAATTCAACAACTAAGGCCTTATAAGAAATAGTAAATTTAAAAAAAAAGGAATTAAAATAACAAATAATATAGGGATAAAAAGGATTTGAGAGAAAATAACAAATATTGACAATATAAAAAGTATATTCAACATACAGATATGGAATCCTAAAAACAAATCTTTGGAATAGAACAAATATTTAAAACTTGCTGAAACTATTATTGTAAAATATACATTAAAAGAGCACAGTGTTCTCTGAAAATATCAACCCCGAACAATGAAGACCAAAACATATTCTAGTAAAATTACTGCACTTTATAGAAAAAAAAATAACTTGGGAATCTAGGGAAAAGAGCATATATTTTATAAGGGCATCATAATTTATTATCAAATTTTTTAACAGCAATGCTTTTATTCAAGAAGACTAAATTCAAGAATCACATATTTAAGATACTGAAATGGGATAAAGCAAATGAGTAATTATGATATATTCTAAAGCTATCATTTTGTGTGACCTAGAGAACAAGAATTCTCAGTGTGGAAGAAAGGAGCTACAGATGTAAAATTTTAAAAAAAAATTTAAGGTTTAAAAACCCTATAGTACTGAATTTGTAAAATCTTACAAAAAAAATCACCAACCAGTAGCAAACAGTAACTCTAGCTTGTAGACTATTATTTTGATGACATACCATTTTCTTGTAAAGAAAGTCATGAGTTCTTGATGAAATGACTGATTCCAGATCCATAGTACAAAATGTACTAGAATATTTTGAAACATTATATAGCAGAGGAACAACCAACATTACAAAGGTAACATGAAAAGGATTCAGAAGTAATATTGAGGCCCTCATTAGCCATAGATTATATAAAAATTACGCTCAGATATGTTTAAATTTGTGATTTCATAATAATATTAAGTAATATTTTAAAAGACTTCATTGGGAACTGTGGTAGGCCTCCAACAATATTCAGTTCTTAACCTAGTCAAATAGAACTTCTAGAAATGTAAGAGAATAAATGTACAAGGTCTACCAGAAAAAGTCCAGCCCTTGTTAATGTAACGAGAACAGTTTGTGTAACGTCAATGTAACCTGGCAGCCAAGGAGAGTGGACTGGAATGCACATGTGTGAACAATGACAACCTCACTGTACTAGCCAGTGGGGGCACTAGATGCCATTGAATGAGCATGTGAACTGTGTGGTTATTGCACTCAAAATGACCAAGCAAGTAGAGCAACAAATCTGCATCAAATTTTGAGTTAAGCTTGAACATTCCTCCACAGAAACTATTTGGAGAATACAAGGAGGCTTTCAGGGATAAAGCAATGAGAGCAGCACAAGTAAAAGTACGGCACAAACAGTTCAAAGATGGTTGAGAATCTGTTGAAAGCGATCCACGTTCTGGAAGGCCTGCAACAAGCAGAACACCTGAAGATGTTGAACATGTAAGGGCTGCAATCAACAAAGGTCAGCAACTGATGGTGCCAGAACTAGAAGCTGATCTGGGAATTCCAAAAACTACTATGTCTGAGATTTTGATGCAGGATCTTGGCATGAAACATATCACAGCAAAATTCACTACCAGAGCAGAAGGAACATTGTGCTGCAGTTGGGAGAACTGTGTGAAGTCCCAAGGTGTCTACTTTGAAGGGAACTGAGGCATCATTGCCTTACTTACAATGTTTCTTGTATCTTGTTCAATAAATGTCTCTATTTTTCACAGTGAATGGCTGGATAGTTTCTGGACAGGCTTTGTATGTTATTTTAAGATACCAAGTTTGTGGTAATTTGTTACAGAGGCCATAGGAAACTACTACAGTCATAAATAATTGTGTTATAAATAAAAGCAAAGAGGCAAGCATTCATTTCATCTTTCTTAAATGTACCATACCAGTTAGTAAATATTAAATTATAGAGTGTCTTCTTAAAAACTTGTTTCATTTAATATATAACAACATTAAGATATTACTATTTTGCAAACACCAGTGAATTAATTAATGTAGGCATTGAGCACAAATGGCTACTAATATCAAAATCAAGTGAAAACAAATTATATCTGCTTTCAGATAAATGATTATAATCTTAAAAATGGCATAAAAATGTAGTTTTATCAGGCTTCTGGGTCCTAAAGAAAGACTGCAGGACAAAAAAGAAAAAAAAAGAACATGTTGAATTACACCATGAGTACGTGGGTCAGCAAAATCCAAACACTGAAAAACCAGACAGGCAAAAGTCTCAGTTCTTCAACAGATAAATGGTAAAGAAAAGGAATAGGGGGAACACTTGTATGTAGAAAGAGACTTGAAAACTCAGGTTAACAAAAATGGATAAGACTATACTATAATGTCTAGGAATGTCTAGTGTCTTGGGTGATTTAAAAAATCCAAGGAAATGAGTATTACAGAAGTTGAGATAACGAATATGAGTGGGAAGGAGCTGTGTATAGGGAAACGCATACAGAGAGGCTTCTAAGATGGCTAATCAGTTTCCATTTCTTGGCCAGGTTAGTGGTTCTAAGGGTATCATCTCAGACCATCTGAGCTGCTGTAACAAAATCAACAACAGAAATGTATTTCTCACAGCTCTAGAGGATGGAAATCCAAGATCACAGCACCGGCACAGTGGAATGAGGGCCTCCATTCAGGGTGTCGCAGACTGGTATCCTCAGTAGGCAGAGGCTCTAGGGAGCTCTCTGGAGCCCCCTTTATAAAGTACTAATCCCATTCATGAGGGTTCCACCCTCATTGCTTAAACACCTGCCAAAGGCCCCACTTACTAATACCATCAGCTTTGGGGGTTAGAATTTTATCATAAGTTTTGGGGGGACACAAACTCTCAGACTGTAGCAGATATTTAACCTTATTTAACTAAGCTTCAGTTTCTTTTGCATGTTTTTCTTTAATTTTATTTTCCAATAAGAGACAAAAAAGAAATAAAGTAACAACTACTGAACTAACAAGCCATCCCACCATGAACAACTTAAACAAGTGGACATAACATGGGAAACAACTGTTTTCAGACTTTGGAAAATTTTTAAATGAGCCAAAGACCCCCAAAAAAGGCATTTTATATGCAGCAGTATTATTAATAGGATAAGAATTAATATTGACTTCTTATTATAAACAATGTAAGCTGGAGGGCAATGGAAAAACCTCAGAGTATTGAAAGAAAAAAACTATGATCAAATTCTATATCTAGTTAAAATATCCTTCAAAATGAAGGCAAAATAAAGATATTTTTAGACAAATGAAGCTAAGCAAATACAGCAGTAATAGTTCAGTACTACAAGAAATGATGAAGTTATTTTAGGCTGAATAAAAATAATACAATATGAAAATTTAGATCTACACAAATGTTCTAACAATCCAATTAAAAGGTCAGATTTTCAGACTGGACAAAAAATCAAGGGCAAACTTTATGGTATCCAGAATAATACTTAAACATTAAGGAAATGATAGGTCTTTAGTCATAAAAAATGCTTCGGTGGCTATATTAGACAAAATAAGCTTCAGGGCAGACAACGTTACCAAAGTTAAGAATGTCATCTCACAGTAATTAAAGAATCAGTTTCTCAAGAAGACATAAAATCCTTAATGGGTACACACCTAATAACAGAGCTTAAAAGTGCATGAAACAAAAACAAAGAGAACCGAAAGAAAAATAATGAATTCATATTTCAAGATTTCTACTCAATTCAGCAATTGATAAAATAAGTTAACCAAAAACTCACTGTTTATAAAAGACATGAACATCACCCTGCCTAACTTAATTAAAATATAGAGAGAACATGAAAAAGAATGCATGTTCTTTCTCAGTGAACAAAAAATATTCATAAAGATACATGATATATTAAGCCATAAATTAAGTCCTAAAAATGTAATCAAAGTCATATAGCATTTATTTTCTAAACATGATAAAATTTTAAAACTATCAAAATTTATCTGAAAATAAATACCTAAATATTTGAGATTCATACAATACAGTTCTAAATAACCTATGGTTCAATGAATCAATAATGTTAAATTAGAAAAGATGTTGAGTTGAAGGAAATGAAATTATTTTGAAATTACAATGAAAAGAACATTAAAATTTATAGGGTACAGTTAAAGTGATTTTTAGAGGGAAATTTACAGCCTTAAATGCTAATATAAGAGGAAGAAATGTTTACAAATCAATTACCTAAGTTATTATTTTAAAAAGAAAAAAACAAACCCAACAATAAGTAGAGGGAATGAAATAAGAAATTAATTAATTAAATAAAAGATAATAAATAGAAAAATCAATTGAACAAAGAGCTAATTCTCTGAAAAGATTAATGAAATTGGTAAACCTCTTGATAGACTAATCAGAAAAGAATGAAGGCAGACAAAAATGACCAAAGACAGAACTGCAAGGAAAAAAACTCTATGAAGACTATATGTATTAAAAGAATAAGGAGGATATATTTTGCCCACCAAAAGACAATGTAGATAAGATTGAAATTTTCTGAAAGGCCAAATTAACAAAACTGGCACAGAATGAAAAACAAGCATGTGAATAAATCTCCTATTTAAAAAAAAAGAAATTATTTAAAAATCTTCCCCAAAGGAAATACCAGTCCTTCATGGTTGGACTGATAGATTCAAGCAAATATTAAAAGCAACACAAACCTTATACATATTCCTTCAGAAAATAGTACTAATGAGAATTGCCAACTCATTTTATAAAGCCAACGTTTTCCTAATATCCCAAAACCAGACAGACATGACCAGTAGACAAAACTTCAGATGAAAGCCTTCATGATTGTAGATGCAAACATTCTTACCAAATTAATGTAAATCAAATCCAGCAATACATAAAAATAATTATTACCAAGTGCGATTTACTCCAGAAATTCAAGATTGATTTAACTTTTTTAAAATACTGATATTTAACTTGAAATGGATTACAGCTCTAAAAATGAAAACTAAAACATCATAAAACTTCTAGAAGAAAGCCTAGGAGAAAAATTTCATTTAACTGGGGTAGACAAAGACTTCTGAGTTAAAACACCAAAAACTTCTATCATAGGAAAGAGATTTGTCCGAATTAAAAACTTCTACATTTTTAAGGCTTTGTTGTGAATTTTATAGTTTAATAAGTTATTTAATAAAATACGTAAAATGTATTTTATAAAGTAAGAAACTAAAGGGGCTGGGGGACTGTTACAAAGAACGAGCCAGGAGACTTGCGAACGTGAACCGCAGGCGCCGTTGGGGGCAGGAAACCGCTGAGTCCAAACTTCCCTGCAGCAGAAGCGGGGCAGGTCCAAGATGGCGGCCAGCAGGCGGCTGATGAAGGAGTTGGAGGAAATCCGCAGAAGTGGAATTAAAAGCTTCCACAATATCCAGGTTGATGACGCTAATTTATTGACTTGGCAAGGGCTTATTGTCCCTGACAACCCTCCATATGATAAGGGGGCCTTCAAAATCGAAATCAACTTTCCAGCCGAGTATCCATTCAAACCGCCAAAGATCTTATTTAAAACGAAGATTTATCACCCCAACATCGATGAAAAAGGGCAGGTCTGTCTGCCAGTAATTAGTGCTGAAAACTGGAAGCCAGCAACCAAAACCGACCAAGTGATCCAGGACCTCATAGCACTGGTGAACGACCCTCAGCCCGAGCACCCACTTCGGGCGGACCTAGCTGAAGAATACTCCAAAGATCATAAGAAATTCTGTAAGAATGCTAAAGCATTTACAAAGAAATACGGGGAAAAGCGGCCTGTGGACTAAAATCTGCCGGGATTGATTCCAGCAAGGGGGAGCCAAGACCCCAGCAATACATTGACACCTGCAAAGCAGGACTCTGGAAAATTTCCACTGACACGTGCCACCATTAGTGGCAGTTACTAACTTTCTACAGTTTTCTTAATTAAAACTGCTCTACGTGACCTGTAAAGAAAGGATTAAAAATGTAAGGTGTTCTAAACAACAAATAAAAAAAAAGCACACCTCTATTTGGCAGGATAGGATCACATTTCATCCCAAAATAGAATGTAAAACATGTTTTAAGACTCGTTTGAAATCTACAAATGTTCTTTGGTAAACATTTATTTTACGATTCTGACTTTCCTATTCCTTCTTTTCCAGTTTCTTTTTAATTATCAGCTGTTGGTTTACAATGCTCACCCATTTGTCCTTCCTTACTTGTTTTTCCTTGTTGGAAACTATAGAGGTGCAGAAAGGTTCCATAGTAATAACTGCCTTTCTCCTTTTCCTCTCTGCTCCCCCACTCAGAATTGTTATTATCCATTTTATAGGTGCAAACCTGTATTAAGATGTGTTTTGTTATAACACAATCACAGTCTTGGTTCCTTTTGGAGTGGTTTCAATAAATGAGTTGTTATTACTTAGGTTTTGCAATAGTATCTTCATTTTTAATTTGAGTTGTAGAAGTTTAAGGTTTATAGCACATTGCTTTGACTTACATGTTTGTGAAATGATGAACACAATTGACTGAGTTAACAACCAACATCTCATATATATACAAAAAAAACAAAAAGCAAAAAACAAGATCCTTTCTTCCCTTATGGTGAGAACTCAGGTTTTACCCCTGTCAACTGTATAGTACTGTGTTAACTATAGTCATCATGTTCTACATAATGTCCCTTGTACTTATTTATTTTATAACTGGAAGTTTACCTTTTGACTATCTTCCTCCAATTTCCCTTTCACCACAACCACCCCAGGTAACCAAAAATTTGATCTCTTTTTTCTACAAATTTGTTTGTTTTAACATTATACAAATGATATCATATAGTATTTGTCTTTCTCTGTCTGACTTATTTCACTTAGCAAAACAATTAATGCCCTGAAGTTGCAACCATGTTGTTGCAAATAGCAAGATTTTCTTCTTTTTTTTAAAGGATTTTATTTATTTATCTTTAGAGGGGAAAGGAAGGAAAGAAGGAGAGAAACATCAATGTATGGTTGCCTCTCACGTATCCCCTGCTGGGAACTGTCCTGCAACCCAGGCATGGCCCTGACTAGGAATCAAACTGTGATCTTTTGGTTCACAGGCCCATGCTCAATCCACTGAGCTACACCAGCCAAGGTGATTTTCTTCTTTTCAGGGCTAAATAATATTCCATGCTTTACTCATTTGTCATTGGACCTTAAGTTGTTTCCATAGCTTGGCTATTGTAAATAATGCTGCTATGAACATGAAGGTGCATCTATCTCTTTGACAGTGTTTTGTTTCCTTCAGATATACTCAGCAGTAGAATTGCCAGATCATATGGTAGTTCTATTTTTAATTTTTTTGAGGAACTTCCATACTGTTTTCCATAGCAGCTGTTCTGATTTATAATCCCACTAACAGTGCGCAAAGGTTCCCTTTTCTCCATATCCTCACCAGCATTTGTTGTCTCTTCTCTTTTTAATGATAGCCATTCTAACAGGCATGAGGTGATATGTCTTTGTGGTTTTGATTTCCATTTCCCTGACAACTGACGATGTTGAGCACCCTTTAATGTACTGTTGGTCACTTTTATATCTTCTTTGGAAAAATGTCTGGTTAGGTTCTTTGCCCGTTTTTTAATTGAATTATTTGTTTTATGCTATTGAGTTTTATGAGTTCTTTAAATATTTTTGAATTTGAGCCCTTTAACAGATATATTGGTTTGCAAATATTTTCCACTTTCATTCCATATGTTGTTTTGTCACTCTGTTGATGGTTTCTTTTCCTGTGCAGAAGCTTTTTTGTTTGAGGTAGCCCCACTTGTTTATTTTTTATTTTGTTACTTGCACTTTAGGTGTCATACCAAAAAAATCATGGCCATGACCCATATCAGGAAGCTTCTTTCTATGTTTACTTCTAGGAGTTTTATGGTTTCTGGTCTTATATGTAAGTCTTTAATGCATTTCAGTTTAATTTTTGTGAGATATGTAAGGTAAAGTTCTTGTTTTAATTTCTTATATACTAATATCCAGTTTTCCCAGAACCTCTTATTAAAAAGACAGTCTTTTCTCCATTAAGTATTTTTGGCTCCCTTGTTGAATATTTGTTGACTAGGTGTAAATAGGTTTATTTCAAGGCTCTCAATTCTTTTCCATTGGTCAATATATCTGTTTTCATGCCAGTGTCACACTGTTTTAATAACCATAGCTTTATAATATAGCTGGGAATCAGGAAGTATGATGCCTCCCACTTTGTTCTTTCATAGGGTAACTTCTGCTTTTAAAACCTACCATTAAAAAAATTAAAAGGCTGCCCTGGCTGGTGTAGCTCAGTGGATTGAGTGGGAGCTGCAAACCAAAGTGTCACTGGTTCAATTCCCAGTCAGGGCACATGCATGGGTTGGCATCCAGGTCCCCATTGGGGGCCACATGAGAGGCAAACACGCGGTGATGTTTCTCTCCTTCTCTTTCTCCCTCCCTTCCCCTCTGTCTAAAAATAAATAAATAAAATCTTTTAAAAAATTAAAAGGTAAGCCATAGATTGGGAGAAAATGTCATATCTATCAAATTATATAAATAAACATATTTATGCATTTAATATACATATTATATATTTTATTATGACCATAGTTGTAAGTATATTTTATTATATCCTATATAAAAATTATATGTATATAAATACTATATAAATACATAAGTAAATAAATACATGAAAATGTTCACCTTTGATAGTCATCAGAAAAATGCAAACTGAAATTCAAATGAGTTACTACTATATACCCTTTCATATGGGTAAGATGAAAATAACTAGAAATACCAAGTTTGGGAAAGGATGTAAAGCAACAAAAACTTACAAATTTCTGGTGAAATTGTGAAATAGTACAAAACTTTAGAAAGCACTTAGTATTTTCACAGCATCTTGTTTTAGAACACATTTACACAAGAAAGAAATAGCCTAAAAATTTACCTTATTCCAAAAATAAAGAGAAAATTATACACAAATTCCTCTTAGTCACAATCAATACTAGAAGACAATAAAACATATATTTACAGTTCCAAAGGAAAAGAGAAAACCTCTGAAGAATTTGATACAAGACCAAATTATTCCACAGGTTTAAAGCCAACAAGCAGACATTTCAAACCTACAAAAATCAGAGAATAAATTATATTCATTTAAAAAAAACCTGAAAGTATTAGAAAGAAAATAAGCTTAAAACTAAACCAAAATAAAAACAAAACCTTGTGGCAAATGTTAAAATTTAAAAAAAAAAAAATTGGCAGAACTAAGGCTAAACACAACAGATTAATAAATTTAAATAAACTCGCCTAGTAAAACAGAAAACTCTTAGATTGAATCACAAAGCCAAATCCAAGTATAAAGTATAGATTGAACAGATTTATCTAAAACCAATCTAATCCAGAAAGATTGAAAATTAATAGTTGGGCGCAGATATTTCTGCAAATGCCAACAAAATGAAAATAGGGAATTTTTATACATGTTTGTATGTATCAATTTCTTTGCAGAAATTGCTAGATGCTTTTTAATCTCATAGCCTCTTCCACATTGGCAGACCACCTTTCCCAGCCCAAAGTGCAATATAAATATGGCCTTATGACTGGATTTTGGCCACAGTAAGGTGGTAGGAAGGCTGCATCTACTTCTAGGCCTGACAACAAAATGCTTTGTGCAGTTATCTTACTTTTTCTCTTGACCAGCTAAAAGCAAAAGATCCAGCATAAAATTCTGAGGAGGGGACAGAAGGTGGCTTGCACTAATTTGTTCTTTTCTAAATATGAATATAACATAATTGATCATTTACACTTATTCCTCTAGAGACTATGGCCCTCTACACCAGAATGAAGTATCTCAGGGGTGATTGCCTCATCCTGTGGCCTTGATCTCCTCAAATCCCAGCTATCAGATATCCTTAAACTTCAGGGGAAATGTAATGTTAAAACATAACAGTGCAATATAAAACCATTTCTTTTATCTACTTTTCATCATGTAGAAGTTCTGAATCATCAAAGCCTTGTCCAACTCTTAATATTTTCAGGTCGGCTTAACCATTTGATAAGAATGACCTCATTTCCATCATGTTTCTTTGGTGTGTCCTCACTTTACATAGGGTTATGGTTTTTGGTTCTTTTGGCAGCTAATCTGCATCTTCATGATCTTTTAACTATAAACTAGTTGCTAACTACTGGTTACCAGTATTGTTACTAAGTATATCTTTCTTTTTACTATCTCCTGGTACCACTTTTTAAATCTCTCCTTTAAACCAGGTGACATCCATGATTTTCTTTCTCATAAAGTGGATTTTTCTGGTTTTCTTTTTAAAATCTAAAGAATTTCTGGCTAGGACATTTATAGATTTTTGTTTGTTTTTTTTGCAGATTATCTGGTCATTGTAGCTAGTAATAAAGGTCTAAATTATGTCATTGACTTAGAGTGTATTTGAATGTATTTTGAGCAGTAAAAAAAAAAAAAACTACATTTAGATTTCAAAGTGCTATTGAACTGCTCTAAAAATCTCAGCCTTAACTAAATCACTGTTGACAAAATGATGAATGTTACACTCCTTTAACAGTTTCCTTATGGAATTATTAAAATTCTCCTTTCTTTTTCCCGATCTGTCCTGACTGTCTATACTTCCATGGTGCAAGTTAAATACCGTGTTGGGAGTATGGCAACATAATGACCTCCCTTGTCTTTTTAGACCCTTGGCTTGGGTAAAATTTAAAAGGATATCGTTGGATGCCAAACTATTTTCTATTACATTTATAAAACTGTCACATATTCCCCAAGTCTACTACCAATGTTATTCCATATCTAAAGTCACCCTATTGTTTTCTTAAAGTGAAAAATAAAAGGTGGTTCATTGTGGATAATGTAAACATGTGTTTCACTTCAAGACTATACTGTCTGATTCAATTTACCTTCTAGTGCCTTCTTAACTGTTCCTGAAAGACAAGAGGTAGTCCATAGCCAATATTTTCCAGAAAATAGTATTGTAAGCTTCCTAACCAAGTTTTGTGCCTTGCTAAGTCTAAAGGATTTATTAAAATATTCACTGAATTCCTTTTCTAAGGCGTTAATAATAAAGTACCACACACTAGGTGTCTTATGAAAAATCCCCCACAAAATCTATTGTCTCACAGTTCTGGAAGCTAGAAGTTCAAGTCAAGGTGTCTTCTGGGCTGCGCTGTCTCTGAAACCTATACGGGAATCAACCCGTGACTATTCCTAGCTTTTGGTAGTTTGCCATTCCAACAACTTCTTGCTTTTTTCCCCTTAGGTTTGTAGTTACAGTACTCCTGTCCTCTGTCTTCGTATAGAGTTCTTCCTGTGACTCCTGTTGGAAGCATTTCTCCCATTGGAACTCTGACCTGTACACCAGCCCATCATAAGGTTGTGGTTACATGAAGCAAAAATATTGGTAATGAATGAATCACTAGGGGTAATGCTAAGTGATGCCACTCCCGTATTTTCCAGGGTGCTGTTTATGTCTAAATCCATCCGATCTGTGGTGGTGTTTCTCCTATAGTTGGGACTCACAGCTCCGGTAATCAAGGGGTACAAATGGGAATGATCTATAATTGTATAATACGAGGTGAAGGCCCCCCTCAAAACCAAACCTATTTATAAAAAAATTGTGCATTTATTCCAACATATTGGAAGTCTGTCACTTTTGAAGTACTCTCTGTTTGAAGCAATACACCTACCAAGACCTTTTTCCACTGCTCAAAAACAGTTTTTGAATGCATCGATTCTGACGCCTTTTAGTGTTTCTGCTGTTTGTTTTATCTCTTCTACATTGGCAAAACATTTCCCTGTAAGGGCTCTTTTCATCTAGGGAAACCAAAAAACATTGCTTGGGGCAAGATCAGGTGAATAGGGAGGGTGGGGCAGGAGGATCATGCTGGTTTAGGTCAAAAACTGCAGAACACTCAGCAGTGTGGGCAGGTGCGTTTGTAAATCACCCATCATGGGCAAATCATTGAGTCTTCAAAAAAATTCACTAAAGCCACAGTCAGCCTCTCACAACAATCTTGTTTTGGCCTTTGAGGCTTCCCACTTAGCATTTCTTTTACCTTTTGCTGGAGATCTCTGCATGATTCAGTTCTTCATTCAGGTATCTGGTCAAATGTCCCCTGAGCTTTTCCTGATCGCTGTCTCCCAAGTGCACCCCTCCTCACCACTTAACTCCTTTGACTCCTTGAGTCATTTTCTTCATGGAAAGTATTTACTTTTTGTTTCCAGATTGATCATCTCTCTCCTGAAGGAACAGAAGCTTTGTCTTTATCATGGCTCCATCCCCAGTGCCCAGTAGGATGTCCGGTGCTTAGACAGAAATAAGCATATTTGAATGAATGGATGAATACTTCTATTTAAAAATTCATAGTTATAAAGTTGACGCAAAAATAGTTTAGTTTTAAAATGTATATGCTATCTTAATAAAAAGTTATATTGCTTTGGAAAAATCTTAATCAGGTAAAATTGTATGCAATATGCTTCTCGGAAGAGAGTTGATCTTCTGAGTCAATCAAACATTAATAGGCACAGCTGGTGGCAGGTGCAGGCACTGCAAAAATAGAGGACTAAGAAAATATAATTTGTCTCCGTCTGCAGCAGTGGTTCTCAGCCTTGGTCATGCATGAGAATCACCTGGGGAGGTTACAAGGGTCTGATGAGGAGTCCAGACCCCAGAACAAGTAATTCATAATCTTCGAGGGTTGTATCTAGGGCTCCAGTAACATTTTTTAGAAGGTTCCCTAACTAATTACAATGGACAACAAAGTTAGAGAAGCACTGATCTATAAGGTAGGAGATTTTTCCAAAACTACTCCTGATGCTGATGACAGTATAGGGGGTAATCAGAGGCCTGTTGAATGAATAGTAAATGAATGAATGAATGGGTTAATGTAAAGGGTGTTGATAGCCATCTAAACTCCTAAGAACACCTGAAAACTATTAAAAGGGCTTGGCTTATCAATAGGATTGTCAGATTTAGCAATCAAAACTAAGCCCCAGTTAAACTTGAAATTTAGATTAAAAACACACTTTTTTTTTTAGTAAAATGGTCCCAAATATTACAGGGGGGCATACTTACGCTAAAAAGTATATTCATTATTTGCTTGAAATTGAAATTTAACTGGGCATCCTGTATTTTATATGGCAGCCCTACCTACTGATGAGGGAACAGCTGGGTTCTCTGGTAAAAATCATCATGTTATTAAAATGTGTAAGACAATTCACTGTTGAAGTGGTAATTTAATCTCTTCTATCTTCAGCTATACAAATCTACTATAAAAACAGTCTATTATCCTTAGGAATGAATTTAATTTTTCCTTTTTAATGATATTAATAGAGTAACATAGAAACAGAGTGAATTCTTATGCATTATAGTTTTTCCAAATGAACTAGTAATTTAAATTTTTCAGTGTCTGTTTTTGAACCATCAAATATCATACTCTAGAATAAAAGTAAAACTCTACATGTTTTAAGATCTATGAAGTACCCTGTCAGCATGACCTCTGAACCAGAGGCCACATCATGGCCCTTGTCTTGAATTCTCTCCATGCCTCTAAGTGTGAGAAAGACAGGAATCCCCTGGGTATTTTCTGCTCATTACATAGTCCACCTAAAACTAAGGTTAAAAGGTAATAATGAATAAGATTTGACTTTAATGTTTTAATGAATAAAACAAATCAATTGAATCATTGGTCACGCAAGCAGAAGTTTCAAAGACACTGCCTTTTTCCTTAAAGGATGGGTAGAAGTTCCAGTCTTTTGCACATGTCAGGTAAATACCTTTCTGCCACCAGGTGGCATACTCGTGTGTTTGTAAATCCCCCAAAGAGTGGATAACTCAAAGAAGGATCAATTATGGTTGTTATGAGTGTGGAGAGAATGGATAATGAAAAGACCAAACGGGAAAGGCTATTCACATTTCCAGTGTTTTCTTTCCTCAACTGGATTGCACAGTATAGATCGATTCCTCTGCTTCCTACAGAATTTGCAGGAAGTGGCTTGCTGAGATTAAGGTAGTCAAAAACATTTGACATTATTTGAACAGTCTTTTATTGTTTGAAGACATCTTCAAAACTTGTCCAAATGATATAATAAAAACCAAAGTTTTGTGACAATTTTTTGGATTATATATAATGTCATTGCAGACATTTTAGAAGCCATTCCTAAATCTAATGATAGATTTAATTTTTTTTTAATCAGAAGAGGAAAGATTTATTCAAATAGAAACTTATTTCATCTATCCCAAAAGTCTGACACTATCTCAGCAAGGGCAAGGTCAGGCAAGCTACATATTTTCTGCATATTGTTCTTGCTGGCAGTCTGTAGTGGGGATATGAGAACATAGGAACGCAAGTGGATTTTTCAGGCATGGGGTGCATCTGGCGCCATGCTCTCTCACAAACATGGCTGCACCTTACTCCTCAAAGCCTCAGGTGACAGAATTGGCTTTGTCAATTCTGTCAATTCTCAGCAACATACACTGTTTAAGATACCTGATCCAGGTGTGGACATAACTTTGTAATACAAAATTTCCAGTTTTATTCCTAGAAAGGTTGTGCTGGGGAAGTGGATCCAGGTGTGGAGGCCTTTAACTCTATTTTGACTTACAGTATTTATCTTCCTATTTTCTTCACAATTCAGTACAAAGGCAGATCCTCTCAATTCGAGAGATTATATGTGAAATCCCTATTTGATTCCCTAAGTCTATTTGTCAATTTTCAAACATATGGATAGGTGTATTTTTAGTGTACTGATTTTATGTTTAAAAAAAAAAAAACGATACCTATAATAATTATAGTAACACCAACTACTCCTTGCTAAGCTAACGCAGTATAGTAAGGGTTAAAGGCAAGGGCCTTAGAGATTTATATTCCTGAGTTCTGTCTCAAGCTCTGCCTCTTGCTAGTTCTATGACTTGGCAAACTATTTAGCCTCTCTAAACCATAATTTCCTCATTTGAAAACTAGAGGTAATAGTGACATCTACCTACTGTCACTGTGGATTAACTGAGAAAAGGTATGCAAAGCACCCAGGATATAGTAGGCGCTAGGTGATCAATAGCTGTTCTTCTAAGGGTAGAGTTTGTAAACTGGAAGTTAACACTTCAATTAACTCATCTCTGAATTAGAGGTAATAACACTACATACTTTTAAGGATTTTGTGAGGATTAAATGAGGTAAGGTGTGTGACACACCAAGCTTAGTGGCTGCCACATAGTAAGCAAGTCAATGTATGGGAGAGACCTTATCTCCAATAACAGAATAGCCTCATTTTATTGGCTATAGCCTTTATTGGCTGTATATCAGACACTATGCTCATATATACCATATCTCCAATAAAAGGAATAGTCTCATTTTATTGAGTAGATACTTAGGCCCAAATAGGCTCAAAGGTAGTTGTGCCAGCAGTCAAAAGCCATTCTGACATTAAGAGAGCTAACAACCCCCTGGCTGGTGTAGCTCAGTGGATTGAGCGCGGGCCTGTGAACCAAGGTATCGCAGTTCGATTCCCAGTCAGGGCACATGCCTGGGTTGCAGGCCAGTTCCCAGCAGGGGACGCATGAGAGGCAACCACACATTGATATTTCTCTCCCTCTCTCCTTCCCTTCCCCTCTGAAGATAAAAATAAATAAAATCTTTAAAAATAAAAAGACAGCTGACATTGAGAGACCAAGGAACAAGTTTTACTTCAACTTAATTGCTCACACATGGGGTATACCTTATACCACTTTGCTGATACTCTAATATGTAATAATTGATAAACACATAGTTTAAGTTTTGAGGCCTTTTAAGAAATCATGATGGTATTCTATCACAGAGACAATGAGTATACTGATACTGCATAACCAAATAAATTAAAAAAAAACAAAATTCTATATTCTTTAAATTTTCCAAAATCTCTTAACAAAATTATAGAATTGTTTGTACTTCTTGATGCACTTTAAAAGAGCAACAAAACTGATATTTAAAATTAGAAGGATTTTTTACAGAGATGTTACATAAAGTTATTATTTTTACCTCTAATGATTAGTTTTTACCTCTAGTGTTTACAAAATGCACCTGGCTGAAAAGAAATGAGTCAGTCACTCTGTTCCAGATGTCTTGGGAAATATCCAGATGTTCGTGATCTTAAAAAAGGATGCTTTCAAAACACACATTTTATTTCTTCATTTTTCAGCTGTTTGTGATAGCTTCGCTATTACACAGACTTGGTATAATTTGCTTTTCTGCGTAAACTACCCTGAATATTTTCACAGAGAAAATCCAATTGGAAAAATATTAACTTAAAGTCACTTTGAAGACATTTTAGAGAATTAGAATGGAAAGAAAATAAAAGACTGAACCAGGGTTTGGTAAATGTTTTCTGCCAAAGATCAGATAGAAAATATTTTAGGCTTTGCAGGCCACATGGTCACTCTTGAAGCTACTCAGGTCTGCCTTTGTAGAGTTGGAAGGCGTTGTGGGATTCCAGTACAACTTTATTTACAAAAGCAAGCAGCAGTGGGCTACGTTTAGTTGCCACAGAGATAAACAGTGAGAATAGACACTAAAGAAACCACATATGCATATGCTATTTTGGGTAATCAGTAAACATTTGCCAATATAATGGGAAAAGGAATTTCTTTTTTTTTTAAGATTTTACTTATTTTTTTAGAAAGGTGAAAGGAGAGAAAAAGAGAGGGAGAGAAACATCGATGTGTGGTTGCCTCTCTCAGGTCCCCTGTTGGGGACTTTGCCCACAACCCATGCATGTGCCCTGACTGGGAATCAATCCAGTGACCCTTTGGTTCTCAGGCTGGTGCTCAATCCACTGGGCTACACCAGCCAAGGCAGAAATTTCAAGATGATGGCATCTATTACTATCCAGTTGGCCTTGAGGACATGCTGGTTATGCTTCATGTGCCCCCAACTCCCTATATATACTCAGTCTCTCTGACTCTATCTTAATTCTAACCTGCATTTTTCTCATTCTCCTCCCTTCATTTAAAAGAATATTGAACTTTGGACTTGAGGAAAGATGGATTTGGGGATCCTCTAAAGCCCCCATCTTTTCTGTTGAGTGCTTTCTCAATCAATAAACCTTTCCTTACTCCAAATAATGATGTTTTGAATATTGGTCATTTGAGTGTCATACACACAAACTTTTGGACTGGTAAGAACTTTGATCCTTCCCTGCCCTTCTCTGTCCTTGGGAGGCTCATCTTAATGAATTACATCAGCCTTGGTCTTTTGGGTAACATCAGCAGGAAACGAGAAGCTGGAAGGAGAGAGAAATTCTTCTTTGTAGTGCCTCAGCCAGATACAGATACTTCAGTGCGCATCCAGCCTGGACTCCTGTGTCCTAGGGAAACCAATACCATGCACATATCTTCCCCCTCTCCTCTGAACTATTATGTCTTCTGCATCTACTATCTCAGGGCAAGGTTGCTGCTGATTCTCACTTAGAAAAAAAAATCTGACAAATCTGGTGAGTGTTAACTAACTTCAGGGAGGGACTTCTTTTTATTAGAGGACTCTAAGAAATGCCTGAAAAAGTAAGTAAAGCTTCTGCACAGCAAAAGAAACCACCAACAAAACAAAAGGGCAGCCAACCAAATGGGAGACTATATTTGCAAGCAACAGCTCTGACAAGGGGTTAATGTTCAAAATGTATAAAGAACTCATACAACTCAACGCCAAACAAACAATCCAACTAAAAAATGAGCAGAGAAACTGAACAGACACTTCTCCCAAGTATACAAATGGCCAAACAAATATGTAAAAAGATGATCAACTTCACTAGCTATTAGGGAAATGCAAATCAAAACCACAATGAGATACCACCTTACACCTGTTAGAATAGCTATTAGCCACAAGACAGCTAATAACAAGTGTCGGAGAGGTTGTGGAGAAAGAGAAACCCTCATTCGCTGCTAGTGGGAATGTAAACTGACTCAGCCACTATGGAAAATGGTATGGAGGTTCCTCAGAAAATTAAGAATACAGTTTCCATATGACCCAGCAACCTCTCTTTTGGGTATTTACAAAAAAAAAAATTGCAAACATATATTCCCTCCCTCCTATATTCATTGAAGCATTATTTGTCAAGGCCAAAACATGGAAGCAACTGAAATGTTTCTCAATAGATGATTGACTAAAAAAGATGCAGTACATATATATAATGGAATACTACTCAGCCACAAGGAAAATGAAATACTGCCATTTACGACAACATGGATAGATCTTGAGAATGTCATACTAAGTGAAAGAAGTCAGAAAAAGTCAAGAACTATATGATCTCACTCATATGTGGGATATAAAACTGAAAGCAATGAATAAACAAACAAAAATTCATAAACACAGAAAACAGTATGATGGTTACCAGAGAGAAGGGGTTTGGTAGTTATAGAAAAGAGAAAAGGGGGTCAAATACATGGTACTGGAAGAAGATTTGATTTTGGGTGGTAAACACACAATGCAATATACAGATGATGTATTATACAATTGTACATTTGACATCTATGTAATTTTATTAACTAATATCACCTCCATAAATTTAATTTTAAAAAGGGAGAAAAGTAAATAAGGAATGTATAGCTCCAAAAGCTGCCTTCTGAAAAATAATGTCAATTTCTTCCATGGAGGAAATTCATTGCCCATAAGGTCAACTTGCATACTGGCAATGAACCAAGATTTGGGGGCATAGGTTTATTGTATAGCGTCACCAAATGTCATTAGGGTCTTTAAAACAAGTAGTATAATGTTTATTCATGTTTGATATCACTTTAATATTCTAGGGGAATTTTAAAACTTACTCTCAATTGTCAGGTGTTATGCTACCCATAATATAATCGAGAGATGACAAAGTAGAACTGAGGTGTTGATTTTGTTTAGTGTTATCTTAATGACAGTTTAAGATACTATTGGTTTGACTATGTGTCAAAAAGTAGTTGCTGAAAGAAAAAGTCACCGTACAGCTCCATTAATGAGCCATTTGTACTTCTGTCTTTTCTGAAGTGCACTTAGCACTAACTCCCTGAGTCTCTGTAAAGGACTGTGGACATAGGGCCTGCTCTCCAAGGGTCATAATGTACAGACGCAGATTAAAGGCTCTGAGAAGTACTGCAGTAACTAACCTGTTTACCTTTCTTTGCTATTTCCCAAGCTTACTCAACCATAAAATTTCATTTTAGATACGACTTACTAATACTCCAAGAAACTTTGGGATATGCTGGTAAAAGGTATTAAGATATTCGGTCTTAATCTATTTCACTAATTATTTTTGGTGTCTATCAGTTGACTTTAATTATTTATTATTTAAAATTCTTGTCTTTGAAAATGTTTATAAGGAAAAAATAAGGCATTCCCCCAAATGTCTGGTAAACACTTTTGCCCACTCTCAAGTGTTGGGGCTGCCGAAGTCTGGTCACCATTAATACCTGAGAATAAATACTTCCTACCTATGTCTAACACATTCAACTTAAGTATCACCTCCACTTGGAAGCATTTCCTAAATTGAAGTTTTTAATTACAGTTTACATTCAATATTATTTTGTATTCATTTCAGTTTTGCAGCATAGTTGTTAGACAATCATATACTTTACGAAATGATCCGTCTGATATTTTAAGTACCCACTTGGCACCAAACATAGCCATTACAATATTATTGACTATATTCCTTATGCAATACTTTACATCCCCATGAGTCATTATAACTACTAATTTGTACTTCTTAATCCCTTCCCCCTTTTTCATCTATCCCCCCATCCCTCCTCCCCTCTGGCAACCAGGAGTTTATCTTCTGTTTCTATAGTATCTTTCTATTTGTTTGTTCATTTATTTTGTTCTTTAGATTCCACTTATGGTGAAATCAAAAGGTATTTGTCTTTTCTCCATCTGACTTTTTTCACTTAGCATAATGCCTTCCACGTCCATTCATGCCATCACAAATGGTAAAATTTCGTTCTTTTTTATGGTTGAGTAATATCCCATTGCATATATGTGCCACTACTTTTTTATCCACTCATGGACACTTGGGTTGCTTCCATATTTTGATTACAGCAAATAATGCTGCAATAAACATAGGGGTGCATATATCTTTTCCAATTACTGTTTTGGATTTCTGGGGCTATATACCCAGAAGTGGAATCACTGGGTCATAAGGCAGTTCTATTTTTAATTTTTTGAGGAACCTTCATACTTACTGTTTTCCACAGCAGCTGCACCAATCCACACTCCCACCAATAGTCCGTGTGGGTTCCCTTGGAACATTTCTGACCCAGGATCTAGTTCCAGGGCTCCAACCCTTACGCTTTTCTTGTAACACTTTGTGATCTTGTTTACAGTTAGTAATTTACATATCTAATCCCATGGGATTATAAAATCCTTGGGGACAGAGACTATAATTACTCATCTTTGTTTCCTGTATTTAACACCATACTTTATTTTTATTGGATGATTGTAAAGGAAAAACCCAGTTCTTCCCTATTGTGTTTATCTTTCCTGTGATTCTCTTTACAACTCCCACAAAACACTTCACTTCTGAGCACCAAATATGTGGAGGTTTTGCTCTACACCAAGCAATTATCTGCAACACCAGCTCCTGTTCTACAATTTAACTCAATTCTGACCCTATCTACCTAGTTAAGGACTCAGTTACAAAAAACTGTCCCTCACCCCCCACTTTAGAAACCAGTTGCAAGCTTGTTTTATCACCCCTGCTTCTGACCAACCTGAAGGTTTCAATGACTCCCTCCTCATGTCTAGTTAATTTGCTAGAGCAGCTCACAGAACTCAGAGAAACATTCATGTTTACCAGTTTATTAAAGGATACAGATAAGCAGCCAGAGGGAGAGGCACATAGGGCAAGGCCTTGGAGGATTCTAAGTGTAGGAGCTTCTTTCTCTGTGGCACTGGGGTGCGACACCCTCATGCACCTGGAAGCTCTCAGAATCCCCGATTGATAGATGCTTGTAAAGGAAAAACCCATTTCTTCTCTATTGTGTTTATCTTCCCTGTGATTCTATCTTTACAACTGACACAAAACACTTTGCTTCTGACCAATCCTATTGGGATTTTTGTGGAGGCTGCTTCATGTAGGAGGTACCAATTATTAGCTCAATTTTCAGTCTCTCTCCCCTCTCTGGAGGATGGAGTGAGGGGCAAGGGATGGGGCTGAAAATTCTAAGCTCCTAAACATGGCTTGGTCTTTCTGGGGACCAGTCCCCATCCCGGAGCGCTGTAGGAGCCACCCTGAGTTGCCGCATTAGAACAACAGATGCTGCTAGTGCTCTTATCACTTAGGAAATTACAAGCGTTTTAGAGACTGTGCTAGGAACTTGGGCAGAAACCAATATATATATATTTTATTATCTCATGATGCTTAATAAATGAATTTTTTGACAATATTACATGATTTTGAGACTACTCCAGAAATAATTTGCACTCACTAAATATTTAAGTAGTTGGTACTTAATAGTAGTATTGTCCCAACTCATGAGAATGGATTTTCAAAATCTGAGGAGTTTTTCAAGCCAATTGATTTCACATTAGTACCTTGATATCTGGCCATGGTAAGAGTATTTACACCACAGAAACTGGCAAAAGCTATAAATCAAGACTCCTTTTTTCTTGCAGAGCCAGTTGTTAAACATTTTACCAAATTACCACTAGATACAATATCTTTTATTATTTTTTACTAAATTATAATTTAATAAAAATGACATTTAAAAATTTAGACATTTTAAACATAATTTTTAAATACATTTTCTGGCTCCTCATTTAGACTGAAAATTATCTGGGGAAGAAGTCATTATTTTCTTTTACTTTATTGCCCCAGTCAGTGCCTAGGAACTTAGGAGCACTCAGTAAATAATTATATGTGGAGGGACTGATGACCTAAACAGAGTTGTGTTTTGAACTGTGGACAATGAACAATCGGGTGGGTGGGAGCATCAAAAAGGAATAAAAAAATACAAGAAAATGTTTGAGTTGATACTAACACTAAATATTATGTTCAGAACTTTAGGTATACCATATATTATTTTTCACTTCTAATTTTCTGTTTACTCTTGAATTTTAAATACATTGAAAGAGTTGAATAAAGCCAGTGACATAATCATAGCCACAAAATTATAATGTCAGGGATATAAGATTGTGGCTAGACTACAGAAAAAGGCATACTTTCAGTACCACAAAACTGCAGCAAAAGTATTGGAGTTTCAGAATTTCCTTAGGTTTGCATTTTTTAAAAAGTTTACCTTAAAAGACCTTTAATTACCACAGATTTTAATCAGCCTCATCAACTGGTTCATTATATGAAATGTGGTAAAAATTTCAATGCAAGTGTTGACCATACATGAAGGAAATGCTGCCTGTACAATGTACCGCATAGCATTTAGTCTCTTGCTGTTACAAGTAAAATGAATCATTGCAGGCAAAGGCATCTACGTCTAGAATGTCACATAAGCAAAATACACATTTTGAAAATAAATTGATGTATTTTACATATACTAAAATACACAAATCTTAAAAAATTTGAAGCTTGTTGAATGTTTACATACATATAAACTTCTCTAAGCATCACCAGATCAACACACAGACATTTCCACCCTATCAGTTCTCCTCTCCCTCTTCCTGTTGATAACCATCCTTCTCATACCATTATTCTGACTTTTACCACAGTAGGTTAATTTTACCTGTAAAAGACATTTTTAACAATGCATTTTTTGTTAACAAATATTTAAAAGGAACGATGACTATGTGAGTACTAGTTTGGGGCAAATGAATATAAAAAATTAATGATTATATATTTAATAATAATATTTAGGTCTTACTTTCAAGCACCTAGCAATACTTTACTAAAACAATTTTAAAAATATCTTCCAACAGTTTAGGAACTGTCAGTGGCTAGTATGATTTTATTTACTTTTTTCCTACGGTTCAATTAAACAATTTTGCCTACTGTTCTAAATGAACAACTTTTTCATAAAAATAAATTTTTTATATTGTTTGAGTTTATTGTTAGAGGACCAAGAACACAAATTAGACATAGACGCTTCTATCAAGAAGTTTATAACCTAATATCTGTAGAGCTTACATGCAGTCCATTATTCCTCACTACTTGCTATATTAGTCTTTCTCTCCAAAGTAATATGTTTACAGCCAGTAGAAGATTGGAATCAGGTTCTCCACAACCATTACTTTATAGTTGGCTCAGTCTAATAAAATAATAATAAAGGCATTTGCTTTGAAAGTGGACCACATGGTGCAGCCACTAAGCCAAATGCTCTTGCTCAACCAGAACTTTGTAGGCCCAGATTATATGTTTTCTGGGAAGTCAGGAACCTGAAGCACACAATCTTCTGCAATGTTTCTATACCGACAGGATGGACTTCAGAGGCTGGAATGATGATTATGGCCTACAATTTTCCTGCCTTCCAAGTCATTTTTGAGAAGGGGCAGAACACGGATGAAAAGCTCCTCCAGAAAGCATGCTTTGGGTGGTTTTCCTGGCCTGACACCCCATGTTGAGGCTCACCATTCTGTCTCTAATTGTCAGCTGGGGTCCAGAATAGAAATCCACTAGATGCTCTGTAACTGTTACCCCATCATCTAACACTCCACACTGCCCACTGCTGTTGGCATTCAGCATCATACAGGTGCTCTGTAACTATAATCCCATAATCTAATATTCTGTACTTCCTCCTGCTGCTGTCATTCAATATCACACCCCCACACACCCCTCCATTTCCCTGGTGCAGTTTAACAAAAGCTTCACCACTAGGACTCTGTCTTAAAATTCCTACTTTCTTTCAAAGATATTTGATTTAATCTAATATCTTTAATCTAATACAATATTTCAAACTTAAAATTCAACTTAAATATTCAAATTAAATATTTTGCTTGAACATGATTTCTCTTATGTCTTAGTTATTCCTTTTAACTTTCAATGAATTCAATTAAATGAATCTTTCATGACTTCTGTCAGATGCCTGGCATATGCCCTAAGTCCTGGGGAAGCTCACATTTTTTTTTTTTGCATTGTTTTGTTTTGTTTTGTTTTGTTTTACTTTATTGTTCAATTACAGTTGTCTGCATTTTCTCCCCACCCGACCCCCACCCCAGCCAACCCCCCTTCCCTCCCTTGCTTCTACCCTCCCCCTTGGTTTTGTCCATGTGTCCTTCATAGTAGTTCCTAAAAACCCTTCTCCCCACTGTCCCCTCCCCCCTCCCCTCTGGCTATTGTTAGATTGTTCTTTTTTTTAAGACTTTATTTATTTATCTTTAGAGGGGAAGGGAAGGAGAGAGAGAGAGAAACATCAATGTATGGTTGCCTCTCATGCGTCCCCTGCCAGGAACTGTCATGCAAGCCAGGCATGTGCCCTGACTGGGAATCGAACCGCAATCTTTTAGTTTGCAGGCCCGTGCTCAGTCCACTGAGCTACACCAGCCAGGGTGAGATTGTTCTTAATTTCAATGTCTCTGGTTATATTTTGTTTGCTTTTTGCTTTTGTTGATTATGTTCCAGTTAAAGGTGAGATCATATGGTATTTGTCCCTCATCATCTGGCTTGTTTCACTTAGCATAATGCTCTCCAGTTCCATCCATGCTATTGCAAAGGGTAGGAGCTCCTTCTTTCTTTCTGCTGCATAGAATTCCATTGTCTAAATGTACCATAGTTTTTTGATCCACTCGTTTGCTGATGGACACTTAGGTTGCTTCCAGCACTTGGCTATTGTAGAAGCTCACAGTTTTTAAGGCACAGTTTCTCAGAGTAGCTTGGGTCAGGTAGTTGGGAAAGATCTGGGAGTATTTTTTTTTTTTGCCTTCCTTTCTTTTATTTTCTCTCTTTTTAAATAATATTCCCACTGTGGTAGGAATTTTGTGAACCACAGGTGGTTAATTTTGGTGTGGTTATCTCTCCAGCATCTATTTCTCTTTTATTAGAAACTTTTTCTGAATATTCATTAGGTACTAAATTCTTATGTTCTTATCTCAGTGATCAGCTAATGGCTGTACTGTTACAGAACCAGCCAATATTGTTCTGTGGGGTTTGCGCACCCCCCCTCCCCCTGCCAAGAGGCATGACTCCCAAGATGAGAGTTTGGTGAAAAAGGAAAGGAGTTGTTTATGTAAAGACTATACAGTTTTAGAATAATGGCAGATTTCTGCCATTAAGTCTTGCTCCCTTTGAAATGCCCAAAAATGAGTAGCCATGCCTCCCTCTGCCAAGCCAGACCAGCTTCAGAATATGCCACTCAAAAGTACCCTCCTTCAGAAACGCAGAGGACTGCAGCTCAGCATTCCTGGTCACAGTTCAGTTCCAAGCATCTCTAACGGGTCTATGTACATCTGCCTGAGTCCTTCTTGTAGCATCAGATTCTCTCCTCTGTGGCTGCCTTTTCTCCAGGCATCGGCTCACCAGTGTGTCCATGTGTTTGACCATGCAGGTCCCCTACAGTGCAACCTGCTCTGCCACCAACTTCTGTGTTCGAGGGGCACTGAGGATGTTTCCACACCATGAGGCCTCTGGGAACCCCCTGGTTCTCCGAGCTTCGGTTCCCTGAAGCCAATCAGGCCATTTAGGGAAAGGGCCAAAAAGCCCACGGACCTACAGACATATGGACCTACAGGCCCCGTGTTTCTCCTTGCTGCAATTTAAAGGCTAAGCTCAGAAATTCCTGCATGACTAAGTATCCAGCTCTTCCTATGGTGCATCTGTATCTGCCATTTTTGTCAGCTCCCCAGTGTCCTCGACCTTCTTTTGGCTGCCATCTGTAGTCAGGGCAAAAGTTCCCCAGCCCTCCACAGACGCACATGCATGTGTCGGTCCAGGGTTGGGCTTCTGGGTCCCCCAGCTCACGCACGTATGAGCCACCCTGTCCACCGCCCCTACCCCCACCCTGCCCCAGGTGGCTCTGTCAGGAGTCACTCTGCTGGCAGGTTCTCACATCTCACTTTCTTTGTTTACAGTTTGCCGCCTGTCCCCCTTCCTACCAGCAGCGGCCTCCTTCCGGAAGGCACAGGCCACTTTAATCTGCCTTTGTTACACAGTGGGCCTTAGATGCTGTGCTTTCTGCTCCAGCAGCACCCTTCCTGCCCTGCCCCCTGCCTTTTTGCTTTGGGTGGGGTCCTGGTTTCCCTGGGTCTCCTTGTGCTCCAGGGGCCTCTGGTTCGACCTACCCCCGATACAGTTGCAGTGCCACCATAGGAAAGCCAGCTTCTGCATGAGGCTAATACATGAAATACAGAGACCTGGCAAGGAATGAGTCCCCCCACCAAAATGATCGCAAAGCCCACTGAAGCCTGCCCTAGACTTTCCAGTAACATTTGTCAATAAATCCCTTTTGTTTTTAAATGTCTTTTGTGTTGGAGTAAATGTTAAGCTGTGTAACAAAGACAAAAAAACAAAAACTAGTTGCTAAAATAATAGTTCATTTCTTTGTTATGCTATAGTTTGACTTGATCATCTAAGGCTAAAGGTGCAGCTCTGTTCCTTGAGGTTATCCAGGGACCAAGAGTCCTCCATCTTATTCCTCTGCTATCAGTAGAGTGGCTTCCTTTTTGGTTTGGGTGACGCTGTGTCAGTGCCCAAGCCAACACTGCAGCCTACAGGAAAAGTGGAAAGAGAGGCAGGAAAAATATATTCCCAATGGTTTAAGGCCCTAGCCTAGAAATGGCAAACAGTAATGTTATTCACAGTTCATTGGTCTAAATATAATCACATGACCACACCAGACTGCAAAGCAGACTGGGGAAGGCAGTCTTCAGCTGCATGCCTACCTAAAACTTGATTACTACGGAAAAAGAAGAATATAGATGGTCAGAGACAGCAAGCAATTTGTCTCACAGTTTTAATTTAGTTTGTGTTACATAAAACATCAAAAGTTCTAACTGAATTATTATTATTAGAGGAGACATCTGCACCAACTTTTGTATGTAATGAGGTAGCTACTATAGTAACGCAAAGAGTGAAGCATTTTGCCCCTTAGGTCGTGCCCTAAGGATTAAAATTGCAGTTCTATGAACTATTTCTTCCAACATTTGTAGGACAGATTTAAGCCATTAGAAAGTTAATTTAACTTTTGATGACAGATTTAAGCAACAAAAGGGATATCCAATAATTTTTATTTGGTCCATTGCCTCACAATTCCTTCTAACCTGATCTACTACCTGCTTTTCATTCAGTTTCCTGCTTTACTTTAAAGTACAGTCTCCTAAATGGCTTTTTATTGAGTATGTTGAGTCATTATCTTTCTAAGCACAGGCAAAACTTAAAATGTTTTCCAATTAATCATTACTCTTTATTTGTTCAAATGAGAGTACAGAAATAGTCAATGATATTTATAGAAAAGTACTTCAACCAACAAAAGCTTGGTCAATATTTATTGTACTCATCAGTCTATCTATGTGAAAGTGGCTCATTTTGTCACATAATTTCATTGTAAAATTATAATAATTAAATGTTTTAGTTAAAACCTGAGAAAATGATGTTATAATTTTACTGGAAAAGAATTAGCTTCCTATTAAAAAAATGACAACACCCCAGAGCTTATAGATTTTTTAGAAGACTATATTTTTTAGAGCAGTTTAGAACTCACAGCACAAGAGGGAGGAAGGTACGGAGCCTCATCTCTCTATACTCTTTGCTCCCACACAAGCACAGCCTCCCCCACCATCAACATCTTCTACCAGAGTGGTGCATTTATCACAGTAGATGAACCTACTTGGACACAACATTATCACACAAATCCATAGGTGGAGTTCGAACTCGGTGTTGTGCACTCTGTGGATTTTGGCATGTGTTTAATGACAAGTACCTACCATTGTAGAATTCAGAATAGTTTCACGGCCCTAGTTATCCCTGCCATGCTGAAGACATAGGCACTCCAATATATGAGAAAGAATTCTTGTTATGCATGAACTGGTGTCTTTCTCCAGTTCAGATTCTTTATAGGAACAATGAATCTTGCTCAGGTCTTATCATTCCTGAATGAGGTTAAAAGCAAAGTTCATTTTAAAATATCTAGGGGTTGGCCTGAATCGGCAATTTGGCAGTCTCATGAGCTCCAACCACCTTTGTTTAAAGAACTCAGCTTGGCTACCTCCTCCTTGCTTTCACAATCCTCAGGTCAGACCCTGCCCTTCCAAAAGCGCACACACCATTGGTTGCCCTCCTCTGAGAAGAGTGGTATGTCTGTCTCTGAGTGCTCTTCTCTTCAGGAGCAGTTCCTCTGAGACTCTGGGGAAAAAAAAACTCTACCTCAGTGCAGCAGTGGGAACAAAAGCTTTCTTGCAAAGAAAGTCTTTGAAATGATGTGTCATTTCTGTTTTAAAAATAAGCAAGTATCTCCCTCAAAATTATTTATCCCTCCAAAAAAGATAGCAACCTTAAATATAAGTTCCATATAAGACATTATTTCAATAGTGTCACTGGACAACAAAGAACCCTTTGGGAAAGATCTGCCTAAAACAGTTTCAATCAGTTAATTTCAGTTGTTTATAAAGATCATCCAAGAGAATTGGTTACCAAAAAAAAAAAAAAAAAAGGAGGCAAAGAAATTTAGCCCATCTATAATCATTATTCCCTAGCATGACCTCTCAATTGCAAGAGTTGAATGTCATTGTAAATAAGGCTTAAAGGTCAGTTTAAAAGCAATAAATTAAGTGGTTACATTTCAGAGAACATAAACAACAAGCTGGTTCTTATGATTTGGGATAAAATTTCAATACAAGCAGCCTAACTGGATTAAACATACTGTACTTCAAACTAGTTAGAAAACAATGAACTTGATGAGTTTTGGAGAACCATGTTAGATGACTCAACAGTAGCTTTACTGATGGCAGAGGCACCCATGTGAAATGTGAAGAATTTTATGAACTGTGAGAGTGGAGGAAAAAACCTGTATTTCAAAAGCAATATAGGTCCTATGTGCTGTGTTCTTTTAATGATTAAATTGATAAACACAATACCTTAGAAGACATTTGGCTATTTCTTCCATATCAATCATTTACATAAGTGATTTTCAACCAGTGTGCCACAAGATTTTTTTTAAACATGCAATAACTGACCGTTTAGTCAGGGGCACTGACTCCTTTTCCCTTAGATTGTCAAATAAAAAAATGATGATAGCCAACATAACAATAGCCACCTAGTGTGAATGAATCAAAATTATACCTATTTTTTGTCAGATCCACAAAAAATATATTTTTTGGTGTGCCACAGGATTTTAGTAATTAGTTTATGCATGTCATGAGATGAAAAAGGTTGAAAATCACTGATTTGCATACATATTCAGCCAAAAACTTTTTAAAGGGAGTCTTCTTTTTTGGAAAATATGTTCTTGGATCTCATATTTAGGCATATACAGTGTCTTGATGACTATCTTGTGGGAGAACTTGTGACTCTGGAGATGGGGAGAGAAGTTTGTTTGCTCCTGAGAAAAGGGGGCAAGAGGGGAAGGAGGCAGGGATGCTAGAACCACCTGAAGGCATGGGGCAGGAACCTCCATGGGGAGAAGGGCTGGTGCACATCCCCAGTGATGGATGGCCTGAGGGTAGGTAAAGAACACAGATAAGTATGTTCATCTGAGATTTCCTGTGTGTTGCAGTGTGAGCCCCTTCCAAGTCTCCTATCACTCCAAAATCTTCAGAAAATTCTATGTACATTTTCTTATGCTTTGTGAGAGCAGAGTTTTTTGTGGATGTTTTGGGGATGTTTTGTATTTAAGTTAATGCTGAAACTGGAGCAGAAGGAGCCTGGAGGTTGAAATGACCTTAAGAATACAGAATATTCCCTGCTCTCTCAACTGGTACTTGTGGGAAACTTGAGGAAGGCGTGGAGCTTCCACCAAGAAGTCAGGTCAGCGTCTCCCAGACCACAGGGCAGGGAGCCCAGATGACACATCAACCATCAACGAGTGTGTGCGAGTTGGAAGTACTGAAGCACTCGACAAAGTTAACGTGTTGTTTTTATTACTTTCTGTTTAATAACTTTTATCAAAAACTGAATTGCTTCTGAAATAAATACAGTGTAGTATTTTGTATCCAATTCTATTCTATGACTTTAAAAAAAATTATATGTTTGAAGCCCTTGTGTAATTTTTATAACTCAGATTAATTTTCTCTTATCTCATTTGGTCCTATTTTCAAAGAAAAAACTATCTGGGTAAATTGATTATCAATTTGGAAATAAGTACCTTCTGAAATAAGAATAGAGTTTCACATTTTTATTGACATCAAACCTGTCACCCACTGGGTTTGGACGTTTCTCACTTAGTTTTTACATGGAATTTAAGTCCTTTGGCTAGAGGTGCATGCTTGTTCAATTATTGTGTGTACAATTTGATCATTTAATTATTACTTTCATTTTTACAAAGAGCCATATTAGTTGCTTCTCTTAGTATTGCTAAATTAGTCTCATTTGAGCCATTTTACTTCTTAAATAATTTAAAGCCAGTATCTGTTTTGAAAGCATGCATGTAGCTTATGCAGGACTGAATAATTAAGGGGGAAATCAAGTTAAAAGCTGAATATTCCTTGCGGTTTACTGTTCTTGCAGTAGGACTAGCTTTAGAGGAGGTTTAAGATGGAGGGAGAGAGGGAGGGGCAGGACACCACGATTTTAGTCACAAAGGATTTTTACTGTGATTTTTGTTTCTTGTTAAACTGCAAAATTTGCAGTAGCTATTTTCTAAAAAAAGAATTTGAGGCCTAACTGTTGATATATAATTATAGCAGTATTATTATGTCTCTTGGTGTAATGCTCTATAATCAAGGTTGTATAGTCCCTGATTATACACCCAATTGTTCTGCCAGCCAGGAAACAGTTGCTGGGAATGTGCTGAGAATCAGCATTTCTTCCCTTATCAATCCTTGAAAGCTGCGCCTGCATGTACTGTAAAACTTTGAAGAACTTGTCCCTCAGACATTCATTATCTTCTATATAAAGCTTCATATGAGGAATTTCTTTCAGAACTTGGTTTTGAGATCCAAAATTTCCATATTGACAAAGAACAATAAGTCAGAGAGAGACAACCAGAAAGAAGGAATTCCAAGAAAAAAAGTATCCTTGGCCAACCCTGTCTATAGTGTTTTTGTCTTCCCACTGGAAAGCTCTCTTGTTCATCGATGAGGACTCCATTTTGTCCTGGGGGTTTGGAGTAGAGTCTGCAATTCCAGATTCACTTGCTCATGCTCCACCTCCTGTGCCTGTGCCCTGCATTCCTGGTTAATCTGGGTATTCTTTCCTAACATGCTCTTAGAACACTTGTCAATATATGAGGTTGGCAGCTGCTGCCAAGAAGTCGTTAATTGGCTTACAAGTTGAAATCCATGTGTCATCTTCAGGTAAGAGGGTAACCAATTCTCCTTTAAACACTTTTATTGATGTTTGTGTGAAGACATTGAAACTTTTTATCCAATTTGCAGATGACATCATGGTGTGAAGATTGATTGTTAGGACAGCAGCAAAGAGCAGTGTTCTGGGTAAAAGTTTACACTTTGACCCCCAATGTGATACTGCACAGATCACCTTCCATCCACCGTCCTCTTTCCCCTTTTGTAAAATGAATGTCATTATATACCACTTTGGCCTACAGTCAGAATCTAATTTAATAATGGGTGTCACAACCTTTGTACAGTGCTCGCTCACTGATGTACACATGGAAGCCAGTATTATTTCCATGGGTTTGGGGGGGGTTTGTTTGCTTGTTTGTTTTGCGGAGCTGGGGAGAAACTGTGAGATGGGCATATGTTTTATTCTTTGGTCTTAGTTTGCTCAGGCAGCCATAACAAAGTACAACAGACTGAATTGTTTTAACAACAGAAAATTATTTTCCCATAGTTCTGGAGGCTGGAAATCCAAGATCAAGGTCTTGCAAAGTTTGGCTTCTAGTAACAGCTTTCTTTGTGCCTTACATTTTGGACTTGTAACTATAGGGGACTGTTCCGCATGGCGTGGGGAAGGTAGTTCAGTCCCTGATTCGGAAAACCGATAGGGAGCAAGATTGGCACACAGGACCCACACCCATGGATAGGTTCTCCCACAGGGAATCAGGCCTGCATTGTACCTAGGCTGCTTTGAGGCTTGCTTTTGCTAAAAGTCCCTCACCCTGAATTGAGGCAGCAAATGTTTACTGCATATCTCTAGAGTAACTTCCTAAAATCTGTGCTAAATCTCCCAAGTATGGAGTGTAACCTGTTCAACCACTTTCCCCTTGATCTTCAACATCCTTCTCTTTGAGGTAGTTAGCAACATTCTTTCCTTTGTTATCTGTAAAAGGTAATCACCTACAGCAGACCTGTGCATAGTAAATGAGGACCATCCTCAATGTAATGTGCCCAGAAAAGCAATAAAAGCCTGTCCAGGCAAGGGTTGGGCCCACTCTCTCACTCTGAGAGTGGCCATACTGTCCCTTTTTCTCCACAGGACTTCTGCAGTCCATGTGAATTTGTTTGTCACATTCGCAACACATGAACCCCTCAGGCTGGGGTCCGCATCATGTAAGAAAAGGCACCAGAGCTCTCTCACTTCACCATATAGGGCACAGTGAGAAGGAGAACTCTGGTGTCTCTTCTTACTAATCCTAAGGGATCAGGGTCCTGCCCTTATGACCTCATTTAACCTCAATTTTTTCCACCAGGATCCAATCTCCAAATACAATCGCATTAGGAAATAGGGCTTCAACGAATGAATTTTGCAGGGACACAACATTCAGTCCATAACATCTGTATTTCTTGAACCTTTGACCCAGGAGGTTGACAGGCATGTTGACAAGTCTGAACCTGGGCCCAGGGGAGAACATCTGTTTTTACTATGTCAGGAAAATCCAGAGACCTCTGACCCCGGAGGGCCAGCCTGATAAATGTAGTTCTTGTAGTTCTGGCACTTCTTGTAAACCAGAAGAGGCCATATTGGATTCTGAGCCAAATGGTTGAGTTCGGTTAAGAGTTCAAGAAGAAGAAGTACAATCTAGCTTTGGAGGCTGGTTGAGGCATAGTATGCCTTTGCTGTTTTTATTTTTACTCATAGTAATTGCCTCATGGGAGTGTGCCAGGTTAAGCTTGTCAAGTCAGGCTTTCCTGCAGAGTTGGTACCCATTGTCTGTGTTCATACTTTTGGGGAGAAGGAGAATTCCCCATTCTATCCTTCTTAAGTTAGACCAATAATAAAATTGACATAAGATCAGATTAACAGGAAAAAACTTGGGGATCAGGTCCTGGTTCACTTTCTCACAAGACCCTTCTCAGCAATCTGAGTGCAAGGACACAGACCTAGAGAGACCCATCCCAGGATACAACAGCCCCAGGATGCAGCAGGCAGTGAGATCCTATACATGACGTAGATATGACTAATGTGAAATTTGCTCATTATCTAGGCAGAGCTGCAGTCAAACAGACCATTCACCCTTAACAGGCAACTGAAGTAGGTTAGTCCATCAGAATCTTTGCTGGAAATGTTCTCTCCCTTTCTCTTCCCCATCCCTTCCCTTCCCTGTCTCCTCCTCCTTCTCCACCTCCTCCTTCTCCACCTCCTCCTCCTTCTTCTTTTTATATTTGGAATTAGCCGGTTGGACTAGTTTAGATGCCCCAATTGTGTTGGCAACATCCAAAGCATCACGGTCAGGAACCAGTCAGACATATGCCTTCTTCTCTCCATCAGATCTGATCAGGGTGTTGACCTTGGCCATGTCAATGTCATAGAATTTCCTCACAGACTGTTTGATCTGGTGCTGGTTGGCCTTGACATCCACAGTGAACACAGGTGTATCGTTGTCTTCTATCTTCTTCAGAGCTGACTTGGTAGTCAGGGGGAACTTGATGATGGCATAGTGATCAAGCTTGTTTCAACTGGGGGTGCTCTTCCAAGAATATTTAGGCTGCCTTTGGAGTCACGGTGTCATCAGACCTCAGAAGGCGGGTGACATGCAGATCTTTTTTCTGTGGCTGTGGACACCTTCTAGCACTGCTTTCTTTGCCTTCAAAACCCTTGCTTTGGCTTCAGCTTTGGGAATGGCATGGGCATCCTTCTTTGCTTTGTGCTCCTTCTCCTTCTCTTCCTCCCCCCATTTTTTCTAGACTATTTTAGGAGAATAATTGGCTAAAAATTAGGAACACTCCCTTCTCTATGCAGTGCCTCAAGTAAACCAATAAACTCTTTTTACAAAACAGTGAATAAAAGGTTCAAAATGCCAAGAGATAGTCATCAGTCAAGTTTTTGAATTAAGTTACTTCATTTTCTACTCAAGAAAAGATGAGGTAATAGTAAGATGTTATCTGCATTGGTTTCTCAGCCTTGACAGATGAGGTCTTGCTTCCTCAGCTATTTCAAAGATGTGGACAAAAAGCACGTCTTATGAAGGCAAGACCCAAAGGTCACGTATGACCAAGATTCATGACACAGCCTGGCCACTCTTTCTCCCCTTTGCCATAAGGATCTCTCTATTTTTATAACCATAACAGATAATTGACAGCAGGTACATCATCTTAAACTTTCCAGCTCTTATTTGGAGTGATGGGAGCCTAACTTCCTTCACTCTCTGACAGATTTACAGAGTTCCAAGCATGCAAAATCATCTTGCAAAGAGCAAGCTATAAAGCATCACATGCTTTTGTTCTTTTTCTCTTGATTTCACTTATATCAATTACCTCGTGGAAATGGTCCAGGTTAAGCTTGTCATGTCAGGCTTTTCCTGACGAGCAGGTAAAAATTGCATGTGTTTATAGTATCTGGGAAGGAGAGAATCATCTCCCCACCCCTTCTTAAGTTCTTATGCTAGACTAACAATAAAATTGACATAAGACCAGATTAACAGGAGCAATACCAATTTTTATCCATGCACACAAGAGAATCATGAATGATGCTTCCAGAAATGATGAACCCAACAGCTTTTTGTACTTTTTAGACAAAGAAACAATAAGTTGGTGAAGAAATGACAGCAAAAAGACATTTAAGCTTTGGTGCCCATTACTGAGGAATCTAAACAAGTTTGGGCTTGGATAGTGAATTAGTAAAGTAGTAGCAAGGCTTATGAAAGCTTTTTTCCCCCTGAATTCTTTATCTGTGGTGATAAGAATGTCTCTTTACAACCTGGTGCAAGGAGGGTACTTTCCCATGGGAGATTTATTTCCTTCATTCAAGGAGACAAGTGGGGGTCAGTGTACTTTTCTTGTACCACTTGCTTGTCAAGTAACTTTGATTCAAAGTCATCAATATGCCATTGTGGACTATTTCGGGGTGTCCTGCCCTAGGCCCAGACAATGACTGCACAGGTCGAGATACTGTCTCTGTGAGCCTCATGGGACCAGGCAGGGGAGCCTTTGAATGGAACATGAGAGCCTGTTCTGGAAAATGAAATCTCACACGAGATCCCAGTGATCCCGGGCACACGACAGCGGAACGGCTTTGCTGGAGGTCCAGGAGGGACGGGTCCAGAGAGTGGGGGTGGAGGCTCCGACAGGCACACTTGGAGAACCACTGACTTTGGACCAGGCGCACCAGCAGGCTCACTTACTGGATCCTAACTAGGAGGGTGGACCTGAGAAGAGAGCCTGGATGTTATAGGATAAATTTTAACTCAGTTTGGAAAACAAAAGACACAGAAACACTCTTGTTTACAGCTGTGTAAAAATGAGAGTAGGTTTTTTCACAAAGCAGTGACCTTTTTGATACTATAAATATTGAAGAAGCACCACAGCTGGTGTGGCTCGGTCTGTTAGAGTGCCATGCCACCCACCAAGAGGTTGTGAGTTTGGTTCCTGGTCAGGGAGCATACGGGAGGCAACCAGTCAATGTTTCTCTCTCACATCAATGTTTCTCTCTCTCTCTCTCTTTTCCTCTCTTTCTAAAATCAATAAGTGTATCCTCAGGCAAGGATTTCAAAAAAAGTGCTGAAGAAGGGGTGGGTTGCTGCATGACAGTAGAGTTTCCCTTATCAGGTGGTACTTTGGCTCAGATGACATCTGACTATTCATTATAACTCTAATATTCATGGATTCTCTGGTTCCGCATAACATATTAGCAGGAGACGGAAACCTCAAGCTGCCGAAATACGGAAAAGTGTTGAGGAAAACACTATTGAGCATGTAGGGTATATGATTACATGAATTATGATTACAAGTGCCAGTTCTGGCACCTACGTCAATACCAGTGCACACAGGATGCTTGCTGTCAGTGAGGGCTACCTCAGCTTTCCAGCATTACATATTAGGCCAAACTAATTTGCATATATCCAATAATAACCAGAGTGTGAGGAGCAGTTGTTCTAGAAACAGTCGTAGAAAGAGGCTCTTCACTACGGAGAGCAGAACCGCAGCTCCAATGGCTAAATGCCCTTGGTTTCAGTGCAGGGGTCCTTGCCTTTTCTCTGCTCTCCCCACAATTGAAAGTTGAGGCTCTATCTAGAGACTCTCGATCCCACTTGACAATATGATTTGACTGATGATAATAGTCCAGGCAATTTCCTGGAAGAGAGAAAGCATCCATAACTACAAAGTAAGCAATGGACTACTGCACCTACCCACCTAGAGACCCCACCTCTAAGAAATGTATGTGATTGCATGTGGGGGGTGGGGCCCAACCAAGTCATGCCTTGTCAATGCCTCACTCCAGTGCAGAGCTGATGGAGCACCAGGGGAGATCCCCCTGGCCAAGATGGTGGAGGAGTTTCTTACACTGAGTATGTACAACTAGCATAATAATTGGATAGAGAAAAATGCTCTCCTAGCCTCCTCGGGTACCAGATTGGGGATGGGACTAGGGTAAGGCAGGTACATGAACAATAGGAGTTAAAATGGCATCAGGGGAGGTGTTGGAGCCAAGAGACCTGTCAGTCTAGCCTGGGGCAAAAGGGATTGGTTGGGATATGGACCCACTTGAAGCATGAGAAAGCACCAGGCCTGCCCCACACCCAAGCTGATACAGACCCAAAGGTACAAAGAATGCTCTCTCACCCACCTGGTGAATGCACTGGCCAATGCATTTGTGTGACCTGGTGGCCTTAGCCTGCATGGTCACAAGGGCCATTGGTTGAAATGGCCCCAGATTCCAGGAGGGAGCCTGAAACAGACTGCAGTTGGGAACAAGCTAAGCTGCAAGGATGACTACTTAGCAGCTGCCTGTGTCAGGGGTCCCCAACCCCCAGGCCTAGGACCAGTCAGGTCTGTGCCCTGTTAGGAACCAGGCCATGAGTGAAGCCCCCTGAGCTCTACCTCCTTTCTCTGCCCTGGCCCCACCCTCCCCACAGCGGGAGGTGAGCAGCAGGTGAAAGAGCCAGCAAAGCTTGCCTAAGCTCTGGCACCCCCTGATCCCCCATCTTCCATGAAACCAGGCCCTGGTGCCAAAAATGTTGGGGACTCCTGCCCTACAGACTCCAAAGGGCTGTGTTTCAGATGGGAACAGGAATTCTGGACACTGCCTTTTGTTTTGGTCTTGCTGAGGACGGTTGCACTTTGTCTGGATTTTGTGGAGGAGGTAGTCTTTGACACAAGTCTGCCGGTCTCTCAGATCATGTAGCATCTGAACAAAATGCCTCTTTCTTTTTCTCTCCAGCAACTGTCTCATGAGCTTGGCTTTGTGGCAGCAGGCAGACAAATCCTCTGTTTTGTTTAGTACACTTTGGAGTCCTTTCCAGAGAGTCCCCCATTCTAGGGTTAGATTCTTCTGGCAAAAAGAAGATTGCTGAAGACACCGAGGCCATCACTGATGGAACTGTGAAGTCAATTTTGATTGGTTCTGACCATCGCAGGACTGAACAGGGACATTAGGAGTTTTTATTCTGCTAGTGAGGACAGTGTGAGGTGGAGTGGAATTGGAGGCAGTTTTCGGTTCAGTATTTAGCAAGCTTTGGGCCTCTGTGTGTGGAAAGCTTAGGTATTCCATGCTCCATGCTGCAAGTACCTGCCCTAAGGGTTTGGTCAAAGTCAACATCATTTCTGTCTCCATGTTTTGTTCTGCACTTCAGTTCTCTAGAGAGCTACATGGCCCAGTACAGTCCTTAAACCTCAGGGCAGAAAGGTCCTCTGCTCTGAGCCCTGAGGTTTGGATAGCCTGAATATCACAGATGTCAAATTACAAACATATGAGAATGTTTTTTGGGTGTTTGGTAACTAATAGAACAAATGAAAATGGTAATAGAGGGATTTATGAACTTAGGATGCAGGGTGATAAATGTCACTTGTGAGGGTGGTGGGAATGGGTAGAGAAAATCAGAGTCTCTGCTCCTGGAAATCAGAGAGAAGTAGTTGTTTCTATTTGAAGCTAGCCCCTAGTCATTCAAAGTGTCATCTAAGCAAGCAGGATTCCATGGGTAACTGTGCCCCTGCTCTCTTTGGGGAGGTACTAAAATTTTTGAGAAGGAACAGTTCATTGTTGCCCCTTTCAGCATTCTGGGGAGCTTGTCTAGGTCTCTAGGCTTGGCCCCATTTCTGCCCTGCCCTTCCCCACCCCAGCAGATCTCTGCTGGACCAGTGAAGGGCCTGACCTCTTAGTCATCAAGGCGCCAGCGCAGTATTTGGAAATCTGGTGGGAGAGAGCATGCACCAGCCCCACACTACACTTTTCCCAGGCCCCTGTGCTGGGTTACATGGCAGGGACTGGGTTCAGTCTCAGACTCTAGTCGTGGTCTGAGGCCTGATTAAATAAACCGATTTCCTGGAAGAACAATGCTACCGCCTGATCTTCCGGGTTTCAGTTGTTACTGCTTAGAACCTTCTGTCCTCTCTCCCCAGAATGCCCACATCACCACATCACCAGCATGACCACTAGGCTGGGACATCCTGGATAACTTGGTCAGCTTGTGCTAAACCCCAATTTGCTTTGGGATTTTGGAAATTAAATAAAATACACTTTCTCTTAACCCCATTTCTTCTTAGACCTGAAGCCCTCATGAAAAAAGATAATTTCAGAACTGCAGACCAGGTGAAAATTCTGGGCTGGCCACTATCATTAGTTTGCTGGGGCTACCATAATGAAGTACATAGACTGGGTGGCTTAAACGATGGGAATTTGTTTTCTGACGATTCCGGAAGCCAGAAGTCCAAGATCAAGAAGTTGGCAGGGTTGGTTTCTTCTGATTCCTCCTGCCTTGGCTTGCAATGGCCACATTCTTACCGTGTCCTCCCCTGTGGGCACAATTCCTGGTGTCTCTTCTTACAAGGACACCAGTCATATTGGATGAGCATCCACACTAATGACCTCATTTTAACTAAATTACCTCTTCAAAGACCATATCTCCAAATACAGTTACATTCTGAGGTACTGGAGGTTAAGACTTCAACATATAAATTTTGAAGGAACACATTCTGCCCATAACTCTCACTTACTGACTATGTGACCTTCAGAAAGTTATTTAACCTTCCTGAGCCTCAGTTTCTACAACTCTGAAGTGGGAAGGAGACTATCTACCCTATGAGGTTATTATGCGAATTAAATATGCACGGTATGTAAATAACCGAAATGATCCTTGGCACAGAGGCCCTGGGACGCCAACTTGACTACTGCCGGGCAGCCAAACATGTGCCCAGGGCTCGGCTCAGACGAGGCACGTTTCCTACAGCATCTGTGTGCGCATGTGAGTGTGGGTATAAAGGGATATCTAAATAACCACTCATGTACTTTCTAATGTCTGATGCAAGTAGCTATAACTTAGTTTGAGGAAATAGCCCTTTCAAATTTCAGGGGAAAAAAAGTTACAATCAAATTCAGGTTTTAGAAAATGAAAAAAAACCCTGTTTTCATTTTGGTACAGTTATTTTTTTTTTCACTTTAACTTTGGAGTGAAGCATTTCATATGATATCCCCTAATGATCTTTGGTGTGCATTTTAGAAATAGAAGAAATGGAACAAAGCTGAAGCAAGAGCCTATCATTGTTATAACGGATTTTATTTTTCTTCTTTCTTTTTTCAGTATGTTGTTTCTGGAGTGGATTCCCACCAAAATGGAATTTCCTTCATGAAGGTGGCAGTGAAATTGAAGAATTCTTCACACAGAGACAGCTGTGTGATTCTGAACGTGCTTCCTATTCATCTCCAGGATGAGAACAAATTTTTCGTGACTTTGCACTAAGCCTCATGGCTGGGGTTACCACATAAGGCAAGCTCCATCTCAGGGAAAACAATAACAAAGAGAAAATGAGCTCTTTTCTCTTTGAAGCCCCCAAAAAGGGAATTTGCTTGATCTTAGTGTCCCTTGCCACTCACAGCTGATGATTCCCAGAGGCTCTGCTGAAGGGTCTGCTGAGGACCGGGTTGTGCTGAGCACCTTCTAATGCAGCTGAGGAAAGTCAGCCCCAAAGCACCTGTGCTGCCTGACGCAGGGGCCAGGTGTTTGAGCCTGACTAAGGCGCCTTCAGTTCATAGGCGCAAGTGCCTGGGGGAGGGGAAAGAGACACCCTGCGCTGCTCTCCTGGTATCTTTCCCTAATCAGTAGGGCACATTTTCAGTATATCTTGAACAATCTTTTCCCATTTTCTCCAGTGGGCTTGTTCTGCTGCCCTGGCCCTAGTCTGAGAAGGGCAGACAGCTTTCCAAATGCCCTTCCCCCATCTCCCTGACAGCTCGCTCCAGGCCTCACCTCTAGGCTGGGATATGCCTCCTCTCTGGTCTCCCTGGCCTTGCTCAAATCCATGCTCCACACTGGAGCTCAAGTGTCCTACAGATAAAGCTCAAAATCCTTTCCTGATCTCGTGGCAATGCCTGATAAAATACAGGACACCCAGTTAGGTTTAAATCTCAGATAAAGAATGAATAATTTTTATTTTAACTTGGGACGTAATTATACTAGAAATCAATTGCTATTTATCTGAAATTAAACAATAAGTACTGTGTGTCCTGTATTTTTAAATGCTAAATCTGGCAAACCCGAACACTTAATACCCTGGCTCAACCTTGTGTTTACTTCTTTGTGTGTTACACACTCTCTCTGTTCTTCAGCTCCTTGCAGTTCTGCTACAGGGACTGCTCTGTCTGGATTCCCCAGAGCAGACTCTGTGACAAGGGCCGAGTGCAAGCACTTCATCTGGACGGCACAGAAAACACCGGTAGGGAGAGGGGAATGGCACAGAAAAAGAACTCAGTTCTCACGGGGTGCCTGGAGCTGGATTCCTGGGGAAATGCCACCGTAAAACACACCAGAATTATCCCACCTAAGGAGAGAGGAAACTAGGCACTTACATATTAACTGCTTCACTCTGTCATTGGTTGAGGGCTGCTCTTAGGGGTGTCATTTCTCTCTAGCTGTTTAACAGCATTTCTTAAAAGACAGAAGAATGGCATCTCTGGGGAGGGTGAGGGCAGGCTGTCTGTCTCTCAGGTGGAGGTGCAGGGGAGTCCCCAGAAGAACAAGGAAATTGGCAGGCTCCCAGGACACTGGCCAGGCAGCCACAGACCTGCCGCACACTGTGCTCCTCCCACCTCTCCACTGCACTTTGTTCTACTTATTCTGTAGTATTTAGATGTCACTTAGGGAGGAATCCTGTCCCATCCCCACCCACCCACTCATACATCTGAAATTCAAGGGCTGTCCACATCCTTGTGCTAACGTCTTTTACAACTCTTAGTAATTTTCTACTGCAATGTTAAAGAAAGCTTTTCAGACGATTTAGTTATGAGCATATGACAAAGTTTTATTTTAACTTTGCTGTATAAAAAGGCCTTTGGGAGATACGGGCCAATTTAAAGATTCTTTTTTTGGTAAGAAATTTTACAGTTAAAAGAAAAAAAAAAAAGAATGTTTGGTTAAAGATCACCAGACTCTTGTCTAATAGTTATCAAGATGGCAGGTCATTTGAATCCCCAGAACCAATTTTTATCCACTATAACTTACAGGAAATTTATTTAAAATTTAATCAGGACTAATACATCCTTCCAAAAGGACATGAATTACATCATTCAAAATATATTCTTTCTCAGATTAGGTTTGAAACCCTTTTTCTCTTTTTAAAAAAGTGGTTACATATTTCCTTCTGTCCTGCCTCCATCTAAGTCCTTGAAGTTGGTCATTATATTTGTTTTTTGTTGCAACTTGTACAGTTGCAGAGCCCTTAGTACAAAGCTTAGTGGGTACTATATAAATGCATTTGAATAAATTTTAGTACGCTGGATACTAATAATTTGGTACTTGTTTATTAATATAATCTTGAATTTTGCTTTGCAGACCTTGTCAAATATGTGTTTGTAAAAAATACTTTCAGCAGAAACTTCTGGTTTTTAGGCTAGCATTTTAGAAGCTTAGAAGTTGCCACTCTGTCCTAACCACAAGCTAAAAGCTGAGCAATCTGAAACTCAGCAACTCTTCAGAGCATGAGGGTGCACAGGGTAATCCACTGCCTCCTTGGTCAGTTTAGGCTGCTCTAACAAAAATACCATAAACTGAGTGACTTAAAAAACAAATATTTATTTCTCACAATTCTGAAGGCTGAAAAGACCAAGATCAAGGGCCCAGCAAATTGGATTTCTGTTGAGAGCCTGCTACCTGGCCCATAGATGGCTGTCCTCTTAGTCATTCACACATAGTGGGGAAGGGCAAGAGAACCCTCTTGGGTCTCTTTTAAAGGACACTAATCCCATTCATTAAGGTTTCACCCTCATGACCTCACCATTTCCCAAAGGCTCCATCTCCTAATATCATCACACAGGTGGTTAGAATTTCAACATAACTTTTGAGTGGATGCAATATTCAGTCCATAGGTTTCTATCCCTGGCCTCCCAAAATTCATGCCTTTCTGTTATGCATAATATATTCACTACATCTTAACAACCTCCAAAGTCTTAAGTCACTTTAACATTAACTCCAAAGTCTAATTCCAAAGTCATACATATGTAAAACTCAGACATGAAACTCACGAGATGACTCATCCTGAGGCAAACTCTTCTCCAGCTATGAACCTGTCAAACCAAATAAGTTATGTGCTTCCAAAATACAAAGGTAGGATAGGCATAGGATAGATACTATCATCCCAAAATGTAGAAATAAGAAAGAAAGGGCTAATGGGTTCCAAGTAAGACTAAAACCTACCAGGACAAATAATATTAAACCTTGAGGCTTAAGAATAATCTTTGGTTCAATGTTCTGACTTCTGGACCTGTGAAATGGCAACATCACCCCCAAGACTGCCCTGGCCATATTGTCAGAGGCGGCTCTGCTCCTCCACTGAAGCACTAAACAGGGACTAAACGGAACTGCAGATGTAGCCTCCACCTGTGCCTGGGCCCTTTCACTGGGACTGTGGTGGACATGGCAGTCTGATGATCTCTACTGTCCTTGGTAGGGGAGGGCGTGTCATTCTTCCCTTATCTTGAAGAACAGTGCCTGCCATTCCATTGAGATGACTGTGTAGTGCCACGGTTCATAGTCACATTAATATCCTTACTAAATGGCCTCTTGGCCACACCTTCAGTGTTCTTTTTGGAACACACTTTCTCATTTCCTTTTCAAAAAGGATAAGCTAAAAATTTTCCAAATCTTTAAGTTCTGGTTCTTTTTGCTTAACAATTTCATTTCAAAATATTTCTCTCCTGTCACATTTTTGCTACAAGCAAGAACCAGCTACTATTCTTTTAACACTTTGCTTAGAGAGCTCTTCAAATATTCTATTTTATTGCTCACAAGTTCTAACTTCTAGAAAACAGTAGAAACAATGAGGCCTTTTGTTCCTTTCAGGACCTCAATGAGTCCGATGATGCTCACTCACACTGGGGAGGACAATGCAGTAAGTCCACTGATTCAAATGCCCATCTTATTCAGAAACTCCCTCAAAGACATGTCCAGAACTGATGTTTAATCCAGGTACCCCACAGCCAGTCAAGCGGAGGTGTAAAATTAACCATCACAATCAGAGAAATAGACAGATACAGAAAATCACAACTTATTAGATCAGAAACCCATGCAAATCAGTGCCAGGATAGAAAAATCTAAACTGTAATCAATGAATTGCTAGAGGTTCAGTGTAGACAAGCCTGAGGATTGAAAACTCCTGTGAGACCCAGGCATAGGGAAGCCCCCACAGTATTATGAGATTTACCTCCAGGAGCTCCACCAGGTCCTTGTCATGAATGTGGAAGATAAATCCTCCCAGCTTTCAGCAGGGGGACAACAAAAGGAAGCACTTTCAAATACAACAGATCATTCTGTTCTTAACTAATCCTGCTTCCAGGAGATAATACTTTACCAGACCACTACCTGCTGGGATTTTGTCAGAGTCTAATCTACCTAAGGGAAGAGAATTTAGCTGTTTCTAGGTTTCTATGTGGAAAAAAAAAGAAATATGTCCCTCTAGCTATCTCTAGCTTTCTACATCAAGGAAGGAAAATTTATAACTTCTGCATCCTCTAGCCATCCTACCATACCTAAGGCATTGAGGAGGGACTGAGAAATACTGGTGAAGTTCACAGGCCAGAGTTACAGACTCATCTAATCATAAAACTGTAGAGTGCTCCCTGATGCACACCTCTTACTACAGGTCTATTTCTGACAGTTCCTTTTACACAGTACAACATATTCACCTTTCAAAAGGTGAGAATATAGTTTAAATAGACTGAAAAAGCACCAGAACCAGTTGTGGTAGGATATTGGAATTATCAATCAGACCAGTTGTTATTCAAAGCTATACTTAACATGTTAAGGACTTTAATGGAAAACTAGACAACATGTAAGAACAGATAGATAATGTACACAGAGATATGGAAATTCTGGGAAAGAATTTTAAAATGTTAAAGATTGAAAACACTTATAGAGGTATGGAATGCCTTTGATGGGCACACTAGTAGACTGAGGAGATAATCTCTGGGCTTGAGGGTATAGCAATAGGAACTTCCAAAAATGATAAACAAAGAGAAAAGGAGACTGAAAAGAAAAATCAGAACAGGATATCCAAGAACTTTTAGATAATTACAAAAGTATATTATACATATAATGAGAATATCAGAATGAGCAGAAAGAGAGATTAGAACAGAAGAAATATTTGAAGCAATAGTGACTAAGAATTAAATTAATGTCAGACACCAAACCAGAACACAAGAAGCTCAGAGAACACAAAGCAGAATAAATGTCAAAAAAAAAAAACCTCTACCTGGACATATCACAGTTAAACTTCAGAAAATCAAAGAAAAAGAAAAAAATCTTGAAACAAATCAGAGGAAAAAACACCTTATCAGTAAAGGAACAGAGATAAGAATTACATGTAACTTCTTAGAAACCATGAAAGCAAGAAGCAAATGGAATGAAATACTTAAAGTCTTGAGGAAAAAAAGAAAAGGAATGCCAACCTAGAGTTCTTTACCCAGCAAAATTATCTTTTTAAAGCAAAGGAAAAATTGATAGATTTCTTGTGTCCATTTTGTCTAGTTTTTCTTCTGTAGAATTCTCTTATTCTTTCATTTGGGGCCTGTTTCTTTGCCATCCCATCTTGGCTGCCTCTTTGCGTTTGTTCTATGTATTAGGTAGATCTGCAAAAACCCTGCCTGTGACTGGCCCTGGGTAACGTGTTTGAAGCTCTCAGTGATCCACAGCATGTGGTTCCCTGTGCGGGGCCTGTTGTGCAAAAAGAACCAGGCTGCACAGCAAGGTTGGCTTTAACTATTACTGGGCCCAAAAGAGGGTCAGTTCAAGTCTCAGAGCTCCCAGATAGTCACCCCTGTCTGCAGGCTTTCTGTTAGGCTTAAGGAGTGAAGGTCTTCCAGCTTACCCCTCAGCAATAGGGCTTACATGCCACAGGGTGTGGCAGATTGGAAAGCAGTATGGTGATACCTCAAAAAATGAAAAATGGATCTGCCTTTTGACCCAGTTATCCCATTTCTTGGAATATATCTGAAAGAACTCAAAACACTAATTCAAAAGAGCATAAGCACCCCTATGTTCATTGCAGCATTATCTACAATTGCCAAGACATGGAAGCAGCCCCAGTGTTCATTAGGAGATGAGTGGATAAAACAACTATGAGACATTCACACAATGGAATACTACTTGGCCATAAAAAGAAGAAAGTTTTACCTTTTGTGACAGTATGAGTGGACCTAGACAACATTATAATAAGTAAAATAAGCCAGTCAGAGAAAGACAAATACCATATGATCTCACTCATCTGTACAATCTAATGAACAAACAAAACTAACAAGCAAAAATAGAGGTAGGACCATAGAGAGCAGGATGACAGCAAAGTGGGTGGAAGGATTGAGCAAAAAGGAAAAAGGACTCATGTACATGGATAGTGATGTGGTGATTGCAGGGGGGAAAGAGTTATAGGGGACTAAATAGTAATGGAAAAATAAAAAATTAGTATAAATATATAATTACTTTTTTATGAAAAAATGAAAGGAACAATTAAGATATTTTCAGATCAACAAAAATTAAATAATTGTGTTGAATACTCTACAGAGAAAAGAGTGTTTTCACTAAATGGTGTTGGGATAATAAATATTCACATATAAAAGATTTAAACTGAACCTGTATCTTACACTACTCACAAAATTAACTCATTATGCATAAAGACTTAAACGTAAAACCTAAAAACATGAAACTCCTAGAAAAAAACATAGGAATAAAGTTCCTTGGTATAGGTCTTGATAGTGATTTTTTGGAGGAATATAACACCTAAAGCACAAGTAGCAAATTAAAAATTAACATGTAAAACTACATCAAACTAAGAAGCTTCTTCACTGCAAAAGAAATCATCAACAAAGTGAAAAGACAACATACTGAATGAATGAGAAAATGCATTTGAAAACCATATATCTGGTAAGGGTCTAATATCCAAAAGAGGTTAAAACAAAAACCCTCATATAACTCAACAGCAAAAAATAAATAATAAATAAAACCCCAAATTATCTAATTAAAATATGGCGAAAGACCTGAATAGGCATTTCTCCAAAGTAGGTATAAGAAAGGCCACAGGTACACAAGATACTAAATCTCACTAGTTGTTAGGGAAATGCAAATTAAAAACACAATGAGATGTCACCTCACACCTGTTACAATTGCTTTCATCAAAAACACAGAAGATAACAAATGCTGGCATGGATGTGGAGAAAAAGAAACCCTTGTGCAAGGTTGGTGGGATGGTGAATTGGTACAGCTACTGTGGAAAACAGTATGGAGAATTTTCAAAAAGTTAAAATTGACCTACCATATGATCCAGCAATTCCACTTCTGGGAATATATCCTAAGGAAACAAAAATAAGTATGTCACAGAAATAGCTATACTACCATATTTATTGTGGCACTATTTATAATAGCCAAATCATGAAAACAACTTTAGAGTCCATGAAGAAGTAAATGGAAAAAGAAGTTGTGATAAATATACACAGTAGAAAATCCTGTTATTTGCAATAACATAGCTGGATTTTGAGGACATTATTTTAAGTCAAATAAGTCAGAGAAAAACAAATGCTATATTATCTCTCTTATATGCAGTCTCACAAAAAAGAAAAAGACAAATGAACAAAAACTCAAAAACAATATCAGATTCACGGTTACCAGAGGTGGGGAGTGAGGGAACTGGATAAAGATGATCAGAAGGTACAAACTTCCACATATAAGAAAAATAAGTAGGGCACAACATTATGGCCATAGTTTACACTGCTGTGTGATATATGGGAAAGTTGTTAGGAGAGCAAATCTTATGAGTTGTTGTCTCAAGAAAAAAAATTTCTTTTTTAAAAAAGTTATTTAATTATTTTTAGAGAGGGGAAGGGAGGGAGAAATAGGGGAGAGAAACACAGATGTAGGAGAGAAACATCAATAAGTTGCCTCTTACACTCCCCCAGCAGGAGACCTGGTCCACAGCCCAGCTATGTGCCCTTCCTGGGAATCAAACTGGCAACCTTTCAGTTTGTGGGATGGTGTCCAACCCACTGAGCCACGCCACTCAGGGATCTTTTTATTTATTTATTTACTTACTTTTTTCCTTTCCTATTGTAGCTACATGAGAAGATGAATGTTAAATGAACTTATTGTGGGAATCATTTCACAATATATGTAAATCAAACCATCATACTGTATGCTTTAAACTTGTACAGTGTGAATGTTAATTATTTCTCAAAAAAGCTGAGGGAATTTGTTGCCGGTTGACCTGCCTTGCATGAAATATTAAAAGATATTTTAGAGAGAAGGAAAATGATAGAGATCAGAAACTCAGATTTACATAAAGAAAGAGCATTGGAGAATGAATACATGAAGGTATAATAAAAATTTCACTTGTATTATTCTTAATTGATCTAACAGAAGTTTGTTTGAAATAATAATAGCAACATGTATTCAACTATGAAAGTTCATGTATGCTTATATATGTGTGTATATATGTGTATGTATATATATATAAATTGTCAATAATACAGAGCTAGAAGGAGGATGTAGAGATTTTTTGTTTTTATAAGGTCTTGCCCTGTCTGTGAAGTGCTACAGTACTATTTGAAAGTGGATTTGGAAAATGTGCAAATGTATATTGCAAGACAACTATGTAAAAAGTAATAAAGAAGTACAATGGATATGCCAAGAATAAAAATCATATAAAGTCCTCAATTAAAACCACAAGTGGCAGAAAAAAATGTGAAAGACAAAAAACTGGAACAGAAAACAAGTGCAATGAATAGAAAAAAGTAGCTAATTGTCAGGGAGCTTTGTCCAGCAGAGTTCTCCCAGTTGCCACAGATGAGAATAAGTCTACCAAGACATGATTTGGTTGGTAAGGAAAGGCTGACCAGTCTCTCAGTGGAGAAAGTTTTGAGCCTCTCTCTCAATGGGCTTTTATTGAGTTTAGCTTGCATAGGGATGCATGTCAAAGAAAGGAGGTATGGTTTACAGATAACATTTCTGGGACCATGGGGGTCCTTTTGAGTAGGGTCTGGTAAACAGGGTGACACCAATGGGCTGTAAAACCTTGGGAAACAAACTTATTTTGTGCTTGGACCCTTAACATTTAAATTGAGGACATTCTTTGTAAAGCAGGTTTCACAGGACTTTATGCATTCTTTCTTAGGCCTGATCGCCCCCTGCCGGGAACCGCTGGTTCTAGCACAGGGCTGCACCCCTTCTGGCATTGTTTCAGGCCTGAATCAGGTGGGAGAAGCAAGACAGCTAAGAGATTAGGAGACTTTTTAAAGATAGAATGAGGACTCAGGCTGTGATAAAGCTAAGGGGTGAGGGTCTTTTGTCCCTTCTCCACAATCCCCTAAGTACTTACCTGACGGCCCCTTTTGTGACTGTGCCTGTCTTAGGTTGTTCTTTCCTTGAGGATTCTTACCCATCATTGACTATCCAGCCATCCTCCAGGGGCCAAGCAGGGTGAAGTAAATGGGGCAGAGGCTGTGCCCCTGCCGGGAGGATAAGTTTTGTCTCCTTAGTGGTTTATGGTTTCAAGGTTCCCTAGTTGTGGGGCCTTTTCACCTGCCAGTAGGGTTACAGCTCCTGAAACTAGGCAGGATGGTTCCCAACAGCTAATATGGTAGATAGTAATAAACTATAAGAATAATCATTTTAATCATTAATGGTCAATATATACTAATAAAAGAGATTTCCATAAAAAAACAAGCCCCAAGACCCACTTTAAATATGAAGAAACATACAGATTAAAAGTAAAGTGTAAGAAAGATATGTCATGTTAACATTAATGAAAAGGAAGTGGGAGTTACCATATTGATTTCAGATACAGCACACTTCATAGTAAGGATAATTATAGGGTTAAACAGTGGCATTACAAACAGATAAAGCGGTTAAATGTATAAGAAAAAATCATTATTGCATATGCACCTAACAACATGAGTAAAAAACTGGGAGAACTGCAAAGAGAAATAAAAGAATTAAAAGACTTTAATATCATACTGTCATAAATGTATAGATCTAGCAGGCAGAAAATCAGTAAGGACAAATGTTGAACTCAACAGTAATATTAATCAACTGTATATAATTAGCATTGATAGGCTATGTCATCTAACAGTAGTAGATTTTACATTATTCTCAAGCCACATGCAACATTCACCAGGCTAGACCACACTTTGGCCCTCAAACACGCCTTAACAAATTAAAATAACATAAACTAAAAATGTTTTTCATAGACCACAATGGAATTAAACAGAATAGGATTGATAACATAAAGATAGCTAGAAAATTCCCAAATACAGGGAGATTAAACAGCATGATGCTAAGGACCCCATGAACCAAAGAAGAAATCTCCAGAAACATTTAAAAATATTTTTAACTAAATGAAAATGAAAATACAACTTATCAGAATTTGTGGGATCCAGTAAAAGCAGTATTTAGAGGAAAACTTATAGCCTTGAATGTATATTTTAGAAAAGAAGAAAGAGTTAAAATCAATCTTCTAAACTTCTACTTCTAAAAAAAGTAAAAGACAATCAAATTAAATTCAAAGTAAGCATAATAAAAGAAATGATAAAAAATTAGAGCAGAAGTCAATGAAATTAAAAGTAGGAAATCAATGAAGAGAATCAGCAAAAGCCAGAAGCTGATTCTTTAGAAAAAGTCAATAAAATTTATAAGTCTCCAGACAGGCTAACTAAGAAAAACAGAAGACATACATTACTAATATCAGAAATGAAAAGGGGGGCATGACTACAGATCGCTGGGACATTAAAAGTATAATAAATAAATAAATAAATAAATAATATGAACAAACTCAAGCCTCAAATTAGAAAACCTGCATGAAATGGACAAATTCTTTGAATGACACAATTTGGCAAAATGCAAAAAAGAATAAACTGACAATCTGAATTGTCCTATTTTATTAAAAATTGAGTCAATAATTAATAAATTAAAAAAAAAAAAAAAACAGAAAGTACCAGGCCCAGATGGGTTCACTGGTGAATTCCACCAAAGATTTAAGAAAAAAAAGCATGCCAATTCTCTGCAATCTTTTCTAAAAGATAAAGGCAAAGATATTTCCTAATTCATTCTATGAGATCATCAGTATTGTAATACCAAGACCAAACAAAGATGTTACAAGGAAAACACTATAGACCAATATGTCACATGAACATAGGTAATAAAAAGGAAAACAAACTCCTTGAAGAAATATTAACAAATGAAATCTAACAATGCATAAAAAGAATTCCACATCATGACTAAGTGGGGTTTATCTCAAGTATGTAAAGCTGGCTCAACATTTGAAAATCAACCAATGTAATTCATCACATAAACAAGCTAAGAACAATTTCATGATGATCAATAAATGCTGAAAGTGCATTTGACAATATGCAATACCCATTATAATAAATACTCATAAAATATGGAGAATAAAGGAGATTGTTCTCAACTTGATAAAAAATATCTACCATCCACCTACAGCTAACACAACTGTTATAATTAATGGTAAGACACTCTGAGCTTTCCTGCTAAGATAAGTCATATGGCAAGAATGTCATCTCTCACCATTTTTTAAACATTGTACTGAGAGTACCAGCTAATGCAATAGGACAAGAAAAGGAAATAAAATGTATACAGAGTGGAAAGAAAGAAAGAAAACTGTCTCTGTTCACAGAAGATAGGGTCATCTATGTAGAAAATTTAAAAGAATCAACAGAAAAACTCCTAAAACTAGTACATGATATAACAAAGCAAAGACAGTCTCTTCAACAAATGGCACTAAAACAACTGAGCATTCGCATGCAAAAATATTAATCTAGACACATAGCACCCTTTAGAAATATTAATTCAAAATGAATTGGAGACCCAAATGTAAAACCATAAAAGCTATAAAACTCATGGGAAACAACATGGAAGAAAAATTTGGTTGACCTTGGGTATGGTGATGCCCTTTTAGATACAACACCAAAAGCAATATCCATGAAAGAAGTAATTAAAAAACTAGACTTCATTGAAACTAAAAATTCCTGCCCTGCAAAAGATAATGTCAAGGTAATGAGAAGACAAGCCACAGACGAGGAGAAAATATTTGTAAAGGAAACATCTTATAAAAGACTGTTATCTAAAGCACACAAAGAACTCTTAAAACTAAACAATAAAGGAATATACAACCCAATTAAAAATGGGCAAAAGATATGGGCAGACAGTCCATCACATAAGACATACGGATAGCAATAAGCATATGGAAGATGATTCACATTTTATGTCACCAGGGCATGCAAATTAAGACAACAATGAGATACTACTACATACCTATTACAATGGCCAAAATTCAAAAAACTGACATCACCAAATGCAGGTAAGAATGTGGAATAACAGGAACTCTCATTCATTAGCGGAAGTGCAAAATGGTACAGCTGCTTTGGAAGAGTTTAGCAGTTTCTTACAAAACTAAACCTACTCTTCCATATGATTCAGCAATCCTGCTCCTTGGCATTTATCCAAAGGAGTTGAAAACTTATGTCCACATAAGAAACTGCACATGGAGGTTTATAGTAGCTTTATTTATAGTTTTCAAAACATGGAAGCACCCAATATGTCCTTCAGTAGGTTGATGGGTAAATAAACTATGGTACATCCAGACCATAGAGTTTTACTCAATGACTAAAATAAATTAGCTATCAAGCCCTGAGAAGACATGGCGGAATCCTAGACATGGGACAAAAGTAGGTTAATAGTTGTTTTTATGGAAAAAATACAATAATTAATAAATAATAATACAAAGATACTCTGTTTTGCATACGCATAACTGTAAACCTACTTTTCATCCACCCTGTATTACTAAGTGAAAGAAGTCTATTCGAAAAGGCCACATTCTATAAATTTCCAACCATATGACATTCCAGAAAAGGTCAAACTATGGAGAAAATATAAAAAATCAGTGGCTGTTAATAGGGTGGGAGAAAGGGAGAGATAAACAAGCAGAGCAGAGAGGACTTTTAGAGCAGTAAAAATATTCTCTATAATATTATAGTAGTAGGTAAATGTCATTATACATTTGTTAAAATCCATAGAATGTACAAGACCATGAGTGAACCTTAATGTAAACTATACATTTTTGAGTGATAATGTGTTAACTTAGGTTCATTGATTGTAACAAATGAACCACTTTGGTGGGGGTGTTGATAATGGGGAGGTTATATGTTTGTGGGGATAGCAGGTGCACGGGAGCCTTCTGTACTTTCTACTCAGTTTTTGTGTGAGACTAAAAATGCTCTAAAAGTGTTTATTAATTTAAAAAACTTCCATTTTTCAAAGGATTTATTCTCCTTCATGCTTTTATTATCGTCCTCAGGCCCATTCTCTTCCTGAGGTGAGGATGATAGATAAGGCCTCTTAGTAAAGCTGACTGAAAGAGCTGCCAGAAAGATCTCAACCAGACAGTGTGATTACCGTGAAGGTACCGTGTAACAGGGAATTAGAAGCCCTAGCCCTGTCTAGCTTAGGAACAAACTAGCCTCAGAGGCTAAATTAAAGGTAGAAGAGGATGGCATTTGTAAAACAAAGTGAAGCCAATCAATATTATATGATCACATGTATATTCAGTGTCCAGAAGAAACAAAGCTATAGAGACAAAAATAAACCAGCAGTTGCCAGGGGCTGAGGGAAAGGGGCCACAAGTAGGGACGACCGAGGAATACCGGGCTTCAGGGAGTGATGGGTGTGCCTTAACACTGGTTGTGAGGATGGCTGCACAAGTCTGTGAGGAGACTAAAAACCATGGAGCAATATGCTTTAAGCTTTATGGTTTAAACATTGTATCTCAATAAAGTTGTTAACAAACAAACAAAAAAAGGGTGAGGTAAAACGAGAGCAAATTGGCCAAGGGTTGGAAGGGAGGAAGAGGGACAGAAAAGGGGAGACCAGAGGTGGGAATTTTCGGGCCATCCTCCAACCTTCAGCCTCAGAGGAATGGCCACATGGGGATGCACTGACAGTTTAAAAATGAGGCTTCAAACTTTTTTTAAGTAAAAATTCCTATATTTAAAAATATTAACTGAAATCTTTGTTGTAGTATTTACTTAGGGATATTGACAAGCTATTTTTCTTAGCAGATACAAAAAAAGACCATGCAATCATAAAATTAAAACTTGTAAGATACTACCTAAAATAATATGTTAGCTTCACAGGGATGAAATTATCAAATTTTTATATTTAAAGTAAATATAGACATCAATTTAGTGTTTACTAGTGCTAGAACTGCCATCATCTAAAAGACTATACTAAGCCCTTAAGAAGTTCATGCACAAACACAAATGAAATCCCTACCAAAAAAAAAGTTAAAATGTATTGAATACATAATATATGTCGGGTAATAGCCCCTAGGAGCATTACGTACATTATATAATTTATTTTTTAGGGTAACTATGAAGTATATGAACTATTGTAATATACCATTAAGGAAACTAAAGGATTAGGCTTCATGTTTTTATTTTTTTAATTTTTTAATATATTTTATTGATTATGCTATTACGGTTGTCCCATTTCTCCTACATCATTCCCCTCCACCCTGCACACCTCCTCCCACCCACATCTCCCCCCTTTAGTTCATGTCCATGTGTCATAAGTTCTTTAGCTTCTACGTTTCCCACACTATTCTTGCCCTCCCCCTGTCTATTTTCTACCCACCATCTATGCTACTTATTCTCTGTACCTTTCCCCCCTCTCCTCCTCCCACATTCCTGTTGCTAACCCTCCATGTGATCTCCATTTCTGTGTTTCTGTTCCTGTTCTAGCTGTTTGCTTAGTTTGCTTTTGTTTTAGGTGTGGTTGTTAATATCTGTGAGTTTGCTGTCTGTTTACTGTCATATTTTTTATCTTCTTTTTCTTAGATAAGTCCCTATAGCATTTCATAGAATAAGGGCTTGGTGATGATGAACTCCTTGAACTTGACCTTATCTGAGAAGCACTTTATCTTCCCTTCCATTCTAAATGACAGCTTCTCTGGATAGAGCAATCTTGGATGTAGGTCCTTGACTTTCATGACTTGGAATGCTTCTTTCCAGCCCCTTCTTGCCTGTAAGGTCTCTTTTGAGAAATCAGCTGACAGTCTGATGGGAACTCCTTTGTAGGTGACTGTGCCCTTAGAATTCTCTCCTTCATTTGAATCTTGGCTAATATAATTATGATGTGCCTTGGTGTGTTCCTCCTTGGGTCCACCTTCTTTGGGACTCTCTGAGCTTCCTGGAATTCTTGGAAGTGTATTTCCTTTGCCAGATTGGGGAAGTTCTCCTTTATTATTTGTTCAAATAAGTTTTCCACTTGTTGCTCTTCCTCTTCCCCTTCTGGTATCCCTATAATTTGAATGTTGGGACATTTAAAGATGTCCGGGAGATTTCTAAGCCTCTCCTCATTTTTTTGAATTTTTGTTTCTTCCTTGTTTTCTGTTTGGTTGTTTGTTTCTTCCTTCTGGTCCACTGCATTGATTTGAGTCCCAGTTTTCCTCCCATCTCTATTGGTTCCCTGTGTGTTTTCCTTCATTTCACTTAGTGTAGCCTTCATTTGTTCATCTAATTTGCAACCAAAATCAACCAATTCTGTGAGTATCCTGATCACCAGGGCTTTGAACCGTGCATCTGATAGGTTGGCTACCTCTTGGTCACTTAGATGAATTGGCTCTGGGGCTTTGATCTGTTTTCCCGTTTGAGCCATTTTTGTCTTTGTTTTTGGTTTGGGTTTTTTTTTTTTTTTTTTTTTTTTTTTTGTTTTGTTTTTTTTTTTTTTTTTTTTTTTTGGTCTGGTTGCGACTGTTATATAGTGAGGGGCAGAGCCTTAGGTGTTTGTTCCCCAGGTTGGGACAGCCTAGCTGCTGGGTTGTGTCCCTGTATGTGGGGGACAATGGCACTTACTCTGCTCTCTCTCTCTCAGATTCCAGTCCCTTCCACTGCTTCCCCTTCGCCTGGATTATCTGCACGTGAATGTGGGACCACCTGGTCAGCCAGCTGCCTTGTGCGGCCTCACTGGGTCTGCACCATTGCCACCCCGTGCCCAGGGTCTGCTAGGCACCACCTGTGTGCCTGGGATCTGCTAGCTGCTGCTGCCTGCCCGCCGGGGTCCACCAACCTCCACTTTTTCTTGCCATGACTCTGCCCCTCTTACCAGTCTGGATGAATGGTTGTTGGACTTCCGTACAGTTCAATTGTCTATCAGTTCTGCTTGTTTTCTTGTTTCTAAATCTTTGTTGTCCTTAATTTTGGTTGTGTGAGGAGGCACAGTGTATCCACCTACACCTCCATCTTGGCTGGAAGTCTAGGCTTCATGTTTTTAGAGAACTACAGGAAAATGAGTCAAGAAACCAACCCTGAATCTTAGTTCCTCTGTGAACTACATAGGGATTGGAATAATCTACTTGAACCAAAGGAAGAGACAATTTCACAAATGCTTCTGGACTCCCTCTGCCTATCTTAGTCAGTGTGGTTGTTTGGGAGTAGCCCACCTTCACTACAAAGGGAGACTCACAAATGGAGTTACATATTTTTGAACCCTCTGGATGTTTTAAACTTTAACGTAATTTTAACATGAGGTCAAACATGGGTCTTTTTGAGCTGTATACCCAGCCTGGATTCTCTGGTCCTCATAAAATTGCTTTTATTTAATCATGCTTTGTCATTTTCCCATCTGCCTCTGTTGAAGAATGCATTGAAAAAACAACCCTTGAAACTCAACACTTTTTTTATTGCAGGGGTGGTTTTCCACAGGCCTAACTACATCAGAAGAACCTGAAGCTCTTGTCAAATGTGCAGATGCAAAGCTACTGAATCATTACCTTGACATGGCCTGGGGTTATGATTCTATATATTAACATGGGTTAATAGAGGCCCTCTTCTCTTGCATGTCCTAGCTGAAAACCACCATATTACATCACATATTTCTCCTTCAAAAGAAACCCTGGGGAACATCTCTCTCACCTCAGTTCTAGGAATACCTATTCTGAGCTAATCACACTATTCTCACTTACACTCCAACCACCACCAGCACAGCGAATTTTATAATTGATCGCTTTTTTTCCCCTTTGACTCATTTATCAGGAGAGTCAAAACCAAGTTTTCCACCAGCTCATATCTGCTGAGCTAGTGTTAGGTCACACTTATTGTCCCTTTACTCCAGTTACCACATCTGTTTATTTTACTTGTCATACATTCTTCTAGTCACCTCAAATACTTTTGCAGCAATGGAGTGTAAAAAGTTGATATGCCAGAAATTGGCCTAAGGCACCAGGATTCTGGAGTCAAGGAACCAGAGGCATGTTTCCTTCAGTCCTAAGCCTTCCTTCCCTGGCATATGCAATGCCATCAGTGTCCCCAGGAAACAGCTGTACTTCATCCTCATCTGAAGAGCAGGGATACATGTAGGTTATTCCTTAGTTTATTTGCCATAATATTAGTGATGTTGATATCCTAATACCCTTAAAGTTTTAGAAAAAAAATGAATTTTATCTGAAACACCCTTAAATTTGTAGAAAAAATTGAATTTCAGAAACATTAATTATTGGTCCAGAGTTGTTCACGGAGTGAGAAGGCTGGGATAAGAAGGCAGCTTTCTTGATTCTTCTCTCGTTTTTTTCCTCTCACACTATATACATCACTGACCAATCTGCTGATTTCTAGGGATCCATAAAGAAGGGTCATTGGTTCTCATTCTGAGTAGATTTATATTTTAAACACTCACCTGAGAGATGCCCTCTGGGTGACCCATCACTAGGCACTAGGAAGAGCCCGTTACTGGGGTTAGAACACAAAAGCAGCTGGGAGCTGAGGGGCCAGAGAGTGACCAGTTGTTAAGCAGCCCAGAAGTCCACAGGCTTTTGCCTTATTGCCCTCTGGGTTAGTCTGGCTCTCCTCCATGCTATTACTAAAATTCCAATCTTTCCTCTCTATTCAGTGGAAATACCTCTTAGAAATATGAGAATCCTTATACTCCTGTGGAGAAGCTCAGTATGATATGAGCATTTTCAAAGAGAAGACAGTTCTTTGAAAAACATTTTATTGATGGGATTTTTCTCCTTACAGAACATGAATGGTTTGTCTGAGAAGCTCAGATATTAGATGGAAACATTCAAGCTTTGGGCTTTCCAGGAACCAAAGTGTGTGGAAGACCACAAAACTGAGAAGGGCATTTTATTTCTATGTCAATTAGTAACACAGAAATGTTCTAAAACTCAATATGGTTATATGTTGTAATAATTCTAATCTGTTATCGATAAAATGATTAGTGAAATTACAAAATAAAGCAACAGACCTGACTCCCCTTGAGTGATTGTGCCCCCGTCCTGGCTCACTTGTTTATTTTCTCTATCAACAGACACACACACACACGCACACACACACACACACACACACACACCAAAGCTGCAGCAGTTTGCTGTCAAAGTTTCTGCATTTTCAGGTTTGAAGGTCTGAGCCTTAAAGGGAAATACTAGAAATGGACCAAGTTAGACAAGTTACCTTACTTCTCAGAACCCCTTTCCCCATCCATTGGTTTCTCTTTCAAGTCTGCAGTGAAAAATAGAGATAATAGATGTGAATCCCTCAGCATAGTGCTCATCTGTGGCACCACACAAGGAAGTTACTGTTATCATAATAACACAGAAGCTCTTGTTCTACCACGATGATAAGAAACATCAGCTGGTTTTATAGCACACATAGACCAATTATAACTGGAAATTAGTTTTCATGTCACTCTGCAAGAAGCACCTTCATTTTCCTTGACAGCCCCTAGGAAGTCTCATAAAATTTCACATTATTTATACTTCAAAATTTTCTATGAAGTTATGTACTGATAATAGAGCATATTGCCACTGTTTTTCAACATGATGGTGCCTCACACCTGCTCAAATAAAGTTGCGCTATTTGGATCAGCACCTTTGGTAGAGCCCAGGGTAGTGGCCTATGAACGAGCCAGTCCATGACCTCTGCATTTGCACAACCCTGTGCTGAAGTCCTTTACTTTGACACACTTAAAGATGAGCCATGTTTTTCTTCTTTCTTTCTGGTTGTGCATGGTTAGTTTTTACCTTTTTCTGGCCTTTTCTTTGTATTAGAACACCTGTCACTAGAAAGGCTTCATACACACACATGTATGTATATGCATGTATATGTGTATACACATATATGTATGTGTGTGTATGTATATCTGTATTTTAAAATAGACTTTATCTTTTAAAAGTAGCTTTAGGCCTTTTGACATCAGTCCTGAGTATCGTCATGCTTTGATGTAATTTGCTCCCTTATCCAACATGAGATGGCATAAACCGGAAGACCAGGGCATGTGGTTGCAAGCTATCTAGCTTTATAGTCAAGGTAGGTGACACAATTGCAAAGAACAGAAGAAAAATTTTGTTTTGCTTTTTATGAATGAGAATAAGAAAATTGTAATGACAACAATAAAATGAGGATCACGATAATTGCAATGAATGTTGTCATCTTTTTCTCTTGGTTCATCTCATATTCGAAACTGAAAAATTAATAATGCATATTGCAATATTATATAGTTCCTTTACTTGGGTTTATTTTCAGAAATTGATGTCTTTAAAATCAAAAGCACTTAACAAGATCTATAAATGTTAATACTGAAGTATTGCATCAGTCAGCTTGGACTGCCATAAATCTAAAAGAACCTATGCACCCCAATGTTCATAGCAACACAATTTACAATAGCCAAGTGTTGGAAGCAACCTAAGTGCCCATCAGCAAATGAGTGAATCAAAAAATTATGGTACATTTACACAATGGAATTCTACGCAGCAAAGAGGAAGAAAGAGCTCCTACCCTCTGCAACAGTATGGATGGAACTGGAGAGCATTATGCTAAGTGAAATAAGCCAGGCAGTGAGGGACAAATATCATATGATCTCACCTTTAACTAGAACATAATCAACACTAGAAAAAAAGCAAACAAAATATAACCAGAGACATTGAAATTAAGAACAATCTGACAGTAACCAGAGGGGAGGTGGGAAGGGATAATGGAGGGAAGTGGGGGAAGGGTTTTCAGGAACAACTATAAAGGGCACATGGACAAAACCAAGGGGGAGGGTGGAAACAAGGGAGGGAGGTGGGGTTGGCTGGGGTGGCGGGGAGTGGTGGGGGGGAAATGCAGACAACTGTAATTGAACAACAAGAAAATAATTTTTTTAAAGAGTAAGAAATAAATAAATAAACCTCTGTGATATAGTGTGAAATCAGAAAAAAAAATGAAAAAGAAATACCACCCACTGGACACTGGGTGGCTTAAACAGAAGAAATTTGTCTTTCCACAGTTCAGGAGGCTGGAGGTTCAAGATCAAAGTAAAGGTGGATTTAGTTCGTGGGGAAGGCCCTCTGCCTGGATTGCAGACAGCTGCCTTCTTACTGTGTCTCTCCCTCTTCTTATAGGGCTACCAGTTTAATTGAATTAGGGCCCTGCCCTTTAATCTCATTTACCCTTACTTAAAATCTTAAAACTGCTGTCTTCAAATACAGTCACATGGGGAGGTTAGGATTCAACATATAATTTTTGGGGGGACACAGCTGAGTTCATAGCAGTTATGCTTTTAATGTCAAAAATAAATAGAGTAGGAAGGGAGGGCAAGCAAAGGCAAGGGAGGGAGACATACTTTTCAGGGTGTGAGGACTGGTGTCTTGATTTCTTAGTTCCTGAAGTATGGGCTGACCTTAAGTTTATAGACTTGAGTTTTCCTGCTGCAAACAACCATTAACTAAGAAACATTTCCTGACAGGCTGTCCCACAGAAGGTGTGAACTAGCACCTTCTTACAAGTTTCCACAGAATTCTCAGCTAACTGGCATTGTTATAGCAACCGGAGTGCCAATGGAGGCAGTCCTGTCTTCCCCCTCGTCAAGTATCACTATGGCAACAGGGGCCTCTGGAAAGTAAAAGAAAAAATCTTAAACCGTCAACTGCAATCAAAGAGGTTTGCAAGGGAAAAAAGGCGGAGGCTGAAATGAACATGAGGCCGGAACAAGGGCCAGAGCAAAGAGAAATGATTGTACAAAAGCTGAACAAAGAAGAGAGAAAGGAAACAATAAGCAAAACAGAGGGCAGAGACATGGCTGGCATTGGAAAGAGGAAGGCAGAAAGAAGTACTTATCATAAAATAATGAAAAAAAAAATGTTCCCAGTGACAGGATTTGTAATGCTTATTGATTTTAATAGCCCAGCGATTCAAAAATAAATAAACATAGGACTTCAAGGTCTACATTATTGGGACTATCCAGTATGCTACTATTAATATTTTAAAAATATTTAGAGAAATCAGCTGATAGTCTAATGAGGCCACAAGATAGTAAGAAAGGGTAGACCAATTTGTGGAGCGCGTTTGGCAGAGCATCCTGCTGACGAGGAATTCCTGTAATTTCGGTGTTCAGAGGCACCACATTTGAACATGGATTTTCCTTTATAGGACACTGCAATTGCTTCAGAAAAGGGCATGTTGCCATTTGGTCCATTACAAATATATCTTTTGTTCATTAAAGGGTCTTAATGGGTATTTTTTTTCCAAGAGAGAATTAAGGCAATTACTCTAATATTATTCAAGGTAAGTGGCAATGCCGTTGGAATGAAACATTTTTATTTTACACTGTCCGTTTTATCAGCGGTCAGACAGAGGGAAGTTTTTATGGCCTGATGTGAATTGTGTGAAGGGAAAATATGTACTTCATTACAAGGTGCCACTAAAATATTGATGCTTTTTTGTTTCTTTAGAATTCAAAAAATGACAGACTATAGAGGGAATAAAAATAGAGATGGAAAGACTTGAGAGGTGTAGGTATAATAAAATGAAGATAAGATGATGAAAACTTGAGATTAAAGCATAGAATTAAAACAGTAGTCCAAGAGTTTTATAGAAATCTGGTCTTGACAGTTTTAATAGGATTTTTTTTTCATTTTTTATTTTAATGATAAGCTTTTCTCTCAAGTACTATATTTCAGGTATCATTTGCTAACTTCGCAAGAGGTGGTTTATAGCTATTGCTTTGTTGCTCTTATAAGTTTAACTGGTTGAGACTAGGAATGAGCAAAACCTCTTCAGGAAGGCCCAAGTGTTCAACCCACTTGATCTTTGGGATCCATCCAAAAAAGTTGGATCTGAACAATGACAATGCCTCTTTCCAAAAGTTTGCAACTCAAAAACATTGCAAAGTTTTACTGAATAATCCTATCTCTCAAACAAGTTTCATTTTTCTTTTAAATGTTACAGTTATGTTTTAACTTTTTCTAACACACACTCCAAGTATCATTATTTACAAAACACATATAAAATTAAATGAATAAATAAAATAGCCAATTTTTAATGTTTTATGTACTTGAGAAGTGAAACATAAAAGTAATGTAAATAAAAGTCAAATTAAGAATTTTACCTTTATAAAAATAAACTTTTTGATGTGTAATGTGTAAACAAAAAGTGCCTGAGAAAAGTGTAGCTCGATGATTTATCACCTAGTGAACACACTTATTTAATTGTCACCAAATCATAACATGGAACATAATATTCTACCCTTTTGGTGGTTTTCTAACAGTGTAAAGTAAAAAACAAAAGAGTTTTGACATATTTTGCAAGCATATCCATTTACATTGCAAGATGGATAAGCAAAACAAAAACACTCCTTGCAACTTCTACGAGTGTGTTTATACCATGTGCAGAGAGAGACACCTGCTGGAACAATTTTTCTTTAAAGAGAGTGTCTAAATCAACCCAGAGAAATTATATAGGAAAAGAAATAGTCATGACTCTATTACCTTTATGATAAAATTTCTAATGCATTTGACTCTAAGAAATAGTAAATGTTTAACCTCTATCACAAAAAAATAAATAAATTCTATGGTAGGTTTGGGCATTTTTCTTGATATTTACTTCTCTGCTGATATATTTTTTTTTGATCTCCAGGTCTGGCTAACAACAGAGTCTGGCTGTTTTCTGTGTATTGAGATCACTGTTTCCTTCCTTTTTGTTGGGCTGATCCCAAGGGAGCTTCCTGGAGGCCTCCACCTTGTGGGGTGCACGGCCGCCTCTATGCTCTCTCTCATGCTGTCATTTAGTGCTTGAGATCCACTGTCTGTGAGGATGGCAGTTGACTCCACAGTGTAGACCTTAGTTTCATAATCAGAGGGATGCAGATCACTTACACTTTCTCTACCAAGTGACTTAATTATCCGCAGTTCAGGACTCTGCGCTTGCTCTTTACTGGGGTTCCCAGGCCGTGTGTCTGGAGTCTGTGGTTGCAAATCGTGGTGACTGGATTTCCGGTCGGTCCCTTGGTGAGGAGTGCCAGCTGAGGGGGAAGCCAGAAGAATCTGGAACTGGAGTAATAAATGCATGAGGGTGAAGTGGACGACGAAGACTGCAGCAGTTCCCTGCCCCAACTCCCATGCAGTGGGGGAGGCCTCATTGTGATTTCTGCAGGCAGAGTGTGGGGTGCGCCCAGTGGGATCCGGGTGCCCAGGACATCGGATCGTGAGAATTTTAGAAACTGCTCTGCTTTAACATCATCTAGTTTGTTCTTTTTCTGTGTTTCCTCACTCCTGCCACACCCTAAATCCTGGATGCCAACATGCTCACCTCCCTTTCCTCTGTACCTGGACCACTCTCAAAAGTCTGCATCTGCTATGGAACTCCAAATGCTCAAATGTTTCACATCTACTACTTGCAGCTTTCGGAGAGCTCTGGTGCTGCCACTGGAGGCTGTCACGGTTTCCACCTGGGCTACCGTGACTGGTGTCTCCAACTGATCAATTCTCTCCATGGGAGGACTAAAACAGTAGCTCTCTTATCATGAATTCATTCCATCGCAGGTTTTAGTGCTTTTGAAGACAATTTTGGGGGGTATAGCCTAAAGGGCCCCCCATCATCTAGATCCTTCTTGGCTTTTTTATTTCCATCTCCTGGTTGAAATTTCCTTATATCTCTACACATTAACATTTCTAGCTGCTTGGGGTTTTCAGAAAACACTTTTGCATATGTCATCCTAGCAGGAATACACTTCTTCTCACTTACTTATCATACTAACAGCCTATGACTACCTCCTTTTTGAATCTTTTAATAATCCAGCCCCTGCATCCTCTGTTGAAAAGAACATTTCCTACTTTGTGCTACTGTTTGAACCTATACATACTTTTGTAGTCACCTCTTTGCCAATTTCTTGAACCCATTTATTTACCTGCATTTATCTGCCATTTTCTCCAAATTGGCAGTGTGATCCACACCTGATTGATTGATGGTCCTCCTGTTTAGCTTGCAGCCTGGCTCCTACAAGCAGCTCTTTAAATATTTGTTAAGTGTAGTAAGTTCCTTCAAAATTGAAACCCAGTGAATCTGCAGGAGTAATTGCTGGAAATGTAGACAATTTGTTATGTTAGCTGAGAGGCAGGTTAAAGTTATTTTAAGAAAATCTGTTAAGGGCCTTTGTTATGCAAAAGACAAATTCAGTTCCAGAATGCTCAAGCCAGGAGACACAGAAAAGCCAAACTGAACCACGTCATCCCATGCAGTGGGGTGTCTTCACATGGCCAGGGTGAAGTGTTTACAGAGATTATCCTGGCATTCAAAGGACATCAGACTGGTGACAAGTTGGGGAAGGAAATAATATATCCCCTTGTGACATGGTCAAAGATAGGGGTGGGCAATACACTGGCCCCTAAAATATGGCATAGATACAGTTGGGTAGCTGACTGGCCAAGGGAAGGGAAGAACATTGATATACAAAAAGGTTTACTTTTCTTTTCCTGTATTTTAATATCCTTCTGTAATCTCCTAGTCTTCAGTTGTATTAAACACTTTAGCCTGGATTTAGAGGATCTTTGTGGACACAGCCGAATGATGATGAATGGTGGTGTCCACTCAAGACAAAGCAGCTTAGTTAGGAGCACCACAAGACGTCCCTGGAAGTTCTGAGTTCACAGTGAAATTGCTGGATGAGTAACAGAGCTGCTGCTAGCTCTAACGGCATCTTTGTAAAAATTAAAAGACGGTGCTCATTCTTCAGAATGCCTTGCTTACCTCTGCCAAGAAATTGCTGTAATACACTTATGTTATGACTTTGTTAAATTAACATTCATTAAGTATAGCACAGGGTGTGGGATGGTGAGCCACAGTTCAAAAACAGAACACAAGAGAAATTCAAAGATAGTTCATTACTCGATGTTCCTCAAGGAAGTAACCAAGCATGCCTGTTGGGACCATATGGGCAGGTCAAGACACAGAGACAGACAGGACCTGGCATACATGTCTTTACTAGGGCCCTTGAGTGCAGTACTTTGGGGTTCTCAGGCTGGGGCTGGATTGGTTATTTCAAATTTAAAAGGGGGGGAGGGCAGTTGGTAAGTCCATAAGGAGGCATAAGGAACACAGGTGTTGGGAAGTGGGGGAGGCTGTTGATCACAGGGGCTGTTGGAGAACTTAAATTTGCATCTGACTTGGGCTGCTATCTAGTGCATGTACTTGCATGAGGGTGTGAACAGCAGGTTAACAGATAAACCAAAATCAGCCCTAAATTAGTTGTGTTCCACAGGACCTCAATGGAATGAGGAAGTTTTAGGTCATAGTCAAGGGGAAACTGAATAACCCTGTACTTCCTGAAAAGGAGGCCCCAAGACATGACTGGTCTCAACCAGTCTGCAGAGGCTGCATAGAAAGAAAAATATTGCCCTAAAAATAGACCATTTAACATCAGGAGATTGAAATCCCTGTAACTACCCGTGAACTTTCCCTGAATTTGTACATCCCTCCATGAAGTTGTATGAACTAACCCCGCCTGTGCAACAAAACTTCATTATACCAGATGATGTAACTTTATGCAACACCTAAACCCAAGACTTAACCTTAGCCCATGCAAACCTAACCCCATCTTGCCACCAGGGGAGACTGGTAGAGTAGGTGGTTATAGGAGATGTGGTGATGTTTGCAGCAAAATGTTTAGCACAACAGAAACATCATGAGCCAGCTCTAGAGCAGTCTGTCTAGGAATCCAGGCCTGTGGCCATGAGGGCCCAGCAGCTCCGGAGTGGTACAGAAGTGGGATATGGCCCAGCAGAGAGTCCCGAAAACCACTGAAGATTACTTAAGGACACATAAAGTGTCCCAAGGTGGCTATACCAAGAGTGACATTATAACAACAGTCTCCATTGCTAAGGAAAAATGGAAATCAGCAATCATTTTTGAGCTTTCTGTGGCTTCTGTAAGCTATCATATTTCTTTCCAATGAACCAGCTTTTATCATTAATCACCAGAGTGGGATTTTCTTGCTTGCATCTGAAAAACCTGATCTCCATTAAAGACAACTATCCTTTGATTTAAAAATGCAACCCTTCTTCCTTGCTTTGGGTGGAGATTTGCATACATGTGGGGGCTTGGGATAGGCAAAAAAATGTTATGGCTCTAGAACAAATCACCAATGGAACTTTTCATATATTACAGGGTGTGAAGAAAGGAACATTTGCTGATGGTCACAATATACCATGTGCTTTATGTATATTATTTTATTTAAGCCTCAGAGCAACTTTTGTGATATGGATTAAAAAGAGCCACAAAGAAAGTTTCAACATAGCCAGAGCTTTTCAGGGGCCTCTAACTTGCCATTTCTTAGAAACTTAAACCACCATTACATGCAACACTCTCTCTCTCTCTCTCTGTGATATCTTTACTTACATTTTTGTTGGTATCTTTGAATTCTTCACTGTACATAATGCAATTTGCATACTTCTCACATAGTAGGCCTTCAAAAATGTTCAGCAACTGGAACTGGAGTCACATGCTACCAAATACTGCCCTTTACAGGGTAAGTAAGGAGCTGCTGTCTATTCGCTCTGCATATTGCAGCAATGGATTTTCATTTTCTTATGGATCATGTATAGCACAGCAATCTTGCTGTCTCGTCAAACTTGTTACAAGAAAAATTAACCTGTCTGTGTATGTCTGTGCATGTATAAGTCTTTTGTTTTGGAAAATGACAGTGACGGTGGTTACTATCAGCAAATCACTTAAATGACTGCTGTGTAATGAGCAATTCCTTCGACACTGTATGCACAGCTTCCCACAGGCTTTTAACCCCTGGTTGCAATTTGTGAGCTGTTTGCTTTTCTCATTGTAGATTGCAACAGGTCACTCGGATTTGCTCTGAGGCAGATTATTCTATGAAATGTTTGGGTATCTCATGCTCCAACAGCTCCTAAAGATGCTACCCTCCTTCATTCAGTAACTATGTATGAAGCATCTGCTGTGTGTTAGGAGCTATGGGGTTTTGGTGCCACTTGGGCTTCAACAAATTGTAAGAACTGCCTTGATATTTCATAAGAGCTCTTGGTTTTGGTGTTAGTTACAGGGAAATGTAAGTTGCTGTAACAAAAAACCCAACAAACCAGTGGATTAAGGAAGATCATTTCCCTCAGCTGGTGGTCCAGGATGCGTATAGGTAGACTCCTCTGCCCCACATGGTCATTCAGGGACTCAACCTTCTTCCCTCTGGCCTCCACTCTAGTTCTTCACACTCATTTACATGGTCAAGGGTGGGTCACAAACATCTTCCTGTTCCTGTGCGTGGAGAGGAAAAGTGGGAAGAAGGATGCTTGCACCATGTTTTAAATCTCAGGCTGGGAGTAACACATAGCACTTCTGTTTACACTGTACTGGCCACACCCAGAGGCAAAAGGCCTAGTGCCGTGGAGCACAGGCACAATGAGCTTGCACACCGGAAGGCGGAGTGGACACTGCCCTCACAGCCACAGAAGACTCGGTGCTTCTGGCACTTTGTTTTTTGAGCAGTATAATTCACTGCTTTTTTCACTCTCTACATCAAATCCATTCTGTGGCTTCACTTTTAGAAATGAAGGCTTTGATGACAAGCTTCTCTAGAAGTTCATGCTGGTCCAGAAAAACACCACTTTTCTTTCCCGTCCTAGATGTAGTGCCTTTTCTTCACATATAATTTCACTTCCCTGTTCGCATTCCTAACTCTTGATCCCAAGCTGTCCCACCCCTACCACGTCTCGTTGTTCCTGGAACTTGCTTGCTCAGAAACCTACTGGTGTTAAAGTGAATCCTTATGTGGTAGGACAGTTTATTAAAATATTTACTGAGGTATGAATTGATGTTTTGTTACTTGTTTTAGGAAATTCAGAAAGATGCTTATGTTTTAATTTTTTCTCCAAAGGTTTATTGAGCACCTGCTATTTATTTATTTGTGGCATAGATTACATCTGTTAGTTCCAGGTGTACAGCATGAGGATTCGATGTGTGCACATATTGTAACGTGGTCCTGCAGTCTAGTGAACATCCGCCACCACACATAGACTTGAAGCTTTTGTTCGTATAGTGAGAACTTTTACGATACACTCTCTCCGCAACTTTTAAATATACAACGCAGTCCTATCAGCTGTGCTCACCATGCTGTGTGTCTCAGTAGCATGGCTTTTATTTTGTAACTGTAAGTTTGTCCTTTTGGTCTCATTTACCTACTTTACCCACCCTCAACCCCCCGCCTCTGGCAGCCATCAATATGTTTTCTGTACCTGAGAGCTCAGGTTTTGTTTTGTTTTTATCCCACATATAAGTGACATCATATGCTATTTGTCTTTATTTTTTATTATTGTTCTATTACAGTTGTCCCAATTTCCCTCCATTGCTGCTGTCTTTCTCTGTCTGATTTATCACTTAGTGTAATGCCCTCAAGGTCAGATTTTATTTTTTTTAAGTGGCTGAATATCCCATTGCACATATATATACTGTATTATCTTTATCCATTCATTCATCAGTGGAAACTTTGGGTGTTTCCTGTCTCAGCTAAATAATGCTGTAATCAGCATGGGGGGCAGGCGGTGCATGTATCTTCTTGAGTTAGTGTTTGTGTTTTCTCAAATAAATACACAGAAATGGGATTACTGGGTCACATGGTAGTTCCATTCTTAGTTTTTTTGAGTTTTTCCACACTGTTTTCTCTAGTGCCTGTACAAATTTGCAACCCCACCGACAGCGTACAAGTGTTCCCTTTACTCCACATCCTCTCCAGCACTCGTTTTTTTCTTATAGTAGTCACGCTAACAGGTGTGAGGTGATATTTCGCCATGGTTTTGCCATGCTTTTCCTTGCTGTTTAGTAATGCCAAGCATTTTCTCATGTACTTGTTGGCTATTTGTATGTCTTTGGAAAAATGTCTATTTAGATCCGTTGCTGTGTGAGGTACCTATGTTTTATGTTTAGTGTCTATTTTCTGATTATAGCCAAGCCCTTTCCTTCCCTTTCCTTGGGTCAGAGTGAAGGCTGAAAACAGAATTTATCTGATCCTTTTGCTTTAAAAAATCTGAGCTAACTGAATGGCTATGCTTGGTCAGTCTTACCCAAAATGTAGCCTTGCATCAGCGTCACATGGAAAGTTTATTAAAACTCTTGCATGGCCCCTATCTCGGAGATTTCAGTTCTGTCGTTTGGGTCAGGCTTGATAATTTTCATTTATTATAAGCTCCCTATGCCCCTCACAGCCACCCAGTGCTGCTGAGCTGCTCCCCTCAGGCTCACACTTAAGAACCCCTGTGAGAGAGGCAAGGCCAGGAGGAGCACGTCCCAAGAGCACTACAGAAGCAGTATAAAAGGGGAAAACAATTTCCTCAGGCTGAGAAGGGGCCGGGGACCTGAGGCCTACCAAGTGCACCTAGCAGGAAGTATCAGAGAATGGCTGGGGTCAGCATCTCCCTGCTTTGTCCAAAGAGAAGCAGCGCCCTCAAGAGAATTCTCTGGTCTCACACGAATACCTGGGTTTTGCTAACACACAAAGCTAACAGGGACCAAACTCCCAGCTGCCTCTCAGCATTTGAAATGTTCTATGTGGAAGGTCCTCGGGTGAGCAGGCCCTAATAACCCCGAGATGGGACTTCCCAGCAGCTGTGACCGATCAAGACACTGACTGAGTTGGAATTTGATTTGAATAAAGAAACATGACACCAACCCCACAGCATTATTGGTGGGATTAAGTAAGAAATATATGTACATCACCTGGCAGAGTGTCTAAGACCTCCCTACACCTTTACCAAATGACGCATATAAGAACGCCTACATTTTAACCAAAAAGGACAGAACCAAAACCACAGTGGAAGGAGGCTGACTGTTCAGCTGACTTGGCCGTGCCCTCTATACATGGCATTTCTTTCCTTTTGCTAAAATGTTTGGACCCAGTGGTTTCTTTACAGTAGCAGAACCTGCTCCTTTTACTAATTTATTCTGAAATCAGAAATGGAAGCAATACCAGTCCCCAGAGTGCAGTTTGGTTACTTCTGTAGCTACCAAAATTCCACGGGGTGCAATCTATCAGGGTAAATATGAATCCAGTGCTGCCTGTTGAAAGGGGCGCTGCTGCCCACTTACGCCACACCCAGGCAAGCCACAGTGCCATCTGTGTGCAGAAAGGGAGGGCACGAGACTTCTGCACAATAATGTAAAACTTACCCGAGACTAAACTTGGGGAGTTCTATGTCAGAGAGCTGTGTGGCCTGTACACGGCAGGATATGAGTTAATGATCCAGCACAAACACCATGTTTTTGTACTAGGGACATTTTCCACTTCCTTTCACAGTGGTTTTTCTCAATGTCAATACCTGCTAAGTATTTAAACCTTATTTATATCACCTTCTCTTTCTATTGTCAGCTCCTTTAAATACAGCGGCCATCTCCTTTCAGGTTTCTGTGAAAATGGGCAGAGAATAATTCAGAAAATAGACATTATTCTTGGCTGTGCTTAAAACTTCAGTTAATAAAGAACAGTCCAGAGCCAAAATGGCAGGTAATTTTGAAAGGACAGAAAAAACTATTGTATGGTGTATTCCAGATATTTTGGAGATTTTCCTCATACATGTTTTCCAGGAGAAATTTTGTCCCAGAAAACCCTTCATTTAGGTTAGTGCAGGTAAATTGGAAAAGTTTCTTTGTTTATAATGCTTGGATAGTGAGCATTTCTGATTTAGAACATTTGTTTTAAAAATATTGATGTATACAAAATGGCCTTTTCTTTGGGATAATTGGGGGCCAATAATAATATTTGCAAAAGGTTTCTGCATGTTGCTTAAATGTAAAAGCATTTACAGAGGGCGGTGGCAGAGTCGCCACCTGAGGCCTAGAGCAAACAGAGAGCTGCTGACGTGGGGTACCACGTTACCTGCCACAGTCTCAAAACACCTGTGCTGGCTGCGCTGGATGCGCAGAGGGTCAGGGTCAGAGACTCTTATGTCACCTTGTTTGACCTCATGTGTTTGGAGTCTCACATCTTTTGCCATCTTCACATGATCCCTGTGTCCACAAACACTCCACATCCAACTGCAAAAGTGCCACAAGGGTTGATTATGGGGTTGCAAATAAATTTTAGTGAGTGGACAAATTTGCAAATATGGAACCTACAAATAACGAGGATCTGTAGGATCCTTATTAGTAATAACTAATACAAACCCTAATAAATAACTAATACAAATATTAGTTTCTCATATTCTTCTTTAAACCAGCTTCTCATCCTGTTAGTTCCATCATTACTAAATTAAACAAATATTTGATACATGCTAACTGTAATTGTGTGAGAGTTATGTTTTTAACTTTTTTGAAAATTAAAATAGAAAGGTTAACATTTTTCAAGAGTTGAAAGTTATTATTTAGGTAGACAAATGCTCATGTCTTATGGTGTTTTAGGTCAGTAGCTCTCATGGGTTTATTTTGGAGACCTGAGTCCCAGCCTCACGGGGACTGGGCGCCGAGAAGTGGCAGATGACTCACTGCATGCACCGCCTTCTTTCCCTGACTGTGTTCCCAGGGTAAGGCCCAGTGTCTGGAGCCCATTTCCCTCAGGACGAGGTCTCCCTCAGGAGGTTCTCAGTCTTTGGGAAAACAGGTGAGTGTTGAATCAACTGCACAATTTCCAGAAATGCCAAAAATGCCTGAATCCCAGGTCAACCTCTAACTGGACAGGGGACAGCTTGTTTTTGAGGTCACAGCAAGGATAAAGTCAAGGAAGCTGAGGTTGAGAAGGTTCAACAAGGTTAAACCAAAAAGAATTCCGAGGAGAAAGTTTCTCCCCAGAGTGAATCCTCTGGGGACTGAGGAAATTCTTTCATCATAGGATTTTCTGGAACCCAATGAAAATAAAAGCTAGGACCTATAATAGCATAGTTGCTGGATAGTATCCTCAGCAGCATACAATTGATAGTTTATCAGAAAAACATCATGTATGAAGTCTTTGCAAGTAGGAGGAGCTACATTTTGTTCAATATTAATGGGGCTGTTAAGAGGAAGACTGATCGATGTCTTGAAAACCAAAAGTAACTTTATGATCCCTGCATAACTTAGGAACCATGTAAGTTGTATTTTTTAACACCATTATATGTTTTCTGCTTGGGGAGTTTTTAAATTAAAAATGATATTATAAAAATTCAAGGATATAGTAGCATTTCTTTCTTCCTTCCCCTTGCCTTCCCTTTCTCTTTTCTTAGCCTTTAATAACCTAAATCATCCTTATAGACTTGTGAAAATCATAGGGGTGGTGTTTCTATTATTTCTATCATTTACAACATTGGTTCTGAACCTGGAGGGGTTTTGCACCCTCCCACCCCCTCCAGGGGGACATTTGGCAGCATTTGGAGATATTTTGATAAGGGAGGGGAGGGTGGACAGGGAGTGGTCCAAGATATCAACAGTGCCAATGTTTTGAAACCCTACTCAGGAGACAACAAATGTTTTCTCTAAAGGACCAGACAACAAGCATTTTAAGCCATACTCTTTCAAAGACTCAACTCTGGTTTTAATGTGAAATTAGCCTCAGACAACGTAGCAAATGAGTGTGGCTGTTTCAGTAAAATTTTATTTACGGACACTGTTAAATGACTTAAACAAGGAGGCCATTAGGCGCAGGCGGCTCTGAGGCTGTGGTGGCCCACGTAAGCAAGCCAAAGATCTAAGCCTACAAATACCTCAGCTTTACAAAACTGAAGTCAAAAGACAACCAGCCACACACTGCCAACTAGGCTTGGAGCTGTAGCCAACCAGTAATTTCTTTACTTCATTTCTACCTTTTTTCTATCAAACTTTCTCCCCGATCTCCTGCAGCAGAGTGCTCCCAACCACCGCTGGTCTGGCAGGCCAGATTCAAATTGAGTTTTGCTCAAATAATCCTTAAAATGTTTACTATGCCCCAGTTTATCTTTTAACAACATTAGAATGTAAAATTCATATAATTTTCATATATTAAAATATTATTTTTGTTTTTTAAACAGTTTGAAAATATTTTAAAAAACCATTTGTCATCTGCAATCCATACAATAAGAGGTGGTGGATAGAATTTGGCTCACAAGCCCATGAGCAGGCAGCTTTTGCTTTTGTCTGTTCTTTTAGATGAAGCACAGTGTTTCACTCAGCAAAACCACTGATATTTTTTTTACTTATAGCATTTTAAATGTGACTTGTGTTGTATGTTCAATACCAATGATTCAACTGAGAAGAGCTGTGGATGAAGGAATAGTCCTTTTCATTCAATGGTATTACACTCTGATCATTAAGAAATGAATTTTAGTAGGCTCATGGATGGAAGAAAATTATTTTTTTTCTTAAGTGTTTATGTAATTTGCTTACTTAATCTTTGTCCCCTCTTTCAGCCTTCTTGGCTTCTTTGACTCAGTACTGGACTTTCTGAGTGAAGCAGACCCAGTTTCTGAGAGGCTGAAATTTCACCAGAGTGCATTCATTCAGATTCTGGGTCACTGACATTTCATGCTTGCAATTTGATCTGATTATCACTGGCTGGGATACAGTAAGAAACAGTAAGAGCTTCATTATGTGGCTAAACTGAAAAATCTGTCCCAAGGGCTGGGATAAAACCAGGAGGAATTGGGGCTTTGAAGGGTAGTTGCTTTCTTCTTCTTCTTTCTTAGCAGTGGAATATCATGGAAGAGCTTCACTAACACCATTTGCCAAAGAACAACTGAAAAATAGCTTCAAATTTTTGCTGAAGAGCCAGGGGGAAGAAATACTTCCTGTCCGAATAGGAAGAATGGGAGAGGAGCAAAAGGGTTTATTATGGGACAGGCAAGACATGCCTAAGAAGAGGGAAAGGTACAGTACTGTGCTTCCAGTACTTTATCTTGTCCTAAGTGGTATAAAGAGTACCTGAAAAAAAAAACCTCTAAATACCAATTAAAACCAAATGAGATATTACATCACACTTGTCAGACTGGCTACCACCAATAAATCAACAAACAACAATGTTGACGAGGATGTGGAGAAAAGGCAACCCTCATGCACTGTTGGTGGGAGTGCAGATGGGTGCAGCCACTGTGGAAAGCAGTATGGAGTTACCTCAAAAAATTAAATATGAAACTGCCTTTTGACCCAGCAATCTCACTTCTGGGAATAGAGCCTAAGAATTCTGAAACACAATTCAAAAGAATATATGCACCCCTATGTTCACTGCAGCATTATTTACAGTAGGTAAGATCTGGAAGCAGTCCAAGTGCCCGTCAGTAGATGAGTGGATTTAAAAAACTGCTGTATTATACAATGGAATACTATTGGGTCAGAAAAAGGAGGAAACCTTACCATTTGGGACAACATGGATGGGCCTGGAGAGTATTATACTAAGTGAAATAAGCCAGTCAGAGAAAGCCAACCCTCATATGATTTCACTCATATGTGGAAGCTAATGAACAAAACAAACTAATGAACAAAATAGAAACAGATTCATAGACACAGAAAATAGACTGATAGCTGTCAGAGGAGAGGTAGTTTTCAGGGCTGTGTGGAAAGGGTGGAAAACAACTCACAGACACAGACAATAATGTAGTGATTACCAGAGGGAAGGGGGCACAGGGGAGGTAGAAGAGGGTATAGGGAGGGTACGTGGTGATTGAAGGAGACTTGGGGTGATGAACAGATAATACGATACACAGATGATGTATTATAGAATTGTACACCTGAAACCTATATAATCCTATTAACCAATGTCACCCCAATAAATTTAATAAAAAAGAAGAAAACATTGAGAGTGAATAAGAGAGTTTGCTACAGTGCCATGATACAATATAATTATACAAAAATCAATAATCTCTAAGTTTAGCTATTAGAAGACACAATAAGGAAAACAAAGGATCCCATTCTTAAGGTCAGCAAAAGACAAAGTAGCTAAGAATAAACCTATTGAAAATGTGCAAAACATATATGATGAAAATGACAACATTTTACTGAAATGTATACAGGAAAACATTGAATAAATGGATAGTCATCGTATCAGTCAGGGTTCTCTCAGGGTAGCTGAACCATTATGAGTGAAGGAGAGTAAGGGATTTGTTCAAGGGCTCCACACTGTGGGAACCAGTTAAGAAATCGATGTATGGCAGTTGTTTCTGAATCTGGTACGACTTCAGGTCAGCAGAGGTGGCAAGTGGGAAAGATAGTCAAGAGTGGGAGACAGCAGGGGAAAGCCTGGAGATTGCCTCTTTCTCTCACTCCCTCCAACCCCCATGATATGGATGTCCTGCCGGGGATGCTGGCATCCTTCCCATGGAGAGCCAGCACGTGAATCCCACCAGATTCAGAGAGCTGAAGGGGGACATCAGGCATTAACTGAAAGAGCTGTAGGCCCAGCTGCTGCCTCATTTCTTACCTTCAAACCTCATATACATTTGTCTTGTGGCCAACCCTAACCAGAACCATATAGGGAAAAAGCCATGGTCTGACTGAGCTGGGCTCATTTGACTCCACATAAAGTAACCATTCATGCCATGTTTCTGGATCATAGTAGCATAATAGTAAGCATATAGCATTTACTATGTGTTAGACACTTTTATTTTTTTATCCTTACCCAAGACCATGCTTATTGATTTTAGAGAGAGGGTAAGGGAGGGAGAAAGAGAGAGAGAAACATCAATGTGAGAGAAACATGTGCCCTGACTGGGGTTTGAACCTGTGACTTTTCAGTTTACGGGTTGACGCTCCCACCATCTGAGCCACCTGCCCTGAGCTAGACACGTGTTAAGGTGTTTTCCCTTCATTAATTCATTGTAACCCTCACCACAACTCTCTGAAGTAAGTATAAGTATTAGCCTCATTTTACAAATCAGAAGGCTGAGCCTCGAGAGGTTAAAAGCTTGCCCAAGATCACGTAGTTTGCAGATGGCAAAGCCCTCTTGACAGTCTGGAAGGACTGACCTTTCCATTGTTAAAATCTTCCCCAGATTAATGTGTTTTAATATAACCTTAATTAAAATCTTAATGTGCCAAGTGTTAAGAATTTGTGAGACTTTTCTAAAGGGTATCTTGAAGAGTGAACATATGACTACATGCAATAAAACGCTTATAATTCAAAGAGCACTTCCATAAGAATCAGTGAAGAGTTAAGATAGAGCTGAATAGAGTTTAACATACAGGCTTTGAAAACAAGAAATCAAACTTGACAAATGCACCTTCAGAAAACTGGCTTCCTGGGAACAATCCAGTGAGACCATTACCTCCCTGCATTGCACTGTGACTGGGACATTGAAAGAGAGAAGGCAACATCTGTCATTTTCATGCTTCTCGCTGCCATCCCTGCACACCTGCCACGTTTCCTGTGCACTTGAGTACTGTCCTGGACAGGAAAGTTCTATCATTTAGCCAATCATTGTTGGATAATAAGTTTTTCCAGTCTTGTTTAGTCATAAAAGTAGGAGTGGTGAAGAGCATCAAGTTCTGGCAAGAACTGAGGTGCTCAGCGGTTGGCTCCCCCAATAGTCACAGATGTTTAAAGTGGCTGCTTTGTCATGCAGTGGGTTCCTGGTGGGTAATTACAGCTTCCTCTGCTGGTCCCTTCCATTGCAGATCCCCTGGGGGCAGGTGGCGGGGTGGGTAAAGCTTCCCAGGAGCTGGTTTTTGCTTCCTTTCTCCTGAGGGTTGACTTGCTCCTTTTTGCAAGACTTCTTGGGCAAAATGTAGGGCAACCAACCACCCTGATTTACCTAGGACAGAGGGCTTTCCCTGGATGTGAGACTTTCAGCACTAAAACTAGGACAGTCCTGGGCAAACCAGGAGGGTCGGTCACTGTAGAAGGTGGCTTTTAAACAAAACTCTGCACCACCAGGACTCATGTCCTCTGGCCTCTGAGAAATAAACACTTTGGACTATTAGTGCCTAAACTCAGTCTCTGGTGCCATGGGTCACTTTAGCCAATCTGTCCCTGCAAACAATCGAGTCCACTGTGTCCTCAAATGCCAGGGAACCACACACCAAGCTCCCTAAGTGGCCTCCAAGAAGCCCCCACCAGGCTTCAGGTGAAGAGGAAGAGTTTCCAATTCCTTCCTTCAGAGCAGGGGTGAGACCCACACCATTTACTCTCTCAAAAGAAAGCCTCCCTCCCTTGGCTTTTAAATTATCAGTCCTTTAAGGCCTTTGTCTGTGGGTGGCTAAGGGTGCCACTGTTATGTGTCACTCTTTTGCCAGAGCCGAGTTTGGAATGTGGTAGTACCCGCTACCCATTTTTTTTTTTTTTTTGCCACAGCATTTTTAGGCCTCAGACAAAACTGTGACAGAAAGAATTAGAGTTCTAATATCATGTTTCATAAAAGCATTAATCACACAAAAAAAGAAAATTTAGAGCAAGAGAGGATTATAAAGTAGGAAATAATAAGTTTGATATAAGAAATTTTAAATTTCTGTATGTCAAAAGTTACATAAAATTTTGAAAGTGAAATGACAACCAAGAATATATTTCCAACCAAACAAAAAATAAAAGGCTAATAAACATAGTTACATAAGATAATTTTCCAATAATAATCTGGAACCCCTGCACCCCTACCTCCCCTACACAAGTTACTCTGTCTGTTTCCCTGGCCTGGAAGCACAGGCATTTGGGCCTCTCTTGTCTCCCTATACCAGACAGTCAGAATAATTCTTTTAAAAAGTATATGCGACAATGTCATGCTCTTTATGAACTTTCTTTATGGCTTTTCATTACATTTAAAATGAAACCCAGCCCTGGCTCTTCTGGCTGGCATGTCATCCCCTATAGCAAAAGGTTGCAGGTTTGATTCCTGGTCAGGGAGCATATGGGAGGTAACTAATCAATGTTTCTCCCCATGTTTCTCTCTCTCTCTCTCTCTCTCTGTCTGTCTCTGTCTCTTTCCCTCTCAAATCAATAAACATATCCTTGTGTAAGGATTAAATAATAATAATAATAATAATAATAATAATAATAATAAAAAATAATGAAATGAAATGAAATCCAATGTCTTCTGTGCCGTGGGAGAAGGCCCCAGCTGTCAGGTGCTGCCTGTGTTTCTGGCCTTACTCACCCCTCCCTGGCCTCCCTGAGATCAGGTGTGTTGCTTATGGCTGACATTCAGCACTAGAACAGTGCTTACTTAGCACAGAGCTAGCACTCGCTAAAGTTTTTCTTTTAAGCAATGATATTTATTTTCTTTTTATACTCAATATTAAGCACTGACTAAATTTTTGTTAAACGGATGAATTAATGGATGATGGCTAGAAGGAAAAAGACCAATGAAATATGGGGATTCTTTTTTAAAGAATAGTGCACCAAAACACATCATAACTAAAATGTCAACGATTAAAGATAAAGAGAGAATCTTAAAAGCAGCAAGAGTAAAGCAGAGAGTTACCTACAAAGGAGCTCCCATAAGACTATCAGCTGATTTCTCAAAAGAAACTTTGCAGGCAATAAGGGACTGGCAAGAAGTATTCAAAGTGATGAAAAGTAATCTACAACCTAGATTACTCTATCATTTAGAATGGAAGGACAGATAAAGTGCTTCCCAGACATGGCAAAGCTAAAGGAGTTCATCATCACCAAGCCATTATTACATGAAATGTTAAAGGAACTTATTTAAGAAAAAGAAGATCAAAACTACGAACATTAAAGTAGCAAGAAATGCACAGCTACGAACAACTGAATCTAAAAAAATCAAACTAAGCGAACAACCAGAACAAGAACAGAACCATAGAAATGGAGATCATTTGGAGGGTTATCAGGTGGGAGGAGGAAGGGGGAGAATGGGGGAAAAGGTACAGGGAATAAGAAGTGTAAATGGTAAGCACGAAACAGACAAGGGGAGGTTAAGAATGGTATAGGAAATGGAGAAGCCAAAGAACTTATATGCATGTCTCATGGACATGAACTAAGGAGGGTAGTTGCTGGAGGGAAGGCAGGTACTGGGCAGAGGGACAAAGGGGGAAAATTAGGACAACTATAATAGCATAATTAATAAAATATATTTAAAGAAAAGAATAGTGCTCATCATTGGCTAGTTGAAAGGACCAACGAATACTGCTTGAGAAAAAGTACATTTAAATATTGAATTGTTTTGGAAAATAATTTGAAAATAAAAATACAAAGTATATGACGCTCATATAATTTTATATTTCAGTAATTTCAAATCTAGAAATCTGGAATATGATATTGCAATTGATTTAGGTAAAAGGAGCTTATTAGCATTGTTAATCATAATGAAAAATTAGAAACAATCTAATTGTCCAACAATAGGAGAAAAATTTAATATATTTTTGTTAACTCATATGATGGAATATTATATAGTTATTAAAGTGATTTACAAACAAATTTTTACTTCTAGGTAATCCCTAGGAAAATGTGCATGATATAATGCTAAGTGCAAAACAAAATGCAAAATATTAGCTAGCGTATGATCATAATTAAAATACACAGGCATACATAAAAAATTAGAGTAAATACAGTGTTAACTGTGGTTAATTCTGGTTAATGGGATGACTAGTGATGTAAATTTTCTTTGTTTAAACTTCAAATTTTATTATGTTTAGACTCAGAAAACCATATGAAATTTACTTAAAAAATCATTGTAGTTGACCAAGAAACTACTGATTAATGAATGCTAGTGATCTCTAGGACATCCTGGACAGATGTGGATCAGTGGATTGATGAACGTAAATCAAATGTGTATAAAATTAAATTTGTTTACTTACAAAACAAGGTCAGAGAACCATACAACAAGATTTCAGTTCAGTGGTCCCATTTTACTCTACCTCATGTCTCTTGAAAGTAGAAAATATTTGACTTGTCAGGTGATGCTGTCTCCATCCCATCCAGTTTAAAATAATATATTTTGGGTAATTGCTGTGTAATTTCATTCTCCTCCTTCTCTGGTTGATATAAATCTGAAGGTCCTGTTTGAGGAGTTGGTGGTAGGGACATGTCATTTCATCCTTACTGGTCCTGGTTATAGTATCTCACTTTGGTCCCTTTCCTATCTGCCACACTATCTCTTGGCCCCTTAGTGACTGAGGGTCTGCTCTGTCAACCATGGGAGTGAGGTGGGTCTCACCAGGAGTTCAGGGCAGTGTTTGCAACCGATTGTTGTAACAACTAGCCTTTACTGAGTACAAACCATGTGCCAGGGCACTGTTCTGAGAACTTGAGGTGTTCCAGCTTGTGCAGTCCTCATACCAGCACTGTGAGATGGATACAGATAAGAAAACCGAGACCCAGAGAAACCAAATACCTGGCTCACAGACTGGTGCAAGGGTCAAGGTCAAAATGTTCATGGACCTTGCCACTGCCCTCCAGTTGTCAGGACCCCTCACAATGCAGCCTGCTCATTTGATGTAAGGTCTCCTCTGGATCCCTTGCTCAGGGCTCTAGGAACCCTTGGCTGCTTACTCCACAGGCCACTGCAGTGGTTGGGCCCTATGAGGTTGTTCTCAGATGCCCCGTGATTCCCCAAATATTGCTGTCTTGCCTCAGCCAGGCCATGCTGGTTGGGGGCTGGCAGTTTTCCCAAGGTCCTCACAGAGATGAAAGAGAATCTGTCCCATTGACTTGAATTTGCCAGAGCCTAGTCTCCCAAGGATTTCCAGCAGACTCACTTTCTTACGAGTTTTGTTCCTCCAACCTCTGGATGAGATTTCTCCTTTTAAATTTCTCCCTTTCTCCTCCTTGTCTAATGTTAATGTGTGAATACTTAGCTGTGGGACAGTGGAGAAAACCACTGGCAAGCCAGGTTATTAAGAGGAAAAAAAAGTATGGCTTAGAAAAAAGTCCAAAAAGTCCTTTGAATATCAGGTGTTGTCAGTTTGTTGCTTTCCTAGATTGGTCTTTATGGTGAAGTGCTGTAGAGAAAACCAAAACAAAGCAAAACAAAAACATGTGAATTGCACAGAAGGGACATTCAGTGGCATTGGAAAACACTGCCCTGCTCCTTCCACTCTTTAACCCTGTTGACTCCACACTTGCCTGGCCTTCCCCACCTGGAATTATCCCTTACAGTCTCTGTCCCACCTCCCCCATCCTTTCAAGAGCTATTAGTATCTAAGCTCAGCCATTCACTTAGGCATTTGGAAAGCTCTTGGGTTTCAAAGGATCTCTCTTTAAATTCCATGCTGTTGGAAGTAAACCTGACATCTTAGCTCCTATCAGCTAGTGTGTTACAAGTGAGAGAGAAAAAAAGAACACAGAGGGAACACACAGGGGGCTGTGAGAGCATCAGCATTTGGCCCAGCAAACCCTCTTCCTTCTAATGTGAGTGCCCTCGTTGTACAAAGGGCATGTTGTGCTACGTGTGCACAAAAACACTTAACAGTTTAATTGGTCTGTGGGAGTCACAAGGCTAATGATAATGTCTCAGCTGATATCATTCCTTTTGTCCACATCTCTAGAGTCCAGGTTCCATTCCCTCATGCAGGAGAAATAATCAATACTCCCTTTCTTTACCAGAGCATTCAGACTCACATTATTAACTCTGTTCAACCTAGAAAATTTGATGCTGCTATTTCTATTTGGAAACGAATGCAGCAAGTTTGGATCCCACTTCCCACCATCCAGGGCAATTGAAATGGCAAGTTGATAAGACAAAAATGTAGACTACAAATTTGGAGTTCACCTAGGTCCCTGTTTGGCCTTGTAAGTCTCCCCCAGAGCATGGGAAAGCAAGAAAGAGGGAGGGAGTCCAGTTAGTAATTTGGGCTACTTTGAGGTCCCTGAGAAAGGCTGAGGTAAGGCGCTCTTTGGTCATTTTCGTATTTGCCAGCGTCCACTTGTTATTCTGTCCCACTAACCACAGTGTCATGGAAAACCCAGTCACCCATGTTTAGGGCAGTTGCATCCCAACATGGTGATGGCACTGCCCTACCAGCCCTTTGGTTCGGGTTGACAATCACCTTCACCTTCTTCTCCCATGTCCATGAACATGCAGCACCCCCAAACTGCAGCTGAATGGGATCCTTATCTCCAGCTAGATTTTTAGCTAATGATCAGAAACCCAGAAAATCCTATGCTATAATTAAATATATATTCTCCAGCTTGAGAACATCCTAAAGTGATTAAAGTAATCAAGCAAACAAAGTCCACAACATGTGCTTACAGTGCAAAAACAACCAGAAGAATCCCTTTCCACTCAGGTATTGTTACCATTGTAATTTTAATTTAAAAATATATATATTGCCTAAAAGTTGAGTCAACAGACAGTCCACACTCCCGTGTAGTTTGTTTCTTGTTTTGGGGGGCTCAACTACGGGAGAAGCCACCTTTCAGAAATCTCATCCTGTCCTGGAGCCAAAGTTCTGGAGCTTGGACGTTCATCTACATTACCATTTAATGGTCTTTTTCCTTATTCCTCCTGTGAATATTGTCATATACTTGATTTCTTCTTTAAACTACTGAAAATAAAGAAAATTACCCTCTTATCATTGATTCACTTAGATGCATTTTAATGTTTGAATCCTGAAATTAAAAACCTCTTTAAAGTTATTTCTTCTCTGATGTCCATTGTAAGGCCTGCCCGCCCCAGGTCCCGTCTTTGTCCCTGTCCCTGGGTCCCATCTTTTCCCACTGGGAGGCGAATTTAAGAAATGGTTGCAGACGTCTGCCAGTGGGGTGGAGCTGGTTCACTGCAAGGGAACAAAACAAGGACAATAACAAATAATAATATTAATAATAAAGTTTTACTTGTTAAAACAGGTTTTGGAAGGCCAAAGATATGAGCAGACAGTTCAAAGACAAGGAAATACAATATTTCTCACCTCACACACGCACCGATGCTCAGCACCATTAATAGTGACAGAAATGGGTGTTTACTCAGTTTATTTTTCACCCATAGGTTAACAAAGAGCAGAAAACCTGATAACACGCCATGTTAGAAAACAAGTGGGAAAACAGGCACTCTCAAGATTAGTAATGAGATTTGGTAAAATCTAATAAATTGCATATATATATAAAACTATATATAGTTATTGACCCATAAGTCCCACTTCCAGTAAATTTATCCTTTAATATGCTCATAGACATGCAAAGTGACAGATGTAAGGTTGTTTATACCAGATTTTTTAATAGCTTTATTGGAAACAAATTTTAATGTTTATTAATGAGTTACCACTTATATAAATTACAGCATATTCCCACATTGGAATACTAAGCAGCCTGAAAAAGACTTAGAAAATGTATATGGCCACATAAAGAGCTCTGAGTATAAATGAACTCAGAACGGAAAGGGGACCACCATTTGCAAAGAAGAGTTGAAGGACAGGTCTATGTATGTGTATAGCCTTTTCTTACAGCAGCAAAAAATAACTCTAGAAACCTACAGGAAACTGATAGTATATGTTGCCCATACAGAGGGGAACTGAAGGGCTGGGGCACAGGGAGAGACTGAGACTTTTTACTATATTTTTATTTATATATACACAAATACCCACATAAATTTTTGCTTGAATTTTGGAGCAAACAAATATATTACCTACTTAAAACTTAAACACTCTTTTGTTTGTAAGCAGCAAATACTTTATTTTGAAGTTACTATGAGATGTTTCTAGTCACAGCACTTCTGACAACAAATGCATGGTGTTTTTCTCAGAACCAGCAAATTCTCCAACTCCAGCCATCAACTGGGTGTCCCACAACTCAATTCAATTCTGACACTAACTACCCAGAGTTAGCACAGACCCCACAGGTTAAGGGCTCATTTCCAAAAGACTTCCCCCACTTCAGACACCAATTACAAGTCAGTCCTGGCCGCATTACTCCTGACCGACCAGTTACTAATTGGTTTCCATGACTCCCTCCTCAGGTTCAATAATTTGCTAGAACAGCTCACAGAACTCAGGAAAACATTTCACTTATGATTACTGGTTTATTATAAAAAGTAAAACTAAAGAATAGCCAAAAATGAGATGCACAGGGCAAGGTATAGAAAGGGAGGGTATGTGGAGTTTCCATGTCCTTTCTGGGCTTGCCACCCTCTCAGCACCTCAAGGTGTTCACCAACCTGGAAGCTCTCCAAATGCCATTGCTTGGTTGTTTAGGGGTTTTAAGTGTTTCATTTTGTAGGTAGATTGATTAAATCATCAGCTATTGGTAATTAACTCTATTACTGGCTCCTGTTTCTTCCCTGTGAGTCAGGGGGTGGGGCTGAAGTTCCAATTCTTTCCTTGTGCTTCTGTCTTTCTGGCTGCCAGCCCTCATTCTGAAGCTACCCAGGGGCCCTCGATCAGCAGCCATCTCATTAGCAGACAAGAATCAACCCTAAGCACCTGATTCTCTGACTGACACTTTCAGTTTTTTTACTTGCAGCCCAACTCTGACTCTTTCAGACAGGGAGCCACAGGAGTTGTCTTCCCTTTGGCAGTCTTTTGTCAAATGACTAATTTTCCCCATTTATTCAGTGTGACCTTGCTGAGCTTCTCTTTAAAATGGAATAGGTTTGAATCCAAAAAACAAACTAAGCAAAGTCGGAGACAGAATCATGGATACAGAGAGCATTTTGATGGGTGCCAGATGGGAGGAGGGTGGCAGCAAGGGTGAAGAGGTGAGGGGATTAAGAGGCACACACAGGTAGTTACAGAATATCCATGGGAAAGTAAAGTACAGTATAGGAAATGGAGTAGCCAAAGAACCTAGGCACGACCATGGGCATGAACAATGGTGGGGGGATTGCCTGGGGAAGTGGGGGGGGAGCTGGGCAGAGGGAGCAAAGTGGGGAAATTAGGAAAACTGTAATAGCATAATCAATAAAATATAATTAAAATATAAAATGGAGTAGAACAAGAAAAAGAGGGTGTGGGCTGAGGTGTTAGATTGAGATAAGGAAGACTCTGTAAGAACTAACAAACAAATCATGTTCACGGGGCAAGCTCTTGTCTGCCGCAGCACTGTTGTGGGGTGCAATGTGCTCATGCAGCAAGAGTGCCCAGAGTAGTCCCTAGCATGGTCCCCCTTTAAAAAGTTTCAGTTGATTTTACAAGTTACTGTTGATGTTTCCACCTGAGCAGAGAGATTTAAATCTGTTTTAATCTCCTGTGTCGTACCACATTGAATGATTGACTTTCTAATGACTGTCAGTCTTCATCAACACTAGCATTGGATTCTCAGCCCCCTTTCTCCTTGCTGTCTCCTTCCACAGAGCCTAGAAAACTATATACTCACTGCCCTCTCTTCTCTTGCTTTGGCAGGTATCATATGATCCAGTTCTAGTGGAACTCTGTCTGGGGTAGCTTCTAGAAAAGCTTTTTATTATAAAGAAACAGATGTGGTTAATGGGCTCCCTCTTTTCTTTCATTCCACCTTGAAAATAAACATAGTATTTGGAATCACAGCAGCCATTTTTTAAACACGAGGTGACAAGCTAGTTCATGAAAATGACAGAAGGAAAAGGCAGAAGGAGCCTCAGTCTTTAATGACACCATTGAGTCTCTGCATCTGCCACAAACTTCCTACCCCTGGGCTTTTCCTTAAGTGCGAATAATAAACCCCTATAGTTTAAACAAGAGTTTGTAGGGTATTTTATTCCTTGTAGTCTCATTCCCAAATAATACGTTATTTATACCTCTTGGAATTTTTGTGGGGTCCCAACGAGATAACTGGTATGGAAGAACTTTGAAAAACTGTAAAGAGAAAACTAACTTTAAACTCTTACTTTGAAGCTAATCTAATGTTTTCTGAGTAGATCAAGGTAGAGGAGCTTTCAGTGAAATGATAAATGATTGAAATAAATATGCCCCATATTCCTTTCAACAACTCAGATGAAGGCTTGCTTCACTCTTAAATTATTAACATTCCCATTTAGTACTTTCAAAGTGCTTTGCCATCATTTGATATTCAGTCCTCAAAATTTCCCTAGCAGATTGTAAAATCTCATTTTACAAGGGAAGAAGTGAAAACAAGGTTTTTCAAAGACTTTCTCTGAGACACGTGTGCCTGTGGCAGATGCAGATTAAAAATCAAAGAGTTGAACAGCCTGCAGCGTCATTGCCTTTCCCATGTAAGTTTGATAGGCAGGTCGAGACAGTGTCCAAAGAAGCTCTCGGCATTCAAAGTTTCATCTTATATGTATGTTCAAAATAAAGTCCAGCTAACCATATAGAACTCCTTATATTTGTGAATGTAATTCTTTTATGCAAAACATGAGGAGGGGGCAAGGCAAGATTATCTTCTACTAGCAATGTACTTAAATCTCCTTATACATTGCTATAGACTGTGTTACAGTTTTGTGTCCCCCAAAAATTCATGTTAAAATCTAATCCCCAATATGATGCTGGTTGGAGGTGGGACCTTTGGGAAGTGATTAGGTCATGAGGATGAAACCTTGAAGAATGGGATAGAGTCCTAATAAAAGAGACTCCAGAAAGCTCTCTAGTCTGTTCCAGTATGGGAAATGGGGTAGCCATGAACGCAGAGCAAGATGACAGTTTATGAGTCAGAAGGAGATCTTAACCAGACACCAATTCTGTTGGTGCATTGGTCTTGGTCTTTTCAGCCTCCAGAGATATGAGAAATAAATTTCTGCTGTTTATAAGCCACCCAGTCTGTGGTAATTTGTTATAGAAGCCTAAACAGACTTAGACACACGTTGAGAGCCTTATCCAATCCTGACATAAAAGAAATGAGGTCAGATTACTTCATTATTTTCTCGATGTACATTGTTCTAATCAGAAAAGGGATGGTTCTTTTGATACTACATATTAAAAAGTAATAGGGGCAAAATAAAGAGAAATATATAACTGCCTAGGCTGGAAGAGGATTCATGCTTTAAAAAGGAAGCAAAGCATAATTAGCAATCACAACTTCATCTGGAAGTGTGGTGCTCCACCTTCAACCCAAGAAAAGATTCTTAACATTTTAATCATGTTCTGATTGATGAAACCCAAATTTGGCCTTTAATTAATGTTGTTATTTTCAAGAACAAATTTATGCATTTCAAGGCCTTTGATCCAAATTTTGAGTTAGTGAGATTTGTGTGGAATGAGATTAAAGAGAGGAAAAGGAAAAAGGAGCTGTACTACTTCCCAGCTATGGGACTTGGGGCCGGCTACCGCCTTCCGCATTTAATTTCCTCATGTTATGATAGTGCTTACGTCTTTGGGTGGTTGAGCTGAATATACGAAACTGTACGATAACAATAATGTTGGCTATTATTATTGCCTCTAAAGTTGTAAAACAACGGACACAACTAACAAAGGGGTGCATAAGACAAACACTATAAAAGTTACAGGGCCTGTATTAAGTACATTTTGTTGAGAAATGATGAAGAGCACACTTGGGCCACTTCTCTTATGCTTAAGAGCAACAAGAGTCCCTGAACATTGAAGGGGGTGTGGTGAATTTGAGGAACGAAAAGCATGGTGTCCAGCAAGAAACAGGGCTCTTTCTAAGCAGAATCCATCACAATTGAGATAAAATTATTAAAAGTCACTAAGGAATTATTACTTGTCACACCAAGGAACAAATGGTTACGTAGAAATTCACTTCCAGGAAGCCTGAATTTTGATATGCCCTCTGGTTGCCTTGTTCAGGCTTATGAGTTTATGAGAATAGAGCATACCTTGGGAGAATGAGAATTTGGTGACATATTTAACTTTTTGTCACCTGGTGATTTAAACACTACTGTATATGTATGTTTTATATATTAACTACCTCTTCTGCATTGATTTTATACTAAGAACAGGGAGTGAGATTGCAATCTCCCTGTTTTATGTAAGAGATATTCCCAGGGAATAGTGCAGTTGGAATGGGTGAGAAATAGGAAAATGAAGCCAGAGAAAGCAAATTCTTGAAACTGGAAGACTTCAACTGGGCAAATTTCAGGGGGGAAAATGTACATAGAACATAAATGTTAGGCCATTTCCAGATTCTAAATATTGTGACTGCCAGGAACACCAGCACAGGAATGGACCCTTCACCCTTGGGGCACCAAATGTCCTCAGTGTCCCAAGAGCACTTTTCATATTTCCTGTCTACTTCCCAGGTGGTTCAGCCTCTCCCGAGTGAGCTGGGCCAAAAGGAGATACTAGATAAAAGAGGGGTGAGGAAGAGATGACAGCAAGGAGGAAGAAGGATCTGATGAAGAATATGGAAGGAGTGAGGGAAGATTAAGGACAAGGGAAAGAAAAAAGCAATAGTAAGGAAGAAAATGAGATAAAATACGGGGAAGAAAGAAAAGAAAGCATGAGAGCAGGACAGGAGTGGAATCCCAAAGGTATCACTAGGAAGCTGGGGTTAGAGTGTTGAGCTGGAACTGGACACGTGAAGGGAGGTAGGGGACACTGTATCTAGAGGGGCTCCCGGAGAGTAGAGGAGGTAGGAGAAGAGAAGGACAGGGGAAGAAAAGCACTATTTGTTATCCCAGCTGTCTGGATAATAATTAATCCTCTTTATGTCTATAGTGTCAAAGCTCTTAGTGGTACTGTGAGCGGAACCACAGCTGATATTATTTCAAAACAATGATGCCTTTTGATGAGGCAGAGTGTATGAAGGGAGGAGGACTAAGATGAACGATTAAGGAAAGCAACAGGCCAGTCCTTCAGGACTCTGCAGAGCAAGGCTGATGCTGACCCCTTGGGAAGGAGAATGATTCAATGCCTGTGAGAGAAGCAGGATGTTTGCTGTCTTCTTGCACAGTTAAAAAAAAAAAAAAAAAAAATGATACCACTGGCTACACACAATGATTTTCTTAAAGAAGAACACAACACATTTGCATCAGATTTACTCATGACTGGGTTCACTGTCACCTTAAGGTTTTGGCATGTGTGGTATTATTCACCTGTGATGTAATACACCAGTTATTTTACTATTTTTAAACCATATTTAGCACTTTTTTGTGTTGGCGCCTTTTACTCTGTGATTTGAGTCATTAAGCTCTAGCAATTCATACATTTATCAAGCTAATTTTTGGGCCAGAAGTTCTCAAATTTGAGTGAGCATCAGAACCATTCTGGGCTCTGCTCCATCAGAATGAAGATCTTATGCAGTGGTCTGGGGTGGAAGAATCTGCATTTCTAAAAAGCTCTCAGGTGGTACTGATGCTGCTGGTCCAGATACAGCTTTGAGAACCATGGTATCTGACAAACAGTAGAATGTTTCTACTGTGTGCAAATACTGTTACTGCAGAGATACTGAAATACACAATTGTATTCCCAAGGATAGAATTTTTACAATGTAGGAAAATCTTTGCTAAAATCATTAATACACAAAGTTATAATTATATCATTATATCAATAGTAAAAATCAGAGTTCTGTGACATTATGGAGGTAAACCTTCTAGTTTGTGATTTTCTATGATTATAAGACTCAGCTTAAGTTCCGACCTTCCCATGGTAGTCTCCTCTGCCCACGCTTCTGCCTCCTCCACCTGCCATGTGAATCGTTGAAGACTGTGCTCATAACAGAGAAGAGGAGCACCTTTCTTTCTTGTGGTGACCCCCGAGATCTCAAATACAAACAGTCTCACCTCTACTTCTGTGGCCTTCCAGCAAGCCCACCTGGGCAAGCTCCTTCCACTGGCAGCAGTCCCCACTGAGAACGGTGAACAATGCAGTCTTGTCCTTGCAGCTGACTGGGTGAGCTGACCGAGGCTGATCTGCAGACTCAGCCCCAGTATGAGTGTGCAGATCCTAGATCTGAGGAATTTGTGATCTAAGCTGCGTTCTCCAACTTGCTTTAGTAGAAGCCCGGATAAGCCACTAGTATAGTTTGCCATCTGTTCTTTGAGTGTTGGCCTCAGCAGTTATTACCCTAGAGGAAAGCGGGAGAGAATTTTAGACTTCAAAGACCTCTAACACATAGGTTGGAAAACAAGTATATAACAAGATGGAAACTTGGGCAGCAAAAGGTGACCTATGAAAACTGAGGATCTTAATGTAGGGCTTGGCCAGCCTGGACTGGGGCATTTCACGGCAGTCGAGAACGTAGTCACAGCTGCTACATCAGGCACAAGGATGCTCTGAAGCAGAGTTCCAATTACGTGCCATCTCGGAAGAGGTGGTCTTCACTATGTGAAGCCTTTTTACACATTTATGGGCAGAATGATTATGAATTTCATAGTATCTTTTTTCTTCATATAGTGCTTCTCAGGTAGGTCTGTAAATTAATTTTCCCATTGGGCACAGGAAATTAACATGTTCATTCTGACCTCCACTTTGTAAGGATCATGCCTTAGAGCAGCTCTAGATCAGTAACTCCAAAGTCTGCCTTTTTCACCTTGGTTTATTTATATTAAAGGCCAAATAGTCTCTTTGGCACATGAGGTTCCTGCATAGGATTGTGGAAATACCCTGCTTCTCTTTAAAATAAGTTTTATCTTCCAATTACTGTTTACATACAATATTACATTAGTTTTAGGTATATAACATAGTGATTAGACATTTATATAACTTACTAAGTGATCACCTGATAAATCTAGTACCCATCTGACACCATACATAGTTATTACAATACTATTGACTACATTTCCTACGCTGTACTTTCTATCCCTGTGACTATTTTGTAACTACCAATTGCTACTTCTTAATCCCTTCCTCTTTTTCATTCATCCCCCCAATACCACTTTCATCTGAAAATCATCAAATTGTTCTCTACTATTTTGTTTCTGTTTTGCTTGTTTGTTTATTTTGTTTTTTAGATTCCATGTATAAGTGAAATCATATGATATTTGTCATTCTCTATATGATATTTTACTTAGCATGATACCCTCTAGGTCCATCCATATTGTTGCAGATGATAAGATTTCATTCTTTTTGTGGTTGAGTCATACTCCATGGTATATATGCACAAATTCTTGCCCCATTCATCTGTTGATGGACACTTAGGCTACTTTCATGTCTTGGCTGTTGTAATAATGCTGCAATGATCATATAGGTGCATATGTCTTTTCAAATTAGTGTTTTGGGTTTCTTAGGAAAAATGCCCAGAAGTGGAATTGCTAAGTCCTTCTTTGTTCTTTCTTGTAGTCTTTGTTTTAAGCTGTATTTTGTCTGGTATAAGCGTTGCACCCTAGCTTTTTTGTTTGTTTGTTTTTTCCCATTTTCATGAAATATCCTTTTTCCATCCCTTTATTTTCAGTCTGTGTCATTTGATCTTGAGTCTCTTGTAGGCAACACGTAAGCTTTTTTTTTCTTATTCATTCAGCCATCCTGTGTTTTTATTACAGCACTTAATTCAGTTACATTTAAAGTAATTGTTGGGAGATATGCAGTGATTGCCATTTTGTTATTCATATATTTGATCTTTCCTCCCTCCTCTACATTCTTCTTTTTCTTTTTCTTCCTCTTCTTTCTTCTTCTTCTTCTTCTTCTTCTTCTTCTTCTTCTTCTTCTTCTTCTTCTTCTTCTTCTTCTTCTCCTTCTTCTTCTTCCTCTTCCTCTTCCTCTTCCTCTTCTTCCTCTTCCTCTTCCTCTTCTTCCTCTTCCTTCTCCTCCTTTCTTGAAGTCCTTTTAATGTTTCTTATACACTTAGAAGAACAAAGAGAAAAAATAATCCAAAAAATTAGAATACTTTAAAGGGCCCCTGGGCAACTTCAAGAATACCAACATTCATATGTTATGGATACCAGAAGGAGAAGAGAACAAGTAATTGAAAATCTACTTAAATAAATAATAATGAAAAATGTCCCTAATATGGTGGAGGAAATAGACACAAAAGCTCAAGAAGCACAGAGAGTCCCAAACAAGATGAATCCAAAGAGGTGCATGCCCAGACACACCATAATTAAAATGCCAAAGATTAAAGACAAAGAAAGAATCTTAAAAACAGCATGAGAAAAGCAGATGATTACCTACAAGGGACTGCCCATAAGACTGCCAGCTGATTTTTCAATAGAAACTTTGAAGCCAGAGGGGATTGGCACAACATATTCAAAGTGATGAAATCAAGGACCTACGACAAAAATTACTCTACCCAGCAAGGCTATCATTTAGAATTGAATAACAGGTAAAGAGTTTCCCAGACATGAGAAAGCTAAAGGAGTTCATTACCTCCAAACCAGTATTATAAGAAACACTTCACTTCTACCTTGGATCATAAATTGGCTCAGAATTTAGTTCATTGGGAATTCTGCCTATGAATGTAGATTTTGATCATCCTAAGTATAGCTTCAATTACAGAAGGGTAGTAGAACAGGTAAGAGAAATATGCACTGGTTCTATAGGGCCTATGTCACACGTTAAAGCTGAGGTAGAAACAACAAACAAACAAACAAAACACCACCAACAAAAATACCCCCAACAGAACCATTTTTACTACAAACCAAAGGCCATGAGGAACAATTTCAAGATCTCTGTTTATAATACTCTGTCATAGTTTCCAAATAGTGAACTATTTGAAAGAGGTTTGACCTTGTAATGAAAACATTAATGAGAAAAAGTGAAAGTGAAGTGAAGGCATACACACATTGAGAAAGATAGAGATGGAGAAAGGTTGACTCCTTGATAAAAGATGGGACTAGGAAAAGGGAAATATTTTACTTGTTTCTCAATAAAACAGTTAGGGAGCTCAAGAAATCATATAAAGAAAATAATGTGGAGAGGGTGAACTGGGTTAACTCTCCCAGTGAGAGCCCAGAGAGAAAATACTATTGACAGAAACCTTTTTCCTTTTCTATCTTCTCATTCTCTACCTCCTTAGTCTCCCACTCTTCCCCCATTTATTATTTAAAAACCATTTTATTACATTTTTATTTAGAAATTTCTGAACATAACACAAAAGAAAAGAGAATAATATCATGAACCTCTATGTGTTCATCTCTCAACTTCAGCAATTATTAACCATATAGTGATGCCTTTTTAGATACAACGTTAAAAGCACAATCCATGAAAGACATAGTTGTAAACAAGATTTTATTGCAAAAGACAATGTGAAGGTAGGGAGAAGATAAGCCACAGACTGGGAGAAAGTATTTGAAAATGACGTGTCTGATGATGGACTGTTATCCAAAATAAACAAAGACTCTTAAAAACTTAACAGTAAAATAACAAACAACCCAAATAAAAATGAACAAAATACTTGAACAGATAACTCATCAAATAAGACATATGAATGACAAGCATATGGAAAGATGCTCCACATCATATATCATATGATGTGATACCACTACATACCTGTTACAATGGCCAAAATCCAGAACAGTAAAAACATGAAATGCAAGTGAGGTTGTGGAGTAACAGTTACTCTTGTTCATTGGTGGCAATGCAAAATAGTGTAGCTGCTCTGGAAGACAGCTTGACATTTACTTATAAAACTAAACATACTCTTACCAAATGATTCAGCAATTCTGCCCTTGGTATCTGTCCAAAGGAGTTGAAAAGTCATGTCTATACAAAAGCCTGCTTGTGGATGCTTATAGCAGCTTTATTTACAATTGTCAAAACTTGGAAGTAATCAAGATGTCCTTCAGTAGGTGAATGAATAAACTATTGTACATCCAGACAATGGACTATGATTTAGTGACAAAAAAGAAATTAGCTATCCAGTGTGGGGATTGACTGTGAGAGTAGGGGGCAGGCTGGGTGGAGGGGAGCAAAGGAAGAAAAATCGGGACAACAGTAATAGCATAAATAATAAAATATTTTAAAAGAAATGAGCATCAAGCTATGAAAAGACACAGAGGAATCTTAACTGCATAGTACTAAGTGAAAGAAACATATCAGAGAAGGCTGCATTCTGTATGGTTCCAACTATATGGCGTCCTGGAAAAGGCCAAACTATGGAGACAATAAAAAAAAAATCAGTGATAGTTGGGTGGTGGGGAGAAGTGAATAGGTAGAGCACAGAGGGTTTTTCAGATAGTGAAAATATTCTATATGATTTTATAATGAAGAATATATTTTATTCCATATTTGACTGAACCCATAGACTGTATAGCACCAAGAGTAAACCCTAAGGTAAACTATTGACTTTGTGTAATTATGATGCATCAATGTAGATTCATCCTTGGTGAAAATTATACCAATCTGATTGATAAAGGGGAGGCTATTTATATGTGTGGGTAAAGGGTATATGGGAAATACACCCTTCCCCTCTGTAACATCCTCTTAATTTTGTTGTAAACCATAAACTGCTCTAAGAATTGCCTTTAAAGTAACAGTATTTCTTTTTATTCTGTGTATGTATTATTATCCCTGTATTTACGGATATTGCATGGAAATGTTACACTGGGTGGTTGCAGAAACATTTGACATTTATGATATAAGAACTGGGGAGATTTGTGGAGAACACATTGATACTGTTTGATGAGTTTGAAGGTGACACAGTCATGTGGCCATGGTTTGCGGAAAGATGTCCAGGAAATTACAGGGTTAGGACTCTTAGCAAAGGGAATATGAGGTTCGAACAATAAATTACAGCTCAGGTTTAGGTGCTGGGCTAATGGAAGGTACTTATAGGTAGAGTTATCCAACTTGGGGTGCTGGTGATTGGGTGTGTTTGAACAGTGAACACATTAGGCTGACCCAGAACTCATTAATTTCTATAGGGGACCCCTGAACAATGGTCAGCTTGAAATAACAAAAGGTTGGGAACTTTGGTCCATCAATCAGTGCTACCCAGGATGAAAAAAAAAAATTCAAAAGTCTGATGAGCTTGCAGAATTTGTGAAAGATCAGAGGAAATAGAACATTCGGGGATATCCAACTGCTGCAGGAAAAGATACAGCTGAAACAATAGTTCTACTACTGATAATGTGGGGCAAATATAGTCAAGGCCTGCAATATCCAAAAGTCAAGGAAAGGTAAGGTTTGGGGGGAAAGTGCATAAAAAACAGCATATGATCCTTGCTTAGAACTATCCACAAAAGCTTTAGTTAGAGATTTACAGAGGGTAATACTTCAAATGAGGCTAATACTCCAAATTTTACATCTGTAAAATTTGGTTCCTAGATTAAAGGAATTTCAGCTGCAAAGCTGCAGCAGCACAGGATTACTAAGACTCTTGTGGGTCTCTGTTGGGGATGGAGAAATAGAGAAGGGAAAGAGGTTGGGATCACAGAGAATGTAGGTAATGAATGACATTAGCAGGGAATGGGGAAAGTGATCTGTCCCCAGTTTTGAAAATAGTACAACCTAGGCCTGTATTTCTGTTATCATTCATGGAACATTGCTGAGAGTTTTATTTTAGGGAAAGGTAAGCATGTGAAGAAAATACAAAGGTACAGATTAAATATTTGGGTTTCAATGTGAACAATATAGATATCAATCTGGACATGTGATTCAGGGGCCATCACCTACAAGTGATCACCAGGCAGAGCTCAAGCTTGGGGAGGAACCTGGTCCTCCTAATGCAGCTATCAAGAAGGCAGTTAATTCCATCGGATTTAAAGGACAGAACCCTTCTGCTCCTGCCCCACATGTCCACAGCATTCCATGCAGGAGGAAACTTCCACCTGTACTTCTAACTTTTTCTTTGGTAGTGCCATGAGAGTTTCTGCTTCACTCTTGATCCCTTGGAACAGGAATGTTCGGTAGGTGATCCAGACACATTGTTTGGGCCGCACCTTACTTGGTGAGTTTTTTTGGGTGAAGGAATAGAGAAGATTGACCCCTTCTCTCTCTCTCTCTCTTTTTTTTTTTTTTTTTTTTTTTGGTCACTGCAGTCAAAGTAAGCCTAGAAGGTTGAAGAGTAAGTGGAACCCTAACATTCTTTATTTCTTTTTCCTGCTGTGTCTCTGTAGGAGACCTGACTTTTTAATTTTTTTTAAATTTTTTAAACTATGATTTCCTTCCTTCCTTCCTCTTTCCCTCCCTCCCTCCCTTCCTTCCTCCTTTCCTTCTTTCCCTCCTTTCTTCATTTCCCTCCCTCCCATCCTCCCCCCCCTCTTCCTTGTTGGGAACCACCCTGCCTGGTTTCAGAAGCTGTAACCCCACCATGGCTAAGGCTGAGTGAGCGACCTTCAGACCATAAGCCACTAAGGAGACAAAGCTTATCTCCCTGGCAGGGGCACTGCCTCTGCTCCTTTTACTTCACCCTGCCTGGCCCCCAATGTTTGATCAGTTAGCCAATGACGGGTAAGATTCCTCAAGGGAGGGATGACCTAAGACAGGCACAATCATGGGGGCCCCCAGGGAAAAACTTGGGGGTTACAGAAAATGGACCCTTGCCCCTTGGCTTTGACATAGCCTGAGTCCTCATTCTGTCTGCAAGAAGTCTCCTAATCTCTTGGCTGCCTTACTTCCCCTACCTGACTTAAGCCTGAAACAATGCCAGTCGTTGGTGCCAACCTGTGCTGGAAAGGGTGGGTTCCCTAGGGCGATCAGACCCAAGAAAGAATATGTAAAATCCTGTGAAACCTTTGTTTAAAATGCTCTCAATTAAATGATAAGGGTCCAAGCAGGAAGTGAGTTTGTTCCCCAAAGTTTTATGACCCTTTGGCTATCTGACCCTAACTCAAAATAGGCCCTCTGAGTTCTTTGTATGTTATCTATTGTTTGATCCTTACTGCTTGATAATGATTAATGAGCTTTACCTGTATTCCTTTGCAAAATGAACCCAATAAAAGCCCATTGAGGAAAAGGCTCTTGGCCCTTCTCCTTTGAGAGATCGGCCACCTTTCCTCCCCAAGCAGATCATGTCTTGATAGACTTATTCTCATCTGTGGCAGCCAGGGGGGCCCTGTTGGCAGAGCCCCCCCACTTCCTTCTTTCTTTCCTTCCTTTCTTCCATCCTCACCTGAGGACATTTTTTCTTTGCTTTTAGAGAGGAAGAGAGAGGTAGATACATCACAGTGAGAGAGAAACATTGATTGGTTGTCTTCTGATGCATCAGGAATGGGGATCCAACCCACAAACTAGGTATGTGCTCTGAATGGGAATCAGACTCACAACCTTTTGGTTATGGGATGATTCTCCAACCCACTGAGCAACACTGGCCAGGAGGAGATCTGATTTTTTTTAAATTAAATTTATTGGAGTAACATTGGTTAATAACACTGTATAAGTTCCAGGTGTACAACACTGAAACTTATAACATAGGTGTATAACACAGTATCTGTATGCCTACTGTGTGTTCATCACCCAAGGGCTAATCTCTTTCCATCACCATATATTTGACCCCCATAACCATCTTTTTTCTCCCCATCCACCACCCCCCCAGTGGTAACCATTATTCTGCTATCTGTATCTATGAGTTTGTCTGTTTGTTTTATTTGTTAGTTTTTGTTTTATATCCCATGTCTGAGTGAAGTCATATGGTTCTTGTTCTTTTCTATTTGACTTATTTCACTTAACATGGTACTATCACAATCCATCTATGTTGTCACAAATGGCGTACTTCATTTTTTTATGTCCAGTAACATTCATTGTATGTGTGTACATCATCTTCTTTATCCAGTCATTGGTCAGTGTACAGTCAGGTTGTTTTCATGTCTTTGCTATTGTGAATAACATTGCAATAAACATAGGAGTGCATATATCTCTTTATGAATAAGAGTTTTCAAAAATTTCAGGTAGATACCCAGAAAAAAAGGATTGCTAAGTAATACAGCAGCTCTCTTCTTAATTTTTCTTCATTTTGGAAATTTCATGCTGTTTTCCATAGTGACTGCACAAATTTATATTCCCACCAGCAGTGTGTGAGTGTTTTCTTTTCTCCACATCCTCTCTGACGCTCATTCTGTCTTTTCTCATTAATATTAGTCATTCTAAAAGATGTGAGGTAGTATGTCATGTGGCTTTGACTTGCATTCCCCTTTTACTTTGTGGTTACCTTTAGGTTTATGGGTTTTTTAAAAAAGTCTCATAGATACAATAATCCTTTTTCTTCTGATTGCATTTTATCATCATTCACCTGTGCAATTTCAGTCCTTTTCTTCTTCCCCTTTTATGTTTTTGTTGTCACAATTTTCCTTTTTATGCTGTGCATATGTTCCCAAATTATAGAAGTTACAGTCTTTTAAAAATGCCTTTTTCTTTCTTAGCCTTTATGTTATAATTAAGTGTTTAAAACCCTATTCTGAAATGGAGTTGCAATTTCCTGCTTCTGCCTGTCATCCTACTCATAGTATTGTATAATTTTATCTTTTTGTTTCAGGTAGAAGAGCTCCTTTCAACATTTCTTGTAATGTAGGTCTGGTGGTGGTAAACTCCCATAGCTTTTGTTTGTCTGAAATTAAAAGCCTTTATTTCTCCTTCATATCTAAACAGTGGCTTTGCGGATATTTTATTTTCGTGGTTTCTCTCTTTCATTATTTCAGTATTTTGTTGCCCTCTCTCCTACCTTGTAATGTTCCTGCTGAAAATACTATGATAATCTAATGGGGTTTACTTAATAGGTTTTTTTTCCTTAGCAGGCTGCCTTGAGAATTCTTGTCATTAACGTTTTACACTTTTAATATAATGTGTCTTGTGTAGGTCTTTTTGCATTGAGATGATTAAGTGTTCTATTAGTTTCTTGAATTCCAAGGTCCAGCTTTTTCATAGGGTTTCTTGACTAGTCTCTCTGTTCCTTTCTCCCTCTCCTTTCCTTTTAGCATGCCCATTATTCTTACGTTGTCCTTTCTAATGGAGTCAGATTGTTCTCATGGGGTGTTTTCTTTCTTTTTTTTTTAAATTCCTTTTTCCCTCCTGTTCCATCTGAGTCATTTCTCAACTTCTATCATTGAGTTAACTAATTCTCTCTTCCATCTGGTCTGGTCTGTTTCTAATGCTCTCTAATACCCTCATCTCATTTAGTGTATCTTCATTTCCAGAATTTCTGAGTTTTCTTGTATCTCATTGATTTTTTTTTTCATAACTGACATCATGAGTTCTCTGTCATGTAAATCACATTCCTTCATGTCTTTGAGTTTGGTTTCAGGAGACTTTTCTTTTCTTTTCTTTTCTCTTCTTTTTTTTCCCTAAGCTACCTTGTTACCTCACTTATTTATTGTACTTGATAGATTATTTCTCTGCCTGAGCATTTGAAGTACTTAACTCTTCTTTTTTGGGTAATGTTTTGCTTTCAACAATCCATCAAGTTGGTAAGTAGAGGTTTCTCTTTTGTTTCCAAGTAGATGGTACTATAGCACAAATTTTTATTTTCTCTTACCAGTTCTAGTGGTACTTTCATGATCTCTGTAGGATAGTGACAACTTAGTCATGGAAAATGTCCTATATTCCACAAGGAGGAGAGCATCCCCTCTGTAATCAGGCTTTGCAGGTTTCATGGTGGTATGTGGTTGACAATGGGGCTCTGGGTTGCTAAATTCTCTGCACTGCTTCTTTGTAATCAGAGGTTAGCAGCCATGTCTGCTACCTGAGGCATCTCCACTGTTTCTACTGGGTTCTGTGTGGTGGGGGGAGGTGGATTTGTTAGTCTGTGACTTTGACTTCTTGCTATTTATGGTGGCTTCTAGCTCATGGGTACCACATTGCTATACCATGTCTCCTCCCTGTCACCTGGTTACATGCAGTGGGTTCAGTCACTCTGGCCAGAATGTTGTTTTTGCCCGTATGGTCCTCTGGGCTGTCATGTGAGGCTTCAATCCAACTCCTTTCTCCCTACTATGTCAGTTAGGGCCATGGCATATGTCTGACTGCATCTGCAGCCCCTGTCTCTGTCCTTCACTCCCTCCTGCCTCCTTTGCTCCTTCTGATATGCCTGCCTTCAGATGCCTCAATGCATGGATCTCTCAGACACGTTTGTATGATGAGCAGGGAATTCTGTGTTCAATTATATTGTCTGACTTGTTATAACTTTAAGAGGAGAAACTGAGGCATCTTCTCACTCTGCCATGATACTGATGTCACTCTGAAATATCCCTTCTTAAAACAGGCTGAATTTTTACAGACATCCTCCAAGAAAAGAAACAGGTATGTTGTGTTCTGCAGATCAGGCCTTACCCCAAGCAGGTGTATCTGAATGTGGTATCCTCTGCCTCTTTGTAGATTTGGGGTGAAGTCTAAGCCACATCCTCAAACACAGTTCACCCAAAGCCTTATATTTTGGGTATGACTGTGTTTTTCTTCAGCTATTTGTGTTGTGTATGTTCTCCTTTGGTGAAGATAGTGGAAGGAGGAGCTCTGAGCTTAGGTTGCTGAATCTTTAACAGAACAATGCCATTTTTTACATGGAGATAAATCTAGCTGCATGGGTAGATTTTGAAGGAATCCAATACTGTTTAATATTAAGTTGCTGACAACCAACTTTTTCTGCTTTTTATAAATTCAATATTTTTCAAGATTGTGGTGTTTTAACAGACAAGGTTTAAGTAGAGTTATGAAAACATTTTTGTTTTAAAAAATTACTTTATCATTTAGAACTTCATATTGCTTATAGTCCCTCAAGTTTGAATTTTAAGTGTACTGAAGAACTATTCTTTTAGCAAGGATACTAAGAATGATTCAATATCCTTAATTATCGTTTACTAGTTTTGTTTAGGAATATGGAAACCTGGAAGAGTCTTTCTAACAGCCATTATAATACAATGTTTTCTCTTACAGCTTTAAATTAAATTTCTAGGTGCCAATAATATTTTGAGAAGGAATTTTTCTCCTACCTATTGTCTTAGTCTATCTTAGCTGCTATAACAAAAATGCCACTAACTGGTAGGTTAAACAACATTTATTTCTCACAATTTTGGAGGCTGGGAAGTCAAAATCAAGGAGCCAACAGATTTGGTTTCTGGTGAGGACCCACTTCCTGGTTCATAGACAGCTGTCTTCTAACTATGTCTTCACATGGTGGAAGGGGTCAGAGAGCTCTCTGGGGCTTCTTTTATAAGGGCACTAATCTCATTCATTAGGGTCTTATCCTCACGACCTAATCACCTCCCAAAGCTCCCACCTCCAACTACCATTATTTTGGGGATTAGGTTTCAACACATAAATTTCAGGGGAAAGCAAATATTCAGCTAGAACTTAGAAAAGAGAATGGGTTATTTAAATACTTGGATCTTCTTACTGAATAATATAATTATTATTGTTTGCACATACACACTTAGCTTAGTTAACAAAGAAACATTCTTGGATCTACATATGCTGTAATGACATAAAAAAGATGCTGCCCTGACCTATGTGGTTCAGTTGGTTGGGTGTCATCCTGCAAAGCCAAAGGTCAGTAGTTCAATTCCCCATCAGGGAATATGTCTGGGATGCATGTTCGGTCCCTGGCTGGAGTGATATAAGAGGCAACCAATTGATGTTTCTTTCTCACATCAATGTTTCTCTCTCATATCAATGTTTCTTCTTTTTCCCTCCCTTCCCCTCTCTCTAAAAATAAATATTTTTTTAAAAAAATAATACCATTGTAAACTCTATCTTGCTTAGTGAATTTCTTGTTTTATTTTTTCCACAGTAATGCAGGACATTTTTACAAAAATAAAATAACATTGTCTTTTGGCATTACTTAGTTTTTGCTAGTCTGGATTAAAATGAATAGGTAACTACCTACCATTGATTTAAAATTCATTTGCAGGATACCTTAGCAGGGGGTGTATACTGTATGTTTGTACGTGCATATACCAAGTTACATAGTCTTCCAAGACTCCTAGGGTAGTTTTAAATTTCTAATTTAAAAGTTAAACTGTAGATATGACATAACCACCAGAAAATGACAGTTCAAAGTAAATTGAATTTCCTCTTCACAGGTGATATGGGACTTTAACTCTTCTGGCCACAGGGCAAGATTTGCATTTTTATCTGAGACCTATATTGTTTGTCCGGAATTTCTTATCTAATTTGATTGCCTCAAGGATAAACAAACTTCATGCTTAAGGAATGTTGTGAGCATATCTATAAATTATTAAAGTTTCAAAGTGTAGAGACCCTGCAAAAATATGGGAATGGATTAGGCGACAGTGAGGCTTAAAATTTTATTTCTGAAAAATGGTATTTCCTAGTCTTCGTGCAAATTTCCTCACTTAGGCTTCCTGAGATCATTTCCTAAATAAGCCAACAGCACCTGAGTCCTTGTCTGGGGCTCTGCTTTTAAGGAACCCACACTGAGATTTCTGCAACAAAGGCTGCCTCAAAGGCTACAATTTGAATAGATTTAGAAGGAACTAAGAGGTATTTCTGTCAAAACCTGATGGCTGTTTACATACTTCATTTCAGAAAAATATTTCCAAGTTTGTTCCTTGTTGGGAGCTCTGCCTTCTCTTTCCCTGTGCGCCCCACCTCACTGGAGAAAAATGTAGAGAATAGGCACAGGCGAGGGACAAGTCGCCTTTCTTTGTTAATTCATGTAAAAAAATTTACAATATAACAGAAGTGACAGGGCCAAATATCTTTTAGCTAATGAGGTTGGGGTTTGTAAGCCGTGGAAATTATATTTTAAGAGGAATGTGAATTTACCATGTGGACCCTTAACAGGAGATCAAAGAAAATGATTTTATCAAGTCTTTGGTTGCAGGGAGTTTACATGAAAACAAGCTGCATCTTGGAGTGGCAGTTCTCCATCTCATCCTCCCTGTCCTTGGCTCTGGAGCTCACACTTCTTTTCCTCTCTGAAACCTTCATCCTGGGCAGGTGGGAGGCTGCAGCCATTGTGGCCAGCCTGCAGCTACCCTGCCCTGTGAAGAGCCAACAGAAATTGAACAAAATAAAGAGCCAATGAGTGAAAATTTTCTCACAACTGACCAATATGTGCAAGACAGAAGAGAGGACCAATAAATCTTGTTATTTCTTTTCTTTTTAAACAAAGAAAATGAAGACATATTTAACATATAACATTTATTGTTTCTTGAAAAGGTGCCCTCTACAGAGAGAGAGAGAGAGAGAGAGAGAGAGAGAGAGAGAGAGAGAGAGAGAGAAGAAAGAAAGAAAGAAAGAAAGAAAGAAAGAAAGAAAGAAAGAAAGAAAGAAAGGAAGGAAGGAAGAAAGGAAGGAAGAAAGGAAGGAAGAAAGGAAGGAAGAAAGGAAGACGAAAGAAGGAAAGAAAGGAAGAGGAAAGAAGGAAAGAAAAAAAAAATGCTGTGTGGATAGAAGGTTGGGGACAGAAGAGAGAGAAGAGGCTGAATTAGGAATTGAAGGATATCTGTCTGAGACCTTCCTCATTCCTGAGGCTGCAGCTGTGAGGCCATCGTCCTTTTCTGGCATTAGGATGACCTGGCTGGGTCACAGGCACAATGTCAGACTTGCCTTTCTCCAGGTTTGTACAGCTTTGTGACTCTTCAAGGAAGAAATGGTTAAATAAAAAGTGGGGTCCAGTATGTGGAGCAAGGCCAACCAGTGGTATCCAAGGCAAGTGGAAGGGGATTCCCCACCTCTCTGGTAATCACTGGATGGGGTCCTACTTTTGTGCTCCTGGGCGCCGCGGATCAGCAGTCCCAAGATAAGACCTCACCTGGGAAAACAGGGAGGTCTGTACCCCAATTTCTCTCCTCAGAGTACGGCTGGCATACACCCTGCTTGGTAGAAGGAGGAAAAGATCATGATACAGGCCACACTTGTTTCTGTGCATGAGTTGTTTAAAAAAATTATACAAACCCTCTCATTTTCACTAGCTTGAGGTGACTTTTATTTAACCTTGCCACCCTAACAAAGAACACAGAAAGAACTTAGGGGTTGTATGTTGTGTTCATGGCCCTAGGTCCCAGAGGTTTTGACTCTACAGAGGTTGTAAAGAAAAAACTGCGTATAGGGCAGTGAATTTCTTTGGGACTTAATACTGTTCAAGTGTTCATTATGTAATTTAACTTTCTTGTGAAATTTTTAAACTCTCATGTCTTTGTGAGAATATTTTAATGTGAGGGGTTCATATTACTCAAATTAGGGACATTTTTTATACTAACATGAATTAGGGGGTAGGGGAAGCTGAGATATGTTGAAAGATATTTAAAATTTTCAAGAATTCATGTGGGCACGCAGGCATTCAAACTGGGGCAGCACCAAACGGAAAATGTTTAGGAGCTCTCCACCAGCAAGAGATGGAGAGAAACTTTCAAAAATGTAGGGGTGAAGCAAGGAAATGATCTGATTGGCTGTAACTTAAGTGGTTGCCTTACTTAGGAAAGCCTAATTGGCTGCTTTTGACTAGTCTTTCTTAAATTTCATTTTCTTGGCTCTGAGTGCAGGGGACTCTGGCTTAGGTTTGGTTTGCTGGCACGGCATCCGGGCCAGGCCGGAGAGCCGCCCACCTAACCGCTGCTCACTTCATCACTTTAACAGATGGGTTCATGGTGAGATTGAAAGTACAGTAAGGGGTGAGTTTTTAGTTGAATGCATTGTGTGGCCCCCAAGTAAACTAAATCACAGCCCTGTCCTGGCCCATTTCAGAAACTTTGGGGGACAAAATATGAAACTCCCATCTCATTCATCTCAGAGAGGAATAAATATCAGGAGAGAGACCTGATGAATGAGGCAACAGGATCTTCCTCTAACCCAGGGCCTGTGGTGACTTAAGTATTTTCGATTAAGCTCAGTGGTGGAGAGAGAACAATAACTCAGCATGATGGGGCTATAGGGAGTGGGGAAGAGGAACTCTCAGCATCTCTCCTTCCCCAGGAAATCGTCCCTTCTCCATTCTCTGAGCCTGCAGTCTCCACTATCCTGTCCAAGGACAAGGTGCTCTCAAAACGTGGGTGAGATACTGAAACACAGTCTATGAGTTTTGACTGGTCACATTCACCAGTGGGTGGGATTACTATGCTACACAAGGTCACCTTGGCTGAGAGGCTCCTCTGCAGGTTTTTCCTCCCCTGGCGCTGAATGGGCAAGCTGAGGCGGGGCACCCTCACTGCAATGGGCTGGCCCATCCTGTTTTTCTCTTTGCTTTTCTTTCACCTGCATGTTGCATCTTGCAGCAAGAAACTGTGACTCAGTTGACAGTAGGTGTTAAGACTGGGATTAAAGGACAATCAAGAATTCTTCTTTGGACCTTGTGCCTAAGTTTTAGATTCCAGCCCAACTTCGTCAGAGAACCTGACATTAATAGATATGGTCACCAGCTAATAAAACCGTGCCTTCATTTTTAATTGGTATTTTTCCTTGTGTGAACATCCCTGTTAGGAATCTCACAAAGCTCAGTTGTTATTGACAGCACAAGATTTGGAAAGTTGGAAAATTAGGCTGTTAGGATGACCAACTGTCCTGGTTTGCCTATGACTGAGGAGTGTCTTGGGATACTTTTGGGACTTTTGAGTGCTAAAACCTGGAAAGTCCCTGACAAACCAAAATGAGGTCATCACCCTAGCTGAAATGCATCTTCTGGCCATCAAATCCTCCATGTAAATTTGATTCTTACTCTCTTTGCATCCTTGGGTACGTTACTAACTCTCGCTGAACCTTAAATCCCTCATCTGTGGAAGGATTTTATGAATATTAAATTAGACTAAATTAAGTTTCTTAGGTAACAAATTAGTCCTTAGTAGATAACAAATTGATGTGTATTTCTATTTCGTCTTTTTATTTTTATTGGTACAGCAGAATGTAAAACGATATTTTGAGAAGAAAACACAAACTAGAAGAATTGAAATACTTTTCTGGGTGAAAGAATGGGAGGAGTTTCCTCAGCTTTTTTCTCTTCTCAGCTGTCCATTCTAATGTTAAGCAGCATCATGACTGGACTATGGAATAGAGAATGCGTCCCACTTCTGGGATAAAGCCAGGGGCCACTGGTACAAAAGGCTGACTGTGGGGGGCTATGCAGGGAAGGGAACAAGTACAATGGGATGAGCAAGGGAATGGGATTTGTGGGAACCGGTTGCAAAGGGCGCTGCAACTGCTCAGCTCCAGCAGATTGTGGCCACAAGGAAAAGAAGGCCCAGTATGCTGGAGCTTATCAGTTTTTTTTTTTTTTCCTAGAGAAGTTGTGTGTATTGTTTTTATAAGAAATATACTTATTTGAATATGTTGACATCAAATCTAGGACTTTCAAAAACAATGTAAGAATCTATCAAAATATTTTATGGGCCATTAATCCTTTCACTGAGTTGCTGTCTTGCCTAAGATAGTGAAATTGGGTGTCATAATAAAACAACACAAGAAAGTTTATTCTACTTGAATGGACTACTCATCATTATTAAAAGAAACCAAAGTAATTAAATGATGAACTCTTCCCCTGCGCCCCCCCCCCCAAAAGACAGAATGTTGCCAGGTTTGAAATTTGCGCTATCTTGCAAATTTTACAACCTAAGTCTAGACTTGTGAGGTCGCACAATTATAAAAGTAGAACCTACTACCAACACTTCATGAAGTGCTTGCAAGCATTAGCTGACAGATTTCAAAACAGTTTGAATATTAGTCATCTCAGATATGCCTGCCAAAAAGGGCAGAGTGTTAGAGAACATCTGCAGCCCGCATAAATACCCCGCTGAGTTCAACCCAGAGAGGAAATAGCTTCTAAAGCTGCAGAAGGCAAAGGAGCTGAAACAGCAGAGTTTACATGGAGAGTGCCTGATAGACTCTCTCTGTGGGCGAGCCTGCCATTGAGGAGCTAGTTAGCTCCCAGTACGTCACATGTTTGACCTCTAGCGTTTGGTGACAAGACCCTTTGAAGAATATTTGGACTCATCCTACTCAATGAATCACTTATACTGTATAAACTGAATATTAATTGTGTCAAGTATGGAGATACTAGATGATTAATACTCTGGAATTATAATAATTCTGTAGAATTACGAAAACCTCACTCAATCTTGGGATGTATCTAATTGCACTGTAGGACCAGTAAGGCCAACGAGTCATAACAATTATTAAGAAAGCATCAGGGCCCATGGAGAATTGTCTTGAACTTTTTAAAAAAGCATAAAAGTAAGAATTCAAACAGAACCAGCCCGCCACATCTGAAGAATTGCGACTGTTAAGGTCTGAGCCCTGTAATTCTGGAGCTTTCCTTGAGGGTGGAAGGCTCTTCCTCAGGGAAGCATGCTGTTTGCACAGGATGGGGGAGGATGTCCTGCACTGCAGGCTGCTGTGGCCCCTGAATGTCTGAGCCCGAAGCTCCACAGAGAAAAACTCAGATATGTGGCTCCTGAGGACAGCTGTATACGTGGTTTCTTTTGTTTTTTGACTTAATGTATCCAAACAGCACAGCTGTAGAGATGGAGACAATTTCTTTTTGTCTTTTTGCTTTCATTTATTCATGCTAAAAGAACACTTGAATCAGAGTTTAAATGATGCTCTTGTGACTACCTGTTATATAAACTCAAACAAAGAGGAAGTCGTATGCTAAACTGTTTCTCACTTTTTGATTTAAAAACAAAAATCCCTATAAAATCATTTTAGCTCAAACTAGAGCTATCGACCCCCATCACATTGGCAGGCTTTGTGTGGTTGGGGAGGAAAAATCTCGCCTGTGAGAGAGGTTATAATTCAGGAATTGGCTTTTTGCACTTAGAAATGTTGCTGATGTCAGGTGATTTGTTTTATTATCTACAATTCACCAGTTATGCAGCTAAAGGAGGCTTGTTTGAATCAAGAAGATCCTGCCTGACTGAAGATTGCAGAATCACTGCTTAGAGGCTTGTCCCGCTTGGAATGTAATTTCGTGAAGGTAATTATTTTAAGACAGTGAGAGCCACGGTGAAACTGCACTGGAGTTTGAAAAGTGACAGGGCTGCTTTAAGGGAGAAACAGGAAGTTGAAATGAGAAGCCGCCGTGAGAACACCAAGCCAGGCAGAATGCTCTAAGTGGCAACTTAAGTGGCAGTGTGTACTTTGAAATCCTCAGGCAGCCGGGCTGTCATAGGGACATCTGACGAAATAGCCCTTTCGGGTGGATAGCCCTTTAGGGTTTTATCTAAAGACTCCTGAGGAGCTGGGGATGGAGAGGCAGCAGAGACTCCTGGCAGGGAAGGATGAGTATCAGTTTCAACACCAGGGAGCAGTGGAGCTGCTGGTCTTCAATTTCCTGCTCATCCTTACCATTTTGACCATCTGGTTATTTAAAAATCATCGCTTTCGCTTCTTGCACGAGACTGGAGGAGCGATGGTGTATGGTGAGTGCAGACATTGCAGGGTTGCTGGGAAACTTGTTGCTTGGGAAACTAGAGACTCGTGCTCAGATGGCAAAGTACCGAAACTGGAGAAAATGTGCCAACTGAGAATTCATTAGGTTCGTGAAAGGTGCTGCAGCAAGATGAACGCTCATTTCTTTGCAGGTGAGCTGCAGAAAGTTGCCTTGTCACCCCATAAATGTCACTGTCATGTTCTTAGGCAGACATCTCAAGTCTGTTGACAGCTGCAGGGGTGTCATCATGTGAGGAGTCAGACCAGAGCTGTTTGTGATGATAGAAACTGGGAAGGATGTTTGCGGTCACAAGAGGGACCCAGGACATTAGAAAGTTCTAGGAGTCCAGCTGGTGTGGCTCAGTGAATTGAGTGCTGGCCTGCAAACCCAAGGGTCACTGATCTGATTCCCAGTCAGGGCACACACCTGGGTTGCTGGCCAGGTCCCCAGTAGGGGGCGTGCAAGAGGCAACCACACATTGATGTTTCCCCCTCTCTCTCCCTCCCTTCCCTCTCTCTAAAAATGAATAAAATACAAGTCTAAAGAAACGAAAGTTCTAAAAGTAACATCACAAAAATGTCAGAAGTAAATCCTCTTAAGTCAACTAATTTTCAAGAAGAAAACTTGCAGACATGTACCCTACCCCTCCTACTGGAATAATTGTCTCCAAATCCATTTTAATTATAAGAGCAATGTTTTAACTTCTAATATACAAGAGATTCTTTCTGCAGTCGTTTTATTTCTTGGCCTGATTTTAGACTTTCTAATTTGTAATTACTGTCATTATTAGTATTAATTTGCTACATATCTTTTTGGGGTGTGTGTGAAAATGCATTTGTTTAGCATTTTTAACTCTCTAAGTGTTGCTCTACCTGTGTAATTTATAATGTCATTCCTTTCAGAATTAAATGTGACAGAGATTATCCAGGCCATACCCTCATCTTTTAAAGTAAAATCCAAGACACCAGTGGTTTAAAAAATGATCTTATTGATGAAATAGTTCACTTTACCACTTTTATCTCAGCCTGATAATGAATAGGAACTTTGAATACAAGGGAAACAGGTGAAGCACTGCTATAATTCATAGCAAAGAATATGGTTTTACTATATTTTACTTCTCTCATTTTGGAAGCCCTGAAGCCTTCAAATATGGCTGAGGTCCCAGGAAGGGGATCAATGCTCATTTTATGTGCTAACCACATGATGTTCAGATGATAACAATGTATAGTCGTGAGTGGAGACCGACCGTAAGAACTGCCTTGCCTGTCTGGATCCCACTGTGAGACACTTGAGCAGGCGCAGAAATTCTGGGCTAAGCAGTGTAATTCCTTTCAGGAGACTGATAAGCTGACTCATTCAGAGTGTAGAGTTAAATTTCTTTGTATTTAGGGTCTTAAATCACATAACAAAACTCTCACCTGAGGTGGGAAAAATCACAGTGAGGTTGTAGAGAAATAATCAAAGAGAAAGGAAGTGATGTTGTCAGATGTCAAGCCAGGGGCTCCAGTTACTTGCCCTTCTCCATCATCAGTGGTCCACGATCTTTCTCTGGAGTTGGCTAATAAATAATGAGGACATGGGATATAATCCGAGAAGCCAGAAACAACGTAATTCTTGGCATTAAATTAAAGGACTATATATGGTTTAGCAAAACAATGCGGATTTTAAAATGACAAATCATTATTAGAGGCAAGGATTCCTTTGTAGCCCTACATTTGAGTGAACCAATTTCAACTTATCTGTTATGTTGGCCAAAGAGTCTGTTACATTTTTTCCATAAAATAAAAGACACATTTCATTTTCACCAATAACTTTATTAACTTGGATGTTTTGAGTATGTCAGCTGTCTCCTACTATTGGCTTCTAGTGGGTAGAGGCCAGGGATGCTGCTAAACATCTTCCAATGCATAAGACAAAGAATTATTCAGCCAGAATGTCAGTAGTACCAAGAAATTTCACAAACCACTTTTGACATGTTCAATCAGTCACAGCACCTTCTCCACACACTGCACAAATCCCCCCCCCCTTTTTTTTTTTTTTTTTTTTTGCTTTTCAGGTGTGTTTTCACCTTTCTTGAAAAAATAAAGCATAATATGCCAAAGATGTTGCATATCTTCTTCCATTTTTCAATATTAAAATGGCTGCACAAAGTTCACCAATTTAATAAGTTGTTTTTTTTAATGCACGCTGATATGACAGCTATCACAGTGCAGTCTAACAGAATTGTTTTGAGTGAAGTTAAAAACAACCAAGTGCTACTAGACCCATCATACGGAAAAAAACTAATGGACTTTTTGGCCAACCCAATATGCTAGCGATTCTGTTGTGTAAAACTTTTGGTTAAATTTAGAGACTTACTAAAATTAAAATATACTTAGTACAATAAATAAGTGTAACTTTTATTTTGAACCTGAAAATTTTCAGATTACCTTTAACCCTCAAAAACTGCATGGCATACTTTAAGTTGTGGTTGAAGTTACAAAATATTAGCATATTGCACAATATTTGAAATAGCATTTCTCTAAATTGATATTATTAAGGGAGTTTAGGCTTCAAGTTTATGAGAGTTAGATTAAGTTGAGCTGTCTGATTTTTATCTTTTCACAATTTTTTCTTTCACGATTTTTTAATGTGAAAGTTATTGAAAGCAGTTTCTGAAATAGTGCAATGTAAAAGGATCATAAAATAGTGAGGACATTACTATTCCACTTCTCAAATTTTGATTAGTCTTGAGTTGTCTTGAACTGCATTAATCAATGAAAAGACTTTTATTTTAGTGTTGTTTAATATTTTTTGTTGGCATAGAGTTGAAGTTGTTGGAAGTTAAGGGGCTCTTAGAGGTTATCTTCGCCAGCCCTCTCATTATACAGAGGAAGAAACTGAATCTCAAAGAAGTAAAGTAACTTCCCATAAACTGAGTAACTACTCATGCCAGGGGTCCTGTGCTTTTACTCATCCACCTGTCTAATGAGTTCATGTTCATCTTAAAAGAGCTCTCACTAATAGTCTCTGAAAACAGTCCATATGGATGGCATTAGTGGCTTCTCATATTTCTTCCCTAGGGATGATCTAAATGTTATATCTCAAGTGTTTATTAGGGAGTTTGTGTCAGTGACGTAATAAAGTAGTCTGAAACTACAATAGTGGGATGAGATAGGACTTTCTAATAAACACTTCTAAATGACACAGGGAAAGGAGATCCCAGGTGAATAAATTGCTCAGTAGCTATACACAAGTTTGAAATTCATAAAGTGGGAAGTAGCCTTAGAGAGAGCATAAGTCCAACATCCTCATTTCAGGGAGAGAAAGTGCAACTTATAGAGGTGAAGGTTATGTAATTAATTAGCTGCTGAGCTGGGATTCAACCTCCCATCTCTTGGAGATGCCAAAGGTATTTTAAAATAAGTCAGTTCTCTCAATGATCATTCTGGGACCAGCTGTCTGTGAGATCCAGATGCATCCTCATATTGTTTATGCTTTCAGGATTAGTCAGACAGATTCTATTTTCTAGGAAGTCCAAGAGTAAAATTTCAGAATAAGACTAGATAAAACCCTTTATCATCAAGATGAAACTCGTGGTTCTTGCTGGAGTCCTACCAGGATCCTGAGGATAATTGATGGGGAAGAAAAGAGACAAAATTATGGTGAAAATTTAAACCTGAAAACATTTTTTTTAAGGAGATGCACATTTGAGAGTGAAGTGTACCTCAGTCATCTGCATCCTACACATAGATATATATAATGAATCATCTTCTAAGATTTTGCAATTATGTACCTAATGCTTACCAAAGAATCCAGCTAATAGTTCCTCTACTGGGCCGAATACTGCTCCTGCCCTCATCGCCTTTTTGTATACGTGTCATCTTCCTCTGTGTCAGGAACCATAAGTATTCTTCTAAAACACTGAATTTTCTGTAATACCGCAGCCCAGTCTGCCCCTGTCTTCCTGCTGGTATTCTGTTGATATGTTTCAAATACCCTTCAGAAGATGTAATAGATATTGATGCACTTTATCAGTATGCTGGAGAGTTCAGTTAAAGCACTCTAGGGAGAGGGGCTTAGGAAATGTGCAGTTAAAGTAAAATGAGAGAAAAAGTGATCATTTAACTGCTTTTTTACTTATTGTTAGAAATAATTTCCAACCTCTTAAACTCAAAACATGTGTTGTTTAATTTGACTCTGTTCTTTGGAGATAAATCTGTTACTCCAAATACAAATAATCCTCTCTATGAATAATAGCTTTTCTCTTGATATTAAGGGCCACAGGAGGTTTTTAAAAATTGGTGGCAACATTCTCATAATATTTTTGCCTCACCAGGAATGCAATGGATAATTGAGTCTCATGATGTTCTATGGCTCTCATTATTTCAGAATCGAAGGATTAGAATGTATAACTGATTTAAAATATACATCATGGTGATATTCACTTAAATTGGACTAAAAGCTTAAATGACTATTAATGGTCAAAGTATTGATTGGCAACAGCTGGTGCACTTAGCACTGCTCATGCAGGGCCCTGTATCCCCTGCTCTTGTCCCTAAAAGAAAAATTGCTCATTTCCTGATACATTAAGAGTTCCATTACACATCACTGGGGCTCCCATATTTTATAGGACATTCACAATGTCATGTGCTTGAGGGCTGGGATCTGCACGTAGGGACAGAGCAATGGGAACCTCTTAGAATTCTACCTTTCAGTTCATGGCCTTCCAATATATGACATGGACTCTGACTTTCTGTGGAAATTTTGCTCATTATTTAGTGGGCAGAAATGAAAATTTACGCCACAAAGTTTAGATTTTTAATTCCTTAAACTATGTCGTGTTAAACTATTAAATTATATCTGATCCTTAAGAATATACTTACCAGTTTAATAGGGACAGTGTAGTTCATTCAGCAGCGTGTTTTCAAGATTTAAAGAAAATACAGTCACGTAGTGAATTGGCAAGGTTTTAAAAGCTATCTTTCTTTTTTAAAAATTGGTAAGACATCAATTTCATCTCGGCACTGCTTAGACGCCCCCAGGACAAAATCGGGCTGTTGGATGTGGTGTCACTCTCCCCTGCTGACTCATTTTCCCTGCCCCAGTGGAGCCCCGCCTCCCTTGACCAACAGGCCTTCAGGATGGGCTTAGGCTACACCCAGCCCTTTCCGCTGTCTGGATGGTCCTCCCCCAGGTGTTTTACAAGTTCAAATGTGCATGCTTTATGGAGGAAGTATTGGATCCTCTGTTGGGAATTTGAGCTTTTAAATCCTGATGATTTTTTTTTTCTGTAGCTAGATGCATTACTTCAGGCTAGTGACTTAGCCACTGGCCTTACTTACCTTGTCTGTAAAATGAGGAAGAAAGGAAATAGGTATCATTAAGTTCCCTTGCAGCTCCAAAGTCTTTCAAAATTTACACCAGGACTGACTTCAGCCCGCAGGCATCCCTCAGCCACTCCAACCCAAACCAGTTTCCTCCCAGAACCCCATCAGCATGTGATTCTGGGTCCTTCTTCCCAGACAAGAGTTTAGCTGGTGTTGCTTAACCACCCTCAATTCTTCTGGTCCAGCTCTGATTCTGTAGTGGGCCTTCAGTTAATCTCAGTTCTCAGTGAGGTGAAGAGAGGAAGTTACACCACCGTGCAGATTCAGGGCGTGGTGGAGACTGTCATATGAAAATCACTGAGCCCTGACACCAGTGGCTCAGTTGGTTGGGCGTTGTCTGCAAAGGAAAGGGCTCTGCACAAATTCAATTTCCTGGTCAATTCTCGGTCAGGGCATATGCCTGTGTTGCTGGTTTGGTCCCGGGTCAGGGTACATAGGTGAGGCAAACGATTGATGTTTCTCTCCCTCTCTTTCTCCCTCCCTTCCTCTCTCTTTAAAAATAAATAAAGAAAATATTTTTTTTAAAAATGGCTAAAAAGTCAATTAAAAAAAAGTCCTGGTGACTTTGCTTTCATTTGAAGGGCTCTGCAGGAAAGATAAATAGGATTAAGAGCCTGATGAACTAAATGTGCTCTCCTTTTTTGGCATAAAAAGATTGATTTAAAGGAGTTTCAGAGATGAAGGCAAGACTTTCCATGCTGTAAAGTGTTAGCCAAAGATTAAAGAAGTGAAAAAGTCAAAGGCATGTTACTCTCAGTACATTTTCAGAAGTTAATTTTAAGAAAATGAACTCCTACATATTCTGCTATGCTTCTGAATCCCTAAGGAGCTACAGAGGAAGGAAGCCCTTTGAGCAAAGGACTATGGGATCTCAAAGGATTCGCTCTGAGTTCTACAATGGGAGGACTCTGCACATCAAGAAAATAGAATTTATGATTCAAACTACTTACAGATAGAAAATATATTCTGAATTTAATTCAAACTGTGTGGTTGGTGAAATGGAGACATAAAGAACTAACATCTGCTAAACATCTATTCTATCAAAATGATATATAATAATAGTAACAGTAGCTAACAGATAGCATTTATAATGTGAACTATGCTGTCAGAAGTGCTCTATGTATGTTAACTTATTTAATCCTCGCAAAACCACTCTTATGTGGGGAAACTGCGGCACCAAAAAATGAAGTGACTTGCCTCAGGTCACACAGATCTAAATGCTCCAGCTGGGACTCCAACCTTGGCATTTGGCTCTATGCAGCCACCAGGTATCACAAACCTGGCTGTGGTTACAGATGCATGGGTGTTGGTGGGTGGGGGGGATATTATTATTTTCACATTACAAATGAGGAAGCTGACACTCAGAGACAAAAAAGTAACTTGCTGGTAACCACTGGGACCATAAAACCCATGTTCTTTCACCTGTATCCCACGTCTAGCCCGAGAAGTTGCTGTCATTTAATAAGTGCTGACTTTTCGCCAGGTACTTCCAGAAGAAAGATATTGAGATATCTAATAACTGCATACACACATTATTAATGTTATCTCACTATCTTTACTACATCCATGCAAAGTATGCAGGATGATCTTTAGTTTGCATGTGAGGACATAGAAAGTCAGAAAATTTATGGCTTGGCCAAAGTTGCAGAGAATAACAGGCAAGAACACCATTTTTGAAAGCTAGTGTTCTCAAATTTTGGCCACAGTTGTCCTCTCATCGACATCTGCTCTTAATATGTAGCTGTCTCATGAAGTCAGGAATAGGGAAAGGCTGGGGAGAGGAGGTGGGTAGTTAAGTTTTTCTTTCATCCTGAAGCTTCAGTAATGTTATGCTGTCCATACCGATAAGCCCAGCATGGGAAAGACAGTGCAAGCACAACCATGCCAAGTGACTGGGTTGAAACGTCCCAGGGAGAGTGATGAAGCTGCCCCAGCATCAAGGAAAGCTGTGTTGCAAGTCCACAGTCATTCTGGTTTTATATGCCTATGGTTGTGAGACTGGGTACTGAATAGTTTGAGAAGGGACTGTGTCTTATTCACGTGGATCATGTAGTATAGGCTTTCACCATATGTTAGTTTAATTGAACGGAGCTTTTGGAGGAGACTGAAGGTGGAATCATTAATCACACCTCTGGGCCCCCCAGGCTTTGTGGAGCCTGTGTGTGTGAGCCTGGAAGGGCATGGACTTTGAGGGAGTTTCACGGTGGGCATGGTACTCGGATTGCTAGGAACTCATGTCTTCCAAGACTGCTTCTCACAGTGTCGCCCCTGGACTCACCGCATCAGAGCCTCTGAGAACCTGTTAGAAATGCAAATTTGTAGGCCCCCACCCAGACCTACTGGGGGCTAGCAACCAGCATTTTAACAGCCTTCCAGAGGGTTCTGATGCACTGACGTGGGAGCACTATTTCACTAGGGAAAAGAAATTGAACACACGGTTCCTAGTTTTGTCTCCTTTGTTTTCCCCTCTGTTCTCTTCCTCACTTCATTACTCTCCTTAGTGGGGAGGGAGATTGGGAGACCATCTCTATTTGTTGGACAGTCTCTCTCTTTTTACTGTTTACAGTACTTTGTAATGTTTCCAACTCTGGTTTGAGAAAAAATAGACTGTTTTGTGTAAACATTGTAAAGTAAGAAATCATTTTGCTTTAGTCAGTATGGGTCTAATTAGAGATCTCTATATATTTCTTCCATGAAGTTCTTAAGATGGTTGCAAGGAAATGTTAGCTATGCATTAGTTATCATCTGAGGTAATTTCCAGAGAGAAGTTATCCATAATGCTGTGATAGGCATGCAAGAGTCTTGTGAAATGTCTCTGTGGGTATTTGTTTATGTGTGTGTGTGTTTATGTATGTCTGTACATGTGTATGTGTATGTGTGTTTGAATGTGTTGTATGTTGTAGTTATGTGCTTGTGTGTGTATGCTTGCACATGTTTTGTGTGTTGCATCTGTGGGTTTGTTTGTGTATGTTGTGTATGTGTGTTCAGGCATGTGTGTGTTGTCCTGCAACAAGGATGGGGGAGAACATTGGATACCCCACCATGGTGGAAATTCTGATGGTTGGGACTTTCTGTCATTTCCTGTACATATCTGTCCTCTGAGAAGATTAAACTGTGAGTGAGCCCTGGCCAGCATGGTTCAATTGGTTGCGCATTGTCCTACGGGGCAAGGGGTTGCCAGTTCAATTCTCAGTCAGGCCACATGGCTGGGTTTCAGCCTGGTCCCAGGTTGGGGTGAGTGCGAGAGGAGACTAATCAATGTTGTTCTCACACATCGATGTTTCCCTTCCTCTCTTTCACCCTCCCTTCCCTCTCTCTAAAAAGAAATAAAATCATTGAAAAAGAACTGTGAACAAAACGTCCCAGGTGGGCCAGCCTCATGGACCACCTCCCACCCTGAGATATTATGGGAGCCTCCTGCGGGAGGCTCTCCAGATCTGTTCTGAAGCCTTTAGGGCATCTTTTCATCACCAAAACAATTGTGTCCTTTTAGCAATACCAACACTTTTCATTATTCCCTTGAATTTACAAAGTTGGGGGGATGCGCAGAGAAAGAACAAAAGACCCAAATGACCAGCTGGCATTGCACATTTTTACCCTCTATCCCTGACTGATCTCAGGGTAAAACTGAACTGTTGAAAGGGAAAATGTTAGGAAATGCACTTAGCATTTGAAATTCAAACCTGCGCATATCTCACCATATCAGTTGTCTGATAAAGTCTTTGATAAGATGGGGAATGTGGAGAAATATCAAATAAAAAGTTAAAAATCGTAGAGATGCCATTTAAAATCTCACATTTGTGACTACTGCCTTACAGAGAGTTAAGTGGTGTGCACTGGTTCAGCTTTCTTAGAATACAGGGTCCGGCTGAAGTAATGCCCGCCCGAGTGTGGTTGGTAGGGTAATACTATGGGTGCAATGATTTATAGTTTTAATTTGAACATTTCACCTAAAGTGTCATATGGTGTGCTCGAGTGTGATATTGTTGTTTCAGAATTCCATGCTTATGATTTTGTAATGAAAGTTTTTGTAATAAAAAGGGGCTTTATCTGCGCCGGACCCTGTATTTGTCACACCCTTTCCTTCTCCATCCCCCATTTGAACTCCTGCTTCACAAATTTTTATCTGAGTGACTAAATGACATCCCGGATTCCTTGCCTTAAAGAGTCTCCTGCTGTAAAAAAATCCTAAAAATGGTAAAGAACACTGCAACTTAGGCTTTATTTTATTCCTGTCATCTTGAAACTCCCCTACTCAAATTCCTTTGCTGAATTCTTCCTCACATAAATAGACATAATTTCTGAGATTAACTTCCTCTCCAGGTCTTTACCGTACTGCAGTTCCTTTCTTTTTCCTTCAGATAATTGTCTCCAAATGCAGTTTCCTGTGCTCCAAACCAGAGCGAATCTGCTTGCCAGCGGAGAACTCACTCAGTTTTTCCACAAGACCTTCTTGCCAATACTGTCTCCTTCTTGGACACCCTCTACTCCTAGGCTCTGCTGGGGCCCTAGATCTCAGCTGCCTAGTAAGCCATACCAAGCTGCTTGATGTGCCTCATTAGCGCTGCGCTCATTAACTTTCATAGGCTTCTCCCTAGAAAGCCCATGCCCTGTTCTCACCCGGTGAAGTCCTGTACATCCCTCAGCACCTCCTGGGAAGCCTTTCCTAGCACTCTGCTGGGTGGAGAGGTGGTCTCTCCTTTAGGGCTCCTTTGGACTTTGCACTTTCACTTGTTAAAAAAAATAAAAATGTTTCTATCCCTTAGGATGCATTCAGGGGAGAGTGACAGGAACTCTGAGTAGTAGGACTTAAGCAATAAGGACATTTATTATCTCCCATGACTAGAAGTCCAGGAAGAGTGGCCTTCAGGGCTGGCTAATTCAGAGCCTGCTCTTGTTATCAAGGACCTGGGTTCTTTCCTCTTCTCTGCTCTGCATTTCTCTTGCTGACTTCAGCATGAGGCTGGCGACAAGGTGGGTTATCCTGAGGAAGAAGAGAGTGTTCCTTCCTCTTTCTCTCTAAGAAGCTCCCTACTCTGCTTTTTTGACTTTTATTGGCTGGAATTGGGTCACGTGTTTTCGTAGAACTAATTATCGGCAAGGGGAGTGGGAACACTCCCGGAGCTGGAGATGAGGTCCTCTTATCCTAAGCACATGGGGAGGATGGATAGCTTTACAGATCTGGGCTTTGTTGGGAAAAAAGGGGGATGGAGGGTGGGTTATCAATCAATGGTGTCTGATACACTAATGAAATTGAAATATAGTATTATACACCAATAGTTTGAGAATCTAGCTGCTTGTTTTGGTAAGGGAGAATGCCTCATCTATATCTAGTCTATGCTTGGCAGCCACTAAATGCACAGAGTGAAAGAACTGCAAGATCCGTTCCTCCAGAGTCTTCATGTATTAGCTCCATTTGCACTAGCCTCCTAATTCTCTCCAGCGTCATGTGGATTTAAATACACACATGCTTAGATGTGTGTGTCCAGTGGGCCTGTGCGGCTCTGGGGCGGCAGTTCTCCTGCGGGGCAGCAGCAAAGGTGGGGGGTGCCCCAGGAGACTGCCCCTGTGAGTGTCTGTCCCGTGAGTTTTCAACAGAGCCAGAGATTGTAGCACTTTGTGTTTTAAAAACTGTTCTGAAATCTGTTTCAGTAATTAAAAATATAATCATTACGTATTTAAGGAAATCCCCATCTATATTCCTCTCAGAAAGGCCCTTTAGGAAGGCGCTTCGGCATCAGAGTGAATGTCAGTTCTATGGGGAATCGGTTATGAATTGCAGGCCTGGAGTACCTTATTCTTACCGGAAATCAGGATCACAGGATTCAGCAAGAGGAAAAGAATGGTGGCATTCGAATATTTTAATGTTTTAGGATCAAGGCCATATTTTACTCCTTTCAATAACTCCCGCACTCCCAGAGCAACGCCTTGTGTGTGTGTGTGTGCTGTGAAAGCGTGAGGAGGGCGGGAGTAGAGTTTTCTCACGTTTTTAATGTGGCCTTCAAGGGAGAGAGAGCTGGGCCAGAACTACAAGGCTCACGTTTTTCGTGCTTCTCCTTCAGACTGCTCCTGGCTCTTTCCCCTTCATGTCTCTCTCCCTCCCTCCTCCTGTCCCATAACATCACCTCTTCACTGCCTGTCAGGCGCCTGCCAGGAGAGGTATGTGGCAAGCCCTTCAAGGTCCTTACACATGCTATTTTCAAATGTTGGTCACTGACTAACTGCACACATTCAAAGGATCCTTTCTTCTTGACTCCAAGGCAGTTTGTGGATTTGGAGAAAGTTGGGTTACAATTATGCCTAAGTGTTTAGTTTTTTCTAGAGGACAGAGAAGAACAGCATTGAGTCTGCCCTAAGCAGCCTCTTTGTCTGGAGGGGGAGACACAGCCAAGGTCTGCAAAGCAGTGCCAAACAATATGTCTTTGTAAAATCAGGCCAGCAGGGGTGTGGTTCACACTGTGAGTGCTGTAAGAACTCAGAGACAGGCTGCCCCAGAATATGGGCCCCACAGATGGGACCGGGGATGGAGTTTGTGGGATAGGAGTGCTTTAAGGATGAGGTGTGTGGTTGAAGCTCCATCCCGGGGCTGGATGCCACTGGGGACAGGTTGGGGTTCTCTAGAGAGTGGGTCCACACTGCTGCCATCCCAGCTTCTCAGATGCCCAGACTTGTGGGGCAAGGGATGCATCCGGACTTGAGTTCTGTCTGGAGAAGGACATACCACCTGCTGGCTGGGGAAAGAGCTCAGTGAAGTGTCATGCTTATGAGAATATGAGCTGAGACCAGGGCTCTGCACATGTGTGCTGGGTGGTATTGTTTTGCCAGGACAGGTTTCTTCTTTAGTCTTGAGTACATAGGATTTGGACTCATGACTCACTGATGAGAGTGGTGGTTTGTGTCTATAAGCTGTGGAAGGCAGGGTCTTCTTCCTCTCTTTTGTTCACAAGTGGTTGTAGCTTTCTTTATCCTGTAGCTTTGTATGAGTATAAAAACAACTCTTTCTTAGCATTTTCTTCCCACTAGCAATGCCACTTTATCTGTCACCTGCTCTCATATATTATGTGGGTGTTGGTCACCCAACACTTCATATTTGTGTCAGCAGATGGCTAAAGTACTGAGTGGATGGGCTCTATGGGTAGGTGTCTGGCCTGTGACATCAGGCATTTTGGGGTTACTGACACTGAGGCCGAGGCACACAGACGGGTGAGGCAGCTGCTTCCCCACTGTTCCTCATACTCTGCCAAGATACTCTGCCAAGATGAGGATTCCTCTCAGCCCTTGGGGCTGAGAGGGAAGCAGGCCCAAGTGTTTTTCCTAGTGAGTTAATTTGGGTCCTTTGAGAAGCAGACGCTGGGAAGAGATTCATTGTGCAAAAGATTTATTGGGGTATATTCCATTGCAGGAAAATGGGGAGGAAGCCTGTGAGTGCTGGGATGGTGGTGGACCTCAGTGCAGCCCCACCCTGTGGAGAGAGAGAGAAGGAAAGGAGGCTGGTGGGAGAAGGTTTAGGCTGCAGGGCAACTCTGAGAAAATTTGGGTAAGGCTAACTGCACATCCTTGAGCCATGAGTAGTCCTTCAGAGGAGTCCTGTCTCCCTGTCTTAGAACCCCTGCTCACTCAGCCTTTGGCTGGCCTCAGCGTGGGTGTAGGCATGGATTTCAGGGCACAGAGGCTGAACCCATGGGCAGCTGCACTCCTTACAGTGGGAGGCCTTATCTGACAGGTGCGTTTTTATGGCCATTCCATCAGGTGACCTCTGGCAGAAGGCAGCTGACTTCCTTTACTCCAGGGTACCTCTTCTTGAAGGCTGGGACCAGAGCTGGCGCAGAGGGGCAGGTAGGGCCACTCAGATTTTGAGGCCTTGTATGAATTTAGCTATAGGGTCCCAGGTATGAGGTGCCTGTTATTATGACAACTACTTGTTTTCCTCATTTGGGAAAATTAAAAAACTGGAGACTTCATGTTTACTTCTTGTTATTCCATATTGCAAAAATGAGTGGCTCACCCTGTGGGAACTTGGAATGGTATTAATGCAGGTTCTTTCCGTTCAGTCCCCACACAGATCGTGTCTTGTGCTGCGCTTCTTTATTTCCCACTGAGTGGAAAGCAGAAGTCCTGGTACCATTCATGGTACCTGCCAAATAACCCTTAGAAAATGAATCCTCCATGGGCAAAGAATGTTGGGAAAGTGATTCTTACGCAGGTGCCCTAAAGCACTTGGCAGTGCGCGTAGGTGGTGTGTTTTTCCTCGTCTTTCCTGACTAGTCGTATTGTAGTCATTGACACTGCTCGTGGGAGGCTGCCCATATCCACGGCAGACCAAACACTCATGGCAGATTATACCCATCGCTTATTTTCTCCTGTTAATAAAGGTTAGGATACAATATTTCTCACTGTTATGGAAAAATGGGCCAAATACTGAAGAATAACTAAGGTAAAAATATTCTCAAAAGAAATCTGTTTTCATCCTTACCTCTCCCTCTAATTCGTTCTCCACATTGTTGCCCAAGTAATAGTTCTTAAATGAAAATCCGATTGTTTTACTCCACTGCCTAAGACCTTTCAATAGTTCTGTATTGCCATTGGGTTAAAACTTAAAACTTAAAGCACAGCAGAGGAGCCGTTTTATGACCTAGCCCCTACCTACGGTCTACAGTCTAGAGTTTCTCCCCTGTACTCTTTCCCTCCCTCCATTTTTCTCCTCTTCTTACACCACTATTAACTTTCGAAATCTACTGGGTTTTTAAGTCCCTCTGTATTTATATGTTATCTTAGTTAAATTATCTTAGTTCCTGTTATCACTGAAACACTAATATTTCTGTGACTTTACAACAGAAATTAACTTTTCAGTCACATAATAGTCCAGTGCATATATTCCTGGTTGGTAGATAGCTTTCCCCAACCTGGTGTCTCAGGGCAAGTGCTTTTATTCTCTCTTTATCTATCAAATAAATGGGAAGAAAGAAGGGACAAAACTCCCCTATTTCTTCAATGTTGTGGCCCGGAAGTGGCACATATCACTTTTGCTTAAATTCCATTGTTGAGAACCCAACCAGATGCAAGACAGCCAGGAAACACAAACCCTGGCCATGCAGCCACTTCTCAGCAGCAATTCTGTACACTGGAGAACATAAACCTGGGCGGCTTCTAGCTTTCTTCGCTGCTACTCTCGTACTACCACCCACATGTGCAGCCTCAATCCCAGCTTCCCTGATTCAACTCACCTGGGCAAATCGCATGTGACCTTTTAAGATCCACCTGAAGCTTGGCATCATTCAAAAGGCCTTGGAGCGTCTCCACTCGATGCTTGTATGACGACGCAGAGTGCTTACCAGCTGTCATAGCACTTGTCACATTGTATTACAGTTGTTTGCTTATGTATGGGTCTTTATTTTACAAATTTGAGCTCCTGTAGGCCTGGAACTGCATTTTTACTTTAAATTAGTAAATGTCTAGCACAAAATATGCACCCAAAAACGTTTTATTAAATGAAAGAAAGGTTACTAGATGAATCAAGGGAGAGTGGTAAAATCTCTAACATTGGATGTTTTAAGTGTGACTTTTATCTTAAAAGAGTAGATTTATGTTAAAACACATACATCATTCCTAATTTCAAATTAAGGAATGTGTAGGCCTTTTACGTTTCCTTGCTGTTATTAATAAATGCATAATGTTAAGGGCATTAATGTGATCAGATTACCAGGAACATCTGAGCAGAGTTTATAAACTTAAAAGTCAAGAGCCGTTACTTGAGTTCAACTCTTTACTAAAAGGAATGTATGTCGTTGGAATGCATTTGGCTACAAGTAAACTGAAAATTGATTCAAAATTGTTTGAAAAATTAGAGAATATACTATGTCATAGCAAGAGGTCTAGAATTAGTTCCAGGATGGGTTGATCCAGTGGCTCGCCTAAGTCGTCCAGGACCTGAGTCTGTCTATATATTAGTCTTACCTTCCTCAGTATATTTGCTGTGCACTTGGGCTGGATCCCCTCAAGGTCAAAAGATATCTGCCACCAAAAATGGGGAAGTATATTGACTTGGTCATGTCTTGAGGGGGAGAACAAGGAAACCTCTCCCCCAACCACATAAGTGCTTTCTTTTAGTCTGATGGGGCTATCTTAGATATGCGCTGATCTGTCAGCCAGAACTTTCCCCATGGGAAGTCCATCTCCCAACTGGATTATGCAGTATCTGTCACAGAGAAAAGGCTTTCCTGAAGCACTTGGGTGGCTAGAAAAGAGGTATAGCTCTTCTCTCCTAAATATATAGGTCCATTACAAAGAAAAAAAAAAAAAGAAGGGAATATATGCTGAATATTCAAGTAGTAGTGTCTATCATGAATGTTTTAACAATATAATCTATTGAACTAGTATATATGAAAGAGTGAACAATTCTCTAAACCAGGCAATGAACCAATTCTTTCACCTGCTACTTCTACAAGTTCCAAGTCACATATTTAAAAGCATGCAATAATGAACATTTTAGACTCTGTTCCTCCAGTACAATTATTTGTTCTTTATTTTAGGCCTCATTATGGGATTAATCTTACGATATGCTACTGCACCAACTGATATTGAAAGTGGAACTGTGTATGATTGTGGGAAACTGCCCTTCAGTCCATCAACGCTGCTGGTTAATATCACTGACCAAGTTTATGAATATAAATACAAGAGAGAAATAAGCCAGCACAACATCAGTCCTCACCAAGGCAACACTATGCTTGAAAAGGTAAGGATCCTATCTCATATTTTTTGTTTCCCAGTATAAATAATTGCATCATACATGAGCCAGCCCAAGTAATACATTCACACACACATATATGCCCTGTTTCAACAGCACACTATTGGGGTGATTTGATTGACTAAGGGGTTAACACCTTGATATACTCTTATTGTAAGCCCAGTTGTCTGTATTTTTAATGTAATTTTTCATATAATTTTTTGCAAGCCAGAGTTACATTAGATAAAAATACATAATTCAGCTGATTCTGTCTTTTATGGTACTTGATTCAACTTTTCACATGTGTGTTTTGAGTATCATTATATACATTACCAGCTGACTACTCAGCTCAAATTTCCCTTAAGTCAAAAGGAAAATGGGGGAATGAAAAAATTTGCACTTGCAAACCTTGATCTAGGATGACAGGCTTTTGGTCGTCAACACACAATGGTGCCACTTGGCTGGTTTTAAATGCACTGACAAGAGATTAATCTCAATAGAGCTTTACTCCATTAGTTTAGTTATGGAACCTTACATAGAAAAAAGGAAAATTCTGACATGACTTATCTTTTAAAATATGGCTTTATTATTGCAAATTTGTGAACCGCGTCAGGTGCTAGAAGGAAAATTTCTTTCTGTTCTCAGGAGTCTGGATCAGAAAACACATACAGTTAGTTACTTTTTGTGGTACCTTGTGTGTTATGGGTCAGCTTTGTAATAAGTGAATGTGTTTAACACTATAAATCCACGCTAAGAACGAGAATGTCACATGACTTATTTCAGATCCATTTTGGGTTAAAGTTGAGAACTTCCTTGACAGTATAGGAGTGTATCTTGTCACTCTTATCCCACATGGATTTAGTTTCTGTTAATTATACTTTTTTTTTCCATTTTAAGATACTTAGGGTAGAAGTCTGCCATTTTTTCTCATTCAAGATGAGTAATTTTAAGTGGTTTTAAAAATATTATCTTTTACTAACACATGTCTGAATTAACTTCCTCCTACCACTTGGTGAGGGCTCAGGAAAGTCAAACTAGATATAATTTTGTCCTATATTAGACTTAGGAAAGCAAATTGAAGTACACAAAAAGAAAATGAAATAATGTTTTTCTGGGATAAAAAGGAGCAACTTCTAGCTATGCCATTTTGGGAATCTCTGCCATGTGAGTCTCCCTGTACACATGGATGATAGAAAGTTACCTGTCTTAAAATAAACAATTTTTTAAACTGACCTTATTAGCATCATAGGACTTTAACAAATGCCCTTCAGTTTTACCTTGGTTTTAGTACCAGGACATAATTATTTCCCTCCTCACTTTCTTACCTATATTTTTTTCTGCATTTCCAAGCAGCACAATTTTGTTCTCTAACAGGATTGCCAACAAACATCAGATCAGAAACTTTGTTTCATTGGTGGGGTCCCCTTGTTTTTTTTTTTTACTGGAAAGAGTGTGAGTTCTGTACATAAAAATGCACCTTGAATGGTTCAAGAATATTTTGAGATTAACTTCTAAATCATGTGACTCACTGAATCACAATTTGAATTTGTTTTTCCAGACATCCAAGTTTGGCAATAGGTGACTCCATACCCAGGGGAATGGGCACCCAGTGGTACATTTACTGTGTTAGATGACATTAAGTGGAAATATATTGGTTATAAATGGCAGGAGTATATTAGTGCATATTTGCTGCTTATGCTTACATGCTAATGTTTGGGGACTCTAGTTAATCTTTGAAAATGAAAAGCCCATAGTCTCTCTTTCTTATGGGATTCTCCGCTGCATGCAATTATTCATATCAATCAATTAATCAGTCATATCAGAAGCAAAAGGATTCCAAAAAAGGGAATATTCATTGGGAGGCTTATAAGGAGGTAATATGGAGTAATAGGGAAAAAAATTAGGACCGGACAGATCTCCTACATGACCTTAGTAAATTCCTTGAACTTCTTAATCTCCAACTTTCCTATTTGTAAAGTGGGAAAAGTAGAACTACTTGGTAGGATTGTTTCAATGTTTAAATGAGATGATGCGTATAAAATGCCTGGCTCCCTGAGGCCCTTTACATTGAGCTGCTGTTGCTCTCTCTACTATTCCCACTGCCATTTCTAAAACCCCTGCCAATACCACCGCCAGTCAACACTATTTTGAACATGAATGCTGCCATTACTGCTTATAGATAATATTTGAATGCTTAATATATGCCAGGGATTAATAAAATGTGTGTTTGTTTTTTAGTTTATTTAAAATCTGTTGGGGAGAGAATACCGATGTATACTATATGCCTGTACATAATTTAGTTCTAAATTTTATCATGGGGCCATGAGGACTATGAAACTTTACAGATTAGTTGTCACAGATAGCTGAATACGTTAGGGAGGCTTCCTTCAAGAGGTGGCACTTGAGAAGGGCTTTGAAGGGTGGACATGGTTTGGATAAGCAGCAGGAGTTATGCTCAGAAAGGTCACTGGGCAGGACGGATTGCAGGGTGAGGGGTGGGGTGTGGGTTTGTGGGTGAGAAGGCTTCACACACTGTTTGGATCAACAGAAGCTGCTTCATATGGGACATAGGCACAGTGTGAAAAGAAGAATCTGACTTGAAGGTTTTAGACCTGGTAGGAGAATATGAGAATCCCAGGATAGAGGTGGAAGAAGGAGAGAAGATTTGAGGGCAAGGGTATGTGAAAATGAGCCTGGATCCACCTAGAGGTCATTTGACTTAGACCAAGGAAGGGACCTGACCTCATTAAGTTGAGCCCCATCATTTCATAGTTGAGTAAAACAATACCGTCAGCACTGGATTGATTTAAGCCACTGGTTCCCAACCATGCCTGAACTTTGGAGTCACTTGAAGATTTAAAAAATTCTGATGCTTTTTCTTTATCCCCAGAGTTTGTGATTTTATTGGTTTAGGGTCTGGCCTGATCTTTGGAATTTTTAGAAGATCACCAGGTAATTCTGGGCAGAAAAGTTTGGGAACTGTTGATTCAGTCCTGCATGTGTTCGGGTGATTATGGCGAGGACGGGAACTCCACATTCGTGCTCCTTCCCCTCGCTGTGCTGCCGTGAGTTACTCACGTCATTCACTTTGTCTAAAATGGTCTAACTCCTGCTTGTCAGATGTCAGGCTTCTTCCTATCTCTTGCATCTTGGCTTTTTTTTTTTTTTTTGAAATGTCCTTTCTTCAGAGAGGGCTTGCTCCTACAATTCTTTCATGTTGCCCCTGTGTCTCCCTCTCCCTTTTCCCTTTTTCTCTATTTTGTTTACTTAGCATCATCTAAAATTGTATATGTGTTTTCTTGCTTATTATCATTCTCCTATTGTTTACTGTCCAGTAGACAGTAAACTTCACAAAGGCAGGCCATGCCTTTTTATCGACCAATGTATCCTCAAGGTCTATTACAGTGCTCGATGCATAGTTGCTTCTAAATAAATGAATAAATGAATGAATAAACAAAAGAGTCGGAATGCTTGGTAGAGCGTATACAGCTAGAGTATTTGGACATGATCATCTCAGAGTTGGTAGAATTGGAACATCCTAGGTGCTTAATGATTGAAGAAACTAAGGTGTTATGTAAACGTAGTTGTGTATTTACAGAAAATAAATGTGTATCTAGAGAAATTACATGGTGGGTCCAGGGTCCTACTACTGGTCAGAGGAAGAACTGGGATGCATAGCACTTTACCCTGAGTGGTTTATCATACCCCACACCGCTGGGCAGGCTCCCAAGTGGCCCTGTGACAGAGAGGGACGGGGTGCCTTGGCTGGGGCGTGGGCATGGGACTCTCACAGTGAGCTAGGGCACAAGAAGAGGTGTAGCACAGCAGTCACAGAGGCCGCTGGCGTGGCCCCGTGAAGTCCTTTTTCTTTGTGGCACAGATCGAAGAGAGCATTTGGCCTTTGTTTCAGAAAGTTACAGGATGGGGGGTTGAGTTTTACTCTCAGGAGGATGTAGTTTAGAGGCCTCAATGAAGTTCCAGACTTCAGGATTTGGAGAAGCTAGAATGAATTCCTTTTAGAAGCTCTATTAGAGTAAGTGTACTTTTGGGATGGTGAGGCATTGATGTGCTTGGAAACAGCACTGGGATTGATGGCTCCCTGAATTCCTTCCAACAAGACAGCATAAAATTGGAAAATATGAGGGCTGTTGTTATTTATATAAACAGCAGTATACTATGCTTTTATACCACATGTAAACATACAAACATTTCAGGAAATATCATATACCTAGCTTGTTTTGTTCATGCTCAATGCAGATGAAGGTTTAGATAAGAAACATATTTTAACTTAAACACTTGTAAAAAACAGTATTTTTCTATACATTATAAGCAGCCAGCTGATGATCTCAAAACAACCTTTTGTGAGAATAAAAATAGATTGTGTTGTTTTATATTTATCCAGTCATTTTTAAAATAATTTGTCAAATTGTTCTGTGGATCCAAAGTGTGCTTAACTAGTTTTAACTGATTGGAACCTATATCCTACTACATAATGGCTTTACACACATTAATTTGTTATGTAATATTTAGGAATACTAAATTATCTACTAAACATTTCTGAATTTCATATCAATAGGAAGTTTAAAAACTTGCTTGTGAAGAGCAGGTGATAAAACTTTCTCCATCATTCATTCTTTCAATACAAATGAACTGAATGAGTCCTATCAATTTCAATTCTGAAATTAGGAATGATCTCAAGCAGTTTATTAGTAAATCAGGGAAAACACAGCTTTTGAATAAATGAATAAATACAGTTCAAGGCTGACATTGAAGGAGTGGACTAAGTACCACAGGCACTCAGAAGGACAGTATTATATCTTGTTAGGATGATAGGAAATATTTCAAAGAAGGATAGCTACTGCCTCTGATGGTGCTGATGTGTGTGTGGTGTGGATGTGAGAGAGCCGTTCCAAGCAGACCAGACAGAAAAGCATGACAAGGAGGTGGTAAGTAGGGTAGAGAATATTGTAAGAAAGAAAGTATTTCTTTGAAAAGAGCATTTTCAATCTGTTGAAGTAGGGAAGGCCAGTGAACCAGGGGGTTGGGGGGAGGCACAGCTTTATTATGGAAGCCTTTGAGTGCCAGGTTGAGTCATGCTCACTCTCTTTGTGGTCAGTGGAAGACTATAATGTTGACAAAAGCAAAGAAATATTTAGGTGGCCATGTGCATGGTGTAGTGTAAAAGTAAGGAGCTGGATGAGGCCTAAGCTTGGGTGGTAACTAAGAGGCAGATGGAAGAGAAGCAAGGAAGGGGATGCTGTAGGCTTTGGACCCATTGGGCCAAGGAGGAAGGGAAATCAGCTTACTCTACTACCCTGGCCTGTGGGTTCACAGATCGTACTGCCACGGAAATGGGGAAGTTAGAAGTCAAGGGAAGGAGCTGATTTTTTAGGGGAAAATCACAAGTATGCTTTAAAACTGGTGAATGAATGAATGTATCTTGTTAATTTATTTATCATTGCCTTAACATATTATGTTTTTGCCATATTGAGGTCAAAGGGTCAGTAGATCATTCGGCTAGAAAAGTCTTGCAGACCCAGTAAATTTTCGAAAGTTGTCAGCCCAGTTAAATTTGCACTTCCTATCATTCACAAATCAGTTGACTGTAATATAAACAGTCAAAGGAAACTACCCAGTGAAAATTTTGCCATGTCTTCACTTCCTGTGGCAAGTGACACTATCATTTGGTAAGGGCTGTTTGTTACTTTGGAGTAAGTCACACTGCTGAGTAATCTGTCCTGTCTATTGTTTCCATAAAGAGAATTGCCAGGCTGCAGATGGGTCACACTGAAGCTATTATCAATTATGTTGAGAACAGTGTATACTTTAGTGATTCTTTAAGGAAGCCCTTTGAGCAATAGTAATCATATGACTTTTTAAAATAATTTTGCATTTGTAGCATTAAAACATTTCAGTTAATTTTTTCTACTGTTCAACATTTTTAATGGTCGGTTTGGAGTCATAATTCTTACATATTTATTTGTAAACTCCTTTTTTCCCCCTAGTCTTTCCCTTTCCTTAAGTATTCTGACTGCAGCGGCCAGAGGGCAAAGCTCTTGTGCGAGAGCCAAGAGTCACTGGACCAGCCAGTGTGACCAGCCAGAGCCACTGGACCATGAGATAACTGCGTGCAGTTAATGTGGGGACACCTTGAGGATGATAAAAGACAGGAAAGAAATTTCCTCTAAAACTGCTCTAGGTACTCCAAGGAAAGCAAGCATCACAATAAATCAGCATTTTGGGTTTGGAGAAACATCTGGATGACACTATCAATTGTTCCTCCATTCTACAGAGAACAGGGATTCATGATTTATGTTTCTATATTGTGACAAGTCTTGGCTCTTACCACAGAGATGGTCCTGGGGAATCTCAAGTTTGGCAGTGAGTGGAATGAGGCTATTTGGATAGACTTAGTTACTTTTATCCTAGAACTTGATTAAGAGTTCTGTTGTTAATAGAGAAGCTTAATATTTTTTGTTATAGTTGTTTTCTTCCACCTTAGTTCAACTTTTTTTGCAGAAGTTGGCCTGAGAAATGAATTCAGAAATGTCTCAACACTCTAAGTATCCCTCTCACTTTTTTACTAGTGTAAAGACATTTTTATTTTATTTTTTCCAGTTTTATCGAGATATAATTCACACATAAAGTTGTATTAGTTTAAGGTGTAAAATGTAATAATTTGATATATTAAACTTACTGTGAAATGATGACCACAGTAAGTTTAATTAACATGCACCATCTCACATAGCTACATTTTTTCTTGTGATGAGAACTTTTTAAGATCTACTCTTTTAGAGAGTTTCTAATATACAATACAGTATCATCAGCTACAGTCACCATGCTGTACATTACATCCTCAGAACTTCCTTACCTTATGACTGGAAGCTGGTACCTTTTGACTCCCTTTATCTATTTCCCCAAACTCTCACGTCTCACCTCTGGCAACCACCAGTCTCTCGCCTGTTTCCATGAATGTTAGTTTCAATTCAACATAAATGAGATCATACAGTATTTGTCTTTACCTCATTCCACTTAGCATAATGTCCCCAAGGTCTATCGACTCTGTTGCAAATAAAAGAAATTCTTTCTTTTTTTTATGGCTGAATAACAATCCATTGTATATCTTTGTATTACTTTATCTATTTTTTCTTTATCCATTTTTCCATTGATGGGCACTTAGGTTATTTTAATCTCTTGGCTATTGTGAATAATGCTATAATGAACATGGAAGTGCAGATATCTCTTCAAGATCCTAATTTAAAATTTTTTTGGATAAATGTCCAGAAGAGGAATTGCTGGGTCTTGTGGTAATTGTACTATTTTTTTTTTCAGGACCTTCTATACCATTTTCCATAGGGGCTGAGTCAATTTATATTCCTGTTAATAGTGCAGGAGGGTTCCCTTTCCTTCATATCCTTGTCCGCCCTTGTTACCTCTTGTCTTTTTAATGAGCTATTCTGACAAGTGAGAGGTGCTCTCTCACTGTGGTTTTGATTTGCATTCCCTGATGATTAGTTTGAGCTGGTTATAATTTAGTCATTAAACAAAATAGATTCTCTTCATTGATGGAGTCATTCAATCAATATGTTTCCATTGGGCGTGCATCATATGCCAGACATTTGTTCTAGGTAGTACGCAAATATCGGTGAACAAAGCAAAGTCCTTGCTTTCATGGAGCCTAGCTTCTTGGGGAGAGACAGACAAGGGACAGGTGAGCATAAGCGTTTGTAATCTGATGTCAGGTGGACATATCTGCCGTGAGGACAAGTTAACAAAATGAGAGAGGGTGGACAGAACAGTGGATTTGTCCTGCCTGCAAGGCTCCCTGAGGGGTAAGGTTGAAGCCAAGATCTCAGTGACATGGGGAGGAAGCCACACAGAGATCTAGAAGAAGGGAATTTCAAAACGGAAGACAAAACTGAACAACATTAGATGCCTGTGCTTTCTAAAAGTCATTTTCTCCTTTCTAGAAGTAATTTTTTGTTATATTTTTCATCATATTCAAGATAATTTTGTCAATACAAAAAGCCTTGGAAAAATTATATTTGTTGCAGGAGAGAAGGGGGAGGAGGAGCAGAGACATCACCTTGGAGTGGGGAGGACACAGGAACTGCAGAACTGTGGGAACATGGTACCCCGAAGGCGGGAAGGCTCCGCGTAGCGTCCGGGCCACTTCGGCCGGCTTGCCTTCGGAACGCGCAGCCTAGTCACAGGAGTTGTCCCACCACACTGTAACTCAGCTGTAACTCGAACACACCAAACTGCAGGGTTAAAAATGACCCCAGACAGCGTTCCTTCACCAGATACGTTTGTGTGAGTTGGGGTTAAGCCCCTGGCACCTAGATACCGGCTCTGCATTCTGAGACGGGACTGTGGGTGCAGAACTCAGGAAATTCTGACCGCTGGGTAGAGGACTTCTTTTTTCTGTACACATCACCCCCCCACCGCCCCCAGGACTTCTATCCTAACGCTACGGACCACTGGAATATTCATTTAGGGCAGGGATTGAATTTAACCAGCTATTCAATTTTAATCCTTAATAAAAAGTCTTGTTACTCAAAATAATGTAAAGGCTGTTGGTGACTATGGTCTTTTGGTGTGACATGTGGTCTGAGCACAGATCAGACTGGTGTCTCTCCTACTCTCTTGGTTGGAAAAGGAAGAGTGACATGGAAGTACAGGAGTAGGTTGAACACTGGGTTTGATGCTCTTTGGAACATGACAACATTTGGTAAGGGTAAGGGGGCTATGGGAGTGAAGGGAATGGCTTCTCAGGTTCCTGGCATCAAGCCCTAGAGAATACCCCAGACCACCATAGGCAGAAACAACTGGAATGCCCGCCCGTCTCCCAATCACTCCTGCCTCCTGACTGTAGCCTGGTCTTGGATCCTCTTAGGTCATTGAGCACATGATGAGGGCTCTTAGGTCTTTGCAGCCTTGGCCATGTGTGGAAACCAGGATTTCATCCATCTGACCATCCACTTGTCTAGTTCCAGAAGGGCTTACCCTGGTATTACAGACACCTTTCCTAGGAACTGTGGGAGCCGGCATAGCAAAACACACTGTGTTCACACCATGGACCAGTGCTTTGGGATGCCCAGTAGCTGTCGCCCACTTTGGTACAGAAGGACAGGTTTTATGGCTGTGAGGCAGAGAGCTGGTGCCTGGGGGCTTTGAATTGGAGAGCAGTTCTCTCCAATTCCCTGTGCTTTTCAGTTCAAGATCATACAATTCAAGACCATGGTGATTATGTTTCCCGAGAGGCCAATCTTTAAAAAGTATGATTCATACCTCATCATTTGATACTATTTTCTGTATTTATTATGTGTTATCCTTCAACAAAGTGTCCCTCCTAAGTAACCTTTTTGAAAGAACCCAAAATAGTACTCTTTTAAACACCAACACATGTGTGGTGGGAAATGGCATGTATGGTGATTAGTGGCCCCCTCTGCAGTCAGAATCCTGGAGTTCAAACCCCAGGTCTACCTTTAGCCTGCGAGGTGATCTTTTGTGTGTGACCTAACCCCAAATGAAGCAATACTAGCACCAACGTCAAAAGGACTAAGTGAAATAGTTTGTATAAAGGGTTACTATGCCAGGCATGCAGCAAGTTCTCAGTAAATAGTAATTATTCTTACTAACCACCAGGTAACTGCTTCATACTTTATAGCACCAATTTTTAAACTTTTGTCTAGGCACCCACCCCATCAGTTAGACACTCCTGAGTATATGTACGCCTGCTTATTTACAAATGAGATGCAAGTACTACTGTGTGACTATATTATGTACATTATAAAGCAGTATCAAACCAGAAGTTCTAAAATAGTGGGATAAAAATGAAATATACAGTGTTCTTTATATATTCCCTAAGCATAGGCACACCTCAACTCAGAAATCAGAATAGCTCATGTTTTATTAAAATTTTATTTTTATTGTAACTATTTTTGATAACTTCCTTAAAAAATTCTGTTCTCTGAAATCTTCAACCCCATATTCAGGTTCTCAGCAGCACCATGTGTACAGGGGCCTTTGACCTCAGATAAGGGTGGTCTTGGGTCCTGATTAGCTCAGGGGAGCACTTGGCCCCACTCCAAGTCACCCCCACTGTTCTGCTCCAGTGTCCGGTTCTCTTGTCTTATAGCTCCACCTGCGGTCCTCCCACTGTGTCTTAGCTGAGCTGTAAGTTGGCATCTATATCCATGAATCCTGGATTAATATCAATCTCCTTGTTAGACTATAGGCTCTGGACAAGGCTGTGTGTGGTCACATGGTATTCCTAGCTCAGGTCGGGGCGCTGGCATGTGGCAGACACCCTTGGATCCCAGTGAGTAGAAGAAATAATTAAGTGTCATCCTTGGCTTGTCAGAGGCTCCTTGGCCCATCTTAGTTGCTGGCCTACGTATAGCCAACTGTCCATCCCAGATTCCCCTCAGAGGGAAGTACCAGGGCTCAGTGATGCTTGTTTGCTCCTCAGAGGGTTGAATTTCTGGAAGTCTCATCTCCAAATAATTGAGCAGGCTGGAGGGAAAGAGAGACAAGGAGGCTGGGCGCAGGCGTGATAAACAGGGGGAGAAAGGGAGGGACAGAGACAGAGACTTTCCCCTGAGACTTTTCAGTCTGAGTAGATAAAACTTAAAAGGAATCTTTCGATTCGGCTCCCCTTTGCTTTGTTTCTTCTAATACATTAAACTGTGGCAAGAGTGCTCATTTATTATTGCTGGTCTCCAAAGAGTAGTCATATGAGGTTCAGCTGACTGCCTTTCCCAATTCTTCCTTAAGGTCAGAAGGTAGCTCCTTATCAGTAGCCCATGCAGCTGGAGGGTGGGACCCACACTGGCCAGCACAGGACAGTGGGCCCAAAGGTAGATCCACATTTGACTGGCTTGCCCCCATTCCATTTAAGCCAGGCTTGTGTTGGGTGTCTCCTGTGCCCCACTGAGGTCTATTTCTGATTACAAGACTCATTGGATACTTTCTGGTTTACGGAGTTCTGCCCCATGTGGGGGTGTGTGGAGCAAGAATGTCTCACAAATTCGGGTGCTCTCCACCTTTCTTTTGGACTGCTGCATACTGGTTTCCATAGAAGCGGACCCTGCAATGGAGTTGAGCAGGCAGGAGGGTTGAGTGCCCTTGAGATCAGCACCTTCTGAAGGTAAGGGGGATGAAGCCTGAGCACTTCAGGGAGATGTGATGCTGAGATGCAGGCTAAGTCCTTGGAGTCAGAAGGCCCTTCTGAGTCTCCCCCATTGGGCTGAATGGCCTGACTTCAAAAATACCAACCCATTCTGTCTTCAGACGTGGGCTGCTCGGATGTGGCCTGGAGTGAGGAGGCTGTTTGCAGCCCTGGCAATCCCTGAAGGGCTGGCAGGACTCCTCGCAACAGGGGAAACAAGGCCTCAGGGACTGGGAGTCCCAGGATTGACACACGGGCCCTTGTTGGGGAGAAAAAAATATTTTCTACTGCCCGTGTAGGTTCTTGAGTTGGGCACCTCTAGTAAAGGCCAGATTAACAAGAGAAAAACCAACAGAAGTTTATTAACATGTCTATTTCATATATATGAGGGGGGACCCCAAAAGCCTGGAATTTATTTATAAAAAATTGTGTGTTTGTTCTTACGTGATTAAACTTTAGCCACCTTCAAAGAACTCTCCATCTGATGCAACACATATTACCAAGGTGTTTTTTCCACTGCTCAACAGTTTTTGAACTCATCAATCTTGATGCCCTTTAGTGCTTCTGCCGTTTTTTGTTTCACCTTTTCCACATTGGCAAAACGTTTCCCTTTGAGGACTTTTTTCATCCGGGGAAACAAAAAAAAGTTATTTGGGGCAAGATCAGGTGACTAGGGAGGGTGGGGCACTGGCATCCTGCTGTTATTGGTCAAAAACTGCTGCACACTCAGCGCAGTGGGGGCAGGTACGCTTACAAATCACCCATCATGACATGGGCAAATGCATTGGAAGAGTCTTCAGAAAAATTCACTGAAACCAAACACAACCTCTCACAACAATGCCAGCTGGTACATTGATGGATTCCTAGAACACCCACCTAGTGGAGGAAGCCTGTACTACAGGGGTGTCCAACCTCTTGGTGTCTCTGGGCCGCACTGGAAGAAGAGTTGTCTTGGGCCACACATTAAATACACAAACACTAATGAAAACTGATGAGTGAAAAAAGTGTCTGTGCATAATTTTTGTGATATCCACCACCACAGACAAGCAAAAATGTCCTTACATAATAACCCTAATTATGCAGTGACCCTTTTGATAATCTTAAAATTGTTGAGCAGGTCCTAAGTTTGTGATTCATAATATAGAAAATGTATATATCTATGTAATAAAATATCAGTGATCTTTAATTTTTTTTTTACTATAAAAGTAAAAGAAAAGAGAGCAACATAAAACTAGTGGGGTATTTGACATTGAATTTGAGAAACCAGTGCATTGGTACCTGGTTTGATAGGAGTAGTTGCAATTCTCAGTGAGTTCTCAAGAGGCTCATCAGATATTTTGGTTCTAATTTTACTCTTAATGCGTTTCATTCTCGAAAATAGTTGCTTGCAAATGTAGGTGCTGCCAAGCAGCAATGAAATGAATAAGGCGTGATTGTGCATGCATGTGTACAAATAGCAAGAGTGTACGTATGTTTATTTTACTTGACATTGTGACACATAATCACAAAAAAAATCCCATACTGTTTTAAGTAAATCTACAGTTTTGTGTTGGGCCATGTTCATAACCACCCTGGGCCGTATATGGCCCATGGGCTGCAGGGTGGACACCTCTGCTCTACTACAAGTGGCCCACCCTCCAGAAGATAATTCCTTTTTGTTTTTTGCGGGGTTCCCCCCTCATGCATTGGAGAAATCTGGGGAATGAGTAGCTCAAAAAAGATGGCTTAGAATTCATCTTCAACCAAAACAAAGAAACAAAGGTGTGGGGTGGCACATTTTAGAAAGGTGACCAGGAAGAGCACTGTAAACAGGGCAAGGTTGTTATGCCTTCCCCACTGATAAATTTCTTGTGCTTTAGAGTCATCCTTCTCTTCCTGGCACCAAGAAGGAGACAGCCGGACAAATAGAGGTTTTCTTAATGTAAATTTCCCCTACAAAAGGGTAATTACAAGGCTATTTTCAGAGCTTGTCCAGTGTGTGCTGTTTCTCAAAATAATCAGCTCAAATACTATTTATGCCCAAAAGACATAATTTGAGAGGGCATATTTTGGTCTCTTGTGCCTCCTGTAGGCTAGAAACCTGTGTACAAGTTACGTGCTCAAGAGTAGCACCTAAATTATAAGTTAACACACAATGGAGGGAAAGGACGCTGTGGGGGACTGGCAGGAGCTTGCCCGAGCTTTTGATAGCTGAGCGTTTAGTAAACGCCTTAAATTTCACCTTACCAAAAAGTCCTTTCCCATATGATGATTGTAGTAAAATTCCCCTGTTAGAGCTTCATCTCTTCAGGTTAAACTCTGACTACCTCTGAGGTGATATACGGAAGTACATAATGTTTTTGTCTTAGTCCATTTGGGCAGTCATAACAAAAATGCCTGGGTGACTTAAGCAACAAATGTTAATTTCTCAAAGTTCTAGAGGCTGAGAAGTCCAAGATTAAGGTGCCAGCATGTTTGGTATCTGATGAGAGCAAATTTCCTGGTTTGTGCATAGTTGGCTGTCTTCCTGCTTTGTCTTTACATGGTAGAAAGGATGAGGGCGTTCTCTCAGGGTTCCTTTATAAGGGCACCAATCCCATTTACGAGGGCTCCACCCTCATGACCTAATCACCTCCTAAAGCCTCTGCCTCCTAATACCAACATCTTGGGGGTGGATTTCAACATACAAATTTTGAGGCAGCCCAAATATTCAGTCCATTGTAGTTTTGCATTAAACATACGGCCAAATCCTATCTCTGCCACTTCTAACATTGAAAACTTGGACAAGTTAACTTCTCATGTTTTTCTTTATCTGTAAAACAGGAATTAGTGATACCCACTTTAGAGGATTGCTTTTCAAAATAAATGAGAAGTTACGTTTGGTGTTAGATGTGCTGTAAATAATTGCTCTGCTTCACATCTGCCCTTGACAAGCTTCGTGCCCCCTTGGGAAGAAGTTTGCAGCGGGGGATGGTAAAGAACCTTCGGAGGTGTTTGTAATGCGCCATTTTAAAGGTGAATGCACCATTTGAAAAACTGGTCATTTTAATTTGAAATCAGGTTGTTTGGCATCTACTTTTTTGCTGATTTCAGCACCTCTCCTCTACTCCCAGGCCCCCTCAGGTATTCCTGCTGTGACTGCGGTTCTTGCTGACTCAGCCCTTCCCTGTCCTGCTTCCCCAGGCCTCTTGCTCCCGAGAGGACTTGCAGTGGGAAGCTGCACACACTTCAAAGCTAAGACACACAAGATAATGCAAACTCAGACAAATTATAAGGCAAAAAAGAAAGCCTGTGAGACTTCAATGCTTCTGTATATTCTGAGAGTTAAAAAGCACAGTTTGGTTTCTTTTGCCTTTAATTTAGAGATCGGCCTAGATTAGGATCGTTTCTAGATTGGTGGGGAGTGGGGTGGGGAGGGGAGAAATTCACTCTTGATTCGTAGATTTTCATTGTGTTTGGATGCTTTTTCTTTTGTGATTCTCACCTGAGTACTGAGGAATGAAAATTCTTGGTGATTTGGGGGACCAGGCCCTCCTCATATCCACCTGTTCTCTTTTCTTCCCCCACTGATATTGAGGCAGCCTTGGAATGGAGTGCCATGGTCATGGCCGTAGCTATACCACAGCTGGTGGTGGAGGTAGGTGACCCACACAAGAAAGGGAAAACCTGCAAGGGACCAACAGCCAAACCAGGTTATATATAGTCAGTGAAAAGGACTGGAGTCTGGGTGTCTGGGGTTAGGAGCAGGAAACCATATATTTTGCCTTTTAACTGGGACCATAGAGTAAAGAGGGGTGGGATAAAGAATTAGGCCAGGACAACAGACTACCTGAAACTGTTCTTACTTTTCACAACTCCATGCTGCCAAGTCAAGTCATGATGTAGAGTTATGTGAGTAAAGATTCATAAAGCTAATAGAGGTAAGTTCATCCTTCAAGAATCTTGTGTAGAAACACAGGAAACTTTGTAGCTGTCAGGGACTCGATGATGTGGCAACTACCTGGAAAACCTGGGTGGCTTTTATGTATTTGCAGCTAATGAAGACACGTCTAGCCATGGAGTGGGTGACCTGAGACGGCAGGTGGATGGTAGGAGGGATTTTATAGTTAGGAGGGCACCCCTGGAGCAGTGTTACTCGGTTCAAATGACACTTATGAGCTGTGTGATGTTGGGTGAGATAATTAACCTCTCTAAACTTCAGTTTCCCCATTTGTAAAATGGGGTATTCTAACTACTTTGTAGGATCATTATGAATTGCAAGTGGAAAAATACATGTGAAGCATTTAGAATACTGCCTGGTTCCTAGTGAGTCCTCAAAATATATTGGTTGTTAATTTTGTTACCATTTTGTTATCAACAAAGTGGTGGATGCACCATTAGAATCTAGGCTTTGAGTTAAGTGTTGCTACTTACAAGGTATGTGACTTTGGGAAAATCATTAACTCTCTGAGCCTCGGTTCCACCTCTGTAAAAATGGGGTATTGACCTTAGAGGGCTGTTGAGAAGAAAAGATGATATACTATATATGAAGACTCTTTTAAAATTGTAATAATCTTATGGGAATGTTACATTGTTCCTTTTTCTTAATTGTTATTATAATTAATTGACAAGTGGTAACTATACCAGTCTACAAGTGAGGAAGACAGACCCTTAACTTCAGCCCTGCCTAAGTTATGGTGAGTGTGCATTCTCTTTTCCAAGGTAGTTGGTTACTTACCAAGGCTTTCCTTATTGCACCATCCACCTCAAATTCACTGTTATTCCTAGAGGCGAGCACATATGACCGCCAGCCAGGTCTCAGAGTGGGAAACTGATGCCCGGAAAGCTTATGTGACTTGGTCATGATTGATGTGTGGCAGAACTGGTCTTAGGACCAGGTCTTCTGACTCTGAGTTCAATGTTCTTTTCATAGCCCCATGCTGCCAAATATTTAGAATTATGTAAATGTTTTGTTTTCAATTTTCCACTTAATTTTGCCTAGAGTTGTAGATATCGTCCACTTCCAATAAAATACCAGGGATTATATCTGTCATTTTTGCATGTATAATGTTCACAATAGTGTATTTCTAACTTCTGGAATTTTAATTACTTGAAAAGAAATATTCTCACAATTTCTCAGTGTTAATTTATGAATATTAAAATTTTCTCTACATTGTTCTCTCACCATTTCTCTATAATCTAGTTCTGCTCCTACAAATTTTAATGGAAAATGTATATGTTTCTGAGATCCACTATTTTTAACCACTGACATTCATTATGTGAAGTATTCTATTTGGGGGACTATACTCAGTCTTGTAGTAATTTCTGAAAAGAATGAAAACACTAATAAATTTGGACATGGCATGGGTTACCCATTTAACAAACGCTTATTGCTTACCTGATAGATTGATATCAGGCTCTTCTAATACTTTATCAAACTGAAAATCATAACAAATCAGGGTCCTCAATTCTTAACTTTTCTATTATTATTATTATTATTATTATTATCATCATCATCATCTTCTTTCCTCAGCCAAGGACATACTTATTGATTTTAGAGAGTAGAAGAGAGGGAAAGAGAAAGAGAAAGAATGTTGATGTGAGAGAAACATCAATCAGTTGCCTCTTGCATGTGCCCTGACTGGAAACTGAACCCACAACCTAGGCATGTGCCATGACTGGGAATTGAACCTGTCACCTTTCAGTTTATAGGACAATGCTCCAACCAACTGAGCCACACTGGCCAAGGCACCTCGTATGTTATTTATTACCTTTTATCCCTAACTTTTTAAAAGGTTCCATTCTATTTCAGATATTCATAATTATTTATTGCTTTAAAAATATATGTGGTTTTTATTAATGATTCTACTACATTTGTGGTAGAATGACCTAAATGATCACTTTACAAGATCTTCATCTGAGTACAGGAAAAATTTTTTTAAGGAAGAGCTCAATCTCACAACATTTTGCAAACACTGTAAATTTTGCTCAGTTTCCACTCAGTCTTTTATGTAATTTTTTCTATGTAGATCAGACCGAACGATCTCTAAATCTTTGTAATTTGCTTTATTAGTTTTTATCATACCCCACTTTCCTCAGGCTTTAAAAACTGAAGAGTGAGGGATGTAAATGTTCTTGATTTTTCAGTTGTTTTTAAATTTAGTGTAACTAATGCTTCAGTGACTACCTGACAGTATAAAGCTTTTCCTATATTTTGAATTATTAAACAGGCTGGCCATTGGATAATAGATATTAAATATTTATTAGGGTGAATGTTTTATGAATCTTTGAAAAAACACTGGACAGTGGCAGACGAGCAAATGGAAATCGGTAGGGTAGGGATGAACTAGCAAATACTTATGAGTATTTTTGGGACAAATGACTATTCATATGAGAGAACAGTAAATTAAATTCCTATTTCACATCATATAACCAATGAACTTGGGATGGATTATTAGAAACTTAACTGTAAACAGCCAATAAAATACAACTTTAGGAGGAAGTGTATTTATGACATTGGGATAGGGAGAGATTTCTTAAAGAAGTTACCAAAACTTGAAATCATAAAGTAAAAATAGAATTTTACTATATTAAACTGAAAAGCTTTTGCATGAAAAGACACCATTAACAAAGTTAAAAGACAAGTTAAACAGTTTAAAGAAGTAAAAGGATAGAATAATATACTTGAAATGTAAATAACCAAAATAAAAGAGCAACCAGGTTTATTAAAGAACCTCTTTAAAGAGAAAAAGTTATACTAGGCAAAAGACATAACCCAAAAACTCACTAAAGAGATATCACAAAAGGCCAATAAACAAGGAAGATATGCTCAGTTCCTTAGTAATGGGAAATGCAAAATACACAATAATGTGATATCAGCTCATCCTCATTTGCTGGCAAAATTTAGAAATTTGTCAATATTAAGTATTGGCAAGAGTGTGGTGAAATGCTCTTATACTGTGCTGTGGGAGTGGGAGTGGGTGTCATCACTTTAAAGTAATTTGGCAATGCCTAGTAAAGTTGAGATTCATATACCTTATTATTCAGGAGTTCTACCTCTATTTATTTCCTTTTTAAAAAACTTTTTTTCCTGAATTGATTCTAGAGAGAGGGGAAGGGAGGGAGACAGAGAGAGAAAGAAACATTGATGTGAGAGAGAAATATCAGTTGGTTGCCTCTTGCGCACACCACAGCTGGGGACTAAACCTGCAACCCAGGTACGTGCCCTGACCTGGAATTGAACCTGTGACCTTCTGGTTTGCAGGTTGCTGCCCAACCAACTGAGCCACACCAGCCAGTGCTACCTCTATGTATTTTCCCCTTCTAGAGAAACTTTCACATGTGTACAAAGATGTCAGCACAAGAATATCATTTGCATTATTTTTAATAATAGCAAAAAATGGGAAATAAACTGGCCTAATTCTCTTATTAAAGAAGGGGAAAAAAAATAATAACTTCATGCACTAGAAAGCTATACAGCAGTTTAAGTGAATGGGCAAGAGACACATGTAATAATGTAGCTCAATCTTAAAATCAATGTTGTAGGTAAAAAGAATGCAAAAGAGTATTTGTTAAATTTCTGTAAAATTTTAAAATACTCATATAATACTAATTGTTGCTTATGGATGCGTACTTTTATTTATGAAGTATAAGATATACTTATGGAAAGAACACTTTCTAACTTCAGGGTATTGCTTACTTCTGGAGAGGGTGGGGGGAGTCTTTAACTCTGACATGCCATTTAAAACTTGTTTAAAACAAAATTCAGAACATTATAATATAATCAAAGAGAGAGCTCTTGTTTAGGATTTCTAAGTTCAGTGGTGCCTCTGAGTGACCCAGTGACCTTTCACATGTCCTTTAAAATTTCTGGGGGACAATATTAGGTCAAGGTTACAAATATTTTTTAAGCACAGGACCCCTTCATTCAAGGAAAACCCGAAAACTGTGCACAGTGTGTACAACAGGTGAGACCACAGCTGCTCAGACAGAAACCGGAGGGCAGGGCCAGGGAGCACCAGGCATGAGTCCCCACTTCCTGTCACCACCACCCTCTCCACAGAGCCTGGAGGTCGGCAGAGGTCAGTTTGCAAACCCCTGGATGGCTGATTGCTAAGGTATCTTCTCCCTCTGACAGCCTACGTGACTGTCAAACTAAGTATTTCTTAAACACGCACCTATGTGAGATAATACTTATTTCTCGGACGAGTGCCTGCCAAGCACCAGGGCTCTCTAGGAAACATCTGGAATGAATAAAAGAAGGCTTTTTATGGTGAAGAACCATCCCCTAATAGGTCAGTTCACAGATTTCAATGTTGGGCATAGGATTTCTCCCGTTTTACAAAAATGTTAATTCATTATCTTTTTGGCTGCTCTCATTACCTCCTCACCTCCCTAGACTTACCACGTCCCACCCCCTACCATGTCTGTCCTCACTGCTCCCCCACCTCCTCCTCTGTGGCCTGCATTCTTTCGTTTCCCAGCTAGGGGCCCCGGTCAGGTTCCTGACACAGCCTGCCATGTAGCCCCCCCAACCCAGGGCCCAGAGCCCACTGCTGCTGTGTTCTCTTGCTGACTCTTTCCTCAACCCTTTGTGCCCACTTCTGGGTTGAAACCAGTTGAAAAGAATCAACAACCACTTCCTAATTAGGAAATCCAGAGGATTTCTGCTGGGTGCTCAGACTTCTTTCCTCAGTCATTGGCATCAGGGTGGAGTAGGTCGAGTCAGCTGCCCCTCCGTCATTCCCCCAGACAGCGAGGCCCAAAACCTCAGGTTCATTTTGTTTTTCATTCTTGCCTCTTTCTCGCTTCATGTATTACATTTCAGATAAACAATGAATAATTGGAGAAAAGTATGTCCCAAATGCAGTGGTAGGATTATTCTGCGAAAGTGTCGTCTATCTGAGGTTGCAATGTAACGGGGTGGCCTGTTCGGTCATTTGCTCACTGGCAGCCCAGGCACTCTGAGGAGGGGGCAGCCCCTCTTTCTGCCCCTCCCTGGCTTCCTGTGGCTCCAGCTTCATTCTCCTTGTTCTGTTCCTTCACTGTCTCCCTCGATGGCGGTTCTGCTTCTCCCCTGTGCAGCATTCTGTCCCTGGTCCTCCTCTCTTTTCTGCGGCACTCACTCCCTTAGACTGCCCATCTACACTCGTGAAATCACTTATGCCAATGATTCTGGAGCATTTCTCTTTGGCTCTGACCTTTCCATCAAGCGCATTTCCAAGTTTCTCCCAGATCCCTCACACTCAGTGAGCTGAGGCCTCATTTAGCCCTCAGCTTTTCTCCCCTTCTTACTTCTGCCTAGTCAGCTCCTCCTCCCCAGCACGCGTGCTGTGTCACTCACTCAGGTGCAGAGACAGGGGTACCTTCTGGGGCTTTTCCTTTTCACCTCTCTAATCCACCTGCAAGCCTGGCTAATCCTCCTGCCACAACCTGGCTTGTTCACAGTAAAGACTTGTTGAATGGGTGAATGTCTTCTGGCTTTGTTGTTTTCTTTCCATTCCATGGCAACCACCTTCGGTCACATTATCATTACCAGTGCTCCTTTGGGTAACGACCACCTGAGAGTGGTTTTCCTTTGTCCAGGCCAATTTTGAGGTCCTTACAAACAAATCTACCCAACACATCTTATTTAAAAAAAAAAAAAGAAAAGAAAATGCCTTTATTTTTTGAGTAGATAATACATTTACGTGGCTCAGCGTTCCACAGGTTCAAAAGGGTGTGCTTGAATCTTAAAGGGGTCATTTAATATCTCTTTTGCCCACCTGATTTTGTAACTAGTTGAGACCTGGATACAGGAATGAGAAGGATGGAGATCAAAAGCTGGATGAAATAGAGCTGACTGGTCATCTTTCACTCCTCAATCAGAGAGACTTACCCATCCAGTCACAGACCCCGCTGGACAGCATAGGCCTCCTGCTGGGCTCTGCACTTGTAAAAGCTGAGGGCTGGAGGGACCAGGCACATACGCTTTCAGTAAGCAGGCTGATTCCCTCATGGGGGGTGGGGGGCAGGGCTGAGTGGCACTCTCTCAATTCTTTTTCTCTAACTCGCTGATTAGACTAGTCACCACCTTTCCTGGGGTGGGACCAGGGCCAGGAGCATTACATCCTGCACAGCGTTCCCCAGTTGGCATGCTGATGGGTCACAGGTGCACCATGGGGTTTCAATTGCTTTGTCCTCAGGCCCAGTATGGTCAGAGCCTTAGTCTCACCTTTTCAGCCCTCAGTAGCCTCCTAAGTTCCCTAATCTCCCTCGTTGACTCAAGACAACTATTTCCCATGTGTCACTATGGCACAGACACTGGGGTGCACCACTCTCAGCAGTGGTCCCTCTGTAGCCATATATATGACGCCAGGACAGAGAAAGTCACCTTCATTAAGTACACACAGAAAATCCTTCCGTTCCCACCCCTTTCCTGACACCAGGTTCTCCTCCTTAACCTTCCAGGAGGCAACCAATAGTATGTATATATGTAGTAAATGACGGAATCCCCCTTTTTACAAAAATCATGGAATAGGCCAAATGCTTTAACAAACTACCCCCAGATCTCAATGGTGTAACACAGCAAAGGTCTATTTCTTGCTCATGTCTTGATCCAGTGAGAGGAGCACTACAGTCTCCTCCAGGAACCACTAATTATCACAGCATCCTTTAGTCTGGTGGCTCTGCCAGCCCCTATGGCTGTGGGACTTCTGCCAGATGCTCTCTATGAGCCAGCAAAGGCAAGAAGACAGCACCGAAGATGTAGGGAGTTTTAGGGGGCAGGTTGGGAGTGGTCTCCATGGCATCTGTCCACATTCAGTTGGCCAAACCTTTGTCACATGGCCCCACATGACCACAAGGAAGGGTAGTCTACGTGTCTGGGCAAGAGAAGAGGGACATGGGCTGTGGTGGGCCCATAGCAGTTTTTGTCACACACTCCAGAATGCTGTTCTACACCTTGCTTTTTCGGCTTGACAACAAATTTTAGCAGCAACCATATCAGTTCCTCAGCCTTTCTAACAGTTGCACAGGAGGCAATTTTACAGACTGCACCATAATTTCTTTAACCAGTTCAAGGTTCAGTCATCCTCAGTGCTTTCTTTTTTCCCCATTCTTTTACCTGCAATGAATGTTCTTGTCTGTATGTCATTCCACACATGTGCAGGTATATCTGCAGGACAGATTCTCGGATGACATGTTATTTTCGAAATGGTATGGGCACTTCCATACCCATTGCTGAATAGTCTGCTAAAAGTTGTACAGATTGATACTCCCAGTAGCCATTTCATTGTTTAATAAATACAGTTTAAATCCACCTCCGTTGTTTCAGAGGGAGCCTCACAGTCTGGGTAGTGCCCACATGCCCATGTGCCAGGCCTTAACCTCCTCTTCTATCCCTCAAGAGTCCTCAGTGTCTATTTCTATTCCGCAAACATGCCCTGTGCCTTCTGTCCTCAACACATTATTCCAGCAGTTTTCTTTCATTTTAGACTCAGGTACAGTGACTACTGCTTGAGAAACAAACAGGGCTGGTATTAGGTAGAATTCTGTGCACCTGTCTTTACATTTAATCCACAAAAGCAACTCTAAGAAGTAGGTGTTTCCATGCCCATGTTGCAAATGGGGAAACTAAAGTTCGGAGAGCGCAAGGTCACTTAATCAGCATCTGCTATATTTTCATCAGATACTCTGAATCTATTCTTTCTCCCTCCCCAGTGCTTCTCACAGCAAATCACACCTTGTGCAGAGGAAAGGTGATGCCCACCCTTGAGCTATCTCAGCATCCCAAAGCTGCCTGCCCCAAAGGAGTCTCAATGTCTTTGAAGTCTCCTATTTGTATTAAAAATACACACACATTTGAATTTCACTTTTTTAATATAGCTGCATTTATTTTAATATTTAAAATATTTCAAATTACTTGCACTCAGGTACAACTAAAACTCCAGGAAGCTGCCAGTTTCCTCTGTGGCTCGTGAATCTGACCCACGGCCCCCAGGACAGACAAAGGAGCAGCGTTCTGTATGTTGATGCTCTACAGATAGTGTCCTACCCAATTCAAGACCCAGCTCCTGTGCCATTTCAACATCAAGTGCCCCTATGGGGCCACCAAGCCCAGATTGCTGTCTCCATCCTAGAAAACCATTGTAGTTTCGCTCCCTGCCTCGTGCTGAAATTGCAGTGTCTTTTTTTTTTTCTTTCAGTCCACTTATCACATATCTTAAAGTACTTTTCAGCAGAGAATGGACTTGTTAAACTTTTAATGAACAAAGCACTGGAGATGATGGAATCCATCACTGTGTTAACCACCTTTACTTTTACTTTACTAAGTCCCAAAGGACTTAGGAATTACTGAAATAATGAAAGCCTACTTCTGAGTCTCAAATTCCCTTAGACACTCTTACGGCTTGCTTTTAGCAATTATGTTCACTTGGTGTTCCCTCAGAAAGAACACAGTTTGCCCACACAAACACACCCCGTTCCCAGTGACATCCCGTCATGCTATCTGACGCAGGGCATGCCGAGCGTTCTGGTCCTGTCTCTGGAAAATGGGGATAATTGCATTTGCCAGCTCCCACTCGGGAATGTTGTCAGAGCTGATGAAACAATGTTTTTAAAGTGCCTCTTTGGAAGTAATATGCCACATAAATCGCAGTCCTCTATAAAGGTCGTTATTTTAGTGCTTATTTATTTAGTACCTGTGTAAAACACTGATATTTCTTCCCAGATAAGTCATATTGAGTTACTAGATGCGTTAATAATCAGGCCCAAACAGAATTGTGTATCTATTCTTTTTGGGTGAACTTGAGGATGAAACTGGGTGCATGTTCCTTCCACTCTTGGAAGTTCTCAAGTTGATTATCTCTGTGAACAGAGGATGAGGCCATGGCTAACCTGACCCCGGTGCCAGTATGAGATAACAGGTGCCACTCCTGCAGCCTGGGGGACACAGTGACATTTTTGGGTCCCCTATATTATCTGCATTAAAAAAAATCAAAACCCAATATTTATAAACCTCACTGCTTTTGTGAAGCATCCGTAAATCTTCCATCTGAGAGTCTCAGGTCTGTTGTTCCAAATTAGCCACACCTTGTATAGGATGGTAGACCATCTGAAAACTGAACGATAGGATTTTTTAAATTGGCAACTGTTTATAAATGTATTGCCCAATAGCAGCTAGCCACAGATGTGAAAATAAAATAATTCACTTCTTCAGCACTAGCTTATAGTTTAATTATTCAGTAACTTGGGTGGCCAGCGTCTCCATAGTGTGTGGTGACATTACAGAACATTTCTATCATCACACAAATTTCTACTGGATGCTGATGGCCTGTGCGATTTCTCTCTCACACAACTAGTGTCTTCCGCTGAAACATTTTTACCTTTCTGCTCCTCCCATTCACCCCATCCTAGATATTTCCCCCTTATACCACAATGAAAGATTTTAATTGTTTGGGTCTTAAAAGCAGTCTCATCTCCAAGGCCGTGGTTTGAATACAGAGAGAACGGCATGTGGAACCACCATCTGGAGGCTGGTGCAGCGCAGACCCAGCCATTTCTGAGAAATTGTCTGGGTTTGGAGTCACTCCCAGAACTCTGATTTAGCACTCCTAAGCTTACAGCCAGTCTGAAAGCAACACAAATCTGTTTTGCATATACAAATAAATCCTCGTGTGCTGCACGCCATTCCCAGCCTCCAGTTTCCTCTGGCTGCTCCAGAAAACACGATTCGATAGCACATTAGTTAACCTGATGCAGGGAATGGGCATTCTGCTTATTGAAATGTTCTGGCTGAAGGATCCACCTGATTTTTGCAGAAAAACTGCCGAGGCAGGGATTTTTCTCTCCAAGATGTGATGTTGCTCCACCGGAACTGTCTTCCACATGATCACAGCTGCATGGCCTCTTCCCTCCAGCTCTCAGGAATACATGTCTTTGCTAAAAACTTTCAAATGTGCAATTGACATACTCTCCAAGAGGCCTCATTAAAATAAATCAACAAGGCTGTTTCAGATTATCTTAGAAAAAATAGTAAACTTAGAAGGGAAAGTAAGATCTTTGCCCAAATTTGACAGAGTTGTAACCTTCAAGAATTCCTGATAACAAGGCATTTTTTTTTCTTTTTTCAGATAGTAACTTTGAAATATTTAATCGCATATTTTATTTTCTTTAGTAATAAATTCTTTAAAATGCTTAATAAATGGCAAAGCTATAAGGGCTTTACAAATATTAATTTCTTTAGTTTTTATAACCAGCTTAGAATTAGATATCACAATTATTATAGTCATTTTAAGGATGAAGAAACTGAGGCAAGGAGAGATGGATGAGCCATCACTGACCTACCTGAACGCTCACTGTACAGGTGGTCGAGCATCAGTGGATGAGTACTTAGGTCTATGAGAGGGCTCTTCCTTCCTCCACTGCCCCTTCCTACTGTTAGATGAGTGGAGTGCGGGGTCAGCTTGGGGATGGGAGATGAGGGGCTCTGGCAACACTCAGTTTGGTCCTAATTAGAAAGTGGAGTCAAGAAAGGCTTTTCTTAATTTCTATGTACTCCTTACTTATGATGTGTGAAGATATTATGGACATACATACATAGTTCATTTCATCTGAATAGATGTGACTCTCAAAAGTATTTTTTTTTTCAATTTAGAAAATATATTTAGAACAATGAGCTAGCACTACCTGGAATGGAAGCAACACAGAATTGACTAAGGCATCGATATGATCCTGGAAACAGTCGAATACAAAACAGTAATTACATAACGTATGTTGTAAAGCACATATGCTGTATGGAAGGCCCAAGGTGCAGAAAGAACATAGAAGAGAGAAGGGTCAGTTTTGAACAGGAAATCAAAGCATGAGAGAGGAGTAGCTTTCAAGATCTGTCTTCAGAGATGAGTAAGAATTCAGGTGTAAAAGGGGAAGGAAATTAGAAATTATAGTTGTGAAGTGTGAAGTCCATACATCTGAAAGATTTTGATGAGTACCATACTGGTAAGAAGGCCTTGGTGGTAAAGAAATGAATGCAGTGTATGTATTTGTGAGGGGGTGGGGGGGTGAAGGGGAGGAGAATGATTCTAAGGGAGGTTTAAAGATTAAATGTTTTCATTTTCAGACTACCCAGCAAATAGCAGATACTGGCTTCAAAAATTTTTACAGCTCATTTCATTGTACTTCACACCAAGTAAAATTTTTTTGTGACCAATTTTACTTTGGCATTGAAATAAAAGTGAATAAACTAGAAAATCCATTTTCACTTTAAAATGTGTTTTTTCACAGAGGCTGAAAATATTTTAAACTTTGGAATGGGATAAAGTAGGGAAAATATTTTATTTGGCAAAAATTTAAATAAGGTTTTGTCAGAAGCTAAAATGCTTGAACACTACCAATTCCTTTTGACCAGAAAAATAAAACAAAGTGGAGTCAAAACATTTAAAATATGAGGAATAAAAAAACTAAGCAAAATAAAAGGAAAAAGTTTTCTTTGCCCAGAGACTTTTCACCAAGGCTTGTTGTCGCCGTTAGCTATGGAATGGCGTGGAGGCTTTACCTTTAAACTATTACTGTACAGTTACATTGCCCCTGTGAAGGTCCAAGTTGACACTTTCACTTATTTTCATCTCTGCTAATTTAATAGCATGTTCATCTGCCTCCCACAGCCTTAGAGAAGGTGATATAAATGTGTTTTTAAAACACATTTTTTGTGCGGCCCAAAGGAGCATCTCTCTGACTACACGTTGTGTTTTCTGGCAGATGACATTTGATCCAGAAATCTTCTTCAACGTTCTGCTGCCACCAATCATATTTCATGCGGGATACAGCCTGAAGAAGGTAAATGGACAGTGATCATTTTCCTCTTTCATCATTAATTAGAGAATATTGCCAGCAGTGCTGAGAAAACAGTCATTCTATGGGTTTACCTGTTTGGTAAGAATGTCATTGTCTTAGATTATGTGATGCAGATTGGAATCGAACATGCTTGCTGTCCTTAAACCCGATCTGGCCACTACACTGGCCATTAGCCACATGTAGCGTTAAACCTGTGAAATGCACTAGTCTGAATGAAGATACACTTCAAATGTAAAATATACATTGGATTTCTCAGACCTAGTATTAAGAAAGAATATAAAATATCTCAATAATGTTTTCTATTGATTTCATGTAGAAATGATAATGTTTCAGGTATATGGGCTTCATAAATGTCAAAATTCACTTTGCTTTTTAAAAACATTTTAACATGGCTACTGGAAAATTTTAAATAACATATGTGGCTTACATTATATCTCTGTGGGACATTGCTATTCTAGATGGCAGTAATTACAGAGCTGGCTGTTAATATAATAACATTGGGTTTATCCAGCAGAGTGAGAGCTCCTGCATGCTTGATTAGCACTCAGCTGGTATTGCTCAGGGAAGAAGCCCAGTTCTATAGTCTCGGTGCTCTTGCCTGCCATTATTTGGGTCTAGCCTACACGTGCACGTCCATTCGATTAGTAATTGCATGACAGCTGGAGTGCTGGCAGCTGCTGTGTCCCTCAGGGCAAGGCTCTGGCCTCTCAGAGTGTTGGGAGGCTGAGGCATCCAGGCTGCTGTGCTGCTGCCCGCCCCCACGCAGCATTCCTGGGCCCTGCACCTTGGCCTGTCCCCTCCAGTGCCAGGTGCCCGGAGCTTGAACAGCACAGGCCTGGTTTTCTCCTGGACTCAGGCTCCCTCTTGCTGTCAGTTCTGGCAGCGCAGGCCCCCTCACAGAACCGGGAGGGTTTTCCCCAGCAAGCACTAGAAAAGATAGGGAAGGCTGGGTTCATTCAGGCCATTGTTCCTCATCCCTTCCCAGTACTGGGTGTCATTTTGTATGAGTCTTGAAAATAAACTGTTGTAGGTGAGTCTTGAAAATAAACAAAAGTTTTGTTTCATTACACTCAGAAGAAACATAAGTCAGAAATCCAATAACAAAAGTCATAAGGCAACTTAAATCCTTTAGAATAGTATTTTAAAAATGCTAAAGGGTTCCAACAACAACAAACTTCTTAAAAACTCTCTTTTCAGGCCCTGTGCAGACATGGCTCTGGCCCTTCCCTTTGTCTCAGGTCTCGCCAGGCCTGCGAGTTGTCTCTTGCATCTCTACCCCGTCATCTTCCAGGAGATTTCTCTCCTTGCTTTTCTGAGATACCTCTGTCCTTTGCAGTATAGATTGATTAAGAGTTATTGTGCAGTGAGACCAGAAACTGAGGCTCCAGCAACAAAATCTGCCTAAATGGTTAGGGAAGGGAGAGGCAGTGAAATGCATATATTATTTTTATTTCTTGTTATACTAAGAAAACATGCTAATGTACAACATATATATATATATAATATGTAAGGTATATATATATATTTTTTCTCCCCAGAGACACTTTTTTCAGAACTTAGGATCTATTTTGACATATGCCTTCTTGGGAACAGCCATCTCCTGCATCGTCATAGGGTAAGTGACTTCGGAGCTCAAGTTCCATGAGGCTGGTGGGCTGGCGGCCTCTGGCAGGAATCTCGCACTTCCTGGACTCACAGTGGCTGGGTGAATTGTCTGTTCTTTTTTCTGCATATAACATTTTTACATGTTTTTCTGATTCGCTTCCAAGCCTTCTGACCAACACAAGGTTTCACATTAAAGAATACTGAAATCTGATTGCGAGATTTTATGTGAGTTTTGGACTTCTGACTTAGGGAATGTGGATAACTTGGCTTGAATTATGTGAAGCACATTGCATTTTTCTTTTTTCTTTTGGCTTGAATAACACAGATAAGCACACTGCATTCTTTTTCTATCTCCTTTGAAAGACGCTATCTGCACTTGACAGCGGTACTACAGTAACTACATGTCAAAGGTTTTCTTTCTAAGGGAAAGTTTTCAAGAGAGCAGTCAGAGACAGACGTCTTCAAATATCAGCAGCATTGTTTACTGGTGGGATGGCTTTTCGCTGGCCCACTATGGCATACAGACTTGTTTCTTTCTCATTACATATTATTGGTTTTGCTGGTGAATCTTAAATCTAACTATATAGATTCTGGCCTGCAGCTCATCATAAAGCAAAATGTGGTACAAAATGGTAAAGCCTATCCAATTCACTTATAATTTTATCCAACATAGTAAATCTCCACTGCAGAAAACACAGCCAGATGCTATGACTGATGATGAGGATGACAACTCCCCTCTTGAATCTTACTGCCTGCAACTGTTAAGTCCCTAACACAACAAACTGAACATAACAGCACAAGCTAGTCACTCATCCAGCCCTTCCCTCATGAATGGTTAGTGTGTCACTGGAAGGCTAAGGATTTGTCACTACTTATATCTGAAAGCAAAAAGTGGAGGTATGTTAAATTCTCTGTTACATTTTTATTTATTCAAGCCTGGAATAAATCAGGCTCACTTGCATTAAAATGTCCAGCATCCTTAGAGCAGTGAGGAAGCTAAAGATTTTCATACCTGAAGGTGGAGGCTTGCAGGAAGGTGGACTGGGGAGCCTCATTGGGTCTAGACACCTAAGGGATTTTACACCGTTTGTGAATGAGAGGCACAGTGGGCCTGATTCTTCTTAAAGCATGTTTAGCGGAGGGCTTTCTGTTCCATGGGTCAGCCATAGCTAAATATTCAAATTTCAGAGTTGGCAAGGGCCTTAGAGATCTGTGTTATTAAAGCCCCTCATTCTGGAGAAGAAGAAAGTAGCATCTTGAAAGGCTAAGTAATCATCTTAATCATCATGCTCATGTGGTCAAAACAGAATTCAGAACTTCAGCTTCTGACCCAGTAGGTCTTACCATCACTCCTTCTTCTTATAGCAGTTTCCCTTGAATTCCTACACATCCCTATAGATCGTTCCTACACAGTGATGGAAGGATCTGAGAGATGCAGACTATCAACAAATGTTCATTTATAGCAAAGATTGATTTCTATCAGTTCTATAATATAGACATCTGAAGGTTAGAATGGATCCAAGTCCTAAACTTGTGGACAATGCTGTCAACTTTTGGAATAATCAGTTTCCATTATTTCCCTGTTTCCTTTGTGTAACCGATTTTAAGTATATTTAAGTATATGCATTTATATAATATGCATTGACTCTCATGAAAAATATATGAATCTAATTTTAAGTGTAACAATATGTAATGTGTGTGTGTGATATAATTGAGTTGTTTAAAAAACTTCAAGAAATCTGGTGATATCCATTTCTTGGAGTTGAGAACCTCTTCTAATTGATTGTAAGAGTGAAATCAATGACTTATATTGGAAAGTGATTTGAATAACTTTTTAAACCATGTTATTTGTTTGAACTGAACACAATCTGAATGGCAAATATCCATAGAGGGCCTTCTTAATGTGGGTCATTAAAGTGCAGAACGGATTGATCGATAGTTTAAAGATTTGGGGATCTTACTAGCAATGCAAAGGAAGTCATTGGAGAGCTCTAGCTTGAGGGTGAGAAGGTCAGATCTACACTTTAGGAAGGTCATTCTAGTGAAGGAGAAATTTTAAAGTGGGGAAAAGATGGCAGCCAGGATGTCACTTAAGGGGCAATTTCCATAAACTAGGTTAGAAGTGATGAGGGCCTGGCCTCAGGCAGTAGCAGTAAAGGTAGATGTGGTGTCAAATGCCAGCTAAAGTCCTGAGAGAAAATGGGGCAAGTGTGTGGAGTGAGAAAGAAAAGTACTCGGGCAACAACACTACTTGAAGAGGTGCCCATAAAAGACCAAGAACCACTGGGCCCAAGAAACGCGATGATAACCATCAGGGCATGTGTCTGGAAGTCAAGGGAAGAGGTAGAGGGAGGGCGGACAGTGTTTGACATGAAAAAGTCAAGTGGGATGGGAACTGGCGTATCCATTGATTCCCCCAAGGAGGCAATGGGTGACTTAGCACTTATCCTATGGCGGAAATAAGGGAAAATAATGGCAAGGCTAATTGGTTTGGGTACTGTGTGATGAGAAGCAAAGATTTGTTTTTATGCTGTTTTCTCCAGATACAATTTCAGAACTTCTGAAGGAAAGGCACAAACTTAAATTCTGACCAAACTGACACTTTCATAATTTGTGACTCCCATTGACCTTAGAAAGTGACCTGTTATATTTTTCTGATAAGTTAATGCTAATAAAAACAACACAACATTTATTGAGTGCTTGATATATACTATTCCTCTTTTAAAAATACTTTACATGGGTTATTTCATTTAATTCTCAAAATAATCCTATTAGATAGATACTATTATTACCCTTATTTAACCGTTGAGACAGCTGAGAATTAGAGAGAATGGCATAAATTAAGAATAGCAGTAGTATTAGCAACTAAATAGTTTGGCTCCAGGGTCAACATTCTTAATGCCTAAAATGTATTTGCTTCTATATATTATAGGCAGTAAAAGTAAAATGTAATTAAAGAAAAAAATACAATTGTGTAAATCAGCGAGCATTTACTAACATGCCACATCTTTCTTCATTAGCTCTGTGGGAGTTCTCACAGACAAAGATTTTTATTTGGAAATCCCATCCAAAAGGAATTCACATTTGTAAGAGGACGGGATGTCTGAGTTTCTGCAGATGTGTTTGCTTGATATGGGCAGGAGGAGGGATTCAGGACAGTGGGTGAGACTGGACCCTGAGAATAATTTCATAGAGCAGGGAAGCTCTGGATAGTCATTGGATGGAGAGGGATGAGGTAGTTGGATTTTTCCTGCCATCAGGTGCGTGAGTCCTGGTGAGTGTGGTTAACGTTGTGCAAGGCTGCAAGTTGGAGAGCAGTTTCAGAGAGCACTGTAAGAGGATGTGGGAACTGAAGTGCTGGAGAGCCAGCTGACACACGGCCGCGAAGCCCAGGGTCAGAAATTTACAGGACCACGCAGGCCCTGAGGAGTGGTGGAGAGTCATGAGTGAAGACTCAGCCAGGGAGCCGTGGTCTTCTGCAGGGAAGATGGTCTGTTTGAACTGCAGGCTGGGTTTAACACTGCACTCGAATGCTATGTAGGAATTGAGATCATTGGGTCCCTTCAAATGAAAGAGGTCTTCATGAAGTTCTGTTAACTTCACATCATTTCAGAAATTAGACCCACACCATCTACTATTATATTTAATATTACATGGGAAACTTTAACAATATCCCTTTCAGTAATAAAATTGGAGAAACATTTTAACAATTTTAAGGATGTACTGTTATTAAAAAATTCAAATAGCTTTTCTAGTCCTCCTCTCCATTTTGCTACTTAAGAAATATCTTAAATTCATCTCTGGTTTTGTTTATTTTTTCAAGAAACTCATGTATTTGAAACGTTTCTGTGTTCCTGTGCCCCATCTTTGGGCACTCTTCCCGTATGTTTGGGCTGTGTCCCCACCCTTCTGTGCCGCAGGAATGTGTCATCAGGATGACAGCCTAGTGCTTCCTGTCACACATGCATCTTCTCCTGCAGACTAATTAGTTATCCATGAAATCCTTCTGTTTAAAGAAGCAATGAAAATGATCTTTAAAATCTTTTGTGTATATGGAATTTTAAAAAATGCTATAATTTCCCAGATATTTGGAGAAAGAGACATGGGTCTAAAGGATGAAGAGCAGACATTTATTTTAAAAGTTGCTCATTTTTTAAACTTCATCCCCTGTGCCGGACACTGACTTGTGCTTTTTACACACATTATCTCATTTTATTGCCACAATGCCCTATGAGGCAGGTACTGATTTTAGCTTTATTTTACATACAGGGATGCTGAGTTTGAGACTAGCCCAAGGTTGCACAGTAAGGAAACGGTAGTAAATAGCAGAGTCAGTGTGACTTCAGAGCACACTCCCTTGTCCTCCTCCTAATATGCTACTTTGGTATTCTTATAGTGTTTTACAACAAAAATCTGTCAGTCCAACCAAGCCCTCAATAGTTTCAGAATTTTACATTTATCATGATGGCTAACAATTATGAAAAATCCGAATGTCTAAGACTGAGCTCTGAGTATACTTGTAAAGTAGAAATGGAACCTGTCTTTTCTCACTGACAATAGCGGGAGGGGTAGTGTGAATCATTTTCCTTGGTCAAAGTTCTGGGACTTGGGGTAACTCACTCTGGAAATCCTGGGTTTGGAAATGTTAGGTCGTTCATATTATTCATACCAACATCCTCAGGAATGTTTATTTTCCTGTTGTGAGCCTCAATATGCACACTACAGAAGCCATGCCAGACATTCTCTCTCTGTGTTCATGAGGCATAGGAGTGAGGGGCCCTTAAGCTCTCTCTCTGCCCTCTTGTGTCATTGTGTCCTGTGACGGGGGACCTTCAGGCCTAAGTACCCTTGGCTCTGGTTCTAGAATTGCTGTTGCTCGGTTCTTGAGTAGGAATAAGTTTGGTGAGTCTTAGTAGTCACAAAATGCTGGCTTCTAAACTTGGAAGAAGGGACATTTGCTAGTCTAGAACCAAAACCTGAGGAGGTATAGTTCATAGAGGCTGAACACAGCCTCGATGTTTAAGTCTAACCCTGGGAAGGGAATGACTTCGAGTGGAATTCTTAAGTCAGGAAACATGGACCCTGAGATGATAGAAGGATGTCAGGGAGGCAGCGAACTGCCTTCAAGTACCCATGAATTTTTCATGGGAGAAAGTCTGAATAGATTTCAGTGTCATAAGCTTTTTCTAGGGAATCACAATTTACAAAACACAAAGAACCAGTATGTTTTTCATGTATCTGCACAAAGAGGCAGTTAGGAAAAGAAGGATTTTGCATATCTCCATATGTAATTCGAACTGAAGAATTCTCTAGGCTGCATTCATGGTGACCGTGAAGTCTGCAAATATGCATCCTGTTATTTTATTTGTAGTGTAATATAGTAACAATAAAGTAGTTGTTATGTATTTGTGTTCCTAGACTAGGTAGCCATCCTCTATACACACCTCTGCGTGAAGTGCCAGATGGAAGGGTCTCCAAATAAATATTCATTTTTACCAAATAATTTTTCAAAGCAGTTGTACCAATTTTTCTTCTTAATTTTTGGCAATCTAGTAGAAGTATATTGTGGTCTTCATTTGTGTTTCCCAATAGTTAATGCACTTGATTATGATTTTTATTATGATATCTGCTCAAACTTTTTATCCATTTTTCTACTGAGTTGTTTTATCATATTTTATTGATTTTCCAGATTTCTTTATATGTTCTACATCTTAATTCATGTTCAGTTACATATATTGCAAATATTTTCTCTTTGTGAATTGTGCTTTTACTTTGTTCATGCATGATTTTTTAATGAATAGACGTTCTTTAATTTAATGTAGTCAAATTCAAACTTTTTTCTTTTATGGTTAGCATTTTTGTATTTCAATAAATCTTTTTCTAGCCCAGAGTCAGAAATATATTTTCTTCTATAGTATTTTAAATTTTGCCTCTTGCAATAAGTTCATTTTCTGGAAATGATTTTTGTACGTGATATGAAGTAGATTCCATTTGATTACACTGATGCCTTTCATTTTGAGAAACTCTGATTCTTCTATTGTTCGTCTTTGTGTGCATTTTAATAAGAACAGTTTGGGTTGGCAGGCAGTAGTGGAGAGGCAAAGGTGCCAAGGGTGTATTTGCCAGTGTCCCCCAGTTAATTCTTATCAACAACAAAGCCTTGGCTTTTTTCATTCTCTTTTCCCATCTATCTTCACCCTCTCTCGTCTTCCTTCCTTCCTTCTGTCTTCCCCTCCCTCTCAGCTGTGTTTTCCTCACTGTCCCGTGAGATTGTGTCTGGGCTGCTGCTCTCCGCAACTCCATTCCAGCAGGCTGCAATGCCGCAGAGCTGGGGAATGCTGTGTTGAGTCCGACTGGAAGGCCCCGTTAGGCCTCTGTGCATCTGCTTGCTTTCTGGATTGGAAGCAGCACAGTAGCAGCTGTCACGTATGTCAAAGAGAAAAATAAATACACTGCTACCCTGATACAGCTGAAAAGGAAAAAAAATAACCTCTGATTTGTCAAGCACAGCCCAGGCTTTAACAGTGTGGTTTCTCAAATCCACAGCACAGCGTGCATGGACTTTATTTCTGGTAGCAGAGAGAAGAGTAAAGTTTGTAAGGGCAAAAAACAGAAGATAGGATGGAGGGGACTGTGGACAATATCAAGAAATGTAGTTTGAAGAAGAGAAGGTAAAGTCGTCAGAGACATATGGGTCTATGCATGTGGATCCTTCTGTCACAGCCTTGAAGATGTTCTGGATAAGAATGACAGAATAGGAAAGAGAAAAATGTACACATTCTGGAAGAATCAAAAGGGAAAACCCAGAAAGACTAACTCCAGTTTAGGAAGAGAAAAGTTGAAACTCATGTACAAGGAAAAAATGATACATGAAATTGTTGACATGAAAAAAAATGTCTAATAATAAAATATTTGAGACTTGGAATTACCTACTTTACCTTAGCTCTTCCTTACCCTCAGGTACAAAGACAAATATTTTTCTCAATTTGACCAAAATCTGATGCAAGAGCTACAGTAAATGTAGCTTCTACACACACACACACACACACACACACACACACACACAAACACACACACACACCATTCAGACAAAAGGTAAAAAAAAAATAAGGGAGATATATCAGTTATCTATTGCTTTGTAACAAACCACTCCCAAAACTTAGTGGCTTGAGACAACAACCATTTCATTAGTTCACAATTATGTGACTCAACAAGTTAGGAAGGGCTTAGCTGGGCAGTTCTGAGGTTCTTTCTGGGGTCACTCACATGACCACAGTCATCGGGGACTTGGCTGCAATTGAGTGGTCTCAGATGAGCTCACTGAAGCGTGTGGTAGCTGATTCTGACTGTTATCTGGTTGGTCCCGGGACTCACATCTACTCCATGGGGCCTCTCCTCCCCCAGTAGGCTGGCCCCAGCTTCTTCCCGTGGTGGTGTCAGGGCAGCACTCCAAGGTGACGGGAGGAGAAGTACAATACCTTTTAAGGCCCAGGCCCAGAAGCCAGGTAATACCACTTCCTCCATGTGGTATTGGTCAAATCATTTCTAGAGCAGCCAAGAATGCAGGCATGGGGAAGCAGGCTTCATCTCTTGATGGGAGGTGTGATAAAATCATATAATAAGGGAGCAGGCATGCAGGGACAAGAAGAATTATTGTGGTCATCTTTCAGATACTCTACCACAGGATGGAACTGTAAAATATCTTCAGACTTACCAATGTTAAGAGCTTGTATTAGGAAATGGGACTCAGAACCTGGTGTGAAACTTATCCCTCCTAAAATAAAATACAGTGGAGAATCAAGTAAACCCTACAGGGGCAAACCCACTGGCTTCCTCCATTATACATCCTGATAGTCTGGAACCAGCAACCATGAGTTCCTATCCTGGTGACTTACAGGATGAATCTAATACTGTTCTGTATTTGTGTCTAAAATTTTTTATGGAAAAATATACATAAAGCTCACAGGAGATAAGTAAGAGAGTGTGGCTCACTAGATTTTATGGTACTAAAGCAAAGGGCATTTGTGGAAAACTGACCTTTCCTCCTCCAAAGTGAGGGATCATGGAAAAACTTTATTTAATCTGAGAATTGCAGTTTCTCTTTTACCAACAGCAATGCAGAGAACATGGAGGTGGAGGTGCAGCCGTATTAGGTGCAAATTGAAGCTCTCTGATGAGGGGGTTTCTTCCATAGCTGTGCATCCCTTGCCAAGGGCTGTCATGTTGTGGAAGAGACTGTCCATGACATGGCCACTGCTGGACCCGTTAGCTAGCCCGGGGCTGGAACAGAGATTGCTTCCTGTAAATCCCTTTGGAGGCTGTCTGATTGTAGCCGACACTTTCCTTCGGATGTAAATAGTACCTCTCCTCTACACCCCATGGCGTCCAGTTTCTTGAACCCGCCTAGGCTGGGCAAGCATGTAAGGCATTTGCCCTCTCCCGGGACAGTGAGGTGCCAGTACCCCCATCCATTCTGCCCATTCTATGTCATCCTTTGACACTGGTCTAGCAGCACTGGGATCCGCTTCATCTTGCCACCACCCAAGCCGTGCCTCAAATGTAAGATTCTCTTAATAAACTGTTTTGCTAAACTGGAGCAGCTTCCCTCTTTCTTCCGTCTTTCCCAGCCCTCCACTCACACAGTCATATTTTCAGTCTGGGGCTTTCCCCTCGGCCTGTGTGCAGGAGCATAAGTCAGGCCTGGTCTGTCTGCGTCCACCTTTGTCTGGCTGGCTATGGCGCTTTGGGAAAGGGTAGTTGGAGCTTTGGATGTGGTGAAAGCTTGGCCCTGGTAGCTTATTCACTTTGCTGGAACACTAGGAAGGAAGATTACAGAGCTATGTCAAATGGCCTTAGTTGCTCCTCTCTAGGGTCTTGAAGATGAACTTAAAAGTAGAAACCCATGAATCCTTCATCAAACTATAAACTAAATTATCAAAACAGTCAAATTTACCTATTTGTACCTCCCTATTTTCTTTTCTTCCCAAGCCCTAAAGGTGAATCTTATCCTGAATTTTATTTATAGTTCTTCCATGCACTTTGGAGGTTTAGAAAAACAGTATCACACTCTACATCATTAAGCCATTTTCATTTTTCCGAACTCATGATTTTTCTAAGATTCATCCATGTTATGGTTTTCAGCGGTGGCTCATTCACTTTCATTTATAATACACAAAGGTGTGACTATTCCAAGCTTTATCCAGTCTCTTATTGATGGGGTTCCTTCCATCTACAAATATTCACCCAAGGCCTATGTGAAAGGTCCTTCAAGCAATGAACTTGGAGTGAACTGTGCAATACCAAATCGTTGTCTAAAGCTGTATCCCTACCTGCAAGTATGAGCACTTCCATTGCACCGCGTCCTCACTAATGCTTAGTATTGTCCCACCTCGTCATGACCAACTTGTCTGGTCCTCTGACAATACCACACTGTTTTAATTACCATTGCCTTGGAATAACAAACTCTTTATATCTAACAGGACAAATCTTACCTCCTCCCACCCCACCCCACATCTGCATTGTTCTTCATGAGTGTCATAGCTGTTTGGATCTTTTTCTTTTATTGTAAAAATTTAAAATCATCTCACCAAATTCCTTGACTCACAGTGTTGGTATTTTGAATAGAATTGCATCAAATCTATAGGTCCATTTTGGGACAACTGACATATTTATGATATTTACTGTCTATTCTTAAAATCTGATTATCTCCCTTTTAAATAATGAAGGTTTTTTTAAATAATGAAGATTTTAACTATGAGACTTGCACCACTTTCATTCACTTTATTTCTAAAAATACTGCATTGTGTTATAAATAATTTCAATTTCAACATTTTATTAACTACATGTTGCAGTTTAGCCATTTTGATGAGTAAGAGAATGGCCCAGTCCCAGAGGCCCGGAGTTCACAGTCTGCGGGAGGCGGTCACACAGACACACGGGAAAGCGCAGCTGCAGCGAGTGTGAGCCAGGGGGAGTGGCAGGTGCAGAGCCCACAGCCTTGAAGATTGGTTGGGGTAGGGACGATGTGATAACAGCTGTGGTGGAGTAAGGGGGGCTGTGGGAGCACACTTAGGGTGCCTGCCAGGAGAGGCTCTGGAGCAATGACTTCTAACCTAAGATCTTACATTTCTTTCAAGGAGGTAGCCAGGCCATGATCTAGGAGAAGACCTTCTGGGCAGAGAGGATAGCATGTGGGGGGCCAACAGCAAGGTCTGTGGAGGCCAGAGCATGAACAGGACACAGTAAGAGATGAAGCTGGTGAGGGGAATTCAGTCCAGAGACTTGAGACCTTGTTCCAGAGTTTGGACATGACTCCGTAGTCTGGAGGGTGCCGTGTGGGGATACACATTTTTAAAAGGTCACTGTGACTACAGTGTGAAAATTAGATGAAAGGTAATCAAGTGGGGAGCAAAAGAGCAGTTAGGAGCCGATGGCAGTTTGAACTCAGAGACTGCGTGCTTGGATTGGGGAGCTAATTGGGGGATGGAATTGACAGGGTGTGGCCATTAGTCAGAGTAGGAGAGAGAAAGGCGGTCACAGTAACTGTGAATTTTCTGATTCTGCAAGCCCACTCTGGATTTGACCATCTGGTCTAGCACAGTTTGAATCTCATGTACTATTCCCTTCCATCCTTGTCCTCTGTTCTCTGGAAAACCTGACCTCTTCGTTATCATGCCATCACTTTTAGTAAGATCATTAACTATATTGCCAACTGAATCACTGAATTAATGAGAAAATTTGAGAATTGCATATCCTTTCTTTGAAAAAGAGGTAGTAGAAATAACAAAAGGTACAACAAAAGTGAGCTTTTGGGGCATTTTTTATGTTCTAGACCTTGACCTGACCATTTTGCATTTATTATCTCATTTAATCTTCACAACAAACAGTAAAGATAAGTACTTCCATGGTTTCCTTTTTGTAAGTGAGAATTCTGAGGCTCACATTGCTTAATTAACTTTGCCAGGGTATGACTGATTCCAGAGCTTGTGTGCTAAACTCTCCTTTGCAATTGACATTGCATCCTTGGACCTAGGATGTGGCTGTAGCAGCGTCAGCAACACCTGGGACTTCTTGGAAATGCAGAGTCTTGGGCCTCATCCCGGACCTCCTGAATTCTAACCTGTATAGTAACAGGGGAATTTGCTGCACTGCAGTCCAAAATTGGGAGAGAGATTTAATAACTTACTTAGGATTTAGTAAGGATAGACTGTAGGAGTCACAATAATTTTAACTTGCATTTAATCCATATTATTCAGACATCATTGGCATTAAATGAAATCAATTAATTTTATAATTTATATGCACATTTATATGGCTCTCTGTGTTTGTGCATGTATCTGGGTCAAATATTGCATGTGCGTTATGTAGAAGGTAAATGGTAGAAAACTGTCAGCCATCACCGTGAGAAATGCCTGCCATTCTGGTCCAAGGGTTTCAGTGCTGCTGGTATGGGAGGTGTTCGACCTGTTTTAGCAATTATGTTCTGATGTCATTAGAAAGAGGTGGCCCCAATAAAAGGAATAGAAGTCAACCCTAGCTACAGCTCTAAGATGCTTAATTGCTTTATTTCACCCTTACTAAGTCCTACTGCATGAGATACATTATCAATGTATCCATAGGCGTGCTACATTATCAATGAATATGAATCGTGAATATGAATAATGGCATCATTGTTTTAGCTTTGATGAGCAAGTATAATCTTGAGGGTCATTACTACTGGGTAGAAGGTGCCTACAATCTTTACTTTCATGTAATTCTTGGCTATTTGCTCTGTGGTTGCATCTCCTTCCTCCAAATGTAATTTCAACGTCTATGTGAATTTGACCTGATTTTGACTGGATTAAATTTTGGAACTCTGTGCCAGTGCTTTGTGAAGTAGGTTATACAGTCTTTCCTCAGCTTCTCAAGGGCTCCATGTCACTTGCTCCCTTCTTCAGACAAGTTCTTCAACAATGGGAACAGTGATTGTAGTAGCAACAATCACATGCATTTATCGAGCATTTGTTTTGTGGTGGCCACTGCAGGCACTTCACACACATTAAGCTCACCAGTTGCCTCCATCTCCCATTTAAGGATGTGTGTTTGCATCATAAGAATATGTTATTTATTTCTATAATTACATTCTCCCCAGTTTTCTTTATTAAGGCAATTTTTATTGCATTTTTCCTTAAATGTTAAAGTTTAGCAAAATAATTTCCTAAAGATTCTTATTTATAGAATAGAGTCTTGCTAAACATTTTGTGAATCTACAGTAAACACTTGGGTTTCTTAAAATCAATATTGGCTTTTAATAGGGGAAACTGTGGGGTGGGAGTGAGGGGGTGTATGGGGACACATATTGAGATTCTGAGTACTTTCTGCTCAATCGTTTTGTAAACCTGAAACTACTAAAAAGAAAAAGCCTGTTAATTAAAAAAAAGCATACCCATTAAAAATCAATCCTTTTCTTTAGTAACCCACTGAATATACCAGATATTTCCTATGGCCTCAGTGGCCATGCTGGATGAACACTGAGAGTCCTTCTCTAAGTCTAAGACTCAGACGCTTTTAGGCTAATGAACTCCCCAAGCGCACTCAGCTTGCTGTAGTGATAGCACTTTGGTTGAGCAGTTGGGCAGTGGCCCTACTATGTTCATCCCTATTGTTGTATCAGAGGGCCAAAGAACAGACTGGACTCTGGGCTCTATGTGGCTATCAGAAAGCTTTCCCTCTGGTTAGTCTGACGTGTTTGGTGGCCTGCTTCTGAATCCTTTCCAAAAGGTATTACAAGGGCAATGTTTTCCCAATTGCCCAAGTTAAGCCTTATTTCCTTTAGTTATAGGATGCATATTAGCTCTTGTGAGTTTCTTGCTTTTCTTTTTCTTTTTTAATCCTCATATGATGATGTATTTATTGATTTTAGAGAGAGAGGAAGGGGGAGAGAGAGAGAGAGAGACATGGACATGAGAAAGAAGTGTTGGTCGGTTGTGTCCTGTATGCTCCCTGACCCCAGGGATTGCACCTACAATGTTTTGGTTATGGGATGATGCTCTAAACAACTGAGCCACCTGGCCAGGGCTTGCTTTTCTTCTTTAAGTGTCCAAACTACACTATTTACAAAGTCATGATGCACAAAAGGTTTTTTTTTTTTTTATGAGCGGGATCATAATGTATTGTAATTCCTAATTGAGTGTGATTCTATAATCACATTTCTAAAGATCACTTTCTCTGTAGCTGTGACTATAATATCTTTATTATGCCTTTTAATTACATGCAGTGTGTCAATGTTTTTTTTTCCCTCCTCCAAATATTAACCTTCATTTAATCATCTGTTACTAATTGATTCTTTCTGTCTGGGTCTTACGTACCACTTCTGTTTCCAAATCTACTTATGTCTTACAGCTTTTTCCTGTTGATTTTGTATAACTTGGCATTCGATTCTTGGGTTCTTCTCTATCCAGGTAAACATATGACTTCTAACATATGTAGATAAATTTCTTACATGACTGTGGAAGTGTTGCTTTTAATTTGCAGCATAAAGGTATCTATTCTGGGTTACAAATTTAAGGCCTCTGCAAAAATCAGTAACCTGATTATTTAACAAGTTCTCTGCTGTGCTTCACAGGGCTAGATACAATTACAGCCTTATCCCAGCAGAGAGAAATTAAGAGTGTAGGAAAAGGTAAACATTATCCTCTAAGAGTGGAAAGTAAATGGAAACTCACTTGAGAGAATTTAAGTGGTTGTTGTGAATGGCACATGCTTTAGGAAAGAATTTCATGTCAAAATAGCCTGTCTATATAGGAAAGATACTTTGTTAGAATTTTGATTGCTCTTTACCCTCTTCACAAAGTGCTTTTATCTGCGTTTCACAACAGTCATGAGAAACAGGCAGGGGCAGACACTCTCATTTTATAAAAAACCGAGTATTAGAGAAATTAAATTACTTTCTCAAATACTTTTCATTAGTATTTGTCAAAACTGGGAGTGATTTCTATTTTTTTCTAATTCTTCGATATCTGCAAATGCTTTTCATCCTTGGTTAAGTGCTACCCCACCCTTGAAACTGACACTTTTTGATCACTCACTGTAACGAAGTTTGAGACTTATGATAAAAGTGGTAAAAAAAACAGTATTATATATACATATATACACACATATACATACATATACACACCACTTTCAATTTTTAATGAAGTTTTTATATCTATTATTTCATTGCCCATCTAGTCATCTGGAATATGAGGTTTCCCCAAAAAAGAGATTCCCTAAGCTGGATCCAGAAATGAATACAAATCCAGTAAAAATTTTTACGACAGTGTGATTGCAAGAGTCCTTTTTTAGTGACAGTACGATGTTCGCAGGCCTTTGGAGAACTGTACCATTTAGGTAGTCTCTAAAGGAAATCAAATACACAGAGCCTGCAAACCAAATGGCATAACTCATTCAAATGCAACCTAAATTGCACTTTTCAGGAGCTCAAAGTCTCTAATCTTTTTTAGACCTAACTACTCGACTACATCCACTGATGTGCAGTTTAGCTTGGCTACTTCTGATGAATAACTTTTGTAAAAAAAAAGAAAAGAAAGAAAGAAAAGAGAGGAAACAAAGAAAGAAAGAAAGGAAAAAGAAAATGGTTTTTGTATTGGAAAATAGTAGAGAAGTTTCTCCGAAGGTTTTTTTTTTTCTTTTACCTTCTAAATTTAACCATTTTTCCATATATTCAGTTAAGGATACACAGCTATTTTTAAACATGTTTTCTTACATAGTTGCCAGATGATTTCCAATCTTCTTTTTTCTCTTTTTGCCTGCCTCCTCACTGGATAAAATCACAAGGAACATAGCCACTGAACTACAGTTCCAAGAGCCATCCTCTGATTCTGTTCCTCCCATCCCGAAGAATTTCAGCATTCAGGGATAGTAATGGGGTTTTGTTTCTAAAGTTCCACAGTTAAAGGAACTTTACTCAAACCTTGAGTTTGTTCATAGCTATTTAGATACTTTGAAACAGATTTTGAATAGCGTTAATACTCTTCAGACAATGTAGTTAGGAGAACATCCCATTTTTTTACAACCTTGCTCAGAGAAGAAAGGCCATTAGCACAATGCTATTTGGGGGAGGGGAAGGAGAGCAAAGGGGGGATTGTGGTGATGGATGGAGACTTGACTTGGGGTGGCGAGCACACACTTCAGTGTACAGATGTTGTGCTGTGGGACTGTGCCCCTGAAACCTGTATAATGTTGTTAACCAGATCACCCCAATAAACGCAATGAAAAGGAAAGAAAGTGCTTCCTGCAGCCTCCCGATGGTCTGTGAACAGGACACTGCTGGACCGGGGGGACAAGCATTTAGGAACATTCTAGTAATCGAGTAATTTTCCATCTGTTGAATTTACTAATAAAATATCTGGACTTGTATTTTGTAAGATATAAAAATATCATTTATCCAGCATTTTATTTTTTATTGCATTTTACAGAAGTATCAGTGGAAATGATTTGAAAATAATAATATTAATTAACAAATTAATCAGTGCTCTTTTACCATAAAGTTTGAGAAAGGTGCTCAGGGAGGTTAATTCAGAGATTTTCTCATTTCTCATAGGAAAAGAAAATGGTCAGAAAATCATTTTTAGGTTGTGATTAAAAATGCTTGGTTAAACTTCACTAGGTGGATAACTAGTTTCTTGGAACAAATCTTAATTCTATTAAAATTCACCAGAAAGGAGCATTTTTAAGGGATGATACATTTTTCCTGGAAGATTATTGATTAAAAAAATGATCTGAGTCACATAAACCTTGCTTCAAGTTTTCTTGTATTGGAGTCAAGGGAGGAAGAAGTTGAGTTGGAGACTTGGAATCTGGGTAGACTGCTCTCCTTCCTACTTGGCACACTCCGCAGTGAGTAGGTTTGAGGCCGCGGAGTTACAAGTAATTTGTGTAAGTTCTCAATGAAAAGGCTGCTTCCTACGAAGGCCCAGAAGGACAGAGATGCAGGCATGAAATCTCTGATGGATATGCTAACACTAGCCTGGTATTTTTGAGAGAGGGAGACTAAGGCTAGGGAAGATGGGGCAAAAAAGCTCTTTAGTGGCCTCTTGAGTACTGCCAAAGAACTAAATTAATGTGTCTTTCCCCAGATAAGTATTCAGTTCCTGAATGTTGAAAGTTCTTGGCTTCCGCCAAAGATAATTTGTATACTGAGAATATGTTTTAGCACTCCCTTAAGTGAGTTTATACAATTTTTATAATGGAAAGTGTCAAAATTTGCCATCTTTCTAAAATAACAAACATATGTAAAGATAAGTTTTCCTCAGTTGAAGCAACATTCATACCATGGTGTGAAATTCATCCATGTTGAAGTGGAAATAAAATACTGCTTTAGAACCTCACTTATGACTGAAAAGAATGCTAACCTAGAAAAATAGTCCCCCTTTATAGGTTTTCTCAGACTTTTTATTTTAACATGTAATAATATTTATGAGTCTTTTTGTTTTATTCATTTGAATTTTAGTTTTCTTCAATTAGATAGTTTATATTAGACAGTTTTTAAAAATCCATGAGTGTGCAGGAGAAGTTACAGTTATGGGAAATAGCTTTTGTTTTTAATGACATATTGCCTACTCTCCCCTTTTACAAAACAGAGAGGAAATATCACACATTAGTTCCTCAGAATGGAAAAGTTGCCTTTATAATGTGTTCGAGTTTATTCTCATCGCTACCTTGCTGTTTAGGTGTGACGTTTTCTCACTAGTCTACAACTGCATTGTGAGAGTTCATTAATCACTGCTGAGGACATCTCAATATTAAGGGAAAATACCCTTAACAAAACTTGTTTTGAATATGTGGAAGAAAAATTCTACCATTGCCACAAAGATTGAGCGTGAATAATACAGTGAATAATGATCTTTAATACCTGTTCCCTTTGGAGGACAGGAATAATACATAGCTTGTTACTTGCGTGTATTAAAATCCTTTCATACTGTCAGTGTCCTAAAAAAATCCCACATTTTCAGAAAGCATAAAAGGATGGTAAGGTAGTAAAGAAAACAATTGTGGTTTTTACGATTTAAAAAACTTACACTTAAAATTTGAAAATGATAGATTTTATTTAAAACATGAGAGGGATGTACACATTTCTCCATTGTCCCAATGACTTGCATTAAACTGGGTTCAGGGACAAAACAAATGGATATAGCCACAGCCATGCTTTTTAACCACGGATGTCCATGCAGAGTCGAAGCCAGATTTTAGCAGCACTTAAGGGCACCACAGTGTATTCAATTTACATTTCAAGATCATTTCAGAATTAGAATCTCTTTGACTATTGGAAAGAAAAGTTGGAACTTTAAAAAAGATCTTCAGTAAGCAGATGTGAAAAGCTATTTTTGTAAAAATATTTATGGATTTCAGACTTGGGCAGACTCTAAATGTATGAAGAAAGGAGTGTGGGTTATATTAACATGAACGTTAGGCAGGGGCAGCTTTCACCACAGAGGAGAGAACTCCTTTCCAAAATCAACAGAAAGACGTGACTATACGGGAGAAAGGAGGCCCCAGCTGTAGCTCAGCAGCTATTGGCTTTTTTATTGTGCCCTCTGGTGGGAAAACTTATAAATCACAATTTAAATAGTTTTGAACTCCTTCAACAGGGCTTGTTTTTATTTCTGGGCTTTTTATGTGTAATCAAACTTCAGCCCACGGGAAAATACATAAACAGTGTTTGAGGCAGAGTTATGTATCAACTAATCCAACCTCCTGATTTTGCCTAGAGATGATAAATTACTTAGTCAGTCCTGAAAGAAGTGAACTACTTATTGTTCAGTGTTCCTGCGTCCCAGGGAAAGTATCAATTACTGAATACCTCCTAAGTGCTGGACACTACTAACTCCACATTTAGTCCAATGTGTGTTCTCCTTGTTTCCTTGTTAATCTGAAGGTCTTCCCAGTGCTAAAGTCCCATCTCCAGTCTATTGTTCACACTTGAACACTGAGGCTTCAGGTGATATGTGCTTCCTGTCCCCTTTCAGACAGGGGTCCAGGGGGGCAAGACGGGTAGGTGTGGGTCCCAGGAAGTGCCGTTCTCCCTCAAGGTAGTGAGACCAGAGCCCCCTGAGATGTGAGTGGGGTCCTTCATACAAGATAGCAGTGGGGCTGGGACCTCTAACTCCAGGCGCCCCGTCCTGGGCCAGGAGGGGAAAAGGTCTATGTTGGAGAGCCACCATGGAGCTTGTGAAGCTGGGAGGGCTGAGGAGCAAGTGAACACAGGAGGCAGGTGAGCAGAGACTGGCAGGGTTCAGAGAGTGTGGGAACATGTTGCATTTGCCCTTAGCCTTGGGTTGTGTGCTCACATGGGCTGGCCAAGGAGAAACGCTCAGAGTGTGTAGAACATGAACATTTTTAGAATTAAGAAATGTTGCAACAATGTGTAGTTTCACTTTTGCTTTTTTAAAAACTGTTTTTTCTTCTTTATAATAGGATACATGATATACATAGTAATAATAATATAATAGCTAACACTTGGAGGCCCCCTATTACATGTTTTGTTCCAAGCACATCACATAGATGGACCATTCAGTTCTCACACACACCCCACGAAGCAGGCTGCGTTGTTCTCCGCTTGTTGATGAGGAGACCGCAGCCCACAGGGATAAATGCTATGACAGATGTCACATGGGCAGTTAAGTGGGAAGAGCTGAGGTTCAAACTCAGGCCATCTGGCTCCACCCTGTGCTCCTAACTGCTACTCCGTTCCTGTGTGAAGTTATGAAGCGTGATAACAAATCAAAACCCTGCACACCCTTGGCTCAACTTAAACAATGAAAGGCGTCACTGGTACCAGCAAAGGCCCCCGACCAAGGTGCTTTCCCAGAAAGGCCAAGTTCCTGGCCCTCAGTCGGTTATATCTCACTGACTTTAAAATCTGACTGTTGAATTATATAAACATTACAAAGTACCAAAAGCAGAAGTTTACTAGTTTCTTTATTTTTTATGGATGCCAACAATCAGAATTTTGACTTTGTCCCTTGTATGTAGGGATTACCCCCTTACCTACCCCTTACTGGATTTTAAACAAACCTCAGCCTTTGGTTTCATTTGCATTTGGGGCCAGAGTAACAATTAGTGGTGCCCTGGAGTGGCCTGTGCTGCCTCACAGAAGCCAAGGGTAGTGTTTCAGGACTTTTGTGAGCTGGTTGTCATATACAACCATTACTAAAATTAAATTATATAATTATACAAATGTATGAACTATATTAAAGACAAAGCCAATAAATACTAAGCACTTATCACTTCCTAAATTTTTGCTGCATTGTATTATTCATGTTCTTGGGGTTATTTACAATTAGGGTGTATGGGAGAGCTACAATGTGAGATTGAGCTAGCGGTTGTACATTTTTTCCCAAACCTTCTCCAGACACCTCACATCAGTAGCTTGAAATTGGTCATTGTGTATTTACACCATGGAAATCAGCAAATGCTACAAATGAGGGCTTTCCCCCCCCCAAAACAGCCAGTTGTTAAGCAGTTAGCAGCACACCACCAGTTACGGTGATGATTAATATGCCACCTCTATGAAATAATAACTCTCAGTATAACAGACTAGTGATTAGAGCAATAGACACACTCAAAATTTAAAAAAAGAAGAAGAAGAAGCGGAACAAAACAAATACCAGCACCACAGTGGTCTCTAACAATGATGGTTTTATTTTTGTATTTTTTCAACAATATAGTTGTTACACAATGGAATCTAACAATAATGATTTTAAAGTATTATCCTTTAGTAAAAATCAATCCAATTTCCAAATTTCTCTGGAATTTGCAGATGGAAATAGAGAGTTGATGACACGTTTCTGACATCGGGGTCAGTCCTGCGGGACCTTGGGGCAGGGGTGTCTCCAGTTTCTAGTCACAGCTCTGTGATCTGACAGTTTTTCACAAAATGGACTTGGAAGCAACAAAAATCAATTCTCTAATTAGCACTCCACCGCAGTAGCCCCCACTCTCCTTTGGAGATGAAATGCCTTTGGGAGCAGTTAACTAACAGGGTTTAAGTGCTCTGCTTCCTTCCAAACCTGCTTTTGCTTGAGGTGACAACCAGAGGGAACACACTGCCACAGAGCCACAGGGCTCACGGGATACACTCCACATGGCTGACCCTGGCACCGGAGGCCCTTCCTTCTGAAATATCTGTACTTGGTTGGACCGACTGTCCTTTAATTCACAAGCTTGAGTGTACTAGAAATACGTTTTTTTGTTTTTTTTTTACTGTTTTTCTACAACTAAAATTACTTTGTGTTTGAGGCTCCTATACTCTGGGTGGCTGGAACTAAATCTCTCTCCTTGGAATGGTGTCCAATACTAGGAGACTTTGGGTCACCAGAGTGTCGGGACGGGGCCTCTTGGATGTTATCCGGGCATGCTGACATTCACAGAGACGCCCGAGTCTGGACTTCAGACAATGGTCTCTGTTTCACTTCTGTGCCCTGCTTTATCCTAGCAGCAAAGTCTAAGTCATGTGTGAGCCACTCTGGAGGCCATGCTGCTATTCTACACACACACACACACACACACACACACACACACATTCTGGGGGTCCTCTGAGGCTGCCTTGGACCCATCTGCCTAGGCTTGAGGCCCAGCTGTGGCTCAGCAGACCATCCAGCCACCCTTGGGTGTTTCCTCTCCCATTTCTGCTGCGCAGCGTGGAGCGAAGTCTGAAAAAGAGGCTGCGTCTTCCTCTCTGTCAATTCAGGGATGGGATGCAGTCACTTGTCTGCCCCTGGCAAATGAGAAGAGGAAGCAAAGTCCTCTACTGGCTGCTTTTTAGTGATGACAAGAGGAGAGAAGATTCTGAGTGGTTTCTTCTACTATCACAGCAAAAAAAGTATGACAGGGATGGCAACAGGAGGGTAAAGGAAATCATAATGTCTCATTACCTGAATCCACTGCAATGTCAGTAAAATTCCTCTTTATAATTAAGAAGGTTGCTGAGGGTTCAATTATAAGTTAGGCTGAAACAGAACAGTTCATTGTAGAGAATAAATTCCCATTCAGTATCTTCCGCTATCCTCAACTTCCAATCTCAGCCTTTTCCCCATGGCCCTGGCCCTTGGCAAATTCAGGCCGTCTGCTTATGTGTATGTATGTGTGACTAGTAAGGTTGTGATTCATCTGGAATAGCAAGTTTGATTCAATCTAGTTACTCCATTACTACCTTGCTTTGGTATATACCAAAATACATGCAAATGAATCAGAATGTCACAAAAAATATATACCACAAAGAATAGCTCCATCTTAACACTGTTGGCATTCAATGAATGCTGGTTCTATTTAGAGAACAGTCCTTTCCCTGTTCCTTATAGATGTTTTTATCAGCCATTGCAATTCAGGCCTGCTCCAAGATCTCACTGCTTCTTTAAATTGTGTTGTTATGGACTCAATTTATATTTTCCCCTCCCAAATGAATATGTTCAAGTCCTATGCCCAATGTGATGGTATTTGGAGGGGGGACCTTCGGAGGTAATTAAGTTTAGGTGAGGTCATGAAGGTGGGCTCCTCAGGATGGGATTAGTGTCCTTCTAGGAAGAGGAAGAGAGACCAGAGCCGTCTTTCTCTCCCACCCTGTGAGGGCCCCATGAGAAAGCAACAATCTGCAAGCCATGACCAGGGCTCTCACCAGAAATTGAATTTGCTGGCAGCTTAATCTGGGATTTCCCAGTCTCCAGAATTGTGCGAAATAAATGTCTGTTATTTAAGCGACTATGGTATGGTATTTTGTTGTGAATGAACTTTACAACTTTTTTCTGTTTTTTTTTTTTTAATTGCATTGTAGGAATTCTTTATATATCAATGAGATTATTGCATTGTTCTGTGAGCTACAAATATTTTTCCAGCTTGTCATAGTTTATAATGAGGTTTTTTTGTAAATATCTTTTTTTCATATAATTGATGTCATCAATACTTTATTTTGAGGTGTTTAGGTCATTCTTACAAAGGCCTTTTACAGTCTAAATTTTATTAAAAATTCTTCATTGTTTTATTTAAATGTTTACCTTCAGAATAATTACTTGGCCTATCTCCAATTTCTGGTATAAAAGTTGTGAACTATAAAAGGCATGAACTTTACCCACCCTTTCGCCAACCCCACATACAAGACAGTGACTCATTCATCTCTATAGCACTGGTTGAATTATCCATCTTCTGCCCACCCATTTGAAATACTGTTTTTGTCATATTGCACATTCACACATTTATTTTGGCTATTCCTGAACAATATATTCTGTTTTGTTGATCGTCTTTCTTTTTAAGCACCGATAGCCCACTCTCTTAATTATGATAGCTATAAAATGTGTTTTAATATACGATAGGGCTACTGTTTCTTCCTTTTCTTTCCCAGAATTTTTCTGACTATTATTGCTTATTTTCAAAATAAATTTATGAATTACCTATTTAATCTTGCTCCCAAATCATCTAGAACTAGGTATTTTTATTGATATAGTATTAATGTATAGATTAATTTGCGAAGAAGTCATATGAGATGTTGCAACTAATTTATTATGAATCATAAAAGAATCAATAAGAGATAATTGCTTATCTTCTTTATATAGTTACAATGAATGCAAGGCTAACCATAAGCATTCACACTTCGTTGCATTCAGATACACGGGGAGGGAATGGGCCCATAGTCACCAATAGCTTCCTAGGAATCCCGCACACCTCCTGGCACAACTTAGCTCTGCACTCAACGGAGTGTATTATGCATGTAAACATCATCAGTCCTTCTGTTACATGGGGGGAAGGAGTCTGAATTTCAGCCAGAGCATATGCTCTTACTTATCTAACACAACTTACTGTGCTTTATTGACCTTTTCTGGGAATACTACCTGTTGTGCTATATTCTTGGTTTTATATGTTTGTAAATACTTCTTCTTCAACAGCTCACACGGAATTACATGTTAACAAAGCTTCCTGGAGATTTGGAGGCCACAAGACTACTCTTAAAAATAGCAAAAAAAGAACATCTGTAAAATTGTGGGAAAGAGACATTCTCATGTTTTCTGGTGTTTTCTCTCAATTTTGCTTTTGTTTCAAAGGAATGCCTTAGGGACTATAGAATAAAACATTAAATAGACTGGGATGGTATCAGCAACCAAATTCCTACAGGCTTGATTTCACTCACATTAACATGAGGAACTGATAAAGGACAGTTTCGGTCCCTGGTGGAGAAGAAGCATGATGTGTCAGAGTCCGAAGCAAGTTTAGGCTGTAGGAAGAGTTGAGAAAGCCACTCCCATATTTTTAAGATTAGATAATACGATTTTATTTTTATTTGCTATGGCAACTCTTTGTCTCATCTTTGATAATGAGTAGCAACAATATTTATCATTCCGTATACCAGTTGTAAATATTTTACATACATTTTCTCCTTTAATCTGATAATTCTACCATGTCATTTCTTCCTACTCCACAAATGAGGAAATAAAGACTTAAAATAGTGAAATAATTCAGCCAAAGTCACACAGACAGCAAATGGGGAACCTGAGGAGGCACTTGAGCTCTTAACCACAAATCCATGCTCAACCTTTTATAACAAACTATAGACCTTATTATTTGTAACTCTTCATATTTATAATGAAGCATTTCCTCAAAGTGATCAAATACAAACATTTATACTAATTGTTGTATAGACATAAGAGTCTGCTCTTGTTTTAAATAAACTATGTTGGAATTGGAAACTTCACCAAGAAATCCACTTCCCCTTCATTAGCTCCCACATTTTGCTGAATGAAGACACTCAGAGGGTGTTGATGTGTCCTGTCGCTCATTCAATAATTTCTTTTCAAGCCCCGTCATGTGCATAGCACCACACACCTCAGGAGCCCGGCGTGTGGAGTCTGAGTGTCTGATTATGCATGAGCAGGAGTTCTTTGGCCTCACATGGTCCTGTGGTATCTTAGAGCAGTGCTCCTGTGTTCAGAGGAGACACACCTTGTCCAATACCTTGTAGGTAGAGTGCTGTTACTAAGTCATGCTCTGGGGAGGTAGTGTGTCTGCTTCCTAGAGAATTCTTCTCATCATTTATTTTTGCAACCACCATTACAACAGGCAGGTAGAAGTATTTATCTGGTTTTTCTCCTGGCTGAGAGTCAATGAGAGACAGGAGCCCCTCTCATGTGTCCTCTGGTGTCTGGTGGTCCCTCAGTGAACTTAAATGAAGCAGTAAGAAGAGGTGGCGTGGAGAATAAGGGGAAAGGAAGTATTGGAAAAGATGGGGAGGTCCAGTTACACACAAATGAATGGGTGATTATAGAGAGTATCTCTGCAGCTGTCGTCTATTTAGCTTGAAGGGCCTGGTACAAACTTTGAAACAAACAGCACAAATAATAGAATTCACACCAGCTCTCTGCAAGAGAATATTTTTGATCATTTAAAAATTGTGAGAAAGTGAGAGGCTGGAAAGATATAATTACATCTGAAGAGTTAATTCTAAACCATTAGGTTTCTTCTTTATAATAATTAGATTATAAGATGGAGAGGTGTCATAGAAATGCATGAAGTGATTAAGATGATGGGGAAACTAGATATCTAAATGACCATTTCATTAAGGAAATAGGCTGTTATTTTTAAACATTCATTGAACTTTTAAAAAAAACATGCTATAAATGATGAGAAAGATTCATACTTACTGTTGAAATTTAAAACCCTTTGCTTCCTATAAGATACAAGACTGTGCTAACAGTTCTGTGCTTCAAAAGAGAAGAAACAATGGAACATGTTTGTCGAGGGTTACAGTGTTCATTCCAATGGGCTGGGATGCTACAGGTATATGAGAATGGGATGAGTCCCTGGTCACAGGGACCTTCCTGGTTGAGGTTAATGAGACACTGGCCCATAATACTATGTTCCCTCCTGCAAAACACAATAGGCAGTTAATCTAGCTCTCACAAGAGCTTGGTAAAGGGAAGGAGAAAGAGCCCAGGTATCCTGCCTGCAATATTGCAAAGGGTGGTGGTCAAGGGTCAGAGATCTCAGTGGGGGGAATCTCTTAATAATAACCTAGAAAACCCTCCCAGTTAAAAAGTAGAAACATTGTCTTACCACATCAGACTATTGATAAACACATTTTATATGGGAAAAAAATCTCTAATCTGATGTGGTGGCCCCAATCCCAAATTGCTTGTTTTAGAGGTTTTACAACAGAGTTAGCACCTTAAAGATTCCACTAGGTGGAGATCCTGAGCCATATTCCATGTTTCATGACAAAAGGATGGAAAGAAGGAAGGAAGGAAGGAAGGAAGGAAGGAAGGAAGGAAGGAAGGAAGGAAGGAAGGAAGGAAGGAAGGAAGAAGGGAAGAAGGAAGATGTAAAATATTTTATTTGGCTTTTCACTTTATTTTGCATGGCTTTTGTGGGAAAGAATACAGAGTGGAATTATGCATTGCTTGGTACACTAAAGAAAATCCGGCATGTGCCAACAAGCACTTCAAAGGTTTGTAGTAACACCTTTCTGTCACAGGAGGCTGAATTGACACTGGAAACCAGGAGCATAAGATCCATGATGGTATTTTATTATAAAAGAGAAGCGCAGGGGATTGTCCTTTTCTTCACAACTACAGTGACAAAATCACACATCAGTTACTTGAACAGATCTGTTTATAAGGACGTTTACTTTAAAGCAGATGGCTGGATTCTTTCAACCGAGGAACTCTTTGTTGAGCTAGTAAGATAAAGTCAACATGACAAAAAAGTGGTAGGATGTGAATTTCCAAAGTGACTTAAATGTCTCTTGCTTTAGTGATGGACACAGGAATCTGACTGTCTCTGTGGGTTGTATCTCATGCACGTGACCTGGGTTCTGAAGAAAGGAGATGACAACACCCTTGGCTCACAGAAGAGCATGTGAATTTCCAGTTCTGCCTCCTGTACCAGGAAAGCCAGAAGAAGCTGCCACCTAGAACACAGTAGAGGGTTAGCCAGGTTTCCTGGAGGCATCTGAGAATTCTCCAGGAGCTCGAGAGACCTTTGGTACCAACAGCTCCATTTCCTCCTCTTTTTTACCCATGGAACCCAAAGGCACAGCTCTGCGAATGGCAGTGCCCGGGCAGGAACTCCCCCTCCAGTGCCTGGCCATTCTACTGGATGCTTCCCATGCGGACTGAGCTGAGTTCCTCAACTGTAAGCTTGCCTCTTCATGTTGGGAAACCTATAGAAGTCAGCCACCAAGCCTTCTGAAAGAGGTGAAATATTGATAGCTTTAAACCAGGAATCTCAGCAGACCGAGGATCCAGTGCTAACCTGGCTACTCAACTGTGTGGTTTTGCCCTTCAGGCCTCAGCACCCTCATCCATGAAATGAGGAGGCTGGAGAGACAGTCTCTTCATTCTGTCTGTGATTGTCCACAGGCACACTGATTGCTCAGGCAAGCTCAGGCCAACTCAAGAAAATAATCACAGGCAGTATCTTTGCCTCTACATCCCTCAATAAAATGTAGTTCTTTAGGGGAAGTTGCTTTGAGGATTATCACACTAATAAATCAACCCAATTGCCAAGTTTTATTCGGGAATATGGAAGTTATGCTTCTGTCAGGGGCTATTTTAATTATGTATTAAAGATTGCAGTAGAAATCCATATTCATAAAATTGGTAGACTATCAAAATAGCCCATTAAAATTCAAATACCGAGATCTCAAAATACCCTTACAATTGCTGCCTTCTCCACAAACAAAAAGGCTCCTTAGATAATAGATATGGTAGTGGTGGTCGCTTTCATTGTTTAAACCACTTCCCTAAACCGAATGTGAACTGTCCTCTCCATATGTACAAGGGCATCAGATTCACCAGAGGATGACATGTGAAGAGGGCTGTCTGGGGACTTCCAAAGAAATGCCTGTGAGAGAGCGTGACTCCGCGTGCGGCCCCTTGTCCAGGCCCCCTGCAGGGCATTCTGTGAAACATGTTCACAGTAAAGTGTGGGGGACTTGGACATGGAGATTGAAGTAGCGCTGGGTTTGGTGGGGTTGTTTCCTCCCCAGTCTTTCCAATTAGGGCATGGAGGTCTGCTGGCATCTGTGTTATTACTGTTCTAAGACTGAATCTCAGTGCACTTTAGAAAAGGAGACTGAAAATGTTGATAAAGTGAGAAATGTTTAAAATAGTAAAATGCATAAGAGGAGACAAACAAAGGATGGGAGGACTCTGTGACTTTAGCTGCAACTCCTTGGTTTAAGTGACAGAAACTAACTCAGGGCAGCCTGAGCAGAAAAGAGGTGTTTATTGTGAGAACAGAGGGCATCTCACTGAGTCTGATGGCAGAAAAGGAGCTGGCCTGGGAGAAGGAGCTGGACAACCACTGAAGATTCAAGGAGAACTCTCGATCGCTTTCTGGGTCCTTCCTCTCTCCCTTCTGCGGTCTCTCAGTGGAGTTGGAAGGCAGACATCGCATAGCCCTGCATTGCTAGTTTCTCAGCAAAAATGACCAATCCAAACTGAGTGGTTATTTCAATCCCAATCCCCAATTATTTGGAGTGCATGTGGCTAGAATCTGCATAGACTAACTTGGGGTGAGGTGTCCACATTAATTTGAGCAATTCTGTCTTGGGAAGGGATGTCTTACATGGGGTTTCTAGGGCCCGCTCTAGGGATGTAGCAATAGTTCTCAAGGGGCCTATCATCCAGGGAATAGCAGAATGTCAGACATGAGAGAAGGCAATGTGACCTTGTGGTTAAGAGCAGGGATTTGGAAATTTACTAATGTGACCAAGTTGGGCAGGTTATTTAATCTTCTCCCCTTAGCCTCTTTAACTGTGTAATGAGGATGTCCATGGATTTGAGGTAAACAGATTTAATCCATGTGAAGCTGAGAGCATGTTGCCTGTAACGTAGCTAATGGATATTAGTTGTTGGTGTTATCATAATTATTAAGAGGTATAGATATTTAAAAGCATTCAAGGTTACTTTGAGTCAGGTTCTGAGACTATAGCAACTTATTAGTAACCTCTTAATTTGTAATCCTCCTTTCCTCATTAATAAATATAGACATTACATTTAAAAACCCAGTATTATATGAAGGCTTAGAGGACCCCTTTACCCCTCTCCCCCACCCCAAGTTTGCTACTCTCTGCTAAAACCAGCTTAGTATCATATATACCTCCTGACCTTTTATTTATTTTTTTATTGATTAGAGAGAGAGAGAGAAAGAGGCATTGATTTGTTGTTCCACTTATGTATGCATTCATTGGTTGATTCTTGGATGTGCCCTGACTGGGGATCAAACCCTCAACCTTGGTGTGTTGGGACAATACTCTAGCAATTGAGCTACCTGGCCAGGGACCTTTAACCTTTCCTACCTTGAGCCTTCTGCCTCACTTTATCTTCATCTTTAACTTTTGAAATTGTCTGGCCCTATATTCCCCCAAATCCCTCACATATCTTGGTTCATTTTCTCCACTATTAGCAGCTTAGTTCCATACATCTTCAAGTCTGTCTACACCAGGGACCTTCTTATCTTATTAAAGATATGAGGGCTAGTACTTCATCAGGGAGGATTTCTACAGCCTTTAAGTCCCCACAAGTGACAACATTTTTCACTCAGAGAGAATTAAAAAGCCTTACTTAAAGAACTGATGGCAAATTTACAAAGAATATTATACAATCATCCAAAAGTAATTCTTATTTTTTAATGCAACACTATAGCAATAGGTATATTATTATGTTAAATGATAAATGAACAGTGACTTGGGGATCCATCTGTCCTACATGAATTTTTTCATTCAAAGAAGTTAATTATACCCATAACAGCCACCTTGAACTTAGTGTGGGCTGTTAACCATGAGTCGACAATGCTCTCATTACATAGAACTGGAAGTTATAAATGGTAGTTGTCAAGACAAGATTCTACCTTTATTTAGGGGCCACAGATACAAATGCAGAGTTTCTCAAACTGAACAGTCTGGGAAAGTTCCAAGGTGATGGAAGAGGGTGAAAGAGAGCAGCTTTGGAAAACTCTGTGGTGGCGGCAATAATAAAACTCACTCGTCCCGCCTCCGTCTGCACATACTTTCCCTGCTGTTTCCTTTGCCTAGTGACTGCATTGACTGTCCTTCCTCCTCCTCCTCACCTCATTATCTTCTCATTTCCTGCCAACCCCTTCATAGTATTCTTCCTAAGACAGTGTAAGACAAAGCGAAGGGTCTGCGATTACCCTGCCCTTCCTAAATCCTGAAAACCATGTTATGCCTTGATTGTGAAGAAGAAAAATGCCAGGCGAGAGGTGAAAATGTCAAAAGTCAGAAAAGGGCAGCCATGGAACTAGACACTGTGGTTGTCACACCGTGGGATAGGAGGAGACACGTGTTTGGACTTTGTGGGGTCTGAGAGAACACTCTTGGTTATCTGAATGGTGTTACAGCTTTTGGTCCCTGCGAGACCCGGATGTTCATTGACTTGCAGTGCACAGCCAAGTCCTGCCCAGTGAAAAATTGTTTCCCTCTAAGTGCCGGGAGTTCCACTGTTGAGAAAATCCTAGTGGACTGAAACATATTGATTATTTAGATCAGGGGTCACAAAACGGCTATTGAGCCAACAACTGTAGTAAACAGGTGTGTTTTGTTTGCCTTGAATGCTTTAAATTTTTTACAAAAATTTAAATTTGAATGGGAGGAAGTACATTCTCCATTTCTCCATCAGGCCCCTGGTAGTTTTCCACCACTTCATTCCAGTTCATCTCTGCTACCCAGGCAGAACTGGGCAGCATTTGAAGCTGCCTACTGATTTTGAGTTAGATGTCACAAATCTATGTTATTGAAAAGAAATCAAACCCCGAGCTCTCCCTGTTGTTGTTTAATTTTTCTTCCTCTGGAGTTTATGAACTGTTTGGCCCTAGGGACCTTGTCTTACATAGTTTCCAGGTTTCTGGGATATCACGAGTGAGAACTTTTATTGTCTCATTCTCTTGTGACCTGCAGTGGATCTCATTGGTTCATCCTACAGTTTACTTACGCCCCTGCAGAAAGTATTTTTGTTATATCTGTTGATACATGATGCATATCTTTTCTTCAAAAAGCTTTGAGATAGCTTACTTACAGGACCATTAAAAACAAAAACAGAATCATTTAAGTGGTCAATTAGAAGTAGACTAGCAGGATTAATTTGTTACTTTAGTCAGACATTTAACTCTGCTTCCTCCAGTAAAACGAAGAAGGCAGTATGTAATTCTTACTGCCTGATTAAGGGAAGTGTACACTTTTGTTTGAAGACAAAATAGTGTATTACACAAATTCTATAAGGTGACTATCCCTATTAATATTTTCAGCCTCTTTGTATTTATTGCTACAAAAAAAGTGGATTATCCATCCAACCAACTCTCGCCCCAGAATACCCTGGTTTCTGATGTGCAAAGGTGTGGAGGACAAATAATTGCTTTTGAAAATAAGTACTTTTGAAAGTCTTTGCAAGCTTAATCTATATAGGGCAAGGATTATTATAAAGCAAATGGAGGTTTGTGCTAAAGCGTTTCAGGGCTGGGGAGAGTCTACCAGGCTCCACCAGCCTCCCGTGCACTGTGAGTAGGGCTGGGGCTCCGAAATCACACATGGTGCAAAGACCTACTCACCAGCATGTGGGGGTTATGAGACCGTAGGTCCACAGCAAGGTGTTGATGGTGCTGTAAACCACCGAAGCTCGGCAATTACAATTTATTGAATCAGCAGCTCCCCCAAGGGAATTACAGGCTTCTAGTTACCATTTGTCCAGGTGTCATAAACCAAGTCCAGAGATGCTGGATTGCTCACAGCAGAACTAAGGCAGTGTTGCAATGGGGAAGAAGGCTTTGATGAAAACAAAATAGCTTAACAGACAGGACCCCCCCTCCACCTCATCTCTCCTCAACCCACTGTTGTCTTAATCTATGAAAGCACATTTTGGAGGCGTTTCTGTGAGAACCAGCTCTCCTTTCGAACATCTCCAGAGCCTTGTTTTCATCCAGGCTTTGTCCCAGGAGCCCTGGCTCAGTTCCCACCCTCTGTTTCTCTGTCACTTTCCTCTCCTGGCATCTGCTTCTGACTCGTCCTTTCCAGCCGCTCAGCCTTTTCATCCTCTCTTTCACTTGGGGAAACTCTCTCCTGTTCTGGGGCCCACTGAGGCTTCCCTGTCAATAAAACAAACTGATGGCAGGTTCAACACATTTCCCAATTATTGCCTGCAGATGCTTTTCAGAACAAACAATCCCCAAAACCTTTCACACAAAAAAATACTCTCCCCTGGCAAAATGATCTTGTTGGGAGCTTGAAAAGGAAAAACCCCAACAAAGGAAGAACAGAAAATAGTCACTGGCAAGAGCTTCCTGGCCTCAGACTTTACTTCTGTTCATGTGGATAAGGCAAGAAGAGTCCCAAAGCATCACAGCCTGGCTCTGGGGCTACCATGTTGGAACTAACGTTCACTGAGAGACAGTGGCTGCAAGAACAGTTCCTTTATGTTACCATCTCATTGGTTAGGTTTTTCTATGTCTTCTGTTCCCTGGGTCCCACTTTTCCACTACTGTGGATTCAGGCGGTTAATCCTGTCAACTGGCCGTCCCTTTCCATACTTTCGTCTCAGGAGCTGCAGATGTGATCTCTGAAAGGCCTACCCAAAACTGTGGAGGAAGGGTGAGCTTCCAGGCCCTCTCCCGGCTTGCAGAGGAGAAAGAGAAATCTTGAGATATCTAGGCATGCCTGATCATAGGGGAAGATTCCTCACTTTTTCTTTATCAAAAACCTGTCTTCTTCTGTATTCCTTTTTCCTTCCCCTCTCCACCTAAAGAATTAGAAATTCTTATACTTATTGTATGTTCTCCTGGGCAGCGCTGGTATGCAGGTAATCCCAGAGAGCTGGGGTCCTTGAAGCTAAGCCCCCTCCATACTCAGTCATATCCATCTACTGTGAGGTGCCATCAGGGATGGTTACAGCAAGTCCAGCATCCACCCCTCAAAGCCTTCTAAGGCTGCCATGGGTAGATGCCATTTCGAAACTCACCGCATGGTGACCAGTGAGCCTCCTGAAGGGCACTAGGGAACAACAAAAGGCCGGCTGCACCAGGCCAGGGGGTGGCCTCTCTTGGCTTGCTTTCTTTAGCACTCTTGAAGGGAAAATTCTGCGTTCTCCCACCCATCCAAACAGGAGACTGGAGCTCTGTGTAGCAGCAATCAGTAGAAGGTGGGGAAAGGAAACAGAGCTTGCCAAGTTCAGCTGGTTTGCTGCTCCCCAACTTGCATGCATTTGAAGTAGGCAAAGTGATCCATCTGCACCTTTTCTTCATAGGCCAAATCCCAATTTGAAGGAGGCAGAAAAGTCTTCCAAAGGTGGCAAAGTACAAGGCCTTAACTGCAGCCTAGGGGCATGTGTGTGCTTTCTAAAAGGAGCAAAACTTCTTGGAGCCATTTGCTTAGGAGAGTGGGGAAAGGGAAGGAATGAAAGCCTGAACTTCAAAGAAATGTAAATAAAACATTCCTTCTCCTCTGATTTTACTCTTTCATTGGCTGCTTTCTGTAAGCTACCTAAGTGTGTGCCCACCCCTTCAATCAATCAAAGCCTTTCAGAACAGGATCATGGTGGGGACACCTTGCCCCAGGAAACTGTGATGGAGGTGGTGCTAGCTCCAGAGGAAGGCCTTTGAGCACAAGAAGAGCAGCCGCAGGGGCCCTGCTTCTCCACTGCCCCTGGGAGCAGATTGTGGGAGCAAAGCTTATCTCCCATTTTTATCCGTTTTTAACAATGCTTTGCCTACTGCTAGTTAAACTGAGCTGCCTTAAGCTCAGCACAAAAAGCTCTTTTCAGAGCATCTAGCAGATAACTGTAAAAAAAAGAAAAGGAACCATTCACAGAGTTTTCTTGGTGCCCTTTCAGGAACTTGAGCTGTGCTCAGACAGCCAGGCCTGAGACGGCTTTTGGGGACAAAGACATCACCAAGGATTAGGTCTACATTTATTATTCTTAAAGTTGCCACCACACTCTTGCCTCTACCTCTGCCTTCCTCACAAGGAGCACCCCTCCACTACCCGCAAGGTGGGGCAGGCCTGCTGGCAGTTCTGAGGGGTGTCTGTGGACTGGTCAGTGCAGCCCAGGGGGATCTCCTGTGTTAAATCCTCTCTCACCTGCATTAGGCAACGGTGTCTAAAATTCATGGTCTCATCTGCAAACTCTGGACCGCCTGTAGCAAAGGTGATAGAAAGGAGAATTCTAGACTGGCAGGATGGCGGCCAGACCCCCTGAGAGCTCTGTGGATCGCTGGTTTCCGCATCAGCAGTGCGGCAGAGGGGCAGCTGCCCTGCCTGCTAATGGGAACGACCCCCTGGGAGGCCGGTTCTCTTCCACAATGTGGCAGGAGTGGCACCCACTCTGCTGCGGCTGAGGAGGAGATTTCTGAGAACGCTGGAGTTTATTTTTAAATCTCTGAACATCACTTTGAAGTAAGGTTTCTCTGAAGTAACTCTGAAGCTGTTCCTGAAGAGTTTGATGAGTGTCTGAGGCCTAATTTAAAAGATTCCGGATGGAGAAATAGCCCTCTCTTCCCAACCCATTCCCTCTGAACCACCAGCCATGTGAGTTGGAACAGATTTTTCTACTGTCACTGAGGATGGCCAGCTCTGGTCCAGAGTCCCCTTGACTGAACTCAGTCTGAGGAGAAAGGATAATGCTGCCCACTTCATTATAGTTTTCAGAGTGTAGTCTTCTTCCTCATTACCTCAAAGTACGTTTTTTTTCTTTTGGCATTTGCCTGTTGATTCCACGTCCACCTCCTTACTATGGGCTTGATTAGTGTTGTGGTGTTTACTTCTGGGAAGGAACTTCTTGGTCATCTCTTTCTCCGGTCAAAGCCAACTTTGTTGCAGAGGAGGTGTGCAGAGATCAGGGAGTGATCCTGTCGTCTGGCCTGTGGAGGGAGGTAGGATGGGGCAGAGGGTGACAAGCAGACACAGTCCCAACTAAGGCCCTGGCTGGCCCTGAGGGGATAGGAGGCCCCGGAACCAAGATGGTCCTTTAGAGTTGTCCTAAATTGACACAAGGAGACCCAGTCTTTGTACTCTTTATACTGCTGCATGCAGGCTGCCCCTGGACAGAAGCATGCTTTTGGACAAGGGAAATGTCTTTAACCAAGGTGGTCCCTATAGGAACTGACAGGTGAGGGCCCTCTCTGCAGCAGCAGGAGTGATGAATGCCAAGCATCGCATTATCTTCCACTATCTCCATGTCAGACCATTTGGCAGGCCTGCAGAAATATCCCACCAGTGATTTTAAAGTGCAAGATGCTTAGAGAGGAGGGTGTCCTCCAAGAGCATGCATCCTCTTCCACACAGCAAGAACCTGTTCAGCAGGGACAAGAACTGCACCTTCTACTCACTCTGCAATGCCAGATGGGGGGCCTAGCTAGCTTGGCTTCAAAACTGGAGTTAGCCACTGATGATGATTCCAGAGCTCCTCGGAGCAACATCTGGTGTGAGTCTCCTCCAGAGCCCCGGGTCTGCAGAGCAGAGAGCCGAGTTTACACTCGGCAGGATGCCTGGATTTCAACAGGGAAAAATATAAATATTTATCTAATCACATAATTAAGGAAATCTACTGTTCCTGTACAGTTGCAATCTAAATGGCCCACTTCATTAAAATGCAAAAGTTTTTGTGAAATACTTCAAACTACTTCCTCAAAAGGCTCTTTCTTCCATGGGTTTATTTTTTTAAAGAGAAAACAAACAAATATCTATATTTATAAATATAAAACACATATTTATATACTATACAGTCATAATGAAGGTATGTTTGTCAAGGCAGAAGTATTATATTTATATTATATAAAACACGTATTTATATAATATATAAACATTTATATATTTTTATATTTTATATATTTTATGTATGCTTTATAACTGCATTTTGATTTGACCCTTGGTCTTCTTTTCATTTTATTATAGAATGGTTATCAGTCATTGGTGCCTAAAGACATTACCACATAGCATCAGAGAACGTTTTGTTCCATGTTACCGTTACGGAACAGCAGGTAGATGTGTCTCCCCAGGGGCTGAGGGAACTGGAGAGCTGAATTATTCAATGACTTGACTAATATTTATGTAGAGCAGGAACTAATGAATTAGAAGTTCAATTAATGCTTTTGTTAATTAGACTTCTTTATTTTTTTTAGCTCAGTTATGAAGAATAACTATTTGCCTGCTTTGCTTAGGACCTGGGTAAAGGTCTTGATTACTGTATTACAAAAAATAGAAGGCCACTGAGGTTGGTGCTCTTTGAAGAAATGTGAAGCTTGTGAGAATAAAAAAAGTCTGAAAGTTCAAACATATTGGTCATTTACTAAATCCATTAAAGACTCCATTAAAAGTTGGAACAAAGCTCAAAGTAAATTATTCTAACTGAATATAGGACTGCAAATAAGGCACTTTAACTTGCTAACTGTCATTTGAATTTAAGACCATGTTTAACTGCAATATCAAGACAATACAGTATCGTGCATTTAACTAAAAAGCTATTGACTTGAGAGTCTCTAATTCCTTTTTATCCTTATAACGATGAATCTACTAACTAATATTTAGCTCTTGGAGACTTAATCATACCACAAATGGAATAGCACCTACAGGGGAGCCCGAATAATTTAGATTTCTGACCCTGCTCACCCCTAGGATATAATCATAATGCAGAGTAATTCAGATATCTAAGCATCTGCATTTAGACTTTCCTTATCTTAGTCTAGCCAGTGGTTATCAAACTTTCATGGTGTGCTCAAGGATTACTATACAGGGATATGCTTTTGAAACCTAGTTATACCCTGTGGACCAGTTAAGGGATGTTCAAGGGCTAATTTGGCTATTTGAGAATTATAGTAAGAAGCAAATCAACTATTGATCTACTTAGGGCTGGAAATCAACTAAAGGTCCTAACTAGCCATATTCCTCAATGCTAGCTTTAAGATGTGATGCAAATGCTAGGCTACTGAGAAAGTATTGAACTTTATAAGTGATTTACTTTTCACTTTTGAATGGAATAGAGAGCATTTAACATCAGTCCCGTATAGTAGCATGCTTAATCTTTGGCATCTGGAAGTGTTTTCCTGAGTGGGAGAGAAGGAAGTGCAGCCAAATCTCCAGAAGTGGAATTTTTAGCCTAGCTCTTTGATGCTGTAGCATTTTGCTGTGCATTGTGAGCCTTTCAAATTACTGTGGTGTTTCTTTTTTTTTTAATGATAAATTTATTTATTTATTTTAGTTACATATAGTTGGTATACAATATCATATTAGTTATAATAGTTTCAGGTACCCAATATAGTGATTCAACATTTTTATGCCTTACAACATGATCACCCCAATAATTTTAGTAATCATCTGTAGCCATAAAAACTTACCAAATATTATTGACTATATTGTCCTTCACTTTTTTCCCTTAACACCCCCACCTCCTTCCTTCTAGTGACCATCCCTTTTGTCTCTGTTTCTGTGAGTCTGTTTTTTTTGTTGTTTGTACATTTGGGTTTTTTTTTTTTTAGAGTCCGCATATAAGTAAGACCACACAGTATTTGTTTTTCTCTTCATGATTTATTTTACTTAGCATAATACATTTTACATCCATCCATGTTGTTGCAAATTACAAGATTCATTCTTTTTTATTGCTGTGTAATATCCCACTGTGTATACACCACATTTTCTTATAACTGGTCATCTAACAATAGACACCTAAGTTGCTTCCAGATCTTGGCTATTGTAAATAATGCTGCAGTGAACATAGAGGTGCTTATATATATTTTTTGAATTAGCGTTCTCAATTTCTTCAGATAAATACCCAAAAGTAGAATCACTGGATTGTATGGTAGTTCTATTTTTAGTGTTTTGAAGGCCCTCCATACTGTTTTCCACAGTGGCTGCACAATTTGCACCCCACCAGTAGTGCACAAGGGTTCTCTTTTCTCCATATCAGTATGAGTAATATTTTTTTGAGTAAGTCCCTGCAAGCAAGGTAAAAACAAGCAAAACTAAACAAATGGGACTTTTTCAAACTAAAAAGCATTTATAAAGCAAATGAAACCATCAACAAAACAAAAAGACAACCTACTAAATGGGAGAATATATTTGCAAATGGTATCTCCAGTAAGGGGTTTATATCCAAAATACACAAGAAACTCATACAACTCAGTAACAAAACAATGAACAATCTGATTGAAAAATGGGCAAAGGGAATTAAAAGATGCTTCTCCAATGAACATATACAGATGGCCAACAGACATATGAAATGATGTTCAACATCACTAATCATCAGGGAAATGCAAATTAAAGCCACAATGAGATATCACCTCACGCCTGTCAGAGTGACTGTTATTAAAAGTCAGCAAATGCCTGGAGTGTTTCTGAAATGTGATTGTACAGCTAATTTTCATCTTTATTTACACCATGGATACCTTTTCTTTAAAGGAAGTAAACAGATAAACATCTGATATGTTCGATAAAGAATGATACCAGGGCTATCTGTTTTTAACATCACAACAGTGGCAAAGCTCCCAAATAAGGCAAAGAGGTATGGGCAGCATTTATGAATATCAATGTAAAATAATGAGCAAATAAGTAAAACCATGTGTTCACAGTATTTATAATAATGAAGTGCTTTAAAATTCCTTTAATAGTCTATATTTATGTTCCTGAAGTGAACAAAGTTCTGAAAGAAATCAAGAGTTAAATAATTAGGTCCAGTGAGGGAATACATATATCATATTTAATGATTTTTATGAAAAATGTCACTTTTATTATTCTCTTGCTTATATAATGCTGTAATGTACATCTTTGTTATATTTGGTTATTTGGGCCTGCAATTTTAGCTTAATTCCTATCTTTAGTTACTACCATCTTATTTTTATATTTATTTTTACCCCTCTTTCAACTAGTTTATATAGTTAAAATGAATCTTTCATATTTCACATTACTCCTTGAAGGCTTCTGAAGTCTTTTTCATGAAGAAAGTGTGCATGTGTAAGCATGCATGCATGTTTGGGGAGGAGGATTGTGATAGCAAGCAAGTAAATAAACAAAGAAATGTTTATAGAAACGAATGGGTATACATGGCCTGGCACCTCTTATGTGGCTGTATTTGAATGAACAAGTGAAGGTGACCTGGTAGAAAGGGATTGTTAGATTTTATACATATGAAACATATGCACTGAACATACTTATTCACTGGGCTTATTGAATGTGCTTTTTTGTGGAAAAATGATTGATAAGATGTGAGCCCTGTTTTGGGGGGACACATGTCCATGGAAAAAGCCAGAATAGTATACAAGCTATCACCATTCTATAAGATAAGTTCTAGAAATACTTATACTTAGGCCTGAAGAAAGAATAAGAACTTGGATAAGAAAGGTCCTCTTTGTTATCAAGAAAGCAAAATCAAAAGCAGCAAGAGTAACCTAATCAAGCTTCTTAGAGCTTCACAGGAGGAATAGCTTCTTCTGTTTCTGATGGGTAAGCGAAGTTCTGTGCTACCACATAAAGCAACAGGTGGTGAGGCCAGAGGGCCAGGAAGTATACATCCTGTCAGAGGAGAGGTGAGGAAGACAGCATTTTCTGTGGGCCTCATGAAAGATGGGTGACCCACACATTTACCCCAGAGAGCAACCCTTTGACAAGTGCTCCCTCAGGGGTTAGTTACGGAGCAGGCACAATGACAGGCAATGAGAGTATAGCAGGGAACCAGTCTGCAAGTTCCTGCCTGCATGGGGCTTCCACTCCATCAGGGGAAACAAACAAGTAATATGAAGGTTCCAGTCATAAGTGATGTGATGGTATGAGCCTGGTAGTGGGATATCAGGAAGTAATAGTTGAGCCAGGAGGTACTTGGAAGAGGAGGTCCGGTCCTGAGGAGATGTGAGGCAGAATATTCCAGGCAGATACAAAGGACCCTAAAATGGAAATGAACATAGCGCCTTCAAGGAACCGAAGGAAGGAAGGTGGGTCTGGAGAAAGGTAAGCAAGGAGGAAGCAGGGAGGAGGGAAGTTAGAGAGGAGCCAGACCCAGACCATGGGCTGCGTTAGAGACGGGCTTTTCTATGTGTGAAGGGAAGTGCTTGGACAGGGTTCTGCAGAGAGCCAATGTCAAAGCAAAATGCCTGCACAGAAGGTAAGTGGTCACAGCGATTCTAATCAGCAACTGATGCAACTGGGGAAAAGAGACCTCAGTGTAGAACTAGACTCACTTCCAAATACATGGAGAGGTGAGATTTATTGCCAAGGAGCTCAATGCATGGAACTAGCTAAACAAACTCAATAGGATTCTCACTGAAGGCAGGCCAGGATGATGATATATCATGGGTGGGGGATTCAGGAAACACTGACTTAGGAGGATTTTGCTCTTGAGCACCAGTCTCAAGGACAGGACCTAGTCACGAAAGGGCAGAGGCCTAACTACCGTTTGGTCAAGGAGAGAGTTGAGTCTTTGTCGGTAACATGATCTGAACGTGTTGTTGGAAAGGTCACTGAAGCTGCTGCGTGGAAAGCGACTCAGGAGGGCAGAAGTAGAGCCTCGGAGATCATTGCAGTGGGGCAGGTGACAGGCAGAGGTTCCATGAACTTAAAGAACATGCCACCAGTCATGGAGCACAGATTCGATGCCAAGTCTGATTGAAAAGCTCCAGTACTTTATTTTATCCTCTTCCCTGTTGGTTATAGTTATGTGCCAGAATATTATATAAGAACTCTGGTGGAGGAGATCAAGAAGGTGGAATGCTCTTTAAACTAGCTTCCAGACACTAGGACTTGGGCAAGACAGGGCAAGTCATGTGATGTCAGCTTGGTGTGCCCAGACCCAGCTGTGGGTCCTTCACATTTGTGAGCCCAGGATAATAGCACAGATGGACGCCCACATGCCATGTACCTAAATATTTAAAGTGAAAGTCAAGCCACAGACTGCTAAATACATACTTTCATACTTCTGCCTTAACAAACATACCTTCATTGTGACTGGGAAGGCCAGATCCCTTTGGAAATCTCAAGTTCAGTGCCAGAACACAGAAGCAATAAGAGTGTGAGAGTCTGGTCCCTGCTTCCAGTCCACTCTGGCCCCATCTCAGATTCAGCAAAAAAGGCCCACAGGGTCCTAAGAGCAGGCTTGGGACCATTAATGGCAGAGAATCCCAACATCTCATATACTGGAGTGAGGCTTGTATTGAGAGGGTCATGGGTTTGGGGTGGCTGCGTTTCCCTGGCCCCACTCACTCTCTACCCTGTGGGGAGGAAACCACTCTGGATAAGGTAGAGTTGGGTCTCTAAAGCACGGGACCTTGGACAGGTGGTCATTTCATCAGGTCTTAGGGTAATGCTATCTCTGCAGTAAGGTGAGAGTTGAAGTGGGAAGCTACAGAGAACAGGAAGCAGACCAGATCTCCAAAGAGAATTGTTAAAAAAGCAAATAACTCAAAGCATAGCATTGCTGTATTAGTATGGCCACTGTAACAAATCGCCACCAACATGAAAGCATAAGACAACATCAAGTTGTTCTCTCACAGCTCTGGAGGCCAGCTCTGAAATCCATGTCACAGGGCCAAGGTCAAGGCATCAGCAGGGCTGCTCTTCCTCCAGTGGTTCTGAGAGCAATTGGCACTTTGCTTCCTTCAGCTTCTGATGGCTGCTGGCATGCTTTGTCCTGTGGGCACATCACTCCAAACATCCAGGCCAACCTCTTATTTGATCTTTACATCTCCTCTCTCTGTGTATTGAAATCTCTCTCTTCCTCCATCTTGCAAGGATATGCATAATTAATTGCATTGAGAACCCACTTGAAAAATCCAGGATAATCTCCCCATCTCAAGGCTTTTAGTTTAATCACACCTGCAAAACCCCTGTTTCCCTACAAGGTAATGTTTACAGGTTCTGGAGGTTAGGATGTGATAATATGTGAGCCCATTGCTCAGCCTGCCACAGCATTTTCATTGTCTGATAATTCAAATTATAATTTGGTCAAAAAAAGATTTTAAAAATATTACTTTTGAAGGAAAAGTGAACTTATTACATGGTTTAATGTGGAGAGAAACACTTTCATCTCGGACGTTGTGAAGACCATCAAAAGACCGGAGACGACAGAAGCTTTCTACATGGCCCTCCTCTGTTTTTGATTCGGGAGGAATTTTGATAGCAGATGACTGAGGAAGAAAGGATTTCTAGCCATTTTTTTTCTAATTTTATTTACATTACTCAATGCTATTTTTATTTGGGATGGGCACCTGGCAAACCACACCATGTTCAAAAGGAATTAATTATTTGAACGCTTTTTTAAAAAGGTGAGTGTACTCAAATAAATAAGACCTGATAACAAGCTTTTTTCCTGGGAATTTGACATTAGAGTCTTGAATTTAATTCAACATTTCAATTAACCTCAAAAACATTTATTGAGAGTTCTCTAAATGTCAGGCAGTGGGCTTTGGAAATAGAAAAATAAATTATATTCTAAAGACGTTGTCTAAGAGTTCACAATTTAGCATATTAGAAAGACACAAACAATTGAGAAAATGAAAATGCAATGTGATAAGTCCTGTGAGAGAAGTATGATTGAAATGCTGGGAATAAAGGTCCAAAAGGAGAAAAAAGAGAACCTTGGAAACTGTCTGATACCCAGGGGGCACTCAATGAATATGTAAAGAAATGGTCCACTGCCCACTCCTTTCCAACCCACCCCAGGTTCTAACTACCATCATCTGTTGCCTGGCCTACTCTAACAGCTTCCAAACTGGACCCCTGCTGCCCTTCTCATCCCCCCAAATTAATTTTCCCTACAGGAAATCCAGGTCTTGTGTGTCTAAAATCTTCTCATTGTTTCCCACCAGATTGGGAATCATATTCCAACTACTTGCCGTGGCCTACCAGGTGACATGATTTACCCCTGCCTAGCCTTGGATTGTTGCTTATATTCATCTTTCTACAGCCACACTGGCCTTCTTTCTCCTCCTGGAACCTGCAAGTCTACTCCTGCCTCAAGGTCTTTGCTCTTGCATTTCTCTTGTTCTACGTTTGCGCCTTCTTTTCATCTAGTCTCTGCTCAGATGGCCTCCTTGGAGAGGAACAGTTCTGACCCAGATCTAATTTTTTAATAAGAAATATCAATTTCTAAAGCAATCACCTATGTTTATTTATTTTCTTCCCTTATAATTGAAATGTAACTTCCTGGAGGCAGGAACCTTGTCAGTCTTGTATAACATTTTCTTCCCATTGCTTGTCACACAATAGATATAAACTTTGGTACCTGGTAAGATATGAAAATTCAAAGTGTATATGTGCGAAGTCAAGGCCTTGATAAAAATAATTTCTAGATAAATAAACAGCAGCCCTAGTGTTCTAGGTATTGGCTACGTATTATCCCGAGACTTTAAGCGTAGTCCTAAGAGTTAATCCCGTAAGGGCCATAGTTCACAGCTGTGATGCCTTCATGAAGGATACTTTTAGTATTTTTTCCAGACTTGTAGGCTAGTCATTTAGCTAGATTATGACACAGGAGTAAAAATGGACTTAAAAAATTAGTGTTGCTTTAAAATGAGAGCAGTCCAAGAGGTAAAGTTGTGATCATTTTAATTAGACATTTGAAAATCTCCCTCTCTCTTTTTTCTGGAGTCTTTTTCCTGTCCTTCAACAATAAAAATATCTGTAAGTACTTTACAACCAGAAAAGCCTATTACAAAGACATGTGTTGGTTGCTAAAATATGCTCACTGGTTAGTCTTTCTCATTTGTCAGTCTTTATGCTGCGTTTTGTCTGGAAACCTCATGTCTCTCTCCTTTGAATTATTGCCTAAGCATCAAACTAGTATATTTTATATGTCAGTCATATTAAATTAGAGGTTAAACTGAAAAAGCTCCTTTGTGTAAAGGTCAAGCTCTCTTGAAAAAGCTCTGGGCATTCAGTTTGAAGCAGTACACAGAAGAGGATGGTGAAGTTGAACAAATGGGCCTTAATTGGCCATTAGACTTGGACAGACTTGAAAATGAATGCCTAATTCTGCATTCTGAGTGTCTATTCACCATATCTAAGGTAGTTCCTCTTAGTAGCCTACCTCAGATATGATCATCTAATCCCTTTCCCATTAAAAACTTCCTTTGGATATCAGCTCAATAAATACCTGGTATAAAAAGCTACTCTTGGCATACACCGCTTTTCTCCGATTCTCCACTTAATCAGACTTAATCATTATTCATTTGCTTAATTCAGGAAACATTTTTAAATGTTTTTCACTTAATCATTTTGACTAAAAAAAGCTACTAAACCGGTGGAGACTTTGAAGCCTGTTAAAACCATTAGAGCATAAAATGGTGAATTCTACCACCTAAATAAGATGGGGGAAAAAAGAATCAGGAAGTTCTTTTAATGGTGAGAGGAACACACACAGGGCCAGGGCAGGTTGGTGAGTGAGCAGAGGTGGGTCCCTAGGGTGAGGGGGCCAAGGTTTCTGTTATTGTGGCTCAGTTGTGAAACAGGGCTGAGTTAGGGACACCTGTGGGGGGAACAAGTATGTACAGGTAACTGTCACCTCTGATTAACTCAGCTGGGACTCCTGTGATGAGGGAGCAGCATGCAGAGACTGTTGCAGTCAATCTCCTGGATCAAAGGGCACCGTGAGGGATGCCTTTGACAGTTTGAAGCAACCTTTGCCAATGTTTTTGAAAAGGACAGGGGCAACAGCAGGTGTCTGCTGGCTGAGTGGATGTCCTAGGATACCATAACGAAAGGCAAAATTGGGACATTGTTATGTCCTAAAGCAAACTTGAGGATTGGCATTTAGCTGGGGGCACTAAAGATTCAGGACTTTTCAAAAATTACCTTGAATTTTCTATTGCTGGTGCCTGGGACACGGTCAAGCATTTAATTGATGTTACTACGATTATTACAGTTAATCATATTAGCTACTCACCACCTGCATCTGCAGAATCATAAAGTCTGGATGGTCATCTGGTCCAAACTTCTGCCTTTAGGTGATTCAAAGTGTCAGAAGATATTCAAGCTGAATTTCTCATACTTGCATTCATATTTAAAGAATTATGCAGCAGAAAAAAAAAATAGCCTTCTCCTCACATGCATGCTTTTATTCTTGAAATACTTGAGAATGCCATGGGAAACTACCACCAACTAGCGTATACCAATGCATTTATTCAAATTACAAGCACATGCCAATATCTTTAAGCAAATTACTCAAAGATGCCTCCTGTACAGTGGTGCAGCCTATGCCCTGGGCCGTGGGCTGCATAGGAAAGTGGGGGCTGGGTTTCAGCCCAAATCACCCTCTAAACTGGCGAATATTGGCACCACCCTATCCAGCAGTCTCACTGGAATGAGCCAACGAATACTTGCTGGGAACGATAGCAGGTTATCCTGAAGAGGTATAGTGTATATTTATTTTAATTTTTTAAGTAATAGGATATATTTCAGAATAGTTATACATTTACAGAAAATTTGAACAAGTAGTGCAGTCAGTTCCCATTACATCTCCCCCCACCTCACGCAGGCTGTTTCCCTTATAATTAACATCTTATCAACACATTAGTTTAGTACATAATGAACCAATATTGATGCATTAATAACTAAAGTCCGTACTTTATTGGGATGTCCTTAGTTTTTACCCAGTGTCCTTTTTCTGCTCCTGGATCCCATCTGGATTCCCGTTACACTTAGTTGTCCTGTCTCCTGAGGCTCCTCTGGGTTGCAACAGTTTCTCAGACTTCCCTTGTTTTTGATGACTGACAATTTTGAGAACTGCTTAGATATAATATTATAAAATGTCTCTCTACTGGAATTTGTCTGATATTTTTCTCATGATTAAGACAGGGACTATTGATTTGGGGGAGAAAGATGACAGAGGTAAAGTGCTGTTTTCATCACATCAAATCAGGGATGCAAACTACCAAGATGATTTATGACTGCTGGTGTTGACCTTGATCAATGGCTGAGTTAGTGTTTGTTAGTCAGGTTCCGCCACCACAGAGGCACTTGTCCCAGCCCCCTTTCATACTGTGCTCTTCGGAAGGAGGTCCCTATGCACATCCTACACAGGGTGGAGAGTTTTGTTCTCCTTCCTTTCAGTGGTGTATCTGCATAATTTTTTGGAATTCTTCCACACAAAGAGATTTGCCTCTTCTCCCCAGTTTAATTTATTCAGTTATTTATTGTTTGAGTATGCACTTATGGATATTTATTTATTCTTTGACTTATAATCCAATACTACTTAACTTTGTTACTCAGATTATTTCACCTTTGGCCATTATTTCACCTCTCACCTCTTTCAGTTGGCTCCTGAACCCTGCTAGCTTACTCCCACGATTAGGGGTTGTTTGGGGGTGGGTCACTCCTTACTCCCTGGCACCACATGATGCTCCAGGCTCATGCGTATGTTTCCTGCCCGGTGCTGGAATTAGTCATTTCCCCTAGGAGCCCTGGCTCCCTTTATGAGAGGATGATATTAGAAACCACGAACTGAATGTTAGGCATACTCAGTGCTACTGGGGTTTTTTCTTTTAGACCCTCTCAGCTGACCAAAGAAAAATTGTGCGCATACTAACTGTGTACATACATGCATCTATGTGTATCTATATGTAATCATCTGTATCTATATTAACTTGAACATGAGTTCTTACCCATGTCTCTAACTCTAATCCATCACCACCTGGATCATTCTTAGCCTTCTTCCCTTGCTGATCTATAAAATGTCTCTGTGATAGAGAGAAACCGTTTACTCAGTTATTTAATTCCAGTAAACATGTACAGCAGTATCAGAATGTTCAACCCATACCCCCATGAAAAAGAATTTATTAACTAGAATATTATATTATTTAGACACAGGGTGGGGCAAAAGTAGGGTACAGTTGTGAATATGCAAAACACAGAGTTTATTCTTGTATCATTATTCATTAATGATTATATCATTTTCCACATGAACAATTGTAAACCTACTTGTCCCTCACCATTTATAGCTGTTTTTGCCTTTAGTTTTAGGTCAGCCCTTTTCCCTGTCCCCTTTAGTGAAGTGGCATCATGTAGTAGTGACATAGCTAGATTCTCTTGTCATGTTCTGTGTTCTTCCTCGGGATTCCCTAATGAGAGATGTGGTAATTTAATAAATGAATCTTGTATTTACCTAATACATCACAGATGATATGCAAGATGGTTTTTAAGTAACTTTTTTATTTTAATGGATATGCATTTGTTTTACTTTGTAAAGGAAAAAAGTATATGACTAGCCTATCAAAACTATGACATTATGATTATCATTGATTAGGACAAAGGTAAATATAGTGAACTCTAAACTGAGTCATATTAGTGAAAATTGACAGTGACAAGAGAATGGCTGAAGTTTTGGAAAAACTGAATTAATTTATGCACAAGTCTCATCTACATTTTACCCATATCTAGTTTTAACCCATAGCCAATTGAAAATTCAACTTCAGCTTCAGATCCCAAACTTATGACAGTTCAAAGCAACAATCTGGTTTACAGATAATAATCATCTAGTATATATTACGTATCTTTCCTTAATGTTTATCTGAAGTAGTAATGCTACTCTCTCTGGTCTAGTCTCATATAATTTTATGCCTCAGGAGGCAACAGTGAGTCCATGACTCTGGCCAACTCCCCAGTGAGTTGGCAACTTCTGCAAATGGCATAACCAAGGGAATGCCAGGGTCTCCTGCAGCTGAACTTTTTCAGAACCCTAAAGAAGACAACCCCAGTGGCAACACTAATGATCTGACTCACCTTATAGAAACACAACTGAGAGAAATAGCATCTGGGACAGAGCATGAATAGGACCAAGGTACCTCACTGGGATGAGATTTAAAAAAAAAACTTCAGAGGATTGATAAAAACTTGGATTTTTGGGTCTCATCTCCACAGTTTCTAATTCAGTAGGTCTAGGTGAAGCTGAAGAATTTGGGTTTCTAACAAACTTCCAGGAGATACTGAAGTTTTCGGTGTAGGGACCATAGTGTGAGAACTGTTGGTCTAGGTGTTTAGGCAGTGACTTAGGGCAGCAAAAGAACAGATTAACCCTGGATATGTTATTATATAAATTACATTTCTTGGCTGCGGCCAGGTGGCTCGGTTGATTGAAGCATCATCCCATAGACCAAAATGTTGTAGGTTTGATCCCCAGTCAGGACACATACCTTAGTTGTGGATTTAATCTCCAATCGAGGCACATAAGGGAGGCAACTGATTGTTTTTCTCTCTTTCTCTAAAATCAATAAAACACATTCTCAAGTGAAGATTTTTTAAAAATGACATTGCTCAAAGGCAAAATGCTCATATAAAATTTTAGGTAACTAAACAAAGTTAAACTTGAACTTGGAGATTCCTCAATTTTACTGTGGATATAAGACCAGATAAGGTTTGTAAGTAAATATTAACCTGTAAATTCACCCGTAAGTGACATTTATTAACATCATCATCTTTACTGTAATTGGCTTATTTTTTTCATGGCAAAGCACCTCAGATTTTTAATGTGTTAAATAAATACTCTATCAGGGACTCTTTATATTGTTTTTAGGGGGTAGTTGACAGGAGCAAGTATTTTGTGAAAGAAGGAATTGCTTTCATTTTTAATGTTTTTTTAAAGATTTTATTTATTTCTTTTTAGAGGGGAAGGGAGGGAGAGAGGAAAAGAAACATCAATGTGTGGTTGCCTCTCACACACCCCTTACTAGGGGCCTGGCCCACAACTCAGGCATGTTCCCTGACTGGGAATCGAACTGGTGACCTCTTGCTTCACAGGCCTGCACTCAGTCCACTGAGCCACAGCAGTCAAGGCAAGAAGAAATTTCTTTTTTTACTTTGTTTAGTTTTAAAACATACCTCAAATTTGCCTCATTTTCATTTACTTATTTGATGGTATCTTACAATATAAGTATAAAAATCTTAAAGAAATTCATAGCCTGAGATATAGAAACCCAGTTTTTATGAATATCTCTTTCCTGTACAACATGAAATGTAGGCAATGCATGGGAACAGAGATAATCACTTCAGCATCACTTCAGAGTATAGATTGGAACTCATCCCAATGTCCAATATTAGGGCCTGTTTGAATATGTTATGTTAAATAAAATGAAATGTTCTGTACTTCTACAAGTCAAATGTATAAATGACAGGAAAAATCCTGTAATATCTTATAAAAATTAGCCAATTGCAATGTTTTATAAATGGAATATGTCAAATACATAAAATGCATAAAAGTTAGACTGGCATAAAATGTGCCAAAATGATGCACAATTCATCCTCGGGGTTAAATGTGCTGCCTCTGAGTATAGACCCGATGCATGGAAACCTCAGCTCTGACACTTTCTAGCCATGTGGCCTTGAGTGTGTTTATTAATCTCTTTTTGTCCTCCACTGTGAAATGGGAGCTGTGGTAGGATGGGAAACATATGTAGATAGTCATGTGCCACAAAATGTTTCGGTCAACCACAGGCCACATTTATGAGACGGTGGCCCCATAAGAGTATAAAGGAGCTGAAAAATTCCTATTGCCCAGAGACATGGCCATTGTAAGGTCACGGAGCAACACATTACTCCTGTGTTGGCAGTGATGCTGGTGTAAACAAGCCTCCGGTGCTGCCCGTGGGATAAAAGTGCAGTGCATACAACCACATGGAGTGCATAATATTGATAATAATAAATGACCGTGGTATTGGGTTATGTACTGCTGTACTATATTTTTACTTTGTTATTTTAGAGGGTATTCTTTCTCTTCTATACAAAAGTTTGCTGTGGAGTAGTACGCTGTGATAACCTGGCAGCAGCCTTATTGCATCTCCTGTTTACTTCTGCTCTTGATTGCATTATGTTCTCTTATGCTTGATTTAATTTTGTGTTGTTTTATAAACTTAGTGTAGCCCAAGTGGACAGTGCTTATAAAGTCTTTGGTAGTGTACAGTATGTCGTACGCCTTCACGTTCACTCACCACTCACTCACTGACCCACCCAGAGCAACTCTCGCCCTGCGAGCTCCATTCATGCTAAGTACCCTACGCAGGTGTGCCATTTTTGCCTTTTATACTGTATTTTCACTGTACCTTTTCTATGTTTAAATATGTTTAGACACACATGTGCTTACTACTGTGTTACAATTGTCTAGAGTATTCAGTGCAGTAACATGCTGTCTGTACAGGCCTGTAGCCCAGGAGCAGTAGGCTGTACCGTAGAGCCAAGGTTTGCGGTAGCTATACTCACCAGGTGTGTGCATCTGCACAATGTGATGTTCCCACAGGATGAAATTGCCTACCAATGCATTTCTCAGAATCTATCCCTGTCATGAAGGGACACAAGACTGTAACTGGTTTCTGTCCTGGGTTCCCAGCACAAAACTCCTAAACCCATTAGAGTTTTATGAGTGATAGGAGTGTGTTTAATTATTCATGGCAAACTCTTTTCAACTGTACCTGAGTTTAGGCTTATAAGGTGACTCTTCAGGACCTCTAGATAGCTTCAGGATAGAAGCTGGTTTCAAAAAGAGCCAGGCATAATGAGAAACTTGGAACTTTCAGCCCGACCTCCCAATTTCTAAGAAGGAAAGAAGGGTTGGAGATAAATTTCAGTCAGTGGCCAATGATTGAATCAATCATGCCTATGTGATAGAACCTCCATAAAACCCCTAAATGATGGGCTTTAAAGAGCTTCCAGGCTCGTGAACACATCAAGGCACTGAGAGGGTGGTGTGTCTGGGAGGGGCTTGGAAACTCGTGTCGCCTTACCTTCTCACCGTACCTTGCCCTATATATCTGTCCTGTTTGGCTGTTTTCAAGTTGTATCTTTTATAATATCCAGTACTGGTAAGTAAAGAGTTTTCTTGCATCTGTAAGCCATTCTAGCAAATTATTGAACTGAGAGGGGGTGTGGGAACACTGACTTATAGCTGGGAGGTCATAACCACAAATGGCCCAGGACTTGAGACTGGACTCTGAATTAGGGGCAGTCGAGGCAGTGAGCCCTGTTACGTGGGGGATCTGAGGCTAACACTAGTAGACAGTGTCAGAATTTAATTGAATTGTTGGACACCAAGTTGGTGTCTGGAGAATTGGAGAATTATTGGTGTTGTGAAATATCCCAAGTCATATTATTATTTATCTGTAACACTAACAGTTCAGTAGGGAAAACAGATCCACTCTAGGTATGTAAGGTCTGAGGAGGGAAGCCAGGAGGTCGCCACTAGGTTTTACAACTTTGCCACAGAGTGAGGAGATTACAGATCCCATTCGGGTGTGAGGGGTTGTAGGAAACCTTGCTACTTTACTAATTATGCCTAAGCCCCATGGCATGTGGCTGGAAGGCGATTCAGAGGCCACTGAAAAAATAATTTCTAATACAGCCCGTGTGTCTGCCACTACTAGAGGAAGAAGAATGGATTCTGACTCCTCCCTTGTCTCCGTACAAGACAAAATGTAATTTCATGCAGAACTTCAGTAGTAATAGTATTGGAGTCTAGGACATGCAGTCTTTGGTCTTCCAAACCCTAAAATTAAGGGGAAAGTACAAAAAAGTATGGGTGTAAGTGCTAACCACTTAAGAATAGTTTTAAAAATCCAGCATACTATTGCATAGAGTTTTTGTGAGGACTAAATGAGAAATGCATATGAAATATTAACAGAGCATGTGGACACATTTTAAGCATTTAGATATTGTAAACATTCTTGATGATAATGATGATGACGGTAAGTTTCTAGAATTTGAAGGAGACTAAGGATAATCTGTTTTGCTCTATACTTTCAAATTTTCTATAGTAAAATTTTGTTATATATTTAGAAGAAAATTAACTAAAGCCACCATAAATGCTAGAAAATTGTGAAAATTTTCTACAGATGCATGCAATATATTAGTATAGGATAGCATATTGCAATATTAACACAGAAATAAAATACACTTTCTACACAAACCAAACACATGGTTGTCTCTAGAACCGGTCCAGTGTGCCTGCAGCTCTAGATTGATACGTGTCATCAGCACAGTCCTTTCAGCCTTGCCATTCGTGTAACTTTTCAAACTCTTTTTAGTAGGGTTCTTATTTTAGGTATGGAGTGAATTCTAAATCAAGCTTTTATTTCTGTGATTCAAACTTAATTATTCTACCTGCTGTCTTCCAAAAATAAAAATGCTTCCAATTCCTATGAGAGCATCTTGGTAAAAATTGCAAAAAGCAAATGACTAACAGGAAGAATGTTAAGTATATCTGGAACATAATGAGTAATAGAACTATTGAAAGAGCTAATTTTTCGGTGAACCCAGGGAGACAATTTGAGTTAAAGGACTAATTAAAATCCTGGAACAGAAACTGTTGTTTTCCAGATGAGATGATGTAAAAGACCTAGAAAGCATCATACTTTTAGAACAAATCTTAAAATGCTACACAGTGCCTTGGCATTTTTAATGTGGCATGAAGTCTATTGAGTTATTATTACCATAAATCTTTAGTAATATAAAATATTATGACTTGGTATTTTAATCAAAGAATGTTCCTAAAATGACTCAATGTCAGAGTTTTGCTCTACTTAGTGTATTAAAATAATTATTTTAAATACACCAATTATGATGGTCAGAACAAATAGAAAATAATTTATTTAGAAAGTCATCACCTTCTTAATGTTCCCTGCCCACTGTCTCAAAGCTGATTAATACTGTACAAACCAGATGTGATTAGTGGCAGCCTGGCTCAGAAGAGTCATCTCATTATTGGCCCATTACCGTGTTAGCCCTTTGCTCAAGAGCTAATTAGTGAGCCAATTAACTATCCTCTTCTTAGTATGCAGGAGCACAGAATTGTGGTGTTTGTCTTTTACATATCTCACCTACCATAGTCATTTATTTTGAATATCATGAGAAGTAAGAGCAAGTAGAAGAGATATTTCTCAATCATCCACCTTCTCACTTTTGGTTAAAAAATACCCCAGAAATTTAGGTAAAAATTGAAAGAGGGAATAAATACTTACTTTCATAGAGCTCTCTTTTGGGTGTGTTTTATGTCTGTTCAACTTTTATTGAACGTTCACTTCCACTGGAACATAAGTTCTAAGAGAGCATGATTTTATCTTGTTTACCTTGGAATCAAAATGCTGAGAATTGTGCCTGGCGTGTAGCAGATACTCAATAAACATCTGTTTAATGAATAAATGAACACTTGAAATGATGTTAGTGTATGATGGCAAAGAGAATGTGGTTCTTTCCTTTATACATTGCCCAGGCTAGATGAGAAACAGACTTATAAACAGATACATGTAAAGTAGCGTGTGATACATTATTATGATACAGGTACAAGGAAGAATTTGAGATAGTGAGAGACTAACTTTGGTGTTAGGAGGAGACTGAGGGTTGGGCAGGGATAGAGCAGTCTTCCCAGGGATGGGGATGCATAGAGTTTAAAGAATGGTTAGAAACCCAACAAGCCAAATGGAAGGTTCCAGAAAAAGAACACTATATATAAAGGTATGGATTCCTGGAAGAGCATCACCTATTAAAATATCACAAGGGAAGTTGTTTGCATAACCCAGAAAACTCTGAGTTCTCGTAGTTATGATTAAAAAAAAAATCGAACTGGGAATGAACAGGTAACTTGAGAGGAGCATCTGAAAGTAGCATACCAAAACCACTGTTAAAGAAAAGAAGGCTTAGGAAACTAATTTGCGCAATGTGATACCAGTGCAAGTGAAAGAGCAGGGATTTGGACTCATCTCTCTTACTCCAAAACGCACAGTCTTACACACTCACACTGTGCTGTTGGCAGTATCTGTGCGGCATCCACTCAGCTTATTCTCTCCTTGAATTATTATACCTGAGAAATTAAAGTGGTTATTCAAAGGCCTATTTGGTGACCATGAAATCCAACAAAAAGGAAGCCTATGATTTGAATGTTTTATAGAAACCCACTTCCTCTTTAGCTTTCCTCAGCTTCATTGCTTCATTCATTTAGCCAGCATTCTGAGCTCATGTACTCCAGGTACCGTGCTAAGCATTGGTTCATAAGACTGCTTGCCCTGGGCATTGCTGGACAGACAATGACAGAAGTCTTAATCTCCAACTCTACTTTTCCAGGCTCAGTGTGTTAATATAATTAGTGAAAATATAATTATATATATTAAATCTGGGGTACCAGAGCTGAATAAAATATCACTTCAGTAATTCCCAGAGTTCCCCAAAGTGCAGGAGTGCTTTTATTTGAGGCCTTTAGGGGTCTATTGCCTACTTTTCTGCTTCATGCTATTGATTGCAGAAGCTTTACTCATTGTTGAGATTTTCATTTAGGTAGTGGTTCTCAAAAGTCATTGTAGTGATTGCTTCTTCTCTGGGGAACAGGGAAAAAGATCAGAGTTTACTTTCATTTATTTTACCAACAGGGCAAGAATTGCGTTTCTCACTTGTGTTAATGTTGATTTTGTGAGAGATTTCATTCTGTGGCCTAGTGAATAGACCCTTCCTTCTACCCAAAGCAAATGTTTGACTTTGAGCATGCTCCCTATTGTCATTTGTTAAATGGATCCGATTGGGCTGTAGCCGGATTGACTTGATATATCTTGACCAAAATAGAGGTGAAAACAGTTTACAGTCTGATCATCTTTATTATGGCTTAACTGCAGGATACTTCACCTGGTATTTTATTTCTAGGCATCTAGAGAGGGAGAGTGGAGAAAAAAAGGGCACCATGTTACTCAACTTACATCTGCCTTGTAACTCTGTCACCTCTGTGACCTTAAACGCATTACCAAGTGGGGAGTAGAGGTTAGGTACCCTGTTCTCACGATGCTTGTACATACTAGGCTCTTGATACATTAGTTGAATGAAAGTGTACATGAATTAATAACTGAATGTAGAATGATTTTCTATTATTTATGTTTCTTGAACATTGGTTTTTTGCTGAGAGGGGTTGAGGGCCTCTTCTATCTGGTGAAATAAAGGAATTGAAGATGTGGCTGAAAGGGGCCTTCAACTGTCTTGTCAACACTTTATTTTGAGCTGGGTATGTGTTTTTCCTAGTTCTGTGTTGATTTACTCCTTATATCTTTTTGAATATGTTAAATATTGCCTCATACAATTAGAAATAAGTAATCATAACCCACTAACATAGATTCAGGTGTCTGAGAAGCTGAAATCCTTTGACAACAAGGATTAGCGATGACAGGGAATTACAGGAGAAAAGGGTACCAGAATGCTCATTTTGACGGCACCTGTGGAATAAGCAGCACTAGCTGCCCAGGATTCTGCATGCAGGAGGCTGGGCCGCAGGCTCAGTGCACGTTGTTCCTCCGCTTTCGTGGTCCACCGCCCAGGGTGGAGGTGGTAGCGAAGGCAGAAGGGAAGGCTACCCTGCTGGAGACAGCTCACTGCTCCCAGGCACCTCCCATAGGGAAGCTAGGCTACTTCTGGCCATGCAACCTGAGGGCTAGAACACAAGGCTTTCCTCTTGGCCCCTCATTGTTCTGCAGTAGCAGCAGCTGCTATCATGATTCTATGTGTTTTTCTATTGAATTAGCAAAAAGTTTAACTTGTTCATAGGTAGCTAAGTGTTGAGTGAATGAAAATAAGAAAATCAACAAAATTGTAAAGAAATGTGAACAATAAAAGTTTTGAGGAGACAGACCCAAGTGAACAGACTTTCCTCTCTCTTTTCATGGGGCAGTTGCTTACTCCTGTGGCTCCAGTTTGGTCCTCCTCCCAAAGTACCTATTTGTAACCATCTATCCAGCGATCAAAATGGCTGTAAGTTACAAGTGGATCACGGCTGTGGATCCTGGGCTTTACAAATGGAGGGAGAAAGGAGACCATCTCTCCTTCCTTTCTTCATGTGAATTGTGAGCCCTTTAAGAAGCTTCCTGCAGCCTGGTCACTATTGGCCTGCCTTGCCCTTCCCTAAAACCCCCATCCAAAATCCTCTTTGTGCCAATTCTGAGTAGTAGCTAGGAGAGACAGTGTTCCTTCATTTCCTTTTATATTTTAGTAAAATATAGGTAATGTAAAATTTGCCATTTAGACATTTTAAAGTGTACAATTCAGCAGCATGAATCTCATTCCCAGCGTTGTACAACCATTCTCCACTGTCTCCTTTCAAAACTTCCAGCACACCAACCAGGAATTTGGTAACCATTAAGCAGTAAGTCATCTAAGTCCTCTGGTAATGTCTAATCTACCTTCTGTCTTTATTAACTTGCCTATTCTAGACATTTCATGTAAGGGGAATCATACAATGTTTGCTCTTTGGTGTCTGGCTTATTTCACTTAGGATACTTTCTTTTTCAAATTTCATCGATGTAGCTGTGTCAGAACTTCACTCCTTTTTAATGACTGAATAATTTTTGTTCAATTTAAGTCCTTTGAGGACCCACCTACATTGTTTTTTTCACAGCTCTGGGTTAACTACACAAAGATATGTTGAAAACACGTGGTCTGTGTTCTCAGATGTTCATGGTGCCAGGCGGGAGGAGGGAAAAACTCATGGGCGGAAAACTCCGGGTGGAAAGCAGACAAGTACATCAGTCATTATTGATTGCACCATGTACCAATTATGTATGCCATGTGACAATGCTGGAAGTAAAAAACAAACAAGAACAGTTCAAAATGCCATGAGCAAAAAGTAGACTTACCGTCTCAGATAACCAGGCACCTGGAGGTCTCACATTTGGTCATCCAAGTGACTTTAACCCAGGCCAGTTTCCTCCCTTCTTTTTGCTCTCCCATCTCCAGTCTCTTCTTATTACACAGATGTCCCTCCTCAAGATTGGACTGTTGCTAATTCTCACACAGAGACATCCAGAAGCTGAAAGAGGCATTTATCTCATCTTCAGTCTCCTTTTAAGAGCTGAGAAACATTTTCTGCAGTAGCTGTTCACTCCCAGCAGATTTCCCTCACTTTCCTTGGTTTAGATTGTCATGCTTCCCTCCTGGGGCTGGGCAGAGGGTCTCTCCTACCCAGAGTGCACTGAGGGAGGCAACCCCAACAAACTCAGTTCAGAAGCAAGAAAGAAGGGGAGGAAAGGGCATAGAGTGAGTGACCAAAAGTTCCTGCTAAATTCTGGGTCAGACATCATCAAAGAGTCTATCAGCTTGCTGAGTGGGAAGGGCTTATTAGATAGGACCTTCTCTTACTGATGTTTCATGTCTCTGAGGCTTACACACTGGTTACTCACAGCAAATTCTTTATCCTTTCATAGCTAATAGGTTTATTTCTAATATTAAAGTCCATGTGCCTCTTGGAAAATGATTAAAGTAAAAATAGTATATGAAGAAAAAATAAAAACACAATTGTACTATCCTGTGGTTTTATGTATTTCTTTTCTTTTCCCATAAATTATATAATATACACATATACAATGATTTTTATATATACATATATTCATATTTAAACAACTACTAACTCGTGTGTATAAAGGCGTGTAATTTTATTTTCTGTAACTAAAACCACCATTATGCCAGAGGGCAAAAGCAAAATCCTGACTAGTTACATTAATCTCAATCACTTCAAAGCTTCATTAATCAATTCAAGGCATCCTCAGTCAGTTCAAGATGCTCTCTCTTTCTTTTCTTGGGTATTCTCTAAGCTCCAGGAGTCCCAGTGTTGGGGGCGAGTGGGGGCAGCTGTATTTCTGGTCCGTTCTCCATAGTCCCCGGCTAGGTCTGCATCCCGGGTAGTTTTTCGTTTTTGGTCCAAATAGATGACCACCATGTCTCCACTGTTTTTATAGCCAGGACTCTTGGGTCTGCTGGCCTGTCTGTGTGGGCACCTCACACTCCAGTTTGTATTCGATTCCCCAGTTTGCATGCTCCCTCAGTGGCTAAGCTAAGTATGTGCCCTCACTGTGGTCTATCTAGGAAACAATCCATGAGTCCTAAGTTCTTGTGTTGCCCTAAGTTCATCTGAGGGGTGGCATCTCTCCCTCCATCCTGTTCCCAGCCTGCAGCCCAGAGACACACCAGTGTGTAAAATCTGTTCTTTACCTTTCCCGATCTCTAATTTCTTCTCTCCTCCTACCTTGGAAAACTGTCTCTGATCTGGATTTGGTGCTTAGGCTGGAGGGACTGGAAAACTTGGCTGTGACCAAAATCTTATTCTCTCTTATCTATGCATTATGGCCTGTGTTCTTTGGGGTCTTTGCTTTGACATTCAAACTCAAAAGCCATTTTTCTCTCCAAATTTTATCTGTTTTAAAATTCAAAATCTGAAACTTTTAAAGCCAAAAGTTGAGCTCAGGTGAGACCAAAAAGAAGTAATAATAGTTCACAGAATGGACTATTTGGGAAAAAAAATCAAATATCCAGATGATGTAAACAATAAAGCAAAATATAGTCGGTTGATATTTTTGAAAGCTTTTCGGCCTCAGTTTCTCCATTCCCAGTGCTACTCATCAATCAGCACACTCGTTCTAAGGCAGCCTGCGTTCTGACTGAACTCATTCTGGTGACCATCATGCCGCATTTTGTCGCATTTTTGTTTTTCTGATTCTAATTTCCTTTCTCCGGAATTCACAAACTGGTCACTATTGTTCTCTATGAGTAAGGAAAGCCCTTTAGAGAAGATAGCTCAGCAGTGCCCTGGATAACCAGGAGGGGTGACCGGGGAGGAGGTTAATGAAGTATTTAGATGGACTCAATTGAAGAGCAGATTTGTATATTTTAAAATAGCAAAAAATAAAATAAAATAAAATTGTATATTAAACCAGCAATGTTCAACCCTTTTTAATCTCATGGCTTACATAAACTAGTTATTAAAATTCTTCAGTACAGCAAAAAAATATATTTTTTGCTGATCTGAAAAAAAAAGATGTACTTTTGATTCATTCATACCAGGTGGCTATTGTTGTGCCAGATACTGTCAAATTTTTATTTGACAATCTAAGGAAAAGAGGTCAGTGAAGCTGATTAAATTGTCAGGTATTGCATGTTTCAAAAATTCCTACGACACACCAATTGAAAATTGCTATTGAGCATTTAAATGATGTCTTTGTTGACAAGAAGCTGAAGTCCCGCGGTCAGAGGCTGCCCCATATCCTCGTTCGCAGTCCCCATGGGTCTCTCTGAGACATTCACACATGCAGCTAAAGCGGTGTTGTACAAACCTCTTTCTTTCTTTGAGTCTAACACCAAAAATACACACTTTCACTTACCAGAGAAGGGTCATTAATGCCACATGGGGAGAGAATGACAAAGAGCTGCTCTACTTTTCTTTGTAGATTCTACTTTGTCCACGATTAGATCACAGACTCAACACAAACCAAGATATTTACAAATAAAATACACTATAGGATTTAGGGGCTAAATCAGGGGATTTTTGATGGAAGGGCATAACCTTCCACTATGTTTCAGACAAAGAAATATTTTAAATTCATGGCATAGTACGCTTATCTTCTGAGGTGTGAAATCTGGGCCTTCTGTTGTCATCAAGTTCATCCTCTGAATCAGTGGCACATGCTTTAATAAACATCAAGTGACAGCTCCTAGTCACTAACCAACACAGAGCCCTGGAGCAGATCCAGGCCTCGGGAACAGAAGCCATGTAAATAAACTCTGTGGGGCAGCTCATGCACCGAGTGCCAACCAGACTAAGACATCAAGGCAGTTCCTGGACATGCCGCTGTAGCTGAACAGATGGCAGGCGAGAGAAGTGCTTAAAGGAGCCACTGGAGCACAGTTTCAAGTGACGTCTCACATTCTTTGCAGTTAGATAGTGATAGAAGCAAACAGATTATGGGGATATATTGCCACTCAGAAAGACATTATTTGTTTCAAAGCTAGTCTCAGCAAAAGACATCTATGCAGAAAATGACGATAGATATGGAGGGATTACTAAAACTTGGGTGCCAAGAACACAACTTAGGTCTGGGAAATAGCAAGGTTGACTTTGTCACATCTGAAGAGTCTCATGTTCATTATGGGGCACTGCTCTCCAGTAAGAATTACTTGGTATTAGAGGGGAACAGGTGCATCCAAGCACTTCCTGGCTCAGAAGGATGACTGAGGACATACTATGAGGCTGAGCTTGCAGGTGGGAAAACCTGCAGTGGGAACAAGCTGTGAGGCTGGGAAATTGAGAGACAGAAGGAATAAAATGAGGGCAGATAATAAGCAGGAACACTGTCCTGGTGCCTTTATAGAGCCTGCACAGGTCCAGCAATGAGCAGTAGAACTCATGCAGCGTTATTTGGACATTTATGTTGAATAAGAGAATCATTTGGGAACTTAGACTTGGGGAAACAGATGCCTACCCAGAATCCTCTCTTCCTCCCCCTTGCAACCAGAATTCCATTTTTTCCCAGATATCTACCTACTTACTTGCATGGCTCTGAGTGACTTTTTCCCTAGTTCAAGAGTAAATCTCCATTGGTGTGGCCAGTTCCCTGCCAGAGATTGGTGGGTATATGAACTATTTCTAGCCAATGAGGCTTGGAGGGTGAAGTCTCTGATGAGGGGGTACTTTTGGGAAAGGTTTCCTCTATCCCAAGAGTTGGTAACCCTTCCATTTCTGAAGGTCCCTGTGTCTATAAATAACGGCTGAACAAGATACTACAGCCATCCTGTGACCACAAAGGAATCAGTCTATGTAGGTCAAGAAAATGGAAGAACTGAAAAATTAACAAAATGAGTCTAACAAAAATGAGTCTTTTTGTCATTTGTAGCCTACAGCATCATAACTGATAGACCTTTTAAAGAGTTATGCTGACTTTTCATAAAGCTCAGCAGAGGTAGGGTAGGGAGCTGACTTAGCCCATAAAGCTTATCTTCTCCATCCATTCATCCATCTACCTACCAATTCATCATTTATTAGGTGCTTACAATATGTCAGGCATTTAGATGAACATTGCAGATATGAAGATGAATTGGAAATAACCCCTGCTCTTGAAGTGCTCACAGCTCTATTAATAGATGATAATATGATATAATAAGTCTTGTAACATAGTAATATACAAAATGTCTTTGTAGTCCAGAGTGGGGAGTGATGCGTGCCTACCTGCAGGTCAGATGTAGGGCAGTACATACAAAGAATGCTCAAAACTTGCCCAGCAGAAAGTGTGTCCCAAGGAGATGAAATAGCAGAATGAAAGTGGGGCAGTAAAGAAACTAACTGCTTTGTCCTCAGGTATAAATCCATGCAGAAAGACTGACTGTGTGGAAATGGACTATCTGCATCATAAGGGAAGTCTAGAGAATGATGAAGGGGAAAAAAGGTGTTTACTGTATTTAGATGCTGCAAAAGGGAGACAGTAGACTTTAGAAGTTAAGGGAGATGGGCTATGAGACTAATCTGCATGCTTGAGTTACACAGTCATGCCAAAGTCTCTAAAACACCTGCCTTTCAAATATGGTCCAACAGATCAGCATATTCCATGAAGTCCTCATGGCCCCATTTCTTGTTCTGATTGTCAAAATCAGATAAGTACTTCCTTCCACCCCACTTGGCCTTCACGTGGGCACTTCAATTCCACGAACATTTATATAATCAACTGGCTGCTATATGTGATACAGTTTGAAAAACAAGATACAGAGATGAACACCAGACCTTGCACTTAAGGAACTCACAGGATGGAAGAGAAAATGCACACATAACATGTACGTATCATATAATAGGAAACATTATAGCAAAAATATGTACACAAGTAATATCTTCCAGGGATACAGTGGAGAAATGGTGGCCAGATACAGAGAGTAAATCATATTTCTGTTGATTTTGAATGGTAGGTGCCAGCACTCTGCCTAGATTATATTGTGTATTCTTCACAACATCCAATGAAGTAGAAACTATCAAGCTGATTTCATAGATAAGGAACTGAGGTGTTTCAAGGTCAAGTAAATTTTCCCAGATCTAACAGCCAAAATATTCAGGAGCCTGGATTCAAACCCAGGGTCATTGGATTCCAGGGCCAACACAATAATGCAGAATTTTGGAAGCTCAATGGAGTGGTGCTTAATTCAGGCTAGAGGTCAAGGAATGTTTCCTTAGGGAGATGACCCGTAGGCTAAGTCTTAAAAATGAGAAGGAGTTGGCCAGGTGATGAAGAGAGGGAATTTGGGCAGAGGGAACAGCATGGGCAATGGGGTGGAGAAAGGCAAGTGCCTGGTAGCAGAGGGGATTAGGTTGGTACAGCATACACTATGAGGCAACAGGGGAAAGAGATGAGCCTAAATAGTTAAGCAGGGACCAAATTATGGAGGGCTTTTTATTATAATGAGAGAATCAGACATTGTAAATCATAACAGAACCAAAATGCATTACAACCATTTCACTGTCAGCAGCTGCCTGCAAAACATACCTACCATATCACTTATTGGAAGTATAATCCATTTGGTTGTTAAAGCAAAACATTGAGAGTCGTTCTTGATTTTTCCATCCCCTACCCCCTTACTTAATGACTTAGGAGTTATTTTAGGGTGGTTATCTCTTCCTTCTAAATATATCTCTTATCCTCTCTCCTTCTCATCCTCGTTGCCACTCCTCAAGTCTAAGTAAATCATTTTTCACCTGGATACAATGAGGGATTCTTGTGATTCTGCACTTCCCCTCAGCAGCCACAGAAGTCTTTTAAAAATGTAACTTGGACCAAATCCCTCCCCATCCCATTTGAAATCCTCCTGTGGTTTTTCTTACATTTCAGGGGAAATCCAAGCACCTTACCAAGGCTGGCGAGTCTCTGCTTCCTCTCCAAGCTGTCTCATCCCTCTCTCTTCTTCATCCGCTTCACTCTGCTGCCTTTGGGTCCCAGGAGACGCTCTACTCCTCGCTTCAAAGACTTTTCTTTGAGCTCTCCTGACTGCAATGATCCTCTTCTAGGTTCACGTGCTTTCTTTTCCCCATCCTTTAGATTTCAGCTTCAGTGAGGCTTTACTCCTTCCATCCCACTCCAAGTTGTTCTCCACCATCGCTACTGTCATTTTATGAGCATCCTCACCACAAGTAGTCACCATGTATTTGCTTATTAAATGTCTATCGCTTCTGTTGGTGTGTAAACTCCCAAGAGGACAGCACCATGTTGTTTTGTTCACACTCTACTCTGGCCCAGAATATGCACAGTGCTTAGAAATGTGGCGGTCTTCTTTTAACTGTTTAATAACAGCTCCACCTACTAACAACCAGAGACCCAAAAACAACTTTAAGGGACAGGATAATATGTAGAACATGGAAAATAAAGAAAGAAAATCTGTGCAGGAAGTAGAGGAAAGTGTGGTGATGATTTTGATTCAGCAAGCACGGGCACTTGGTGACTATTCTGGTAGTGCCTGGCACAAAATGGGCACCAGTAACTGTTTGTCAAATGAATTAATGTTAGCTAAATGATTGAACCTGTTGACATAGACAAGTAATCTGACAGTAACAGACTCCATAGTGTAAATGAAAGTAATAGCTCCAAACAAATCATTGCCAAAAACATTTTCTTCATCTCTAAAGGGAAAGCACAGGTTTATTTTCACAGATGTCTTTTTTTTCCTTTACAAATTTGAAGTGAAAATGCACTTTGTTATAGAAGATGAGCCCTGCCAGCCACACAATTTTAACCAGATAGAGGCAGAAGCCTTTTTCCTTAGCAGTGAGTAGAATGTGATCCACTAAAGAGTAATTTAATAATAGTGAGAGAAACAAGTGTCAAGCCTAAAGAGTGGCCAGAGAATTTTTGGACCTCATAAAATAATGCAGTGTTGGTGGGGATATATTTTAATTCTAAATGTTGATAATTCAAATGGCACAACTCCAACACAACCATTGGAGTTGGCTTTTAAAAGGTAACAGTGGTTCCATGGGTGCCCCAAGTAGCATTTTTAGAGAAAGCATTTTATAATGCAGTTTCTCTTTTGTTACCTTTTTGTATTGGAAGTGCAGTCCTATACTTGATGTGCTTCGGTTAAAAATAAAGAAGATTTTAGACAGTTGTATCCTCTTCTCGAAGCACTCAGACTCTTTTAAAATCCCTACTTATCAACCAACAAATATTTATTGAATGTCTTGTTATATGCCAGACAGTGCTCATTAAAGTTTGTTTCTCCTTTGTTGTGCTAACCTCGAGGCCTTTGTTGTCGTTTGCCTATGACTAGGAAGGCAGCTTCTTTTCTCACTATTCATTTTTTGTCCCAGTTACTCACGACTTTTTGTGTGGGTGGACATCTCATGTTCAAAATCTTCTGTGATTCATCTCAATTCTCAAGTGTTTATTAAAAAGTCCCATGGATGCAGTAAGTCGAATCTCCCTCAGGGAATGTGTTCCCTGAGAGTTCAGGGCCATCGGAGTCCGTGCTCCGGGAGGGCTGGGATGCGTCGGGAGTGCACATCCTCCGTAGGACCCTGACCCGCTCGTCTAGCTTCTCCCTGGAAAATGTTTCCTCCTTTGGATTAACAGGAAAATTGTCTTTTGCCCCAAATCCCCAAGTCCCATCAGATCACCATCCTGACCTCATGTACTTAAACTTGAGTGAATGGCAGGTTTGGGTCCCTCTGCCCACGACACCTGGTTTTGAAATTTAGCTTCTAACCCTTTGTATTGACCTTGATTTTCAGGAACACGTTTTATTTGTTTATTCGTTTGTTTGTTTCTGCTTATTGGTTTGTTGGTTTTTAAGAGCAACATTTGTTCCATCAACCGCATACCCTGGGACTCATTGTTTCTATCACATAAATAAGGCAGATGCTGGAACTCAGAACAGAGTTATGTGTGCTTGGGTTTATTTATCTGTAGGAGTATCAGACTTCAATCAGCCTGTTGGGTTGAGTAGAAAGGAGTCAAGTGGAAAGTCATCATCAAACTATAATGAGGAGACTGAGGGACAAATTTCACAATTTCAAAGTTGAGCAAAAAGGATAGGCAGCACTACCAAATGGTTAGAACTTATGATACAGAATAAGGATTACATAGAAATTCATTTTTACATGAAATGGAGAGTTAGGAGACAGCCAAGTTGTTGGTGTTCTGAGCCCTATTTGTACTAAGCAAATATGAAAACATCAGTTGTCAAAACTAAGTGAACCTTAGGAATAGAGGATAGGTAAATAAATAAAAAATTATTTATAAATTTAGTCTTAGAAATGTGGACAAGATTAATTAGCAGTCACTGGGAGCAAAATTAAAAAGAAATTCTGGAGCAATTGAAGAATGAAAAGAAAATGCCTCCTTCTCAAGGCCAAGGAACAAAAGGAAAAGAAAGTTAGACCAGAGGATTTTCAACCTGACCTTCCTCCCCTCTGAGGAGGTGGCATGTGATCACAGTAGGTAGGAGATGAAAGGGGGGTTATCTAAGAGGTATTGTTGGGGACCCTTTTAAAGTACAAAAATTATACCTGGTGTCCTGGACTTTGTTCTTTTAACTAAGATAAGGCTTAAGGAAAATACTTAAGGACTTAACTCTACATGAGTTAAAGCTTTAAATTATGACATGGGTCCTTTCTGTACCTAGACAGCCAACATTTTCATTTATGCAAAATTACGCCTCCCTAAATTGGTCCTGGAAAAGAGACTTGAATGTGACAACTTAAGAAGGCACTTTCCAATACTCTGCCCATTTTCCCGTGGAAGGCTACATGTGTTCCTCAGGGACAAGGGACAGGAGCTGGGAAGGGGGAGCTAGGAGACTGTTGGCAGCAGTAGAAGGTGGAGGTGGAAAGAGATGCTGGCTCTTTGAAGTTATAAAAGGTTTGTCAGGACACCTGTAGGCCTCGGAGACATGTCGAGTAGGCTTATAACAGCAGGAAAGCTTGGTTTCCTGACACCTCTGTATGTCTGGGTTGGATTAAAAAAATAAAAATAAAACTCTGCACCTGCTCATTTGTTCTTCTTCCTCAGGTGGCCTCCACCTCACAGTTAGTCGTGACTGTGATTGCCAGGAAAGAGCAGCAAAGAAAAACCCTGGGCCTGAGTAAAAATATGTCTTTTTTTTTTTTTTTTTCAAATTATTTGTCACGTGTATAGCTGTATGGATAGGGCCCTTGGAAGACTTGCACCCTACTTCCAGTAAAGAACCCAAACATGGCACATTTGTGTGTGTATATTAGAATTTTTACAGATATCAGATGGGCTTAATTTAGTACATTTATTTGGAAGCCTTTTGAAAATACCAGCTATTAGGGTTAGGAATCAAGGACAAGCATTAGACAAAAAGTAGATTAGTTACTTAAGTAAATAATTGTTGGACATCTACTCAATAGTAGGAGCATAGAAGTAGTTTTTCAGGAGGGAACTTCAAGGAGTCTCCATGTAGCCTCTGTTTCTGTGATTGAATGGGGGCCTGCAAAGGAGGTCACCGTGTTTGACCGACATACACGTGGGTCGATGAGTTAAGAAGAGAGGGTGATTTCCAGAATGACAAGAGGACCTCCATAGGACTGGGGATGGGGATAGTTCAATACTACCACCACAGTATTGCTTTTTTTCCATTTATCATAAACGTTTTCAACAAACAATTGTTCAGTACCTCTTATATGCCAGGCACTGTGTTGGGTGTTAAAGATAGGAAGAATTAGTTATGGTGCTTCCCACAGCCTAATTACAAATAAGCAAATGTTACAAAACAACAGGATAAGCTATGACTACGTTAGAGTCATGTGTAGAAGGAAGGAGAGAACACTACCTTGGAAGACCCAGGGTAAATGGTAGGCAGGTCAGGATGGCTGCCCAAAGAGAGTGGTTCCTGAATTGAGACTTGCAGAACTGGTAGGACAATTGCAGGTGGATATTGATGGATTAGAGTAGCAGAGACAGAAGGTATCCCATGTGAAGGAAACAGCAGGTACTAAAGTATAATTTTACTAGCCTTATATGTTATTCAACAAGGAGCATGACACACATATTTGCATATATTTTATTTTCATGTAAAAATGTGAACCCTGGTATTTCTGCAGTACTAACATCTTCCACATTGTTAAGACTCTCACCATCTCCCTGTTAAGGAAAATAAGCAAACACTCTAATGGAATAGTGACTAGATTAATTGAGGCAAAGGTAATAAAAAGCTTAAGATTCAAACTCTGTATTTTCAACTAATTCCTTTCATTCCTGAAAGGGCTTATTTGAAAGCTAAAGAGTATGTTGCGGTTACATGGCTTGATCTGCATTTTTATTAAAAACATAAGGAAAGGAGACTTTTTTCCCAAGTAAAAATAGGGTTTTTTTTCCAGTTTACTTTACCATCAAGCATTGCACCTATGCATTTGGTGCCCATGGGCTGGTGCAGCCCATATATCTCCCCACAGGAACAGAGGTTCCTGGAGGTAGCTACAAGCCCTGCCCCAAAGGTCTTGTAGACTAGGAGACGGCGAGTCTCCCATATGCATGAGGAAGACCTGAGTCCTTTGTCTGCTATGGAGGACACATTTTCACAATCAGAACCGTCCAGTCATGGTGTGTTGTGTTCTGCAAAGAAGCAGACATGAATTGAAAGAACACATTAAGAAATGAATGTCCATGAACACAATAACATAGAATTTTAACATCTGTTTAGGATTCAACATCCATTCATTAACCTATCTACTACGTGCAAGGATAACATACCTTCTGGCTGGTATTGTTCCCATCATTGTTTAGAGCAGACTGACATTCTGAGAGGCTAAGTTATCCTAGTTTAGACAGCTCCTATACAGCAGTGCTTGGAGTTCAACCCAAAGTTTCTGACGGTAAGTCAAATGGTCTTTCTCCTGTATTCAACTGTCAACTTGAGACTCAGAAAGCAGGGTCTTCAAGTAATGGAATTTATGATGAATCATAGGAGCGAGCCACCTGGGTGGGCTGACCCAGATGAGCTGCCGCATAACTGAGCCTGAGTCTCCCTCGGGGCTCTGTGAAGGGCTCACAGATCCCAGTAAACCAGCCTGTCTGGGTGGTAGGTGGGGAATGGCTGGGAGGTGCTGGCACCAGACATTTCACTTCTGAGGGATTCAGCCCATGTAACAGGTGCTGGTACAGGAAGGACATCACTGAACCTGGTCGGGTCTCATGAGCATGTGACTGAGTACCTTTCATTCCAACCTCTCAATCCATAACAAGGCCAGAAATGTTCACTCTGTGAGGCCTCTGTTGGTGTTGGAGATACTCTTTCAATGAAAACATGAAAGAATTATGCAAAGAAAACATTTCCCCCAGAGTTTCTTCTCAAAATATTATGTGTGAGGGAGAGAAATATGTAAGAAGAACAGAAAAATTTGGGGAAACAGTACAAATCAACCAGTAGGCAAACTTGCACATCCAAAGATGGAAAGGAGGGAAAAGGAGTCATTTCAGCTTTCTGTTCTTCTCCCAGAATGCTTCTTTTTTTTTCTTAATGTTTTCAAGTCAAAAGCTTATAGATTTGCCAATTCCTAAGAAATGGCTTAGGTGGGAAGCAGTCATTTTGTTTTTCCTTAACTTCCTTCTTTCTTTTCTCTCCTGTTTAACTCATCATAACCTTTGATCTTCAACTTCTGTGGTTTGAACTTTCATCACCACCTGGACCCTTCAGTCATGATCAAACATGAGTAGCTTCTTAATTCTTACCGCATGAGAATGTTGCATCCACATCGGATGCAACATTAGTGTAGACCTATTAATCCTGCCACTGTTTATTCAACTATTCAGTTTTTTTCTTGCCTTATCTGCAAAGGGATAAGGCCACCTTGAAACAGAAAATGTGTTCTTTGTGCACTTGTTTTCATCCTCAATACCAGTGTCATTGTTCTCCAAATGGAGAATTCTGTTGGTAACTGAAAGACTTTACTGGAAGCAAAGTACTCTTCCAAGAAATAGAGGGCATCTTTGTTCAAAGTGTATCAGAATTCACAGACACAAATGCAAAGAGGGATTATCCAGAGGATGTAAAAGGTTGAGGTCACCTAGATGTAAGAGTAGTTCAAGTTGAACTACTACAAGAGTAGTGAAAATTGAAAGTGCATGCCCCATCTGAAGCAGACAGCCCGCTACCACTCAGCTTCAACAAATTGTCTTCATGAAGCAGCAAAGGTCCAACATTGCTTGATCTCCTTACTTTCCAAGAGAAGCTTATTCTCTGAATTTTTATGTATAATCTTTTACTCTTATTTACCAACCCTAACAATTTTATAGGTATTCAACTGCCACTTAGCAGCCAGATAACTTCTGTGGTAGCTGAGGAATGAAAGTGAGCAGGCATGCTCAGATGGTGCCATTCATTGGAAAATGACTGCCCTGTCTGTAGTTCAGAATTTTGTTACTTAAAGTATGGCCCATTGGCCAGCAGTATCCATATTACCTGGGAACGTATTAGAATTCAGAATCTCGGGCCTCGCACCGACTGAATCAGAGTCTGCGTTTTAATGAGGTCCCTGTCATTGGTCTGCATGAGGTGGTGTTTAGTGTAAGGACATCTCTGATGTTCTGCAAAGGGCTCCACCATAGTCTGCCCACTCTGGGAGGCACCACGGGAAATTTTACTTCCAGGAGCTGCAGATCACAAAGCAACTGGAGGCTGTGATTCATTCACAGTCCTCCTCCCTCATCTCCTGTCTGTCCTCCTCTGGCCCATTTCTGTTCTCACCAGTTGTAGTTGGTGAAACATTGCTGTTGTCCCCCACAGACCTCCCAGACATCCCAGCAAATGGTAAATTGCCACATAAAGGGCTTCAGCAACCTCCTACACTTTCACTCCAGAATTCTCTCTTCTTTCTTTCCTTCTACCTGGGCATATTCCCTTACTCACCACCTCCCCTTTGGATTTTTGTTGGATGTTTTTTGTTTGTATTGTTTTGTTTTGCCTGAGCCTATTTCCATCACCATTTGAACTGGAAACCCCATGCTGGGCTGATATTCTGACTCTGACCTTGAACGCTCTTTCAATTCTTTCTGCAAGTGTCATTCCTCCTCTTGGTTCTCACAGCCTCCTAACAGCAGAGACTTGTCTGAGTTCTGCACGGGCTCCCAGCCCCATGGTGGCCACTTTTCCCCACTTGTCAAGAGTCTGATAGGAGACACTTTAAGTAATCTCTTATTGGATGTGAACTGGTAATTAACAGATAATACTGAATAAGAAATTAAGTGTGTGGTTTTTCTAAAAAAATATTAACATTTGAGTCTTGGAGAAAAGCCACCATTTTTTAAAATTGCTCAACATAATACCTATGTCAAATTCAGCTATGGCTTGGTGTGCAGTGAGATAGAAATTGACTTATTCTTTTGCGTATAAATCTCACATTTTGAAAATACATTTAAATGGCAAATGATATCTTTCTGAACTATATCCTGCCAAACAATTTTTTACAAAGATTTTATTTATTTACTTTTAGAAAGAGGGGGAATTTATTTACTTTTAGAAAGGGGGAAGAAAGAGAGAGAGAAACATCAATGTGTGAGAGATACATTAATTGGTTTTCTCTCACATGCCCTCAGGTGGGGACATGGCCCACAACCCAGGCATGTGCCCTGACTGGGAATCAAACCAGCCACCTTTTAGATCACAGGCCAGCACTCAATCTACTGAGCTACACTAGCCAGGGCCCAAACACTTTTTTAATGTCATACCTCCCTTGGCTTTCCTGTGACCATGAGGGGACATATGTGCTACCCTCACCTCTTGGCCTCACAGTGTGGAAATCCTGGGTTTGGTATGGTTCTGGTCACTCCCGTCACTCTGATCAGGATGCTTTCAACCCTGTCTTGGCATTTCTTTCCACCTCTCCCTCTTCCCTACTCTTAACATCCCTTTTATTTGATAAATAGCTATTGAGCACCTATGTGTAGGTGGTCTTGGGTCTGGGAATGGCTAGGACAGAGGTAGCTCCTGCCCTCATCCTAGCAGTAAAGGCAGACATAGGTGATCAATTACACAAATTAATAATTTAACTCAGTGGTGTAGGGCTATGAAGATGTATATGCATTGTAGAACTTCCATGAGGCAGATCTTACTCTTCTGGGAAGGTGCAGAATAGTTTCCTTGAAAGAGTGATATTTGAGGCTATGGGCAAAGTATCCACAAGGGTAGTCCAGTTTTCCAGGACTAGTCACAGTGGGGCACTGTTACCTGAAGGAGAAAAGGGTGAAGAGGTACTGGAACCTACAGAGGGCTGTGTGGCAGGACCAGTTGAATAGAATTGTGACCTTTTCTTGAAAGACAAAAGAGCCCATATATATATGCCACAAAGGGAAAGACCTAAAAGAATAAAGAAAAAATGTCCAAACCTTATTCTTCTCTCCCACTCTAATCTCTTACCAATGTATTTTTACCCAGATTGGTCAAGTCTCACTACAGGAGAACAAGGGAGTCCACTGATGGAGCCCAGGCAGGTCAGCTTCTCTGGGCACAGAGCAGGGTGAAAAGGATGGGGAAGGGATCTGGGAAGGAATAATTACCCCAAGTCTTTTGGCATTTAATCTGAGTACAATGGGAAGTTGTGAATTGGTTTTGAGTATGGTGATATATGCTCAGTTATGTTTTAAAAATGATTGTGGCAGTGTAGTGATGGGAAGTGAGGGAATGACAGGGAGACCATTTCAGCAGGTGTAGAACTATCCAGAGATGTGGTGTTAACCTGGCTAGGTAGTGGATATACCTGAAACCAATTCAAGAGGTAAAGTGTCAGTTTAGATGGATTGCATATGGAGAGGGACACAGTGCTGAGGAAGGAATTTGTCCGAAATGAATTTCAGTTTTTGGGGTGGAATTTGCATTTTTGCTGAGAGAGAGAGAGAGAGAGAGAGAGAGAGAGAGAGAGAGAGAGAGAGAGAGAAAGTACCACTAGGGTTCTAGTTCTAGATCAGATCCTGGGTGTTCAGGGTCAGAACTGGTGAGTTTGAGGTACGGGCAAGTCCTCCAGGAAGTCAGAACAGGATCCTTGATCTTAGATATGGTAGAGAGGCTGCTAGACTTCCTGTTTAGGGTCATCTGGGAAAGCAAAACAAGCTATTCCCCAGTCTAAGGGAGTTAAGTGAGTTTTGTGAATGCCTCCTTGTATCTTCCGGGAGGGCCGAAGTGTTTGACACGTACAGGATAACTTCATCCGTGCTATGCCTCTGTGAGGAAGCTGCTGTCAGTGTAGGAAAAGAGCGCTGCTTCATTAAATCAGTTCTGCTGCCAGACTTTAGGTCCTGACAAACTTGTCTTTATTTTTACTTTGATAACTGACTAAGTGCTAGAAAATATTGTCAATTACAAAATTTTCTCTCTTCCTCTCTTGGACTTGGCTTTTATTTTTCCTTTATATTATTATAGAATTATGAAGCTTTAGAGCTTTAAATCACCATAAGAAGTCATTTAGTTCCAGCCCCCAAATTCATTCACTTAAGTGTACCACTGTCCTTTTTATAGAATGATTAAAGGTTGCGTAAATTCGTCCAGGGAAAGAAACACACTACCTCCCACAGCAGTGTGCTTCCAGCTCACTCTTTGGACAGTTTTTCAACAGGCTGACTTGAGTCACCCCCTTTTTTCCTTGCTTTATGGAGGAGTACAAATTTTTTTTAAAAAAAAATTTTGTTATTGTTCAAGTACAGCTTTCTGCCTTTTCTCCCCCCCCCCCACTGGAAGCAACCTAAGTGCCCTTCAGTAAATGCATGGATCAAGAACACAGAGTAATACTTCTTTCTCCCCTCCCGTGACCAGCCTGTAGTTGTGTGCTCTGGGCGCCATGTTGCCCCACAGCCTTCTCTCTGCTGGTAAACCCAGCTCCGTGCCTCTCAGCATCTAACTTGTTTCTCATCCCTCTGCATCTTAGGAGATATTTCCCAAACGGGGTATTCAAACGAGAAACCCAGATCTGGCCAGTGTTGAATACAGCAGATTAGTATATCTCAAGGTCAGCCCAAATATACTTCTGATGATCCAGGCCTCTTTCCCTTTGCTACCTCTGTTGCCATAGATCTGCCTTCTCTTATTATTTCCCCTTGCCACTTCACTGGAACTTAGGAATTCTGTGATATTAGTTTGAATATTTTCCTTATGTGGGTGATTAAGCCTCTTAAGCTATATGTGGCTTCCTGTCGAACTTGCCTTCACCATCTTCAGCTTAGCTATGCACCTATAGATACCCACTTCAGGGAAACCTGGAATGGACGTGGTGGCATTGAGAGAGGTGGTCTCCCTGATGTGTGCCATGCTGACAACCCTGGATCCAATATGAAGAATCATTTAAATCACATTACTCTTTCCATTGAGGTCTTGGCAACTTCTATAGTGAAATTAGATGAAAATGTATGTTTCTATGTTGAAAACAACTTCTTAAAGGGTTCTCTTAACAGCTCCAAATCTGAGCTTTTCAGAATTCACTGCTTGTCTGAGGAGACATTAATGCTAAATGGCCTTTTGTGTTTTCCAACAAAGGTGATAGATAGCTAGAAAAGTTAAAGAGCCCCTTGCATCGTTTAGCAGTGATTCTCCGGTAATAACATAAAGGGGAACTATTATTATGCCTATTTTATGAACAAAGAAACTAAGGAAAATATGAGCTAGGTTAACTGCCAATGGTCAGAGAGCTACAAATTGGCAGAGACACCACACTAAATTCGAACAGTGTGTTGTTTCTCTGCGGGCCCAGGCAGAGTGCTCGTTACCTTCTTTGCCATTTTGTGCCAAGTCTATGGCAGAGTGTGGGGCAGATAGTGGGCATCAATGAAGAATGGATGGCTTAATAAATAACTTTCATCCCTTTCTTTCCTTTGAAACTTGTATTTATAAAGAAGAAAGCACTATTCCTTCTATGTCAGGGGTGTCAAAATCATCTTCACCAGGGGCCACATCAGCCTCACGATTGCCTTCCAAGGGCCGAATGTAACTTTAGGACTGTGTAAATGTAACTACTCTTTAACAGCTAAGCGAGAGCTTGGCACTGCTGCCAGGTAGAAACAAGGTGCCGGGCCGGATAAAACAAGGTGCAGGGCCAGATTGGGCTCAAGGGCCTCATGTTTGCCACCTGTGTTCTATGTTGTATCTTTGAAGATAAAATCACACTTGATAAGAGCACGTGCTTTATTCCCCAGAGGAACAGCATTCTTAACTAATCAAATTAAATTTGATTTAAATTAAATTTTGGCCCACTTATTTGGCGTTCACCTGCAGATGGTTGTTACCATCAGGCTCTGACTTACAGATGAATTAAAAGCCCATTCAATATGGGGACTTGCAGAACTGTCTACACTTCAGCTCAACTCCTCATAGTGTAAAGCCAGTGAACAGTGTCAAGTGGATAGGGGTTAGCAGATGGGAAACAGGGACATAGATAAAGAGGGAGTTACACCAAATGTGCGCTGTTGTGTAGCCTGGATGACTGGGAGATTGTCAGCAAAGTTTCCTCAGATTGGTCAGGCTGGCCCCATGTAGATCTAGCCATGGAGTCTGGTCAGTTAGTATTATGCCAAGGACACCGGGGAGTATCAATATCACACAACCCGAATGATCTTCTTAAACAGGTACTTGTTTGTGCTGCTGGGGTGGTGAGGAGCTCAAAGCTCAGGATCTATAAGCGAGTATTTATTTTATGGGAGTAAATATTTTATTTCTTCCTTATATTCTAAAGCACTTGGTGTTTTTTTTCTATGTTTGATTAGTGAGTAAACTTGTTATTGGAAAAAAAGTGCCTGCTCTAAAAAGTGATTTGAAATATTACAAAAGAAGTTCACTTTATAACTACAAAGGACTTTCTAGTAACCGTTGTATTACATGCATCCTAAGTAGGCCATTCAAAGCTCTCTATTCTAGATCAAAAAGTTTTCAAAGTATACAGACATGGTTGAGAAATAAGAATCAGAGCCAGGAATTGATGTTTGATTTCCATCACTGATTTTCATTGTATTGTGTCACCAATAATGATATTTTAAAGCCATCAATCAAACAGTTAATACTGTAACATCTCAATTTGGACTAAATATGTTTTATACATCTAGATTATTTATGAGCTTGCTACTTGCTGGAAATTGATCTGATTGGGAGAAATCCAGAGAGTTAGTTGCATTTTTTTACTCTTTACCTTCTCTCTCAGCCAGAAGCTGGTTTTAGGGTTCCAGATGGTACAGCTGAAGAACATAATTGTGCTTTAGGGAAATTTTTGTGGGAATAATAAATTAGGGAAGTTATATTCAAATCCCAGGCTTTATTTCTTTTGCTGAAATCTCAGTTTTGGGGAAATCACTTTAGGAGGAAATTGGCATCCCAGTCTTGGCTCTGCTACCGGTTGGGTTTTGTGTGATTTTGACCAAGCCTAACCTGGATGGCTCATGGTTTCTATATATTTTTTAAAGATTTTATTTATTTATAGAGAGAGGGGAGGGGAGGGAGAAAGGGAGAGAAATATCAATGTGTGGTTGTCCCTCATTCACCCTCCACTGAGAACCTGGCCTGCAACCCAGGCATGTGTCCTGACTTGGAATTGAACCAGCGACCCTTTGGTTCACAGGCCGGCACTCAATCCACTGAGCCTCCCAAACCAGGGCTCTATATTTTTAAATAGGGGTTCTGGGTTGAATAATTTGTAAGCTTTTTTTCCCCCGATAAAAACAACTGATTCCAAACAATGCTTCACACTTGAGGAAAAATGGGGGAGAAAATGCTGTGAGGTGGTTGATAGGCCTCTATGCTCCTTGTAGCAATTACTTCACTTATGAAGGAGAGTAATGCTTGGTATTATGCACCTCGCAGGAAGGGTGAGCGCAAATGAGGGAATAATCATACTTGTGTTTTTGGAGGTGAAAAGTGGTGGCCCAGGGCCTGCATGCTCAGAGCAGCAGGCTCCTCTAGCTGTTTTAGCCTGAATGAATTTCATACTTTCAGATACTTTGTATAGGCTTTTTTTCTTGTTGTTAATCAAAACTTATATGCATACATACGAGTATGTTATATATAATATATACGTGTGCATGTATATGCACACACATGCATACACGTACATGTGTATTTGTGTTGCCTATCAGATCTTATGAGCTGATAGTTCAGCCCAAAGCAAAGTTACCTGTTGTTTTATTTAACTGGCACAGTACACCTTTAACAAACGTACAACTTCTGCTAGTATTTAAAAAATATTTAGAAAGAAAAGCACCGTGAGTCCCTTTACCAGTTTTGAAGAGTCAGGAGGACTTTTCAGTGAGTAGCCTCAGATGTTATAAAACCCAAGCGATGGTGCAGCTCCTTTGCCATGTCTGGAAAGGATGGGCTCTGTACTTAGAAAAATGTCCCTGTGAAGCTCCAGGTCACAGCATAATGGAGCTCTGTTGGATTGTATATTTTAGTGGGTGAGACATTTTCCCACACTCTCTTCCTCTTTTTTAAAAATTTTCTTATACAAGGAGCTCCAAATTGGAGCCGAGAGGTAATAGCACCTTGAATTTCCACATGCTGCTCAATAATCCTTGTCTGTCATCCACAAACCAGCAGGAAGACCAAGTTCCCAAGAAGTAGGCATTAGGTACTTGTCCAGAAGAGAAACTCAGGCAAGCTCCATTTGTGAATTCAAAGTGCTGCCCTCTTGAGAAATTCACCATCAGGACCAGGATGCACACAGACGGCTGAGGGGTTGTACTTGGTCAACATGGTCCTCATTTAGCATCTCCTTCATGTAATGTAGCAGGAACCTGTGGCATTGGCCCCACCTGGAAGTCATCAGAAATGCAAGATGTCAGGCCCCACTCTGCACCTGCTGATTGCCAGGTGATCTAGAACACTTGTTCTGGATCCTGGCTGCATGCTGGTACAATGGAAGAACTTTAAGAATACTAATGCTTGGGCCCCACCTACAGAGGTTCTGATACGCTTGGTCTGGGATATAGCCTGGACATTATGATTTCCAAAGTTCCCTATGTGATTTTAATATGTAGCAAAATTTGAGAACCACTGAATTAGAACATATAGCAATATACACTGGGAGAAACCATCACACCGGATTATCTAAATTTCCCTGTCCACACCTCATTTGTTACCACCTGCTTGTTTTGGTGGCTCATGTTACTTTTTCCCGTAGTGACCGCCCCTGTTTCTCCTTCTCATATCACAACTCATGTCTGGCCCCATCCGTCTGCAAGAAAGTTTCACCTCCAATGCCTTCTTCCCCCAGACCGTGGTTTTCCCTTCCTCCTCTGAACCCTGTATCACTTTATCTTAGCCTCCTCCCTGAACCTATAACTTTTCACTTAATAGTTCATTTATTTACATACATTGCTTATCCTTCCTCCTACTCAGTGAGCTCCTAGAGGACAGAGCCATGTCTGATTCTTAGGATCTAGAAAGGCTGAGTAATGTGTATGTACAATGTGGATGGGAACAGAGAGGGCAGAAGGCAGAAGAGCCCAGATGTGCTGTCTCTCTTGGAATTAGTCAGGTAAGAGGGGCACACGAAGATTGCATGGGTAGAATTTTGGGCCTGGATGACATGCAGAAGAGAGCTTTTTGAACCACATCAGAGGATGGGTGGTAGGGATACCACAAGTTGACATAGGGATGGAAGCAAGAGATAAGTGATTATGTACAGTGAGCGATGAGCTTGTTTTTTTGAAAGAAAGAGAAGGCAGGATGGCCAGAAAGTAGAGAGAGGTGAGGAGCTCAGATTTCTCAGAGAATGTGGGGGGTGGGGGTGGGGATGGCACACCTCCCAGGCTGCTAGTGCGGACTGACAAGGTTTGCCCAACAGGTTGTCATTTAGCATGGCTGAGTTCCAAACTGCCTCCAATGTTCCTCCCGGGCTTCTCAAAAGCGGTACCTTTCAGCCCTGAAAGAGCCAGCAGCGTGTATATGAGCAGATACACAATCAGGACACCCAGTTCTGTTCTCACCTGTGTGCAGGTGAGATCTCTTTCAGTGGATTCTCTTTCAGTGGATCTCTGCCTCTTACCACATGTCAGCATTGCACCTGATGCCAATTCCACGTTCATGCCTGGGATTTAGATCACATTTCTCCCAAGAACCTTGAGGTATTTTACAGAAGGGATTGTGGTGGTAACTGCACAGATTGCAATGGGAACAGGACTCAGCACAGAAGTGCAGGGGCGTCTGAAGCCTCCAAAGGAAGCCCAGGAAGGTGGCGAGTGGGCAGCAGAGTATTTAGGAAAGGGACTCAATTTCATTCCAGGGTCTCCAGGGGTCCCAAAGTCCCAGAACCATGGACCCCAGCCATGGCTAAAAAACAATGCTTTTCATCACAACCTCCTCTCTGTAGTCCCCCTGCCACCAAAAAAATAAAAATAAAAATACAATAGCTACCTCTAGGCCTAAAGGAAGCCAGATGTAGAGCTAGCTTAAAGGGAAAATCATGGAAGGCATGATGCTCTCCATATGCTTTTACAGCCAAATTAGATGCCTGAAAGGAAGGTCTTCCGGGTCACACTACTAAGCCTGGAAGAGCAGGTCCCATTATGTGTCATGTCAGAGGCAGTCTAACAGGAACAAAGAATACAGTATTGGCTTTGTAAATTTGGGAAGTTAAGGCAAAGTATCTTAAATTTTCTACTTAGTGTTCAATAGCAAAAAATAGAAAGGAAACATGTTTAAACCTCAGTTCTATCATTTGTTGGGTTTCCTAGTTTATAAATAAGAATTATGATGGCTGCCCACCTGGTGTGTATCTATATGTGTGTGTAGATTTAAAAATGTGTAAATGCCTAATGTGGGGCCCAGCATAGAGTAGATACTCAACAAATGTTCAAGTATTTGTTCCCTCCCCTCTTCCCCACATTTAGTTTTATTAGAATATCAGAGTCAGAGAGCTTCTACACGACACATAGAAACCTTGAGAAGAATCAAGGTTCCATGGAGGGTTGGCTGCTAAGAGGAGAGCAGAAATCAGGGTCAAAGAAAATTGTGCATGTAGTGTGGGTATCTTGCTGTTGGCAGTTGCAAACAAAATTTTTGTGTGGACAAATGCCCTGACATAGAATTTTTGCAACCTCGACACACACTTATGACCCTGACAATGAACCCTCACTTCATTGCTCCCCTCCTCCTGCCCCTACCCTACTTCCTAACCAGCCTCGTCTTTACACTTCGGGATAACAAAATTGGATACAAACTTCACCTTCCTCTGAAGCCTGTCTCCCTCCACCCCTTTGAGAGGAGAGAAGAGGAAGGGCCAGCAAAATGTAGTCTTCATAGTTCCTTGTACAAGATATCTGACATAGGAACTGGACAGGGGCTCACCTGTCACTATAGCCAAGCTGAGTGGGGCTTTACCTGATCCCCATTTTTAAAATGCCCACAAGTCACCCTGAGTATTTGATCTGCTTCTTCTCCCTGATCTTCAGTGAAACAGAGGGAACAGACTTGAGACTGGTGGGAAAAGTAGAATGGACCTAAAGGGTCATCTGACATTATGAGATCTGAGTACCTGCTTCAGCTATAACAGAGCCTACAGGCTTTCTGGGCTTCCCGGGTACTGAAATGAGAGCCCTAAGTGGGGCCACGGCTCAGTCTGGACATGCCTTCCCCCCCCATCTCTGCATCAGGTGGCAGATGGCCGATGGTTCCCTGGATTGCCAAAGGAGGGATTTTACTTGTTTGTTTATTGGATTTTGTACTGATTCCAGAACAAACCACATTCAGTAGGAAAAGTTTTGCATACTGGAAAAATAAATCAGTAGTTGGAACACCGAACATAGACACAGAATATTGCCAGCAGTCTCCTTACTTGGATGTGTATTTCAGGTTCAGCAGATTTGCCACCTTCTTCTCAAAAGCCTTGCCTGAATCCCAACTCAAAAGAGCTGCTTTTCCTCCAGCAAGTCAGTGCCCTTGACCTGCACCTCTCCAGGACAACTAGCCCTTTTTATCACGTGTTCTGTTTATGTAGGTGACTTGTCTCTCCTTCCCGAGGGTGGAAATCATGTCTGATTTATCTTTACATTTCTTGGCAAAGGCTTTTATGATACTAAATGTTAAAAATGATGAGAAACAGTGGCAAAAGAGGAACATCACCCCTTAGACACCTCTAGGAGCCTGTGCATTTATAGGCCCTTTGAGGCCCCTGTAATTCCACCCACAGTCAGACTCACCACCTCATGCCATTCATCTTGACAAAGCAGAATTGTCATTTTGGCACCCCTGTTTGTGAGCCCCCATGAAATGTGAGTTTCAGCCTCTTCTTCATGTCTTTATGAGCAACTCAAGCCTCACCTCAATCCTCTTTCTCTGTCTGGAGACAGAGCTGGCTCCTCTCACAGCCAGACTTAGAAGATTCGGGTGTGTTGCCTACCTCAATTTCCTCATTTTCCTCAAGCTCTCCATCCATTTTAATCCTGCTGTAGCCCCACACTTGGAATGACACAAAAATAAATGGCCCTCTTGGCAGCATTCAACTATATGTATTATTCTCTTCTTCCTGAAACATTTCTTTCCCTTGACCCCTGTGACACTCTACTAGATTTCCACTCATGTATCTGTGGACTGATGATTGGTATTCTCAGCTGTCTTATTGCCTCTTTCTCATGTTCAAATGCAGTCCTCGGTCATGCACCCTCTTCCACGTTACGTTCTCCTCAGACCTTCACCAACCCAACGCTGCAATGGTATACACCACACTGTGTCTGCTCTCAAATCCATCTCCTGAACAAAGCCCTGGCTGGCATCCAAATTTATATACCCAACAGTCTCATCAGCTCCTCAATGTCGGCATTTCTAAAATTGACCTTATGATCTCTCCCATAAAATAGAGTCTCCCTTTAATGGCCCCAGCTGGCAGAAGTGTGCACATGTGTGCTGTATACTTCTCTCTAGAGAAATTAATCATGGTATTAATGAAATAAAAAAACTATAAATTAGCTATTAAATGTCTGGCTATCTCAGCAAAATGTTAGCTCCCTGAATTATGTGTATTGAAAATTATTTGTTGAATGAGTTAATTAGTAAATGAATGAATACATACATGAATAAATCAATGAACTTGGCTAGCAGACCTTTCCAATCCCATTCAGAAATTCAGCTTTCTCATAGTAACAGAGAACAGATTGGTGTTTGCCAGAGCTAGGGGGTTGGGTTGGTTAACAATACTGTGTTGTATATTTGAAAGTTTCTAAATGAGTAGATCTCACACACACAGAAAAGTTGTAACTGTGAGGTGATGAATGTGTTAATTAACCTTACGGTGATGATCATTTTGCAATCTATACATGTATCAAATCACCACATTGCATAGTTTAAACTTATATAACATTGTATATCAATTATATCTCAATAAAGCTGAAAAAAATTTATGAGTTTTCCAGTAGCTTATTATTAGATTGACACTATCCATAATGTGCAAACAAACAAATAGGGAAAGCTACTTATCCAAAGGAAAATGTTTGGGAACAGAAACCAGAAATCTAGATGCAGACTTGAAGTTTCACATTGCTCCCAGAGTCTGCTGGTGCTGGGTTTTTCCCACTGCAGAGTGAGCTCCACTCCGTGGCCTGATTCACACGCTTCCATAGGCAGGAATATGGTGCTTCTGACATGTAATGGGACTGGTCCACATAGCTGTGTCTCCAAAGTAGATGTGTTGGTTCTGAAGGTTCTTGGGAAGGGCTCCATTGCAGGCTAATATCAGATGCTGCCTTTCCCCAACCTGGGGCTATCTGTCAGGAGCTACAAAGCAATGCACAGTTGGTAGCGTCCTGCCTGGACCTGGATGTGCATGGGAAAGCCATGCTAGGACCCAAGGTCAGCTGTCACTACTACGAGGCCTAGGGCAGATCAGCAAAAGGCACAGGGCTCCCTGAGACCTGCTGCCTTCTGCCTGCCGCCAGCTGCCTTTATGGCTCAGCCTCTGAAAGAACCTTGGGCAGTACGAGAGTTCGGTGAGGCAGGGAGGGTCTCAGAGAGTCACCAGGATGAGGTGAGTGGTGTTCACCAGGTTAATGCAGATTCAGATTTGGTGCCAGTGCTGTACCTGAGGCCACTCAGCAAAAGTCACACTTTACACTGAGTCCATCAGCCACCTGCCTGGATACTGTGAACCTTTGTAATGGGTTGGCATCTCAGGAGTCACAGGGTGGAGCCAGTGGTGTTCTTCAGCTAGTTTAGATTAAGATTTGGGTGTGAGGGTGGAGGGTTCAACACAGGGGCAATGGCAGTCATCCCCCAGGCCTCATTCTGAAGCCACATAACTCAGTTTCTCCCTTTATGTCTCTGGTGTCCCCAGAGCCACTGTTTCTCTGCCAGAGCCCCGGGAGAGTGCCTGCAAGTAATGGTTTGTGAGCAGGCTATTTAAGAGGGTGCTTGGGTTTCTAGCAGGCTTCCATCTCGCTTGGACACATGGAATCCTTGCTGATTTTTATAGCTCGATGTTTTGCGGGCTCCTCTTCCTGGCACTGGTGTGGGGGCCTCTGCAGCTGAGATATCCATCCTGATTTCACCAACCGCATGTAGATGTGGGGTCAGCCTATTCACTCCTCTGCCCCTCCTACAAGTCTCGACATCGCTTCTTCTTTATATTCTTAGTTGTAGAGCTTCTGTTCAGCTAGTCTTCAAATGGTTCTCCAGGTTGATTGTTCTTTAATTTAGTTGTAATTTTGATGTGGTCACAGGAAAAGGTGAGCACTATGACCACCTACTCTGCCATATTGACCAGAGCTCCTTAATTTGTTCATTTTTTAGCCTCCTAGTTGTTATATTAGGTCAGCCAAAAAGTCTGTATGTTTTTCTCTGTAAAAAAATGACACATTTTTCATTTTCACTAGTAACTTTATTGATTTGGATATTTTGGGAATGTTGGCTATCTCCCACTTGGGATAATGTTCATTTTCTCAATTAATGTTTCAATTTGATTGCTATGAACTTCAACTAGTCTACCCAAACATGGAGCATGGTCCAGTGAGAAATCTCCAGCACAAAACTTTGCAAACCACTTCTGATACATTTGATCAGTCACAACACCTTCTCCATATACTACACAAATCTTTTTTTGCATTTCACTTGCATTTTTACCTTTCTTAAAATAATAAAGCAGAAAATGTTGCATATTTTCTATCTTCAAAATTAAAATAGCTACCCAAAAATTCACCAATTTTGATAAGTATTTTTAATGTACATTGATATGACAGCTGTCATAATACAATCTAACAAAATAGTTTCAAATGAAGTTAAAGACATCTAGGCACTACTAGAACCATACTATGGTTAAAAAAAAAATCTAGTGAACTTTTTGGCCAATCTTATAGTTATAACTAGTTTTTATTAATAATAATGTAACAATAATGACAATAGCTACAATTTATAAGAGAGTGCCTGGACATAGTAGATGCACAGTAATTACTGGCTTATTATAATTATTAGTGATAATGACTATTGGTAACAATGACTAATGATCTTGTACTGAAGTGGGCTTTATATATATGTATGATCTGTCCAGAAGCTTTCCAGCCATGTAAAAAAAACAAAGAGACATTTATTGAAGATACAAGATATAAGAAACATTGTACATAGGACAATGACACTTCAGTCCCCTTCAAAGCAGGTACCTTGGGACCTCACACAGTTCTCCCAATCACCATCAGCCACCCCATCATATTTTCTGAATCTCACTGACAGTCTGAAATCTTTTCCCTTTTAAAGGTGATTTTAGTTTGGGGAAAAGCTAGAAGTAGCAGGATGCCAAATCTTGGCAGTAGGAGGTCTGAGCCGCCTGGGTGATTTGATGTTTCACCAAAAAACTCTGCATGAGATGTGATAAATGAACAGGCATGTTGTCATGATGAAGCTGCCAATCACAAGATGCCCATAGCTATGACTTTCTGAATCATTGAAATAGTTTCTGCAGAGGAATATTCAAGCTTAACACAAAATTTGATGCAGATTCATTGCTCTACTCACTCAGTCATTTTGAATGTCATGGCCACACAGGACACATGCTCACTCAACAGTGTCTATCACCCCCACTGACTAGTACAGTGAAGTTGTCATTGTCCGCACATGCACATTCCAGTCCACTCTCCTTGACTGACAGGTTATATTGATGTTGCACAAACTGTTCTTATTATATTAACAATGGTTAGACTTTTTCTGGGCAGACTGTATGTATATGTGTGTGTGTGTATGTATATATACGCAGACATTTAGACTGCTTTGAATTTTTCACTCATAAATAATAGTAATCAGAAATAATCTAAATAAACACCTTTTGGTTCATATTTGATGTTTTTGATATAAGTTCATAGGAAACAATTAATTTCATTTACATCAATAGTATATGAGGCTTCTAGTATAACCTTGCCAAGCCTGGATAGTATACTGCACATATTTTTTTATCTTACACAGTCTAATGGCTTCTGAGCAATATGAAGCAAGTCATTTTAATTCTGAGCCTCAGATTCCTAACCCATTAGGAATTCCTGTGAAATTAACTAATGGATATAAAATTCAGAAATGCAGTTACATGTCATAAAGTTTGTACTGATTCCAGAGTCTGTTAGAGCTCAGTATTTGAGGAGTAGTTCAAATGAGAAAGGACTGTGGTGAAGTAGGGCTGACCCCAGCAGGGAGGAAGGGATGCCTGATGTCCTGGATCATATCCGTGGTAATGGGGTGGCTGTACAGAATGTCGCAGTATTGGTCAGACCTGTTGATTCCCATTCAGAGAGTGATGAGGGTTACTGATATGATTCAAATCTGTGATTATTGCTGTTGGTGTCTGTTTTGCTAAACACATGCGGGAATCTTGGTGTGTGTCTGTTTACTGATATATTTTAAACACCTTGGACTGAGTCTGACACCCAGTAGGGATTCAATAATAAATGTCTACTGAATGAACAAATAAGCTGAGTGAAGCTGGCTGATGCCTGTCAAAAGGCTGCGTGTTCTGATCACCAGCAGACACCCCCAGGATACGTGTGAGTGAGCTGCCACATTTGAGGCCTCTTGCACTTGCCTCTTTCAGGCAACCACTACTATGTCCCAAGGCACAGTCTTTTGTTCTTTTTTTTTAATATTTTTATTTTTTAAACATTTTTAAATTGTTGTTCAAGTACAGTTTTCTGCCTTCCCCCCACCCTCCCCCACCTCAGCCCTTCCCATCTCCTTCCCATGTTTCCACCCCCTTCCCTTGTTATTGTCCATGTGTCCTTTATAATTGTTCCTGTAAACCCTTCTCCCTTTCCCCCCTCTATCCCCTCCCTTTTCCCCTCTGGTCACTGTCTGCCTGTTCTCAATTTCAGTGTCTTTGACCCTACTTTGCTTGCTTGTTTGTTTTGTTGATTAGGTTCCAGTTAATGGTGAGATCATATGGTATTTGTCTTTCACTGCCTGGCTTATTTCACTTAGCATAATGCTCTCCAGTCCCATCCATGCTCTTGCATAGGTTAGGAGCTCCTCCTTTCTTTCTGCTCCATAGAATTCCATTGTGTAAATGTACCATAGTTTTCTGATCCATTCATTTACTGATGGGTCTTCTGATATGTTAGTACCTTCATCCAGCAAAGATTCAGTCTCCCCTACTACGATCCCCACTCTTTACAGAAATGTTGCATCTCTCAGTTTCAAACCACTGTGGGTTGTCTTAATAGGTCAACTCAGAGAGTACTATTATTTCCAACTTCTTAGGGATAACCCCTTGCTGCTCTTTTGCACTGCCTCCAGCCACCACCTAATGGGGGAGTTGTGAATATATTCTATGAGGTAACATATAATGTAAAATATAGAGCTGTTCATCTAGGGAATATAGTGTGGTAGTTAAAAGCCTGGGCACTAGTGGCAAATCCCCAGTTTACATCTGGGTTTCGCAAGTTAATAGTAATTTGTCACCTTGAACAGGTTATCTGACTTCACTGTGTTCAGTTTTCTCATATGTAAACTACAAATAGCATCTACTTTATAGGATGGATATGTGGATTAAATGAGTTAAAATGTGAAGAAATAGAAATAGTTTAAGTAAATATTTCCTATTTTGATCCTTATTATTACCAGTAATAATAATCCCTTTGAAAATTTGCCATGTGCCAGAAAGCAAATGTTTATTATATCAGACAATCCTTAAAACAACTCCACGGCTAACTATTCTTGTCATCCCTACCTCATGAAGAAGGGTATTGAAACTCAGAAAGTTTAGTAATGTCCTAAAAATCATGCAGCTAGTGAGTGGCTGAACCTGATTTTTAAATGAAAGTATATCTGAAATATTTTCTCACAGAGAAATTTTTCTTAACAGAATTTGAAATATCTGTACTTTCTTTGACATTATAATTTCTCATATCTGATTTCTAGCCTTTTTAGCCATGCTTGCAACCTTAGAACATTTTTAAGAAACTAACTTTACATGCATGTGAATATTTAAGCACTCACCTGCAACTGAGGGTCTAGTTTCTACGACCTCTTACCATCACTCACTGATTTCACTGTGGTCTAGTTCACCAACCTCTGTGTGTCCTCTACTAGGGTTTAGCAAAATCCATCAGTCAACTAAATAAGTAAGTATGATTGAAAATCTACAGAGTGGCAAATGATGAACAAAACAGACAATTTGCATTCTATGGAGTAGGCTTGGTAAGCTTATAAACCTTCTAATCTCATGAAAAAACAAAGACCAACTTTCCTTGCAAGATCAAAATGTAACCATTTTAGGTTTCATTCTCAACAGTATGTTCAAGTGACAGGAGCTCTGACATTGCGGAAGTGCCCTGACACCCGCACTAGTGGAGTCGCATCTATCCTGAAGTAACTGGCTTACAGGGTTCCCTGCGAGTGGCCAGCACCCTGCTCATTGCAATTGACAGCCTAGAAATTTAAACCCTTTCAGACACCCCTGGCAGGCAAAACAATGAAAACTGAAAAGCAATCTATTTACCAATGTCAACCCAGGCATTGCATTTGTGAGCATGATTTGCTATGCTGTATTTGACAGATTATTTTTTTATTTATTGTTGTTCAGCTACAGTTGTCCCGCCTTTTTCCCCATTGCCCTCCCCTACCCTGTCCTCCCCACTCCCGTCCTCCCCACTCCCACAGCCAGTCCCCCCATTGTCCATGCCCATTATTTTATACCCTTTAGATTGATCTTACTTTCCTGAAAACATACTATAAAATATTCTGTTACCCTTTTCCAGGTGAATGAATTGTGTTCATAGATAAGAGATTTATTTTTATTTTTAATTATATTTTATTCATTATGCTATTACAGTTGTCCTGATTTTTCCCCCTCTGTCCCCCTCCACCCAGTACCACCACTCCCTCAGGCAATCCCCACACCATTGTTGATGTCCATGGGTCATGTGTATAAGTTCTTTGGCTACTCCATTTCCTGTACTGCACTTTACATCCCCATGGCTATTCTGTAACTACTGATTTGTACTTCTTAATCCCCTCACCTCTTCACCCATTCTCCCCCTCCCCCTTCCATCTGTCAACCATCTGATAACCAACTTCTTTTGCTGCTTTTAAGACTCTCTCCTTATCTTTAAACTTTGGCCTTTTAATTATGATGTGACAAGAGATTTAGATACTAACAGGTAGCCTGGCCAGGAATTGACGGAATAGTGTAATAATCAGGCATCCCCAACCTCCCTCCTCCCCACCTGTGGACACCACTGGCATTACTGCCTGAGCTCCGCCTCCTGTCCCCCACCACCTCTGACCTCCCCACCCCATCTGTGGGAAATTGTCTTCCACGAAACCGGTCCCTGGTGCCAAAAAGATTGCAGACCTCTTGGTGCATGGTGTTTATTTGAGAAGCAGATTAAGTATTAACTACGATGGCAAGGGTTTGCACAGGATTCAAGTTGATGTTTGAAGATCTTATTTTTCTCTTTAACAGGTTAATTATGTATGGCTTTGTGAAAGCTATGGTGAATGCTGGCCAGTTGAAAAATGGAGATTTCCATTTCACTGACTGTTTGTTTTTTGGTTCACTGATGTCGGCTACAGATCCAGGTAATTGCTCAAACAATATGTCTTCCTCTTTTTAAGAATCCAGCATTTAAATTGAATGTTTCTCTAAACCATCATCCGAGTGTATGTAGTAATTTCTTATTCCTGTTTACTTGTACTTGGCATATCTGTTAGTAATTGTAAAAGAAAAAGAGAGAAAATAAAAGAAAAGCAGGTAGATGTTTTAATAGCTCTCAGAAAATAGATCTGAAAGCAACTTCAGCAATGGGAAACATCCTTTAAAATTTATTATAGTTTGTTTCTCTAGAATATATAGCCATTTTGAATTATAGTCCTTAATTTTTTCTACCTTCTCTTCTTCCAAAAATGATCAATTGAATTAAATGGTTAAAGTTGTTTACAATGCAATTTTTTAAACATATTAAGAATATAGACAATTCAAAAAAAATTTCTACTACCCTTTAGCAATTATCAAATCCAGCCAATGGTTTTACTCATGCCCACCTACACTTGTTCTTTCTGTCATTGTCATCATTAATTTGTGCAGTAGTTTATATGAATTAAAACCCAGATAAGGACTATACCTTACAAATGATAGATATGACTATGGAGTCTCTTTTAATCTATATGTTCCCCTTCATCTTCTTTTTATCTAGTCATTTATTTGTTGGAAAAAAATGCAGTTTATCCTGTGGTTGAATTGAGTATTTACTCCTGTGTCCTCTGCATTTCTTGTAAACTGATGGTTAAATCTGGAGACTAAATCAGATTTAATTTGTTAGTTTGTTCATTTATTTATGGCGAGAACACTTTATAGGTGGGGCTGCGCACATCCACAGCATCGTATTGGGAAGCACACAGTGATTAATGGCCTGGCCATCAGGTGGATCCACCATGCTGTTGAACTGGTATTCCAACACAGACCGCCAGAACACACCTGTGGTGGAGCAAGATGAGTTTATCATATGCTGTAATGAGAGAGGATGTTCTCAGAGGGTGTTAGAAAGAACTTACTATAGGATTTGGGCTTACATCTGGCGATTTTTAGGGAGGGTTCAAGGAGTTGGACTTTTGCTCTGGATTTGATGCTCTCAGGAAGCAGAAGTAATTGGGCATTGCAGTAGCGGTTATCTAGAGGGAAGGAAGCCTGGACTGAGCCCAAAGCTACAATTGGTGACAAAGTAGCAGCTGCTTAGAGCCAGGATTGGGGGAGGTTTGGACAGGTTTGTGCTTTGGTAGAATTCATCATTTATGTTTCAGTGTGATTACACAGTGGTCTTGTTTTTGTCTCGATCCGTCATGGCCACTAATGACCTTGTCTGATGTTGTTCTGTGAAGTTATGTTTAGCAGGAGAACACCAAGGCCAAGCTGATGCTATCAGGCCAGCTTCCCATTGTCGGGGCAGCTTTCTCTTTCTCTTTCTTAGTATGGCCCTCTCATCGGCAGTATTGGCACCATGTGGTGGCTTGTTACAAAGGCAGCATCTCAGACTCAATCCCAGGCCTACTGAATCGGAATCCAGCATTTAACAACATCCCCAAGTGATTAATCTGCACATAAAAGCTTGAGAAGCTCTACATTTTTAAAAAAAGATTTATTTATTTACTTATTAGAGAGAGGGTAAGGGATGGAGAAAGAGAGAGAGAGAGACATTAATGTAAGAGAAATACATCAATTGATTTCCTCTTGCACACCCCCAACTGGGGAACTGGCCCACAACCCAGGTATGTGCCCTGACTGGGAATTGAACCTGTGACCTTTTGGTTCACAGGTCAGCACTCAATTCACTGAGCCACACCAGCCAGGATAAGAAGCTCTACATTTTAAAGTTACTCATTTTAGCTAATGACTTTAGTTCCCATCAGTGGTAACTGCTTATTCGGGTACATATTAAGACTTATAAGCTAGTGGTATACTAATTCTGTCCTACCTTTTGCATTTATTAGCTGGGACCCTCCTATAAAGAAGCAGTTTTTGTGATCAACCATTTGAGTACCCATGATATTTGAACAAAAGAGCAGAATAAATGATTGAGTCCTTCCCTTCATTTACTAATTTTCAAAACATGAACAGATGTTCTCCCTCTAAATATGACCAAGGAAATTTTATTAGGTATTATATCAACACTTGGGTTTTAACATAGGTGATATGTTTCGGTCTGTTGCTGTTGTTTTTCCCCTGAGTGATCCCAGTTTTCCACAGCACTGGCGTGGCACTGGAGGCCCCTGCAGGTTTCTCTCGTGCCTTTCGGTCGCGACTCCAGTCATCCTTTGCAGGTCCCTGCTCTGGGATGGGGCTCCATGTCGCAACCTGACCTTGTGGGTTTTCTCCACCCTGACTCAGAGCTCGCAGTCTCACCAAGAAGCCTTGTTATTTTTCTAAGTGGGAAATATGCCAGGGTGGGCAAGTGCATGTTTACAGTTGTGAGTATGCAGTTTATTCTTGTATTATAATTTATTAATTATTGCATTATTTTCCATATCAGCAACTATAAACTTCCTTTTGCCAACTCTTGTATTTAGATAAATTTGGGCACTAGGGGTTTCCATTGTAACTGGACTGGTTATTGTTTCTAGATACTTCTGTTTTGAACAAGAAATAATATTATAAATTTGTATTAATATTTTCAGTTCAAATTTACTTAACTGCCTTGAATTTTGTTTGCATTTTAATTTTCTCTGCCTAATTTTATTCTTCTCATTACATTGTTATAATTTCTTACTTGCTTAAATATATATGTTTAAAATTATAATATACATCTTACTAAAAATACTATTAAAAACTGCTTAAACTTTTGGGAAGTTTTCCACTAGGCAATATCCCACTAGGGAATAAATCATCACAAATTACCCTGTTTTAAGAGCTTTTAAAATAATTCCTCCTTATGGTTAAGTCACAAGTCACTATTCAGTAATGTTCATCTGTTTCATTTTGCTTTTACATTTTGTTTTAAAATTAAATTAAATATCTACAAATTCCCCAAATAAAAACCATGGGGGGGGGGGAAACAAGAAAAAATGTAGCTTCTATCCTGTCCCCTCCACCTTACTTTTTCAACCCTTTTGGCTGGATTGTAGTTTACCCTTCTAATTTTAAACCTAAGCAAATACAGAAACACATACATACTCTATTCTACTTCTTCACTTTACTGCTCTTAAATTTGAAGTATTTTGGAGAGCGCTCCATAGCAGTACACAAATGTAAAAACCTTTCTCCTTCTCTTTTATAGCTGCAGAGTACCCCATAGTTCGTTCAACCAGTCATCTGTTGATGGGCATTTAGGTTCCTCCTTGTCTTTTGTGATTATGAGTGGTATTGCAATTAATAGCTTTTCACATTCGCCAGTGTTTCTTTGAAATAGATTTCTGAACAGATTAAGGGTAAATGCATTTGTAATTTTCCCGGATGTCAAGTTCGCTTTGCAAAGTCTGCACCACTTTGACGGCACACCAACATTTGGATCTCCCTGTGGCGTGACCGAGCACTCCTCTCGTTATGGGTGATGCTGGACATTTGTTCCTATGCTGACGGACATGTTTATGGGATGCCTTTTCTCAGTGGGGCTCTGGGTCTTTTACTGGTCAAGTTTCAAAAAGCTCTAACATATTAGGGATAGTAACTCTTTGTCTGGAATGTAAGTTACAAATATTTTTCCTAGTTTTTATCTATTTTGCTTATATTATAGAGGACAGAAAAACTTCAATATAAGAAATGGAAGTAGGTCTCAGATTTGGAACCTCTGGTGCAGAGTAGAGAATCAGAGCCCCGTGGGAGTGCAGGGATAGGCTGCTCTGTCTCCAGGACCGGGTTGGCCAGGCCACTGAGTTATCGCTGGGCGATTTTACACCCACTCTCACAGCCCAGGGAAGTGCAGGAGTCCCTTGGCAGCCACAAGAACATGGACTCAGGAGAAAATATTTTCAAACACATCAGCAATTTCTAGTTAGTCAGGGTTCTTTTCCACATGTATGGCATTTTTGCATGTTATGGACAGGTCCCATTGCAGGTCACGTTTGCACAAATCTGCATGTTAAAAGCATTGCACCTATTGTTTCCTGCTCCCAGTGCTAAAGTCCAAGTGTTTTGTGTTCTGCGGCATGAGGCAGCCACTCCAAACTCAACGGTGTTCAAGCTTGTTCCTTCTTTAGCTGCTGATATCCTTCATTAGAGGTTATGTTTATTTGACATGAAAATTGATTGAAATAGAAAAAAATTGCAACTCTGTAACATGGTTATTTACCTACATTTTGTCAAACAGTTATACTTAAACAGAATTTTTTAAAGTACAGAATGGACTCACAGCCATAAAGAGAATCCTGGGAGCCAAGTCCAATTTCCAAGTCTGGCACAAACCAGCCCTGCACCTCTGGGCTCCACTTAGCCTCTCTAGATTTTATGAGTTCTTGGAAGTGGAAGATATTTGATCTTGACTTTTCCAACCCCTTCATTTTACAGATGAAGAAACTGACTTTTCAACCCAGAGCCTTTCAGCCGGACATTCTGGGGTTCTAACCCCAACTCAGCAAGTGTTAAGAGATGCTCTCACATAGCAGAGACCCTCACATGGATGAAAGTACTTAGCTCCCTTCATTTGCAGGGAGCTAACTGCTATATTGAAACACACTGAACCTACTCCCTGCTACCTTGCTATAATTTGAGATCTTCAATGGCCTTAAAACACCTAGTTATTCTCATCCCACAATCTTTCACTTATTGCCTAAATTATTGTGACTCACTAATTTATAAAAGAGAACCTATGCTCTTGAAGTCAGCTTTTTCTGGGTATTCTTTAAATTGATTCTTTTTTCCCATTTAGCCTTGGCTAATCTTAGGAAGGGGTTTTTAACTGTTTGTGTGTTTTCTTTTACAGATACACATTTAGACTTAAGTATGCTTCCTGAATGTTTCAGGCCCTCCTTGGCCAATTTTCAGTGTAGCTCCAGTTGGGATGGTTGACTCTTACCTGATTGATTTAATATCCTTATTTTTTCACTGATGAAAATTTTGCTAATGAAGTAAAGGTCATCAGCATCAATTAATAGGGAGTGGAGAGCTGAAGGCCGAGCCCCCAAGGAAATCATGCATGATAAATGGGAGGGGGAAAGGGAGAAGCACTTAGAGGTTTGATCGATGAGCCAGCTCATCTTCAGGTGTGTTTAGACAAGGGAAGATAAGAGCATGAGGGACTGGAGGGAAAAGATCAACAAAACGGCAATGCAGTAAAAGCCTAACTGGGAAATAGATGCTTTAGTTAATATCTCTCATTTTACAAATGGCCAAAGGCCGTTAGGGAGCCCTCTGACTTCAGGCTGCCCCTGTCTCTGTCATCGTTGACTTGGATCCCAGTTTGATAAATTTAGACCGAGGTAACAGTTTATAGTAGTAAGTCTGAAATGTCCCTTTCGATGGGGTAGATGAGATAAAGAGCGAGGTCTTTCAGGTGTGTAAAGATAATTGGGAATGCCAGGGTAGTCGTGTCTGTTTCCTAAATACGCCAGTCCTGTTGCTACCCCAGGGCATTCGCAGCTCTTGCTCCCCCTCCCTCGCCTTCCTCAGGTCTTTGTCAAATGTCCTCTCAAAGAGACCTTCCCTAATCATGCTATCCAAAGTCGCACCCCACCTCCCCCTGCACAGCCACCCCCACATCACAGTGCTTCTCATCCCCTTCCCCCCTTCTTTGTCCCTATAAAGGAAAAGCTTGTCTTTATGTTTTTACATTTCTGCCCTCCCCCATCTGCTCACTCTTATATTTCTAGTATCTAGAACAGTAGGTTTTCAATAAATACTGTTAAATTTGTAAATTAATAGATTTGTTGAAGGAACTGCCAGAGCAAAGCATGGTGTGTGAAAGGGGATCTCTTTTCAACTCTGAAACGTGAAGCAGTTGGGTCCCCTCATCACCCTCAGTGATGAGGAGTCTCACGGCCAGGAGGGTAGCAACTCGAAGATGAGAGTGGAACTCCCCGAAAGTAGCTGATCTTCCAGCACAGGGCTGAGCCTCTGTGCTGGGTTTTGTCCTCTGAAAAAGGTGTGTTCAGCCACAACAAGATATGTACCTTTCTTCTTGTCTGCACAGCCAATATTTCTTTCTTCCTGTTCACCAGGTGGACAGTGGCTTAATGTTGTCCAGAGGGTGCCAAGCCGTGGATTATAGATTTGCAGAAGCAGTTATAGTAGGTAGCGTGGCTTTTTAAAATTTTTTGGTTCGAGGATGTCCAAAATAGGACCTTCCTTCTGGAAAAGGAAGAACTCAGCACATTACATTAAGTATTAATCACCCAGAAGATCCTATAAACTCGTTGAGGTATTTACAGAACTGACATTTCCTCCAGGGTCTCCAGGAAGCTACTCATTCGAGCACACGTGGGCTGTGCATTTTCTCACTTCATCTATTTCCCTATTTCCTATTTGAATTAAAATGTCTTCATTTTATATGATGCAGCTGCATTAAGGCTCAAATACAGCTGTACTGTTTGAGCTCCAGAAGTTAGTTCATTATTTAAAACTAGAAAAGAAGCCTTGATTCATAGACTTGGCCTATTTTCTATCAAGAAAATTAGTACAGGTTGTCCTGATTTCAGTAACCTGAACCAGGGCTCCCTGGAGTGTCGCCCCGCCCAACACAGCAGTTTCGAGTCACACGTGGCTGCTTTAAATGTGGCCAGGCCAGAGTGCTGCTGGGCTGTAAGTATGAAAGACACCCTAGAGTTCAAGGACTTAATATGAATAAATATATATCTTATTGATCATTTTATATTGATTACATTTTGAAGTCACACTATTTATTTAATGCTGAGTTAAATAAAATTTACTGTTAAAAATCCACTTTTTTTACTTTTTAAATGTGGTTACTAGAAAATTTTAAATTATGTACATGGCTTTTATTATATTTTTTGGGGTAATGCTGCTATAGAGCAATATACATATGGAAGTGCTGTAAGCCAAAAATATGATCCTTTTTTCCCAGCTTTACTGAGATGTTATTGTTCTACAGCATAGGGACATTTAACGTGTGCGATGTGATGATTTGACATGCCTACATGTTGTGAAATGATTACCATAATAAAGTTAGTTAACACCTCTATCCTGCACTTCATTATCTATCTTTAATGTGTAAAAAAATGCAGGCACAAGATCTGCTCTCTTAACAGCTCCCAAGTATATGATACAGTATTGTTAACTGTGTTTACCAAGCTGCATGTTGGATCCCCAGAACTTACTTGTCTTACAGCTGGAAGTTTATGACCATTGACCAACATCTCCCCGCTTCCCCCACGCGCAGCCCCTGGCAGCCATCCTGCTGCTCTTTACTTCTGTGAGTTAGCCTTTCGAAGTTTTCACACAGAAATATGATCCTTAATGGAAACACCTCAACAACTTAAAACTGAGAAGAATTAAGCACAGAAACAATGCACTACACGGGTAATGGCATTTGGTGAAATATGGGCACTTTATTTTGCAATATTAAACTATGTCTGAAATTTCCTTTCTAAAGTCTCTTTTCACAGTCTTATATTTTTGCTCCAACATCTAATTACCCATAAACTAATTTACACCCATACTTCAGAAGCAAAGAGAAGCAAGAGTAAATATCTGTGTGACTTAAATACGGTGCATGTGCCAGTCAAAACCCTAACTACTGCCGCCTCTGACTTGAGAGAAGCTGATTCAATAAACTCCTGCCCAAGGGTCCAGCTGTGTGGTTTGCCATGTAGAACACACATAGCAAGTTCTTAAAACCTGGTAATTGTAGAGCTGGGATTTTTTTAAATGTACATTACTGTTTTGTTTTATAAAGCTGGTTAGAAATCTGAGAAAGTTGACATTTATTTTATGTTAGCCCTGTTTCAAAGGATGTCAGTGCATTTACTCTCCCTAAATTGGGTAGACTCAATATCAGAAGTAAACATTTACCTAAAAGCAATAAATACAGACTTGTGTAGTCAGTTGGGATAATACAGTTCACAATTATTTTCATTAAGTTTAGAGTTTAAAAATCTAGTTGATGTAAATTGTTAGGTTAATTTTCCAATTAAACAAATCAAAATATACATAGTGCTTAATAGGATTTATTTCTTTATCTTTATTAACATTAAATAATATTTAATGATTATATCTAAGAAAGCATTTGTAGATGTCTCAAGAATACAAAAGGCCCATTGAGTTTTGCAAATAGTAAATATTTATTGAATAAGTAGAATAGTCATTGAATATTGGGTGAAAACAGTGCCCATGGTGTGGGATAAGCTTGTGTTTAAATCCTCATTCTTCCCATTTGAGCCTCAGTTTCTTGATCTCTAAAATTAGGTTAATAAGATTTATTTTGGAGTTTCTTTACAAGGATTAAATGAGGTACTATATTGTTCTTTTTAATTGTTATATTGTTATTTTCTGCTGTTCTAAGATGAGGCTGCTATTTTACCACCAGTAAGTGAAACATGTGCATTTCTGCTTGTTTTCCTGGAATAGGAATGGATTTCCAGAATTTATGCACTTGCTTAGTGGAATGCTCTTGCCTTGTTTGAGTTGGAAATGTAATATATGCAAAGTAGTAATTTTGCTTTGGATAAAACACAAATACACTTATTTATTTATTAATTATTTTTATCAGTGGAAGATTTTATAAAAGCAAATGTCAGACATTGCCTTTTTATTTCTATGCGTTTTTGTATACATCTTTATAATTATGGACATTATTCTTATGTAAACATAAAGCCATTATCAAGCCAGCCAAACTTTACACAATTCATTGGTATCATCTAATACTCATTCTACATTCAGATTTCTCTGTTTTTGCCTTTTCTTAAAATGAGGTTCACACATGACAATTAGTTGTTATGTCTGTTTTAGTGCAGAGCAGTGCTCCCTCCCATCTTTTCCTTCTGTGATCTGGAGTTGTTGAGGAAGTGTGGTTAGTTCTACTTTGTCTGTTTGTTTACCTGTGGTACCATTTCATCGTTCCTGTATCCTCATAGTTCTATAGGTGCCTGTTATCTCAAAAAGTTTTGATTAGGTTCAGATTCACCTCTCTGTGCAAAAATATTGCATGTAGGATGATTTCTAGATCAAGTTGTGTCATGTGTATCATGTGCCTCAGAAGTCATACATTCTCTATGTGTTGACTTTCAGTGATGCTAAGCATGATCAGTGGTTTAGGTGGTGACAGCCTGGTTCCTCCTTGTGAATTTCCCCATGAAACATTGATGCTCACTGTCTGAACCTGTTAGTTTTATTAAGATTGACAAAATGGAACACATACATGTAAAAAAATGAAACTGGATTCCTCTCCTATACCATGTACAAAAATAAACTCAAAATGGATTAAAGACCTAAACATAAGCCCTTAAACCATAAAATGCCTAGAATAAAGCATAGGTAATAAACTATTTGACATCAGCCTCAGTAGTATCCTTTTGGATATGTGCCCTTGAGCCAAGGGAAACAAAAGTGAAAATACACACATGGGACTTCATAAACTAAAAAACTCTGCCTGACAAAGGAAGCTACTCAACCAAATGAAAAAGACAACCTATTGAATGGGGGAAGACATTCAAGGTGATATATCTGATGAGAGGTTGCTATCCAAAAAACATTAAGGGACTTACACAAAGCAAAAACAAAGAAAGAAATAATCAGATCAAAAGATGGGAAGAGGACATGAAAAGACATTTCTCCAGAGAGGACATACAGATGGCCAATGGATATGGGAAAAGATGCTCAACATTACTAATCATCAAAGAAATTCAAACTAAAATCACCATGAGATACCACCTCACACCAGTCAGAACGGCCACCATCAAAAAGGGAACAAATACGTGTTGACAAAGATGTGGAGAAAAAGGAACCCTTGTGAACTGTTGCTGGGAATGCAGACTGGTGCAGCCATTATGCAAAACAGTGTGGAGATTCTTCAAAAAAGTGAAAATAGAGCTACCATATAACAGTGATTCCACTTATGAGTATTTATCTGAAGAAATTGAAAACATTAATTAGAAAAAACATATGCACCCTTATATTCACTGCAGAATTATTTATAATAGCCAGGATATTAAAGCAACCTAGGTGTACATCAATACATGAATGGATAAAGATGTGATATATACACGTATGTGTGCACATATACATGCATGTATGTGTATACACATGTGCATATACATGTGTATATGTGCATGAGTACATGTGCATATATGCATGTGTATACACAGGTACATGTATACACATGCATATGCACCTGTGTATGTGTTTATATATGCACACATATATGTGTGTGCATATGTATACATATATGCATACACACATAAATATATATGGACTGTTACTTACCAATAAGAAAAAAATTCTTCCATTTGAGGCAAGATGGATGGACCTAAATGATATTAGGCTAAGTGAAATAACTCAGACAAAGAAAGACAAATATTACATGATTTCATTTAGGTATATTGGGCATTTTACAAAATCAAGACAAATGAACAAACAAAACAAAAGAAAAAACTGACTCAGAGAAACAAAGGTCAAAGTGATGGAGTGATATCTTTGCATGGTGACAAATGGTTACTAGACTTAGTGTGGGGATCGCATTAGGAAATGTAAATGTTGAGTCACTACTTTGTACACTTGAAACAAATATAGTGTTGTATGCCCAACATGCTTTATTTTAAAAAGTAGCATTCCTTTGATACCTGCCCAAGATCTTTTTCTTCAAGTAGTTTAGGACAAAAATAGAGCAGAAGATATCTTTTAAAAAAAGATTGACAAATGGTGATTTTTTTCTATTGTATTTTTTTTCCAAATTATTAGGTAGAATTATTTTTGCAATGAATATATATATTATTATTTCAAAACACTCCTTATATCATCTAAAAGGAATATTTAAATGTTATCTGGATACTTGGTCAAATAAAGAAGCTATAAACAAATTTCTATTTTATGTATTTATTTACTTAATTTTTAAATTCTCACCTGAGGATATGTTTATTGATTTAGAGAGAGTGGAACAGAGAGAGAGGAGCAGACAGACAGACAGACAGAGACAGAGGGAGACATTGATGTGAGAGGAAAACATCAGTCAGTTACCTCCTGTACGCACCCTAACCAGGGATGGAACCAGCAACCTAGTTATGTGCCACGACTTAGAATTGAATCCACAACCTTCTAGTGCAGGGCACAACACTCCAACTAACTGAACCACCAGCCTGAGGCAACAAATTTCTATTTTAAACATGATTCCAATTGCTTCATCACACCTGAAATATTAGCAATAATTTTTTGCAATAGGGAAAATAATGGTCCTCCGAAGGTGTCCCATCCTAATGTGTAGAACCTGTGAATATGTTCCCGTACATTTCAATAAGGGCTTTGCAAATGAGGTTAAGTTAAGGACCTTGCAGCATGGGTATTCTGTATTATCTGCGGTTGGGGGGGGGTCCTGAAAGTTGGGAACTTTTTTGGGCTGTGATCAAGGAAAGATGTGACTGTGAACAAGACACAGAGAGTTATAATTTTGCTGATTTGACCATGGTGGGAAGTGACCTTGAACCAGGATATGTGGATGTTGTTCCACAAGCCAGAAAGGACAAGGAAACTGACTCTCTTCTAGAGCCTCCATAGAGGAATTCAGCCCTGCTGTAACCTTGACTTTATCCCAGTGAGACTCATATCAGACCTCTGACTCACAAAAGTATAAGGTAATATGTGTGTGTTGTTTGATCCACTTAGTTTGTGCTAATCTGTTATAGCAACAATGGGAAACTAATATAATTTTAAATGTTACCAAATATAGTTAGATTTAAATTGTCTCATAAAATTTTTTATAGCTGCTCTATTTGACCAAGAGCCAGATAATGTCTTGTACATTGCTCTTAGATGAGAGAAGGAATGATTTAAAATAATAAAATTGCATGATTTTTTTTTTGCAGAAAGAGACTTTGAAGACTTTGAATCATTTGAGCTAACACCTTTATTTTACCACCCACCCCCCCAAAAGCCAACTGAAGTTCAGAGGTTAATGAATGGAACAGAGGGGATTTAACCTGGCTTCCTTGCCCACTGCCACCTGATTTTCAGATATGTGCCACTAAGCGCTGGTGCAGCCTGGACCTGTAGTCCCCGGGGAAGTCACAGGCACTGAGCTCTCCCTGCCATGAGTAGCATGGGCAAGCACCTAGACACCAGCTTCACAGATCTGTGTAAATGGAGACCAGAATCCTCCATCAGCTAAACATTAGCTATGAATCCTCGCTAAATGTTTGGGTCATAGAAATCTGAGGATTTTGGTGATGGGAAGGGGGCAGTGGGGTGACCTGCTTGACCTACTGGGGTTGCTGCTCCCATACCACTTGCTGCACCCCACTACGGCAAACAGCAATCCAAAACAGCCTGCCTTCTTTCTGGAGCATTCTCATGGCTTTTGTGGGTGTGGGGGAGCTCTCTTTGATAGCTCCAATTCCTTTTTTCTCCCTACACTTTCTGTTATGATTTTGGGGATGAAGCCAGTAGCCTATGTCAGCTCACCATCTTGCTGATGGGAAGAATGCCACTTTTCCCCAAATTAACATAAAAAAATTAATGAAATGCCCATGAAAACCTAACATTTTTGAAAAGATGGAGCCAGATAAAATTACCTTAAGGTTTATAAAGTAGAATACAGGCATGAGTGGAACTGCTTAATCAGATATAAAATATGCTATTAAACCATTAGAAACAAATCAATAAGGTATTGACCTAGGACTAATGAAACCAGTGGAAAAGAATAGAGGAACCAGAAATGGAATCCGGTATAAATGAGAATTTGACAGAGGTGGCATTTTATTACATTGGGAGAGGGATGCTTTATTTAACAAATGGTATTTGCACAATTGCCTGGCTATCCATTTAGAAGATGATAAAATTGCAAACTTATCTAATATATACATATATATATAGGAATTAAAATGTAAATGAATAGAAAGTAAAATAACTCTGGCTAAAGATATGGAAATTCTTCTTTCTTAACAAAAAATAAAAGCAGAATCTATAAAGAGCTAGTATATTTGACTCTTTAAAAATAACATTTTTAAATAAGAAGAGATATCATAGTCAACAAACAGACAACACATTGGGGAAAAAGCATGTAAATATACTGGACAGTGTGTTCATGTCTTTCTAATATACAAAGACCACTAAAAAACAAATAACAGCAATAAATAACAATTTATTATAAATAACAGAAAAATAGACAAAGACTCTGAAGTGGTAATTCATAGAACAGCAAATCTGCTTGTATTACAAATGTGAAAAGTTGTTACAACTTAGCAGAAACATAGAAACATAAAATAAAATAACAGCATACCATTTTACCCCTAGTAGTTTGGCAGCAATTTAACACCAAGTAATAGTCGTTGCTGGCAGGGAGGCAGGGAAAGTGGACTGTTACACATTTTTAGTGGAAATTTAAGTCATTAGCAGAACTTTGGAAAACAATTTGGCAACAGCTATTAGAATTTCAAATACATCGCCCTTTTTGGACCCCAGGATCTGACTCCTGACAGGCTGTTCCACACAAGTGAAAATACCGGTTCTTAAGATTTTGTGGGCTAGGATGGCCAGAACATTTATTGCAACATTTTTTTAAGTGGAGGCGGGGAGAACAAGAAAATGAACAAGTGAATCATATCAATAAGGGAGCTGTTGGAGAGGCTGTAGGGCATCTCTGCGTATCATATACCATTGCGCAGAATAAATTAGTGCATTGTTGGCTATGTGAAGCAAGTTGCAGAAAAGCATAAAATCTGATTCAAAAGTTTTAAATCAGTGGACACTGTCATGTACTTAGGCATAGATAACTAAACCCCACGTATGTGTTTGTGTGTGTATATGTGTGAACAGAGCAGCACTCATGGAGTATAACCTTAGCAATTGCTGTTTTCTCCCACTGCTCCTTGCAAAGTACTCAGTGGGGCTACTCCTTTTCCATTTGCTGGAATAAAACCTTGGTCTTTAAGTTGCAAATCATAATCTCAATTTAGCAGATGTGACAAATCCCATGTAATATAAATTTCCAACTTATTTTATATATATATATATATATATATATATATATATATATATATATATATAGGCTACCATCAGAGAAGCAGGAGAGCCACCGCCCATTAGATTTCTCAGGTGAGAGTCAAACAGGATCTCACTGCTTTACCCAGAGTTCAGGTGTCACATCTCTGACTGTCTGATGGTGGAGGTGAAGTCCTTTTCCATATGCTTGAGATGGGGATCAAACACCCCCATCCCCACCCCACCCCAGGTGGGACTGTGAGATTCACAACTCACAAGTAGCAAGAAAGACTTTCTTAACAAATGTAACCGCCAGGCTAGAGTCCACAGACCCTTTTACCTTCTTAGTGCAAGTGAGAGGTTTAAGGAGTCATATAACTGGGTTTTGAATAAGTACTTTAAGACTGTGCTTCTCACCATGGAGAATGCTACTTTTTCTTTGTTTCTAAGTTTAAACTTCTGCTTTAGCACCTACTACATGTGTGTTCATGGTTATTATACAGGGAATTTTAATATAAAGAAATTTTAGTGGGACATATTTACTTGAGCCTAGAAACATCAGTACTGAGCCAACATCACCCTCTATAATTCATTACCTTTCACTCAGAAATGCAAATGTTTAACTCATCAATTCTTACATGCTTCAGGTCTCTGGATGATCATCATTAGCATCAAATGGACACTGTTTAGAATTGCAGTTTTGGGCCCCAACCCAGACCTACTGAATCACAGTCTCTAGTGGAAAACTCCCAAGACTGTAAAGAGAAGACATGAGTTCAGGAAAGGAAAGCATAGGGAAAAGAGAGACGTGCTAATAAAAAGGGGGTGGGGAGGAATGCTGTTCAAAACAAAGCAAACATGCTTCCAGTCAAGATTGTGGCATAGGCAAACAGGGACTCTCATCCTCCTACAACCACATCAGAATTATAACTAAGCTACAGAAAAACCATCATTCAGAGCCACCTGAAATCTGGCTGAGCAGAATTCCTATAACTAAGGAGATAAAGAAGAAGGCACATCCAGACTGGTAGAAGGGATGGAGATGTATAACAGGTTGGTCTCATACCCATGTGTGGTGCATAAAAATCAAGAGGGCTATTTGGGCTGTTTAAGAACCCTTGAGGAGTGATGGGTCCCAGCTCAACCCCAGGCCCCCCAGGCCCAGGGTTCCAATGCCAGGAAAGAAATTCCCATAACTTCTGGCTGTAAAAACCAGTAGGGATTGAGGCTGAGGAAGCTGGACAGCTTATGGAGTTCCAGGCAGTTCATCTTAAAGAACTCACACATGGACTCACTCCCTCTGTGCTCCAGCATGGGGGCAGCTGCAGCAAAGTCACCAGGGACATACAGAGGGGAACTGAACTGTCCAGCACCAGGGTGGGACAGCTTTCTACTAGACAGAAGTGCTGGCAGAAGCCATTGTTCATTTTCTGAGCTCTTCCCTGACAGAGCCAGCAGAAGTGCATCATATCTGCGTTTCCATCAACCTAACTCACACTGTTTGCCCCACCCTGGTGACTCACTGAAGCCCCACCCCACCCAAATTTTGGACCCACCTAAGGTACGTCCAGTGGTTTCTCTATACAAATGGCCTGTCTTGGCTCATACTTCAGACTTGTGTAAAGTCTCTCAAAAAGGATAAAGATGCAGTATCTGGTCTCAGCATGCCCTGTACTTCTTGTTAAGTGGCCCCAGGCCCAGCACCAGCAATATCCGACCTTGGTTCATAGCTTGGCCTTTAGTGGGCACCTCCAAGCCTACCATAAAAAGTAACCATCTGCAGATCACTTTGTGGCTCATGTTAGGTGACCTCTGAGCAGAAAACAGGCAGTGGCTGACCTTGGCCTGCACCTGCCAGGAGTCCCCAGAGCCAGCACATCCAGTAGACAGCTTCAGACTACACCAAAGCACCACCCAACCACCTCCACAACTGACACACACAAGGGCTAAGCTCAGCAGGCACCAGAGCCCCAATAAAGTAACTCCTACTCTCTGTGGGATAGGACCCTGCACAGCTGGTCCTTCAGAGTGATTGCAGCCAGTCCCCGCAACTGATTGGCTGGGGTATAAATCCCTCCAATTGATGTGCCGATAGCAATCAAGGCTCAACTACAATAAAAGGATGCACACTAAGAGGATGTGCATGGGGTAGGGGATGTTGAACCTGGAGTGCACAGTTTGGGTGATTGAGGAAGCTGTGCCACTGGGCCCTATAGGACGCCTACAACGTTAGGACATTCTACCAAACCCAGAGACATAGCAGCTCAACCTAATACATAAAAACAATCACAGGGAGGCTGCCCAAATGAGAAGACAAGGAAACATGTCCCAAAGGAAAGAACAGAACAAAACTCCAGAAAAAGAACTAAGGAAAATAGAGACAAGCATTCTATTAGATGCAGAGTTCAACATACTCATTGTTAAGATGCTCAATGAGCTTACAGGAAGAGTAGATGAACTTAGTGAGAACTTCAAAAAAGAGATAGGAAACATTAGAATGGAACTAGAAAACATAAAAAAGAATCAGTTAAAAATGAATAATACATTAACATATATTAAGAATAGATTGCAGGGAACCAACAATGGAGTAGATGAGATAGAGGTTAAAATCAGAAATCTGAAAGATAAGGAAGCAGAAAATACCCAATCATAACAGCAAAAAGTAAAAAGAGTCCAAAAGTATGGGAATAGTAAAAGGAGCCTCTGGAACAACTTCATATCATGGGAGTGCCAGAAAGAGAAGAGAGAGAAAGGAATTGAAAACCTATGTTGAAAAAATAATGATGGAAAATTCCCCTAACCTGATGAAGGAAATAGACATACAAGTCCAGGAAGCACAGAGAGTCCCAAATAATATAAACCCAAGAGACCCACACCAAGGCACATCATGATCAAAGTGCAAAAGGTTAAAGACAAAGAGAGAATCTAAAAAACAGCAAGAGAAAAGCAGTTAGTTAGCTAGAAGGGAGCTCTTGTAAGACTGTGCACTGATTTCTCTACAGAAACTTTGTAAGCCAGAAAGAGTTGGAAGGAAATATTCAAAGTGATGAAAAACAAGGACTTACAACCAAGATTACTCTATACAGCAAAGCTATGATTTAGAATGAAGGGAGAGATAAAAAGCTGCCCAGACAAGAAATAGCTAAAGGAGTTAATGAATACCAAACTCGTATTACATGAAATGTTAAACGGTCTTCTTTAGGAAGAAGAAGAAGAAAAGGACAAAAAAAAAATGAGCAATAAGATGGCAATAAGTACATGTCTATCAACAACTGAATCTTAAAAATAAAATAAACATAAAAGCAGAAGAGAAACAGACTCATTGATATAGAGAACATTTTGATGGTTGCCATATGAGAGGGGAGTTAGGGGGATGTGTGAAAAAGATGAAGGGATTGAGAAGTGAAGATTGGCCATTGAGGAGATACAAATTACAGCAGGGGAACATAGTATTATTCAAATAACTATGTATGGTGTCAGATGGGTATGAGATTTGTCCTCAGGGTGATCACTTAATAAGTTATATAATGTCTATTCACTAGGTTTTACACTTGAAACTAATATAATATTGTATGTCAACTGTAATTGAAAATAAAAATTATTTAAAGTAAAAGATAAATTAATAAAACAAAGCAAACAATGAGTATGTACAATGTGATGACATTTATGCATTTATACAGAAGCACATCTATGTGCATAACACAGAAAACTTCAAAATTTCATAGAAGTAATATAATTAACCAGTCATTTTTAATATCATGTTAGAACACTATGAACTATAATGACACGATCTTAAAGGAAAATCTTCAAACTCAGTATGATATTATGCATCCATAAAGTAAAAATAAAAAAAAATCAGTGACTTCACATATCACATCTGAGTCACCATCTTGATGTGGTCAGGCAGTGAAGTGTGTTAAGAATCCCCAGTGCTTGATGATGCGTGAACTCTGCATGTTGGCTTCCGGAAGGCAATTGCTGGCTCAAGCTAATTGAATTTAGAAAATTCACTCTGGCATTACCTTGTCTGGAGCCTAAATTAAATGCATGGATGATCATTCTTTTATTGAAATTAGAAGCCAAGAGGAATATAGATAAAAAGTCTCTGCTTTGCTAACACTGAGTCCAGCTAGCCTCTGCTTGGCAAATGTTATAGCACTATGCTATTGTTACAATTGCCAGTTGGGAGATCTGAGGTCCAGTGTAGTTCCTGCTACTAACTCACAGGGTAAATCGGGTGGCGCTTCATCTGCCTAGGCTTAGTTTACTCACACACTCCTAGAGGAATTGGATGATTGCTGAAGTTACTTCCTGCTCTACGTTAGTGGTTCTCCAACTTGCACATACATAAAGCTCACTTGGCAAGTCTGTTAAAAAATGCAGATTACTTGGCTCCACCTTCAGAGACTATGATTCAGTAGGTCTGAATCATAGGTTGGGGTCCAAAACCGCAGTTCTAACCAGTGTTCAGTTGATGCTACTGATGCTCATCCAGACATCTGAAGCATATAAGAATCGATGAGTAAAATATTTGCATTTCTGAGTAAAGGTGATGATTTATAGAGTGACGTAGGCTCAGCCCTGATGTTTTTAGGTTGAGTTAAATATCCATTGAGGAACTTGTAGGACATATCTGTAATTTTCAAGGGTGACACGTTAACTTTTAGCATAATTGTAATAAAGATGTATTTCCCCCAGTGTGTGTATTCCCTCCTCAAAGCAAGGGAACTGCAGAAGTCCTAGTTCCCAGGACACTGTAGAAGAGCAGAAAATGCTGCTATAAAATCTCTCAGACTACCACTTTGGGAAGTAGTGACCTCCCTCCTGAGAGGCCACCAGCTGGGGGTTTGTTTCTGGGCTGCCTTTCCCAGCATATGCTACCTAAAGTTACCGCTAGGTGTCGCTCTAATTCTGGGGCAAATTGGACTAAGGGGCTTGTGTGAGCAAGGGCCCTAGGGACTGTGTTCCCAGATCCTACGATTGTAGTTAAAGCATCTATGAGAGCTCCCAGGAAATTCTCCGTATAAAAGAGTCAGTTATGATTGGATCATAAACTGTCAATCTCAAGAGGAGCTGCCACTAAAAATAAAATAGACATGTGATGAGGTAGGAGAGTTACCTGAAAATGAGGTCAGGACATGGCCTTCCAGTGGCCAGAGCATCCTGGAAGTACTGTACATAAAGCCATAGTCCCCTGATAGGATAATTGAGCATGGGTGCTCTGGCCCTTATTTTCTGCATGCTCATCCCCCCTCACCTCATCCTACCGCAACCAGAAATTATAAAGCCAAATTCAGATCTGTGTTTAGGTTGGTATTTCATTGCTTCTTCAAATCAGTTCCACTGTTTCTCTAATTAAAGTATCCTTTTCTTTGTAAGTTGACTGCCAGTCTACTCCTGAGCGGCCAACTGCAGCTTATCTCATAAAAGGTGTGTCTACAATCACCCCTGCCCACAGCTGTCCTCTGAGTGCTCAGCCACAGCCTGTGGCTAGATGCCCAGGGGATTTTCCCTGTAACAAATTCTCCAATGCGGCAAAATATTATTATTTCTTCCTTGGCATGACCAGGTAGGAACACTGGGCAGATGTATAGCACTGAGCTTTCATCTTTTTTATTATTAACACTTGACAGAATGAGTCTCCCCAAATGAAAGGCATTTTTATACACATACTTGCAAGTCATTCTTTTCATTTAACATTTAAGTTGTGGGGCAGGGTTAGAGGGAGCCACCTTCATCTTTTAAAGTTTGCTGCAGTGTAACTATTACAGAAGCATATGAACTATCTTACCTAGGATCATGTTGATAATCAGAAGACCCTTTCTATTTGGGGTTACTATGGTTACGGCTGCAAGGGTGATGTGTGAGCCGTACTGCTGTTTTGATAAAAATAGGTATTAACTACAAGTCACAGAGCTCCTCATTTCACAGTTATTCTTGCAGGAGAACAGCATATATTAAAAAAAAGAGAGAGAGGAGGAGGAAAAGAAAGAAAAAAGCCTTTCCTTTAAAGAAGCGTGAGAGAACATCTGCATAAATAACAGTGACTGGTCATGTATATAAAAATATTTTTAATTAAATTCTTTTTAATTAAACAGGGCATTTTGTTGGATCCTTCTCTGTTATTTGCACGGAGCTTAGCCTTGAGGAAGATAGCTGATTAACAGACCCAAGAACCTATAATTAAAAGCAGAACTGTTATTTTTGGAGAAAAGCCTCTCCAGTAAGGGTGACTTAATTGGGCTGTCTCTTGTATTTTTTCATTTGTCATTGAATTCTGTGGTTAGAATTTTGATTTATTGAACACAGGAGAAATGATTGCTAACGCTGTTATAATCGGAAGAGTTTTTATTTTTCAGTTTGGTTTTTCTTCAGTCCCTTTGATCGCCCACTCTCTTCACTGTTGTTTTCAATATTTATTTGTGGTCTTCATTACTTTCTTTTGTTTTGATTGTGTCTTCTTTTTAAGGTCATCTATATTGTTCTTTTTCATGTTGGGCCCCATCTGCCTCTGCATTTTAGGATTTGTGGTTCCTCATCACTTGTGTTATCCACATTCTACACAGACATGAGAAAGTGGAGTAACTCTCTACTCACAGGCAAAAAATGAGAAGTATACAATTTACAAAGTAGTCTCTTCAGTACCATCGTTGGCCTTGAAGACAAAGACGACATTCATTGAATATCTGCTAAGCAGCATATGAGGAGATGGAGATAATTTTATGGTTGGATTCTGAAGAAGAAATGCTCACACACAACATAAGGCTCGCATCCTGAAATCATTTGCCCAGTTACCTGTAGAGAAACTTGGGCGACTCAACTTTTAGTATCTAACACTTAGTGAAGCAGTATTGTACTTGTATTGCATGAGAGAACAAGGGAAATGGTGAAAGAATATTTAGGGTCTTTTCATTGATTTCCAGAGGTGGGGGGTAGGTACATCTGTGAGAAAGTCATCATACTTCCCATTGAAGGCCGAAGACTTCCGGAGACTGCAGACAGACCAGCCATTCTTACTCTGCAAGCTGGGTTCCAAACCTGCAGTCAGTGCCACTTAGGAGTACTTGATTGTGTTTTTCTGTGTCTGTCCAACTCCGTGTCAAGCACACTGGGGTAATATCAGTTTCAAAGCCTCTACATAAACCCAGGTCTATAAAACACCATCATGTAAACCAAGGCTCTATTCTTAAGCAAATTTACTCAGGACTTAAAATAACAGCTTGGATTTATACTATGTATGTCTTTCAAAGAACTTAAATAGCTTTCATGCCCAGTATTTCAGTTATTTTTATAGTTTTCTTGGGCAGAGAAGATTCATTTCTTAGGTGACATTATTGAGGGGCAGATAAACTTTTGAGATTTTTCTCAAAAGTTTATAGTAAGTTAATGAAAGATTGATACAAAATCCAAGATTTCTGTTTCCCTAGATGACTGGACTATTTTGGGTTTTGTTTTGTTTTGTTTTGTTTTGTTTTTTTTTGTTTGTTTGTTTTTTGTTTTTTGGCAAGACACTGACATCTATATGATCAAAATATATTGTTGACTTTAGCTAATTGCTAGCAGTTCTAAAGTCAGTAACATACCCAATTCTATCCATCACAGTAATGATGCACTTGAGTCAGTGTTTAGGAGCCATCCAAAGCCACATATTGGCAGCAATTAAAAGCTCTGAAAGAATTTTACTGTCTGGAGAGTATGTCATTCAACAGGGTACACATATGTCATCTAATTGGATTATCACCACCACCAGTTAATTATCTCCATTCTAAGAAGCTGAGGCTCTGAACTTAAGTGGTTTACTTCAGTTTACAAGTGGCGGAGATGGGAGACAAAGTATTTACAGTATTCTTTGTCTTATACCACTACTATTTTGTAAAATATAGAGTGGGACAAAAGGAGGTTTACCATGTTCACATGGAAAATAATACAATATTAATAAATAATACTCCATGCAGTGTGTACCCATAATTGTAAACCTACTTTTGCCTCACTCTGTTTAATGGTGATAAGCCAGTCAGGCTTAGCAAAAAATGAAACCCAACAGTCAAGTTCTTATTTTGTTATTGATTTCATTTAGCAAACATTTATTCAGCACCAGCTATGTGCTAGGCCTGTAGGAGGGACAGAGGGAGGGGGTGATAAACCAGACATAAATCCTGCCTTCAAGAAGCTCCAGTCTTGCCCTGGCTGGGGTAGCTCAGCCAGGGCCTGAGAACCAAAAGATCACCGTTCGATTCCCAGTCAGGGCACATGCCTGGGTTGCAGGCCAGTTCCCGGCAGGGGACGCACGAGGGGCAACCACACATTGATATTTCTCTCACTCTCTCCTTCCCTGCCCCTCTAAAGATAAAATAAATAAAATCTTTAAAAAGAAAAAAAGACCCTACAAATCTTAAAAAAGAAGAAGAAGAAGAAGAAGCTCCAGTCTAGAGGGGGATGTAAGACGACAACTGGCAGTAAGTTTAAAGATAAAGCAGAGGTAGTCTAGACAGTCTTGTAATCAAAGAGGAAGGGCCTCACAGACCCCTGGACCACCCTTTTGGGAAGATGGTTCTGGGAAACCTCCCCCACCTGAAGCCAATATTTTCCTTGGTTAAAGAAGGTAATATGTCAGTTGCAGGAACTGTGAACCACATTGCTCTCCTATAAGAGATGACCCTGTGAATAGGTTTTTCACTCTCATCCAGGGCCATAGACAACATGACCTGCTCAACATTACCGAGATCTGCCTGGGCTCAGACACCCTGTGTGGGTATCCTGACTTGACAATCCTGGAAGGCAGGGTCAAAGCAAGGGCACATGTACTTGCTGTTATTATAGCTCGCTCCTTACTCATCCAGAGAAGAATCAAACTCATGATCCTTTGTCCTCAACACTATTTGCACTTGCTGCTCTGAAATTCCTGACCTCAGTCTTGCACTGGGGCTCAAGCAGAATAATTAGGGAAATATGCACACTCCACATCTAGAGTCTACAATTTGGAGTTTGGATCTCAAAACCATAGAAACTTAGCTTTGGGAGTACCTTAAAGATAATCTTGATTAACCTCATTTTTACGAGTCTCAGAGACAGAAAAATAAATGCACAGTATATTGGAATTAGTTGTTGTTCCCAAATGCAGAATTTCAAGGGGTAATTTGTGAGGAAGAGAGAGAGGTGGAGAAGAATTTTCACCACTTCTCTGCTTGATAATATCTATCTTTCCTTCAGGAAGTCATTTTTGAGTGTCAAAGGGGAAATGCACAGGTAGAAGCTATCATTCATTTCATAATGGACAAACACTCTGATAGTTTGATGACATGAATAATAACAGTAATAGTAACTGCCATGAATTGAGCTACAATATGCTGGGCACTTCACATGAATTATTCCACTTAATCCTTCTCTAAAAACAAGAATGGTTTTGTCTCCATTTTGATGATGAAGTTTACTGAAAGCTTAGTGAAGTAACTGGCTCAAGATCACCAAGTTTATTTGCATCACGACTGGGATCTAAACAGGTTGGCTTGGCGTCAGAGTCAAGTTCCCCACCATTATCTCTACTTTGGGACAGAGTTGTGAATGACAAAGTTATTACTTCAAAACCCTGGAAGCCCAGTGATGGAAAGTCAGCTCCACAGAATAGAACCACAGAATAGAACGGGAGAAGATCATAGCTGACAACCAACCATTGTACATGCTTCAGGATATGGAAAGTGGATAAAACAAGATTCCAGGTGTTCTGAGGATGGGATTTCAAGAACACAATGAAAGTCTGAAGCAATTCAGCAGCTCTGTGGGCAGCTGGAGAACAGCTGTGGCTGACAGACTTCTCCCGCTCGCTGCTTTGGGGAACACAATGGCTCTGTTTCAATGAAAGCAGTTCATTCTCAGCAATACCCAAAGATAGACCTGCAAGACAGAGTTTCGAAAGTCGGTTTCCAGAGCATCCATTCCATTTATGTGTTAAAGAAGATGTTACACATGGTGGCAAGTTGGATTAGGAAATTCTTAGACAGCATTCCCTTGGACAGGAGGCTGTCTGTCTCCCTGAAGAGCTCAGTTTGGCTACCTGACGTCAACACCATAGGGTACTCATGTTCAGGGTCAGAATGAGCACTTGTACCACCCTGAAAGGGAGTGCCTCCCTAAGCGTGAGATGCCTAGGGGGCAAGGAGAGCACCCATCAGTCACCCAGACTAAGATTGGGTCCCCTTGCTCTTCAAAGTTTCCTCGCAGAGGCCCTTTGGGTGAGGAATCATTGAACAGTGGCTTCCCTTCTTCTAGAACACAGCTAAGAAAGGACAGGGACCAGCCTTTTACCTGGACTGACTTTTACGGAAGATAAAAAAACACTGTGCTCTTCACTTTATTATTTTGAACTGAAACAGAGACAGTGTTTTACAACTAGCACTAGTGGGCTAAGAAGTGACTGGTCAAAATGGAAGCATATAAGAGAGATAGAAGCTGGTCTGATCCTCAAGGAGTTCGTTACATGGTGTATGACCTTCAAGTTTCATTCATTCACTCTCATTCAGTTGACAGAATTAATTGCCTCCTGCTTGCCAGAAACTGTCAAAGGCATTGACGAACACACAGATGAACAACTGATAACAGTGATGACCAACTTTTCATCTGAGAGGACCAAATCAAAGAAAAGTTAAAATTCTTGCAGGCCAGTTCTCAGCAGTCGGTTGTTTGTTAAAGTGCTGCTTTCACATAAGAAAGTGCATTTATTTGCTCCTGAACTTCTGCATTCTTACATTATTTCCTAGTCCAGAAAGGATTACTGTAGAGGGCTAAAGTTTCAGATATGACAAAGCTAGTTCATATAGTGCAGTATCTGATGTAATATAGCACCTCTGGAACTGGTTTCTTTTTCTTTCCTTGACTGACCTTGAAACTACTGAACTACAAAGTGGAGCTTGCCTCTTAATATTATATCCTCTAAAGCCAGAGATTGTTTCCATTGCAAACAAGATAAACCACAGCATTTTTTTAACACAAACAAAAAGGTTCTGAGTTAGTGATGACGCCATTCATTGAGACAGGTAATTCAAGAGCAAGGGCAACAGGCTCACTGAGGCTGGTTAAAGGGCAAAGGATCTGTAGAACATCCTTACCCAGTGCTAGCTACACAGTTGGTGCTTAATAAGTATTTGTTTCAGAAGGGTGCCAAGTGGAGTTGTCTTGCAAGTGGCTGAATATGGGAGTCTGTAGCTGATGGACAAGAAAGGATAGGCTGGAAATTGAGATTATTGAGTGTGGATGAGATTTCCCAGGGAGAGTTTGTAGAATGCAAGGGGACCTGACAAGGTATTCCTGGGCAGCACCTACATTAAAAGGACGGCTTTACAAAGGAGAAAGAGAAAGAGGCTGGAGGTGTTGCAGGGAAACTAGGAGAGACCAGTCTCCCACAGAAAGGAAGAGAAAGCACTTAGAGAGACAAGACGTTTCCACAGGAGTGACATGCCACACAGAGGGCCCAGCAGTCTGGAAGCCCAGGGAGGAAGCCCTGAGCAGGGTGTAGAGGGAAGGGGTCTGCAGCGGTGCATCTTGGGCCATGAAAATGGACTCAGAGTTCCACAATTTGTCTCCTCATTAAGTTTTGCCAACTTTTAAGGTGGTATTTTGTCCTTCCTGATTTTAAAAATAGAACATTTATAAAGCACAAAAAGGTTCAAAGAAAAACATGAACATGGCTACCGCTTGCTTTTCTCTCAGAGCCGCGCTGTGCTGTCCTCAGACTTGGCCTGCCCGGTTGTGCTGACCTGGCATCCTGGCTTGGGCTTCATCATTCTCTCCTCAGCTCAGCGGTGTAGCACGGATAGGATAAACTCTGGAGAGCAAAGTCGTTTGATAAGCTATAAAAGGGTACATTCTGAATAAATGAGTGATGTGTTGGGCGTGATGATGGTGACACACCGACGGTGACACACAGAGATAATTAGTCAGCCCGGAGGGCCCCACTGGCACACATATTCACAAACACACAGTCTTCTCATTAGTCCAGGTTTTTCCTCATTCATCATGATCTAAAACATGGATTTATCTAAGTAACTTCTTTTTTGCCAGTGGTGGCTTAAGGGCAGGGAGGACTGTGGTTATAAGGGATCATTCCAGCCACATCCCTATTCAGTTACTCAGTAATTAAACGGTCACTGCAGGGGCCTCACCTCCCACCTCTTTGTAGCTGCTCTGTGAGAGGGGAGCAGAGTGGACTGCTTGGTCAGGTGTGCTGTGACCAATTACCACAGACATCGTGACATAAAACAACACAAATTATTATCTCATGGTTTGTAGGTCGGCAGTCCAGGTTGACTCCACTGGCTTCTCCACTGTGGGTCTCGCAAGGCCAAAATCAAGGTGCTGACTGGCTGGGCTTTCATGAAGAAGCTCTAGGAAGAATCTGCTCACTTCCACACTCACTCAGATTGCTGGCAGAATCCAGTTCCTTGCAGCGTAGAACTGAGGTGCTGTTTCCTTGCTGGCTGAAAGCTGGGGGACACCTTGGTTCCTAAAGGCCTTTCTTTGGTCCTTGCAAGTGAGCCCCTACATCTCAACAGCAATGGTGTGTGAAATCCTTCTCAGGCCTGGAACCTTCTTGACTTCCCTTTTTTCTCTTTCAGTCTCTCTGCTGCTATTTTGCTCTGACTCCAAGCAAAGGATTTTTTCTGCTTTTAAGGGCTCATATGATGAGTAGGACTCACCCAAATAGACAAATGTAATCTGCCTGTTTTTAGATAGACCTAATTACACCTGCACAGTCCATCTCGTGTGTAAGATAACATAGGAACAGCTCCCGGGCATCAGTGCATGGACTTCCTTGTAGGGGTGGGGGTGTTTTTTGGTCAATGACTCAGAGTGATGGCAGGAAGGAGTGGAATCACATGAGTCCTTTCTTCCTGTTTCTTTCCCCCTCCCTCTCACACAGATCCAATATTGATTCTTCTCAATGTTCCTCTCATTCACCCTTACCAGCTTTGCTAATCTGCTTAGAAATCAGGAGTAGTCACCTTCCACTTTAGAAATGCCTGTGATGTCCATCCAGTCTCAATCCCCAGCTTGTTTCGTCATGTTGCAGCAACAGAAAAATTCATCTGTGAAACCTGCATATTTGATGTGCACCATGATCATGACTAACACAGTAGTCTCTTTCCATAGTTGTTCCACTTAATGGGTCACAGTCATACTTTCACCTCTAAATTTTGATTTCCTGGCGACGCATCCAAACTTTGGCTTCTTCATGACTCCACTGAGCTTTTCTCTGAATCTACTTCATGATTTGCAAGGAAACCATTGCCTACCATATTTATTTTTTAAAATGGCAAGGAGCTTCAGTAATAACAGTCCCGATTGGAGAATGCTCGTGCGACAGGGTGAGTCATCTTCACTCACGTATTGGGCATGCTGCAGGCTCCCCACTAAACTGCACCACGGCTCATGAAACCCCACTGGGGAGAAAACTGGGTGTTTGTTCAATGTTTATCTTCTGTGCTAATGTTAAATTTAGAATATTTCTGTTGGAGATACATTTGAGGAAATTTGTAAAGTACTAGATAATGTGCCAGCAGATTTCACCTGATAAGTTTCCAAGTATGGTACCTGGAAAACAGTCCCCACTCAGTTTAGTCTCAGATTTCTTGCTTTCCGTTCTTTTATATATCTTATTTATTTTTCTGTAATGTCGAGCTTCATGATCTTCTGAACACCTTTCTATACCCGCAGTGACTGCTAAAGACTATATTTTGGTTTTTAAGCAGAAGAGGAAGTAGATTGTTTGGAATACCATGTTTGAAGTGAAGGGAAGGATCTATGATTGCCAGTGATTTTAGTGTGCAGCCATATATTGAAGAAAGAATCTCTCCCTGCAAACACTTACCTCCTCTAAGAGAACATGAGCAGTTACAAATACTAATGACTGAAATGTGATTCCAGAAATGTACTACTGGACTTAATATGAAAAGAATAATTTCCTCATTTAAGAGTTAGCAGAAGTCATCTACATGTGTGCCAAAAGAATCGACTGCTTGTTGTGTGGCCAAATATGCTAATATACTTAGATGTAGGGAGTCGCTCTCAACAGGAGTCCAACAAGAGAATTAAGCTCAACAGAAAATGATTGGAGGAGCTATTCTTGTCACTTTTTTCAAAAATGATGCTTAGCTAGTATTATTCTTAATGCATAAAGTTAATCCATTACATAGAGCAAATGCCTTAAGACAATGGTCCTCGAGCTTTTTGATGTTACAACCCCTTTACAGATCTTCCAAATTAGGAAAGACTCCATGCAAGGAGTTTTTGTTTATGTAAGTTGTACTATCAATACTTACTGTAATAGAATTTCAAAAAAGTAAACATTTTATTGATTTATTTAAAATAATCACAAATCATTTACATGTTAAATAACATAGTTGTATGAAAAGGAAATTTATTTCCAAAACAAAATGTTTTCCAAGAAGAATGACATTGTTTTACATTTTTTGGAAGTCTCTTTGATGTTTGGTGAAATAGAAAACAGCTGGATTCTCACATCTGCTTCTGTAATCAATTGCATTACCACATATCCTATAGCCTCTGAAAAATTCTGCTGCGCACAGAGAAAGGAACAAGAATGAAAAAATGCAAGTGACATTCTTATATAATTCTGAAAATGGTTTTGACCTTGGGGATCTTCCAAGATAGGTCTTAGGAACCTCAGGGGTCCCTGGGCTGTACTTTGAAACCATTAGAGCTTGTTTCGTCCAAGGATCCCTGATGAGGAGGGCTGCAATAGTGGGCTTGCACATCGTATTTTCTCCACTGCTAGGTCTGTACCAAAATGATACATCATAACGATGGCCAAAATAAAATTGCAATGCTTGCAGGGTGTCCAACCTTTTGGTGCCTCTGGGCCATGCTGGAAGAGGAAGAGTTGTCTTGGACCACATGTTAAATTACATAAACACTAACAAAAACTGATGAACAAAAATAAAGGTTTTAAGTAAATTTATGATTTTGTGTTGGGCTGCACTCATAGCCATCCTTGGCTGCATGCGGCCCTCAGGCTGCGGGTTGGACACCCCTGCTAGAGTTAAATCATTCGTGATGTTTTATGGAACTTCTAATTTAGAATGACCTCAACCAAGGAACATCTAGTGATTAGCTTTCTGGGTCTGGGATTGCTTCTCTGACCTATTTCAGAAGACTTAGGATTTCCTGTTGTATTTCTAGGATATAATTGGCAGAGCTTGACTTGCAAAATCAGTCCATGCATGCACTGGTTCTGTTGCCAAGTCTTCACTGAAAAAGTTTAGGCTGAAAATAATTTCAGTATTCCAGCCTCAAGTTATTTGGAGGCCTCAAGTTTTTTGGAAGCCTCTTTTTGAAATCTCACTATGTCCAATATATCAGAAAAGTAAGGAAAGTTACAGGACAATTTCCTCCTCCATTCTCACTCTGAGAAAAAGAAAACACATTTCACAATCATTACTGTTTGAAATGGAAAAATGCTACCTCCTTTATGAGAATACCACGGTTTTCCACCTGTTAAACCTGACACGATTCGGCTGCGCAAGCCTGAGACATTTCTGATTCTCCGCGTGTCGGAGACAAGTGCCATACACACCGATCTTCGCAGAACAGCACAGATAGCGCTCTCCAGGGAGGCAAGGCTGGGAACAACAGGGGTAGGGACTGCGGGTCGGTGCTGTCCACAGACCCAGGCAGGTCTTGTGCCAGTTTGTCGAGAGCTGCTGCGTTAAATATCATTTTAAATTTAAATTCTTTGTAAAACGCCAGGAAAATAGGGGTGGGAGAGCTTGCTGATGGACATTCTAGGGAAGGGGCCATCACTAAATCACCCTGAAGACTTAGAAGCAACTGAAAGAACATCAAGAAAGTGGGTAGGTGAAAAGTTAGCAATTAAAAAAATTTGCAAAATATCTTTTAAGAGTCCACACATTGAGGTGCTGGTAGGGTCAGGCAGTCATTGTCTGTACTTCTTATCTCCGGGTACGATTGTTCCATGTGGGCTTTCCACCCCACAGGCTGTTGCTTTTTCTGTCCCCATCCCTTATCACCAGCTTCTCAGAAGTGGCTGTACCACAGCCTCCTCATTCCCTCCCTTGCTGTTTGTTGAAATGTTTTCTCAGCTATCTCTGGAGATCCAATGGCATTTCTCAGTCATCCCATTCTTACCTAGAGGTGCTTGTGCATGTGGTTGTGTGTGTGTGTATTTGTGACTGTGCTCATGTATCCGAGCATAAGGTTTTATATGAGTATGCCCCTTATTACCAATTTAAGAGATAAAGTGGATTTTTTTTTCTAGCTAAAAAGTCTGGTGGGAAGAGGGTGTGTGGAGAAGGAGCCCCAAGTCCCAAGTGAGACATCAGAACCTGCCACCAGGAGGTGTGTAGAACTAAAGTGTGACAGAGGCAAAAAAAAAAATAAAAAGAGCAGATCCCCTGATACATTCAGATCGTCTTCTCCCGTTGCTCTCCATGTGGTGTTTGGAGTGTTCTTCTCACACTGTCATGAGAAGCATCATCTAAATAAGCATTGGGTTTGAGCCCAGCCTCAGGCACACATTGTCCCTGCCAGGCCAGGGTGTGGGCAGAGCTGATGTGAGCATGTCCACAGCTGCTCCAAGAGGTTCTCTCCTGGGAAGGCGCCACAGAGACTCTGGGACAGTTGTGTATAAGACTGAGCCCTGCCAGCAAACTAATTAAATGGCTTTTTAAAAGCTCTAAGCTCAGCAGCAAGAGTGGGTGGCTCATTTCCTCACTCACCTATTCAACTCATTTGTGGTCCCAGCACATTCTCCCTCTTGTAGGACACACTGCCTGGCTTCAGTTTGAACTATTCTGTTTCTCTGCAGGGTAGATGGGAATGGGAAAAGTAATAGCTTTCTCTTCTGTGTGGGATCACGTTTATGAATGGGAGTTCAGTTCTTTGTGCCAAAGGAATTGTGGGAATGTTAGAACCATTTTGAACAAAACTGGACATGTAATTAAAAGCCTTCCCTCTGAAGACCCAAAGCTCTGACTGGAAAGAAGCAGAGCCCATCCCAACACAGGGCGGCCTCCACAGTCAGGAAGGTGGGGAGCCGCTGAGGCCTTACATCTCCATCCTCGTGGAGGAATGGAAAGTCATCTTATTTTCAGAGCTTGCAAATACAAAGAAGAAACTGCAGAGACTACAGCCAACAGTATACCTGCCATGATAGAATTTTCTAGTTTAAGAACTTTGCTCTTATTCCACAAGATCCTAGAAAAAGGAAAATGCTATTAATCAGTACTCCCCTCCCCAGCTGAAGCATCTTTGTTTTGATCAGATGCAGGGTCCTGACTCTGTCCAACACAGAGAGAGATTACTTAACAAAGGTCATTTCTGCCCCTCCCACAAACACCTGTGACTTTGCCTGTCATGATTAAGGACCTATCTAGCTAGAATCATGAAATTGATTCTACGGTAAAATGGGATCTTGCTAATTGTCATGCCAATTCATGACATTTTATTTCTGTTGCCTCTGCTATCCCAAATCTTGTTGTTGAGTTTAATACTCCTTCTTCTAGGATAATTTTTAGTAAGTAAAAATATGTTTACAGAAATTTATGCTAGGTATGATTTCCAGCTGATGTGTTCATGCTTTGGGTCAGGTCTAGCAAATATACCACATGTATTCATGCTTCTTTTTCCCTATCACCTGTTATCTACAAACATCCCCCTAAGATCTCTCATGAGCTCTCTTCTCTTTCTGTGTACCTTACTCTGGCAATCGCTGCCACTCTTGTGGCCTTATGTTTCATCTACACGCTTATAGCCTCCAAATTCTTTCTTATGTCCTTTATTTCAGTTTTTTATTTCCATCTTTCTTATTTAAATTTCCACTTGAAATTCCACCTGGCTATTTGAGTCAGTATGTCTGAAACTGAACTTACTGGATCCCCCTGTTCTACAAACTAATTTCTCTTATGCCGCACCATCTCTTGATTGCCCAGGATGGAAAACCTGAGTCACTCTCTCCTGTCTCTAGCACCAAGACCCACCAGTTCTCCATCATAAATACTATGGGGGCATTGTCTCCTGTACTTTACCCAGCCTGATATTTCTTTTTACTCATTCACTCATTAAAGGCTTACTATATTCTGGCACCGTGCTAGAGAAGATGAGACCAAATGAATGAGTAAAGTACCAAGCACTGTGACCTATGAGAAGTCAGGGTGGTGGATGAACAAGAGTTTGGGAGCCTGAATCAAGGACTCTTCCTGTTTTGGTTCAACTTCTATCCTGCGGGGACATTTGGGAAACCTTCCAGCCACATATCTGTTCTGTTCGTTGCCCTGCAGCCTGAGTTCATCTCTAAAGTTTGAACTAGATAGTGTCACCCTACTGACTAAACCCTTCCCTGGCTCCACTTCACACAGGACAAGCACCAAACTTCTTAACCCTACTTATAAAACCTTCAAACTGAGCTTTTCCCCCCACATAGCACTCTTTTATACAACATAGTTATTAACTTCATAGTCCATGAAATAGGAAAGGAAAGAACAGAAATTAAAATGCCCAGTCTGCCTTAAAAATTTACCATCAGTATTATTTTCAATCACCCTTTTTTCCCCTTTGGCAATCAACTCAATGAATCATTTTCCTAATGATGGCTGTTCACACTTTGCATAACTGTTTCAAATGACAAGACACTGCACAGTTTTGATGAGCACAGATAATCAGCATGTGATTATTTCCTGTCCTGATGTACTCACAGGTGCTTCGTTTCAGTTTGTGGCAGCCCACCAGAAACATGTCCTTAGGTCTTGCTTTTAGGAACATCAAGTCCCTCTTTGCAGATGAGTATGACCTCAGGAGAGAATGAGAGCCAGGTGCCGAGTACCTGTCCCTTCACTGGAGTAGACCACTGTAAAACATTCAATTACTCATTCATTCACTTGGTCATTGGTGCATCAAATACTTACTGAGCATTTGCCAAGTACCCTGTGTTGCAAAGATCGATCCTATCCCCAGAGAACTCACAGTCTCTTCTGTGATAAGTTCTGTGATTGCTGGGATCAAAAAAGGAGTGAGACAGGTATCAGCAGTCAGGGGCCTGGGGAAACACTTGAGAGGCTTTAAAAGATTCAATCAAGTTTTTTTATAGCAAGAATATGTGTGTGTGCATGTAAATGTGTGTGTGTTTGTGTATTTAATAAATGGGGGGTATGGTAGCACATTGGTGGGAAAGAAATTGCTGTCCTGGTAAAGGGAACCCAAATGCAAAGGTAGTTAAAAAACTTCACCATTTTCTTGGGGGGTAATTATGGTAAGTTCAGTGTGATCTGAGAGAGGCATCAAAGGAGAAGCAGGCAGGGGTGCAGAGGGACACGCTCGCTGAGAGGTAAACGGTGCAGATTACAGAAAATGTGGACAAGAAGCTCCAACTTTCTCTAAGCAAGAGGTGTTGCCTATCAGATGGGTTTTTGAATAAAGATCCCCTGTGGGTATAGAGGACGGATTTGAGATAAGCATTGAGTGAATGCTTTCCTGAGTGACCACAGCCAAGTACAGGTCCATGGCTGTGTCCCAGCTAACTCTGCATGTTTGTGTGTGTTTTTTCCTAGTGACAGTGCTGGCCATCTTCCATGAACTGCATGTTGACCCCGACCTGTACACACTCTTGTTTGGGGAGAGTGTGCTGAATGATGCGGTGGCCATAGTGCTAACATAGTAAGTACCAGAATTCAGCCAATGTTTCTTTGGTGATGTGAAATAGGCTTCTACGTGGTGATGATTCCTACTGGTTTCAATAGCATATTTTGTATTATGTCATGGAGATACAGACAAACTCTGGCTTAGTTTTCAAAGAATTGTTACAAAAGAAAATCTCTAGTTGAGTATAATTCATTAGGCACCTAATGTCTAACTCTGTTAATAGGTTTCATGATTTCAGCCTGTTATAGCATACTATGGAGAAGGTAACATTTATTTATTTTCTTCTCAATGTACATATTTAGCTGATTCAATTAGGGTTCCTAAAATGCACATAAGCGAGCTTTCTTAATTTCAAATCAATATCATTTAATTATGTTCCTTATACGAGTCATTTTCCAGTTAATAGACTAATAGAAACCATTATATTTATAGTAATCTTGGCAAACAATTGGAAATAGAACTTGAGAGTCAGAATACTCGTTTCTCGATGCAATTATGATGTATTACAGGGAAAAGTGCAACTTTAAATCATCACATGACCAGTGAAACCGACAGCGCTTCACTAAGAGCTCACATAATTCTTCCTTCATCCTGAAAGAGTTTTCTCTTTGAGATGAGAGCTAATGCTCTTTCCTCACTTCCTCAGTGCACAACATTTATATTTAATAAATGCCACTTCAGCGGCTTTCTATGTGTCAGAGGTCTCTTCTTGGTTTTATACTAAGACCAACATTTTGGGCAACTGTCAAATAACCACAGGAAAGTAACTATCCCACAATTAAATGTGACCACAGGATTCAATTCAAGATGTTAACTACTTCAAACATGTTTGGAAATGTGTTGTGAAATCAGAAAGGACTCTGAGAAGTCAGATATCAAGAGGGAGCACGCAGCAACGCAGCCCTGCTCCTGCTTCCCACCCCCTGACATTTGTAAGGATGCCCCCCAGAACTGCCCCACAGTTCAGCAACTCACAAGTAAGATTCTCCAAGTAAACTTATGTTTCACCTGGCCACCAGAAAGTGCCCTTCTTGCACTAAAGGAAAATATGGGAGCGAATTAAGAGCAAAAGCCATGGCAGACACACAAAGGCTGAAGAATGCTTTTTAAAGAAACACCAAGAAAATTAATGAGGACAACAGGAATCCCTGTCCAAGAAATACAAATACTATTAAAGACACACTTTTCAAATTTTTAAAAAATCTGCCAAGTCTCCTATTTTCACTGTCTGAGCCGCCAAGTCATAAAGAGCCGAGCACAGAGCCAAACCACCGATGCACGAACGAGCTGGGGACGAATCACTTAGCCACAGCCCAGGGAACGTTGGCCGTTCCAGGGCAGCACTTCCATTTGCAGCAGTTGCGTTAAAAATGCAGACTCCAGGGACAACTGTTGATGCTGCTGATTAAGCACAAGCCAGGGGGTGCTTTAAACAGTCTGTTTAGGGTCACCTCAGGTCCACACGCAGTTATTAGTGGAAGTGCCTTTCCTACTCCCCTCCCTACCCATCAAGATCTCCGCCTTCACTGCAGGAGATGCTTGCCACATCAGCCAAAACCTTGTGCTCCCCAGCTTTGGCAATCCAGGTACTGAGCAGAGTGACTCTAAGGAATTCCATCTTTAAAGTAAAGGTGATCTTACATTAGGAATACCTGACACACACAATAACATCTACATGATTGAATCTGTAGGCTTTCTTCTGCCTGTTGCCTTGGACTCCACCAGAGCCTCCCCTGATCTCCACTGAGCAGATAGATCTCACTGTCCCAGGCTTGGGCTGCCTGCCCACCAGTGCCTCCACCTCACGCGGTTATCCATGTTTTGTACTCTTCACTGTTCTTGCTCACTTGCTTCTTAAACTTAGTGTACAGCACATGATATCCTTTTGTATATCTACTTACACATGCACCATCCTTTTAATGCCCTGGCCCTACACTCTTTCACCTATTTTCTAGTTACCTTAGAAAACCCTATTTAGAAATTATTAAAGTTTTCCGTGACTTTCAGACTACAAGTTTGAGTATCTGTCTCTCTACTCTTCTCTCCCTGCATGCCACACCGTGGGTGGCAGGTACCTTCGTGCCCTTGCACCACAGCATCACTTCTCCCAGCCTCTGTTCCTGCCTCATCAAGTCTTTCACCTCTTACACTGTCTCTTCCTTCAGGACCCACCGGCCCACCCCTCACCACACCCTGACCTCCATCAGTCCCCTTCCAGTACAGCATGGCAACCGTGGCTTTACGTGTGTGTTTGTTGTTTAGGTAGTAACCTTTTCAACACTGTCTGTGTACTTGAAATGCATAAGAATGGATGAAAACCTCTTCTGTGTTTTCTCTTTTTTAGTTTCATGTTGGTGGGTTTTTTTTTTTTTTTAAGTTTAGAAATAGTGATAGAGCTCTTCTGTACCATGGAAAAGAAAAATTACACATTTTTAGTGTGAAATCCAGTACGGTAAAGAACCCGTATCATTAGTCACAGTGGCCCTTGGCAGTGCCTCCGGAGACCCTTCGGAATGGCCACATGCTTCCATTCACCACCCCATCTTCCACCAACAGATGTCCTTGCTTAAAAATCATCCTCTGAACTTTGAGTCATTTTACAGTTTCACATGTTAGTGTACTCTGATTTTCAGACACTATTTATAATTGAACTTAATAACCACTCTCTTGTATATAGCAGCAGGTGGTGAGTAGTATCCCTATGGGTTGAATGATCCAGAATTGTTCATCTTAAAATGAAAGTAACTTTATTTAATGTAAGAGTTTTGAAATTAGCTCAACCCGCACTGCTATTTCAGGTATATAGAGAATGTCATGGCCAAACACATATGTATACTAGTTCATGCAGGAGTGAACTCCACATAATGGATTTGCATTTCTGAAGATTGTTTAGTAGGTTGTGAAGAAAAGCACAAGATAAACTGAAGAAGTCTAAGGATGTGTGGTTTTGATTCTTCACCAAGACGTTACTTTCAGAGGCAGCCTGGTCAAGGAGAAGGAACCCTAGGTTTAAGTGGAGAGAGCAGGTGTCAGGATTGCCAGGAATTACTCTGCAGTTATTACAGTTGACAGGAAACCAACCCAAACCAGCTAAACAAAAGGGGAGTCAGTGTTGGCTGATGCATCTAGACAGCAGGAATAGAAATGGCTCAGGAGAGGGCCAGGGGAGATGAACAGGACTCTCTTTTCTCACTCAGCTTCTTCAGAATTAGCTCCCTTATGTGGTCACAGGATGGCCCTCACCTCCTAGGGCTGTGTCATTCTTTAGAATAGAGAAAAATTCTCTGTCCCACAATTTCCAGCCCAAATCTCAGTATAGCGCATAGATTTCTATGCCGTTCCAGACCCACTTGGAACTAGTCGCTGCAGCCAGGGAAAGTTACTGTTCAGGTTTAAGCCACATGCTTCATATGAATTCAAAGGTGAAATCAGTTTCATTCAGAAGCATATGAACTAAGTCTGGGGAACAGTGGGATTATTGCTTAGGGTGATAATGCTACAAAAAGGAAAAGTAGATGGATGCTGGATAGAAACAAAATCAAACAAAACCTGTAAGACCTCGCAGTGACTACATTTAGCCATGAACTCTCTGCGATTGTTTCCCTATCTGTACAAGGGAAGTATAATTGCTCTGTATACATCACAAAATTATTCAGAGCAATAAAAAGAGCAATCTAGTTAGAAAGCCTCCATAATTTATATAATCTATGCTATATACATAAATATATACTTAGAATAATTTATATAATCTTTTATATTAATATCTTTTATTCTACTCGCACAGATATTCTGGTTTTATTAAAATGAGTAAAGATAGACCTGCTTCTAGTGAAACATTTCTTCATAAATGTGGTATTTTATGATCCAAGGAACATAGAGAATAACCATTTTTACATATGATTTCCCCTGTTATGAATGAACCATTTATTTAAAGCATACCATTGAAAGTTGATAAATCAAGAAATAGAGGTTGAAGTATATTAAAGTTATATAGGCACAATGCAAATTGATATTTCTTGTAAAAGTTAGGTGGAGGAGGGGAGAAGGAAAGGAAGGGATAAATTAACTGAAATACCACATCTTTCATAATAATAAGTCAGTATCTACTGTGTAGAGTTGGTAAATCAAGAAATGGGGATGTATGCATATTATTCAGAGTCAGAGGGCCACCGTCAAAAGAAATAAAAACATAAATAGTGAAAATAAGATACTTTTCTATGTAAGACCATGGCTTATGGAAAGGGAAAACATATAACTTAACTTTTTGTTTTATATCCTTCTTTACTGTCTGAATGTTTATATATGTTTGGATTATATTTATTTAAAATAATTTTCAGGTGAGCAAGATATCAAAAGCAGAAACTATAAAAGGTGGTTTATTTATAACAATACAGTCAAATTGTCTTAACAGGTAAAAACCACTGCAGATAAGACTAACTGAAGAAGGATAAACCAACCACAGCAATTTTGACACACATTTTGATAGGTTAATTGTGCTTATAATATACATGATGAATCGTTAATCTCCTTAATACACTAAATTACTAGTTATGTTACCTTAGGTAAGTTACTTAATCTGCCTGTGCTTCAGATGCCTCATTTTAAGACGAGGATGGTAAAGAACACTTATGTACCTTATTGGATGGGATTAAACATAGTACACCTAAAACAGGGCCTGACTGATAACACTCAATACATGTTAGGTAGAAGCGCCAAAGTTACTCTCGTTAAAGACCAATAAAGAACAAGTAAGAAAAATAGAAAAAATGGTCAAAGGCTATCAGAAAGTAATGAATAAAGAAAGAAATATAAATGGTCATTAATCCTATTAAATAAGATCAGCTTTGCTAATAATGAAATAAAACACATGGACAAAGCCAAAGGGGGTGGTTTTGAGGGTGGGAGGTGGGGGTGGGTGGGGCAGGGGGCACATAGTAGGGTGAAAATGGAGACAACTGTACTTGAACAACAATAAAAAAGGAAATAAAATAAACCAACAGTGGATATCAGTTTTTGCTTAGCGAATCTTCAAATCTTTAGAACTCAAGAAAGAAAAATCATATTTGGCATAAGTCAGGGTTTGTGCAAGGGACTTCTATACTTAAAGTGAAAGAGAACAGTGATAAAACTTTTACAAAGGCAATTCAGCAATATTTATTGAGTCATTGGAATTTATGAATCTCTTGATCCACTTATTTCATTTCTAGAACTTTGGACAAAGAAGTAGTTCAGGTCGTGTGTGAGTCTGTCCATGGAGATGAGTGAACTAACCAGAGCGAAAAGTTGTACGTAAGGTACTGGTTGGTTGAGTACCGTATTTTTGGACCATAAGATGCACCTAGGTTTTAGAGGAGGAAAATAGGGAAAAAACTTTTGAAGCAAAAAATGTAGTCAAATATTTAATAATGTAAATAACATAATATTTCACCAACATAAATGTAAACAGAAGTCAACAGCAGCATTAACAACCATTATTCCTCCCAAATTTGGGGGGGAGGGAAGTGCATCTCATAGTCTGAAAAATACAATAAATTATAACATTAATATCATGTAATTCTATGTAGTCATTTGAAAAATATAGAAAAAGCACATAGTGATGTGAAAAGCTATTTACAATATATTTATTTCTAAAGAAGATAAGAAAATTTAAAAGTGGCATATGCAATAAGACCTATTTTGGTAGAAAAAAATCACAACCAAATTCATATGTGTGTAATTATATGAAATTATAAGTATTTTATATACATAGTCAAGTGTTAGCTGGGAGCACAGGTGACTTTTGTTTTGTTCTCTCAGCTTACATATATTTATTAGAAATAGATTGAAGTCCTTGTGATCAACTCTGGTTCGCAGAACTCCCTATCCACATACTTGAGAATTGACAATCTTCATTCGTACAGATTCTACATAGGTTTAAGTCTGAAATGGTTTTTACCCATGAAAGAACAGAAAGAGGGTATTTTTAGCTATTTATCATAAAAAAAAAGAAATATTGCCCATGTAGGACTGAAACTTCTACTTGTGAACTAATTCCATGTGCAAACACCTCGAGATTTTCTTAGAGCTAAAATAAGGTCCTTATTAAACAGCTGGCTCTTGGATGATGATAAATACACAGGAAGTGCCTTTATTCCACGTTACACAAATTCTTATAAGGAAATTCAATGTTGATCATCAAAAGAGAGAGAGAAATGGAGCACTAGTTTTTTCTTTTCAAATAAGAGTGTTTCATGCTGCTTAGAGGTCCTTACTAGAAAATGTCATTTAAGGTGGAATACTGGTGAATGCTTACGACTTAGAGTGAGTGACATTTTGAAAAACCACATGTTTTTATAATCCATACATCTTAAGGGGAATTTAACATAGAAGTTACTGAGATGGCTGAGAGTCAAGGAACCATGCCACTGAGAGGAACCTTGAGATATTATCCAGGCATTTGAAGGAAATTTTCAGAGAAGCCCCATGCGGCAGGCATTATGCTGCGCACTGGTGATAAGGTGAATGGGTACAGTCGCCCATCATGGCCGGCCCTGGGCTGCTCCTCACTGAGAAAGGCAGACAACAGCTATAACATGATTTCACACGTATGTGCAGCAGAACCTTGCTCTAAAAATCATCCCAGAAAATATCTGAATAGGGTCTGGTTATTAATAGGTATCATTAAGGAAATTCCATTCTTCCTCTTGGTACAGCATTTCTTAGTAGATTGTAAGCTCCTTGAAGGCAAGTTATACTTTTCTCTTTCCCCACAACATGCAACAACTATTTAGAAGGCTCCAAAATAATTGCTGCATATGAGTTACCGGTAATTCAACCTTTCAAATGCTAATCCTCTCATTAAAATTTATTTCAGAAGATTTTTATATTGCTTTCTTCAAATACTTGAAGAGCCTTATTAGTTATCCTCATTAACCCTAGTTTTCCCATCTGACCCATAGTTGTAAACACCAAAGTGATAATGAGGTGTCTTCTTTTGATGAGAATAAATGGAGATTGTTACAACCAGAAAGTATAACATCTTTCTGAAGGTAATTCACTTTTATATTTGCCTTGGAAACTGATAGTCAACATGAAACATTTATTTTGATGTCTGTAGCGATACTGCAGTGATTAAAAAGTAATTTTAAAAGAAGTTATGGCCCTTTTTATGTAAGGGGCCCCTTCCCCGACAGTAATTCTACACTGATTCATTTTTTGGACACCAGGTGGCATCACCTGGCAGGAGTGGGAAGGCTTCCTGGCCTCCTTAAGAAGCAGCAGGGAGGCAGGGCTCAGCTGACCTCTGCCTAGATGTACGTCAGGACACCCAGTGTTTTTTGCCCACACCCTGCCTGCTGCTGCAGTGGAGCCTGTTGTTTTCTCATTCCTGATTGCTGCTTCCTGTTTCCTGCCTACGACTCCGCTGTCCCCCCTACCCTAGTTCTTAATGGCACTGTGCAGATTCCTGGGAACTGACCTTGGCTTTATCCTGTGACTGTCCCTGTCACCCAGATTAGCTTTGACATTCACTCACTGTTTCTCATGACTTGCTTTGCTTCACGTAAAACCATGCACAAAACACTGACCTACCAAAAATAAATAAATAAATAAAATAAACCCACGTTGAGGGGTTTTATCTCGATTGCATTGTACTTTAATTTATTGACATATAAGTCAGATGTAAGTGACAGAAACTCAATTCAAATTAGCTTAACCCAAAGGAATTCTTTGGCCTATTTAACAGGGGGCACGCCAACTCTGGGCATGCCAGGTCTCAGGGATTCAAATACGATTGACTATTTTTTCTTGTCCCTGATTCCTTTTGAGTGCTAGCCTCGTTCTTTTCTAGTATAGATAGATGACTTACTCTACAAAGCAGAAGAGGGTGACTAATGGCATCTCCAGGCTTGTATCGTTCTGATTCAATATAATACTTAATTTTCCCAAAATTTGCATATCAGACACAGAGAAGGACTTCCATTAGCTCTGCTTGTTTCAGACAATCACCTCTGGACCAATCACATAGTACTGTAAGGGAATTCAACATAATGATTGGCCAGATCTGAATCATATCCCCATCCCTGTGGTCAGCGATATGGAATCTATTATTAAAAGAAAGTGATTGGACCTGGCTGGTGTGGCTCAGTTGGTTGGAGTGTTGTCCTGTAAACTGAGAGGCCATGGGTTCAATTCCAGTCAAATGCCTGGGTTTGGTCCCCAGTCAGGGCACATGCACATAACCGATGAATAGTTCTCTCTCAAGCTGATGTTTCTCTCCCTCTCTGTCTCCTCCCTTCCCCTCTTTCTAAAATTAATAAGCATTTCCTCTGACGAAAATTAAAGTGATTGGAGGACAAGTATAATGGACATCCCAGAGGAAGAGCTACCATATTTCACAATAATAGAATATTCAGAACATGGTGGATTGAAATAAATCAGTTAGGCTCTGTGCCATTACAAACTCAAAGGAATGCTTTATTTTAAAAGGCTAAAAATCTCCTCTATATGTAGAATTGATTTTGAAGACAAGAAAAGAAAATTCCCTGGGTGTAATGAGTGAGAGAAATCACGGCAAGAGTAGAAAGCTACCCCTGTGAGGGGCCACATGATCTGGGGTAGGATATGGACCCAGAGGTTTTAAAGCTAGAGTCAATTTCCCTGTGGAAATCAGAGCCCTGTCTGTGGGCTCACTTATGCTGATGTAACTTGACCAAAGCTCTTTGGATAAAGCCGGGACTCTCAATGTGCTCCCTCAGTTACACAGACTCTGTCCATCATCCTTATGTACTAGTGAGAAAACCTGACGTGATTCTGTAATTGGAATCAAAACCCCTGCCCTGATCAGTTGTGATATAGAAAATATAAGCAAGTAAATGAAGGCAGAAAGTCTTAAGGACTATTAAAACACATGCCTCAGCCTCATTTCCCTTTCTTTATTTTCAAATATGCCTTAGGGCTTTGAAGTGAGACTTTTTAACCCAGGCACATGGGAATTCCACACACAAAAAAAAAACAACTCTTCCTGAAAATGAGTTCACAATAAAAATTTACAGGCCACAAAAGGAAATAACTATGAAGAAAAGCCAAAAGATAAACAAAAAATTAAATCAGAAGAACAAGCATCCTAAGGTACTAAAAAAAGATAAAAATTTGAGATAAATTATAAAATGGGCATATTAAAAATGGCTAAAGGGATAAATGGAGGAGCCAAGTTAAGAAAATTAATAAAATAGAAAACAAAAGAATATTTCAAAAAGAAAATGCAGATATTGACATTAAAAACCAAATAGATGTGATAACTGGCATATTAAATCCAGCTGGTGAACCAGAAGATAAGGTTGGCAAGTAACGCAGAACGCAGAACAGATAAAAATATATGAGGGCCTGGTGAAGAAACATGACAGATAGTGTAAGAAAAGTTCAGAATAAGTCAATAAGAATTTCAAAAAGAGAAACCAAAGGGAATTGATTTGTGGCAATATCTAAAGAGACACTAGATAATAATTTTCTGGAATTGAAGAAAAAGTTGAAATATCGTATTATGTCCAAAATTGGATGAATTCACCAAATACCTTATAGTGAAATGTGAGATCATCAAAGACAAAATAGAAATCTTAAAAGCAACCAGAGAAGAACAATGAATAGCTTACAATGGAAAACAACTTGGATGACAGCAGTTTTCTCATTATCAGTAACAGCTGCCAGAGGACAGTGAAATAATATGTACAAAGTATCAAAGAAAAATAACTGACAAGGTTCTAAAGTCAACAAAAAGTAAGAATGAAATTAAGACACTTTCAGATTGACAAAGTGTATCACTTAGAGACAACCAGTGATAGAAATAGGAAGTGGGAAGACAAGGAATGATAAGTAGAGAAACTGGTGGAACAATCCTAAATCTAACAAGGAATGACTGACAGAAATAATGATGAATGGGAAGGGGTAAAATTAAGGTTGCACCAAGCACTCCATAATGTACCACAAGATTAGAAGATGGTGGACACTGAATGGCTGTGAAGGGAAAGATATTTTGTGTAGACAAATTGGAGGCATAGCAGAGCTGTTTTATTAAAGCAATCCAGTTTGCACTCACATAGCCATGTTCATCAAAATGTTTCTCAAAATGGTGCAAAGGAATCTGATAACAGATAACCCTTTTCAAGTTGGCTCAAAAATGCTGAAAACAACTTACACCTGCTATAAAACTCTATCGGAGTGTCCAACCTGCAGCCTGTGGGTTGCATGCAGCCCAAGATGGCTATGAATGAGGCCCAACACAAAATTGTAAATTTACTTAAAACATTGTGAGATTTTTTTGGTGATTATGCATCGCAATGTATTTAATATGTGGCCCAAGACAACTCTTCTGCTTCCAGTGCGGTGCAGAGACACCAAAAGTTTGGACACCCCTGCATAGTCTTTAATAATTTCAGACAGTGAAAAAATTTACTATACATTAGGAAGCCAGTAAAACACTTCCCCTGCTACCCATTCATTTTTCCCTCCAGATTTTAGGCTCTATCCTTTGTACTTCTTGTGTCTCCAGTTGTGAGTTTGTCAGGTTCTCTCTAGAGGCTGTCCTTCATTTTCCCTTTGTTCTCATTTCTCTAACCCAGCTCTGATCCCCTTATGTATGCATGATGTCATATTTAAGATCCACTCTAAGACCCCATCTGCTCAATTCCTGGTTACCTCCATGGTAACCTCCCATGGGTGGAAAGCAGGTTACCTCCATGGGTGGGAAGCAAGGGACATTTCATACCACACCAGTTCTTGATATGCTGTGTGATGAGATGCTTTAAAAATTCTTTAAGTGAGCATGTGACCGTAAAGCCAATGTTCTGGGCAACAAGCCAGTTTTGAGAGAGAGATTTGGAGGAGGCAGTTCTGCCTTCTGCTATATGCTGTCACTAAATCATAGCAGCTTCTAATTCCTTTTAGCCCCATTGGACATTTTGGCTCTTTAAAGCAGAGGGCCTGGACCGGCCATCCATGCACAAAGAGAGTTACTTGCACTAAGCCAAGTACAGAGACAGAGTGGAAACCAGGATGCCGAACATCAAGATATTATTGACCCAAGGACCAGAGTATTCATACTGGCATGATCAGCTCATTTTCTTTCTGTAGTCAAGCTACTCAGGATGCTGAATCATAATCAGCATCTACTTTATTAATTCACCACAGGAAATTACTGTTGCAGAATCTCAAGTACCCCAAAGATCATATAGTATAGCTGTCTTTCCTAGTAGGCACAACTGCACATAGAGACACATAATATCCAGAGGGCCTTACGGTGAGCACTGGGAGAGATGAAGAGTGAATTAATGCATTGGATCTTTATCTGCATCCTTCACAAAAAAATTTTTTTCTAGTCAGACTTGAAATTTTGAGGTGGTACTTGACAATCACCCCCTGAATTTAATACCAACATTTAGGATAACTTAAAGTACTCAAAACTTGGTTCGATAACTAAATCTTGCTGTCTCTCCCTAATAACCAAACCGTCCTTGATTGATACATTGCACTTTTGTCACTGTACCCAAGTGCCATTTGTCTCTATCTAATGACCTTTGATATCTGATGGGGGAGGGGACCTATAGCGATCCCCTCACCTTCTTTATGTTGTAACCATGGACATGACACTGATCTAGGGGCAGAGGATAGTTCATAACTGGGTATCAGTGCCATTTATGAGAAGCCATCTATGAGAAGAACCAGTCACAACCTTGGCCTCTCATGACTTATGGTTTCCAAAGGTTATCAAACTGGCTTCTATTACTGATGTGATGCAAACACCATGCATTAAAGATTTGGGGAGGAGGTGAAAAGCTTCTCTTAGAGTCTGAATAAAGTTATCATTTGTGGGGAGGTGGGACATATTTAAAAAGACAAAAATATAGTTTCAGAAGCCCTGGGTTAAGAATTTTTTTTGTCTTAAGTCATATTTTCTTTCTAATGCGCTTAAGCCTGACTTCTCCTTCTGAAAAACCAAAAACATGCCTTTTATTTCAGGTGCCTAATTCTGAATTTTTTTTCCAATTTTTTTTTTCCAAAAACAAGGGGCCAAATCAATATGCAATCATAACTGACCTAAATTGAAAGCTCTCTCTTGGCCCAGAGTATATATAGTCTGTTCATATTTCTTGGGTTCCATCATGAATTTCCATGGCAGGCTTCTGCAGGTCTTAAGTGGGCTCTGCCTCACTGGGCCATGTCATGCTCAAGGAATCTGATTAAACTTGGGGAAGATCAACTATCGAAGGTAAACTCAGGGCCCATTTTTCTGAACCTGATGGCAAGGCCCGACTCCCTTGCCAGCCATTGGGTAATAAATGAACTGTCTTTGAATGCTTGGGTCCTGTGTTAATAGTTTTAAAGTGTCAGTTGTTTATGGGAAAGAAGTTGAGAACTCTTATTAATTCTCTTGTCCCAGGGTCCTCAACATCTTTTTTTAAAATTTACTTTTTTATTTATTTGTACTGCCTGATGGCAGGCAGTATTTACTGAAGGGAAAAGGGAGAAATTGTGTCACTATTTAATTAACTCTGCATGGGTTAGTAGCAAGGGATACTCACTTCAAAAGACAGTGAAGTGAGCACCAGTGAATTCTTCAAGGAAGAGAAACACACAAAATCAGGTTGAATGCTGGCTGCTGTTGTCCTGCAGCATCAGAATCATGATGTGGTTTCATCTGACTTTTCTAAAGGCGCTTAGCTCAAATTACATATATTAAAGTCGAATTCTGCAGCCCATGCCAAATAGCTTGTTTCCAGAATGCAGTTAAGTGGTCAAATGGGATCTAATGCCATTTTTGTGAAAATCCTATATGTGATGCCATGAAATTAAATCCTGACCTGTAATATGTTTGCAGATTTAGCCTTCATTTATCTTTATCCCCATCCCCACTTGCCTACATTGTTTTTATGGACGTCAGAATATCTTCTAAGTAAAGTTAATTTTTAATTATGTGAGGACCAGTTAGATTTCAGGTATTGTCTATTGTTATCATAGTGATCTGCTTTTAGCCTTTTCATTAGCATCTCTATAAAAATATAAACAATAGAAAAATATATGTGCATGTATGCATTCAATTTTTCTTTCCATTGGTAATTCTGGTAAAAGTTTTGGTGGAAAAATGATCATTTTAGGACATATCTCATGTGTGGGTAGCATGTGTTACTTCTCCATGGGGAAGTGAAGGCCAGGCGGGGAGTGGAGACTCAGTTTCCTGTTTTCTAGCTTTGCACCGTTGAACCGGTCAGTGAGCCTCTTCAAGTCTGCGTTCTAACGTCACCAAGATGGCCGCTTCACTATACCTTCCTATCCTCATCTTAAAAAATAAAAGTTTGGGGGGATTTTAGAAGTGAGATTACACTGGAGGTACTGATTATGAAAGCAGTTAAGATCAACTTTATGTGGAAAAAATATACAGAAAAACCAAAGCTCCACTAACTTATTAAAATGTTTGTAAAAAACTATTATGTCTATAAAGCAGGGATAAATTGAAATTTAAAAAATAAAACTGTAGAAATTTAAAGTATGAAAATCAAAATAAAATACTTAATTGACGAGCTTACATGATTTCTACTTTAAAAATACAAGCAACTCCAATGGTAAAACATTACAGAACCTAGAAATCTGACCAGACAAAAGATTGGCACGCAAAAATCAATTAGCTACAACTGATAAGAAATGGTAATGGGAAAACTAAGTTGTTCACAATAGCCTTAAAATATAAACTAATTAGAATATCTCTAAGTAATAAATCTCTATGATACCTGAGTAGAAAAATCTTAACTTCAATGAAGGACAAGAAAGCCACAATAAATCATGAGAAGACCCTACTATGAAATAGGATAGGAAGATTAATATTATAAAGTAATCATCCTCCCCCCAGGTAAGCTATGCTTTCAGTGTCATCTCTCTTCTAAAATTCTCACAGAAAGTTTAAAGGTAATTTTAAAGTTAATATGGAGCTTCTGCTTAAGATATCAGGATAAAATATTTTTATTCCACTAGAATCCCTCACAACAAACTAAAACCAAGAAAAACATTGAAAAATAAAAAAATTTCATAGCCCATGAAATAGGGAAATAGTTGCAACTCCAAACCAGAAACTATGAAGTATGTAAGTATAAAGTAGTGTTGCCAAATAATGTGAAATCTTGAACAAGAGATGGAAAGATGCTGAGCCCAGTCGACTCCTCTCAGGCCTAACAGCAGATCACATTACTTGGCGGACCAGACAATATCCATTGTTTAGGGCACAGATAGGATCGGGTAGATGGGCCAAGAGAGAAATGAGGGAAAATAGTCTGACCCTTCAGAATGAAAGGTGAGTAGAGAGTATGCTGACCCACATTCTACCTCCTAGCTAGGACAGTGTGGGAAGCTACTTGTGTGTGGGGGGGGGGGCAGCAATTTCTGAATCAAACCGTAATTCATCTGTAATTTATGGGGCTTTTCTCTATGTCATCTCAATTTGAATGTCATAGACTTCAAAAAAGATGCATTCCCAAGAGAAAGGAAACAGATTTAGGAACAGATGATTGAGATGAACAACTAGTGGCAGTTTTAAACTATGACCCCCAAATTCTCTGGCACTCTTCCCATGCAGAGGTAAAGTCTATCATTCCTCCCCTTGAATCTATAAAATGCAGAGAAAGGGATGACATCCTTAAGAAAGTAGCCCTTCCACTCTCTGTCCTTGGGACACACCCCTAGACCCTAACCACTTTGCTATGGGTGGGCACAGCTGCTCTGTGAAGAGTCCTTCTGGGGAAGGAGTAACACCACCAAGACCTCCCAGAAAGCTGGGCGTACTGTTCTTCAAGAGGATCCTTCAACCCTATTTGAGCTGCTATAACTACCGTGTGCAGCAGACATGAGCTAAACCCACTGAATTCTGCCCAACTGGAAGATTTTTGAACAAAATAACTGTTGTTTTAAACCACTACATTTTGGGGTAGTTTGTTATATAACAACAGATAACCAGAACAAAACCCAAATTAAAATGTCAGTGGGCCTCAGTTTCCTCACCTCTCCTTTACCATTTTCCCTGTACTATTCCTTAATAAACAGCAAGTCTCTATTAAGGGTGAGCAATCAAAAAGGAGGGGGTGGGATGTGTTCATTGAAACTGCAAACAAGATTTTTTTTTTTAATTTTCAGCCAAAAAATAGCCCACAACTTCCAAACAAATTTACCACAGAAAATTTGAGACACTTTCCATTATTACGAAAGAAAACATGAATTTTCTAATCTATCATAATATATATGTATAATATATGTATTCAGAGAAGAGATTCAAGATTTGATAGAAAGGCATAAAATAATTAAGGAATATTAAAAGTGTGCTTGCAGAGCTCAGGGAAGAGCTGGAGCGATAATAAAATCACTAAAGAGATAAAAGACACTTTGCAGGTAACAAAAATAGAATGCAATCTCTAAACACACTGTCAAGAAAATAGAAGACAAGACTTGTGGAAATAACACAAAACAAGATGGAAAATAATAAAGATAAATGATGACTATTGAGAATATGGCACAAACTGATGGTAGACAGTGGGTGTTTTGAAGAGGAAAATACATGGAAAATAGTTAAAACATTATAAAACAATATTTTCCTAAAATATTGTAATAAGTACATGGAAAGACTTAAAGAATCAACTGAGTGCCAGGAAAATTTCATCTGGAACCAACAACAGCATTAGCTAATCTGACAGTTACCAGATTTCAAGTTTAAAATAATTACACAGGCATTTGGGCAGAAAATCCAAGTCACTTACAACATCAGAAACAATCAGATTGGCCTTGGACTTGACCACAGTGACATTCAATTTCAGAAGATGGAAAAGCAGCACATTTTCATTCCTGAGGGGAAGAATCTGAAACCCAGGCCAAACTGGCCTTTCATCGTGAAGGCCGAGGATCGGGTTTTCAGTAAACAGTGTGGGCAGAGCCTATTTCTGCAGGACAGAAAGTTAAATACTCGGTTCGTGTCATTCCTAAAAAGAATTTAAAAGGGATTACAAAGCTAAATGTTAAGAAAAACTATGATTATTAGGAGCCATTTCTATAATTTTGGAATGTTAACGGTCTTCCTAAATAAGACCCAAAATGATAACATAAAATATAGCCAATTTAACTATATACAAAATTTAAAAGTTATATAGCTAGTTAGAAGACAAATGATAGTCTAGAAGAAAATATTTGCAATGTCTCTGGCAATCTTAGTATTTTAAATACAAATAAAACGCAAATCAATGGGAAAAACAATACAATAGAAAATTGAATAAAAATATGAACAAATAATTTACAGATCTCTGTATGTATATACATATACATATAACTGCATATAGTTAAGTATAAATGATATTTATTTACAAACTGAAAAATGCAAATTAAAATTAGATATTTTCATCTATCTATCTAGCAAGATGTAAAGAGTTTACTCAGGTTTGGTTCAGCATTGACAGGGATAAAGAGAATCAGGCACGCTTGAATACATTGCTCAGTGTCATCCAAAATGTTAAATATACCTAGCAAAATTACTTCTAGTAATCTACCTCAAGAAATGTTTGCTCACTTAGACAAACATACTTGTACATTACATCAGTGTAAGAACAACAAAATGTGAACAGCAACATGTCTATATATAAAAGATTAAACCCTACACACAGACAAAGGAGAACTCTAGAGCCTTTAAAATTAGATGACATAGAGAGATCTCTAAGACATTTTAAGTTACAAACAATGTTTCTAAAAGAGACACATTTATGTATAAAATGACATTTGTATATAAGTTCATATAAATGTAAGGGAATAACTTTCATGTTGCACTCTATATATTTTCACATTGCTTTAATCTTCAATGCAGAATATATTTCTATTATCCTTCTATAATCAAAATGATTTAAGTAATAAATGCATTTTAATGGGAATAAAAGTATCTCCCCTGTTTACCTACTGGAGGTTTTAAGTTGTGTTTACTGCTACATTCTGAGCACCTCAACTGGCACAGTCTTTGACCCTGTATTGTCAGCGGGTCTCTGCCTAACCAGTGAATGAGTAGGTGTGTGGTGAGGATCTATAGAGAAGATACTTGTAAAAGGCTTCTATGTGTGTCAAAAAAAAAAAACTGACTTTAAATTATGAGAGCAAAACCCCAGGAATGCATGTGTCTATGGTATCTGAACAATTGACTGACAATTGAAACCTCTGAAATCTTTGACCAACTACCCAGTTGTCTGACTGATTAGTGTGGAGATTTGATCAGTTGTTTTGGAACAAAAGAGACGCAATCTGATCTGATGGAGCCTTAAAACCCCTGCCCAGAGCTGTGCACAGGCTTGTGGAACTATTGCATCAGCCTCCCAAACCATGGGGACAGCTGATCAAATCAGATGAAAACAAGATATATTACCAAATGTGTGGACTTCCAAAAATATACATGAAACTTTCCTCTAGCTTCAAATCACACCTCAAATTTTTCCATTTAGATTCCTTGTTTCTCTTCCTTATTTTTATTTTTTCACATTTTTTTGTATTTTTCCCCATTGCCATTTGTCCCCTGTATACTTTCTTTCCCCGCTCCCCAACACCTCCCCTTGCCACCGCCACCGCACTGCTGTCTGTGTCCATGAGTTCTTTTCCTTTTTTTTGCTTGATCCCTCCACCCTCCCTACCTCCCCCAGAGCTTTCAGCCTGACATTCCAAATTCCTAACCATATAATAAATGTTTAAGAGGTATTAGATTTATGCATTATAAACCTAACTCAGGAAAACACATTTATATATATAAAATTAAAATTTATGGATGGGATAGAAGATCCCCAGCTATAAACACTTTGTACTTTGATCCAAGTACTTTGGGGGCCAGGCCGGTGATGTAAATTCGTGATGGTCCAGGATACAAGACAATGAGAAGTCATAGGGACAGCAGCTAAGTGGAGGGTGCATGCCCTCTGAAAGTACTTTAGATTCAATTTAGTTTTAAACAGTGTCATGGCCAAACGTAGCTGGAAATGGCCAGTTTGTGACCACAGGTTTAATTGACATAAACCGTCCACTTCTATTAGAATGTTCTCTTTGCCACCCCCATCTCAGGCCACTCTCCACTTCCACCTCTACTTTTTGTGCCTATTGTTTTATCAGCCAGAAATTTCCCCCCAAATCTTCAGTCTCCAAATGGTAATCATTTTGCAAAGCTGAGACCACATTTTACCTCTCCAACCAACACTGGCGAGAACCTTCCAGCCGTGAGTTTCTCCTCTGAGAGCTGACGTAGACTTTCAGAGTGAGCCAAGATGTTAAAGGTTGGTCAGTCCAGGCACGGGGAAAACTGCTTTGCAGTATGACCAGCGGGAGGTCACGACACCTAGACCTGGTGATCTGGAAGGAAGGAAGGGTGGCTTCGAGGAGCAGCGAGCTCTTCCTTCCACTCATCTCCTTCCTGATTCCCTATATCATCAAGCCATTGGTTCTAAGAATCAGATCACAATTAGTATAGTCTGGTTTTGTTTGGGCCTCCTCAATTTGAGTGGCAAGGTGTTTTTGTTTATTCATTTTTAAGAAAAAATTCATTGGTTGCCCAGATTTAAAACTCAAGAGAATTAACATGAAAACCTAGATTTCTGTTTTCTTTTGAAAAAGCTGAAAGGTGCGAATACTGGGGAGAGTACAGTATCTCTCCCCTGACAACAATGAGCTGGCATTTAGCAACGGCTGCCCCTCCTGTTTAACCCAGGCTCATACCTCCAGTTAGTCACAGTCCCCATATTGCCTCTAAACTGAGCCCAGGGACCATTTGCCAGGGTTGCTGAGTTTGCACAGTGGCTTTGTGTGCACAGTTAAGAGGACAGGTATTAGTTCTTTTGCTCATGTCTCCATCAAAGGAGGAAAAGTGAAAGAGTAAGGCCTCCTTCACTCACATTGCTTAACTGAACTTTGCACAAATTAGAATTTGTCACCCTTAGAACTGAAGAATATTCTTTCTCCTCTGAAGCCATTTGTATATTGGAGAATATAAAGCTCTCAAAGGAATGAAACATTTACTTCTCTGCAAATCCTGGCTGCTGTTTATAACATGTAGTTGTATTCCATTCATCATTTTAGTTGGTCCCCTGTGAACAAGTCTGCTTCTGTGATTTTAAAAGTACATTGGAATTTTTGCCCCAAATGCAGGGATTATTTTAAATCCCTACTAAATTTTGTTTGGATTTATGCAAGGGGCTTGACCTCTTACCAGAAACTTGTGGACTAACATGGAGAACTTGAAGTTAGATGTAAGTAAAATTAAGTAATTTGTTATTGATTTAAGCAGAAATAAAACTAATATTTCTAGCAGCTTAGTAGAAAGTTCTACTCAGGGACTCACTTTGTTGAATATTTTTATCAATGACTGAGACTGAAGGGCAGATTGCAGGCTTGTCATACTTACAGTTGATATAAATCTTGATGGGTATAGCATATATTCTGAATAAAATACTGAGAATCCAGGAGATAGCAACAGGCTGGAAAACAGACTGACTACCACAGGTACTCAAGGTTAATTTTACATAGCTACTCTCTGAATTATTGACTTTCATGTATTAATCAAGCTATAAGATATTGTTTTAGGCTTTAACTAATGGACAAGTCTAGGAAAGAGCATTCCCAAAGAAATATGCATTGGTAAACTCTATAATATTCTGAAGATACTTTGAAATATAAATTCATTTTTTTAATGAACAAATTAAAAAATGAACCGTAAATTAGAACTTCATTTTTTCCCCTTAAATTTCACAAAATGAGTTCAACCCATGGCCTGAAAACTAATCTCATTATTTTTCCCCATGAACTACATTATCATTAATAAAATGGATACTATCTGAAAAAACAATCTTTCAGTTAATTGTCCATGCAGAAAGAATTTACCTTAGCTTCAGTGATTAGAGGAATAGCTTTGTGCTCTTATCCACAAGAATCACTTTGTTCCCCCAACGAAACTGATGTTTAGAGCAACAGCACAACTCACTGAAGCGTAAAGTATTCACAGTTACTCTGGAACTTCCCAGAAGGTGACCACATTTCTAGAATGCATCCTTTATTGTTCCTTTCTCACACCCAGGCTGTCTGCACCATTCCTGAGATACACTGGATCAGATGACTGGTTGTTACATGTTGTTTTTATGCATTTGGCTTTTTATCCCTACTTGAGTTGATTGATTTAGGGAGTTAAACTATTCTGAAGCTTCTCTAGAGAGTTCATTTTACCTCTTATTGATTTTGAGGCACCTTATTGATGAGCAGCCCAATGGCAATTATTGTAAAGGACAACAAAAGGTTGTCTGTCAGTTTACTTTTTTCTTTTTTTCCCCTTGGCCAAGTTGAGGAGAAATGGTTGTTGAATTAAACAAAAATACACATTTTGGGTTTTTTCTTTTAAAGATTTTTTTAAATTATTTATTTTTAGAGAGGGGAAGGGAGGGAGAAGAGAGAGAAACATCAGTGTGTGGTTGCCTCTTGCATGCCCCAACTGGGGACCTGGCCTGCAACCCCGGTATGTGTCCGGACTGGGAATGGAACCGGCAACCCTTTGGTTCATGGGCTGGTGCTCAATTCCCTGAGCCACGCCAGCCAGGACATTTTTGGTTTTTTCATTGAGCCTCATATTTATAGTTAAGGGGATAAAAATGGTACAGCTGGAGTATCTTTCGTACCCTTGATAAATTTGATTTCTCTGCTTTTGTGTCCTGTTATCCTCAACTGGTTCTTCAGACTTACAGGTTTATAAGGGTAGAGAGCACTTCTGTACTGTCCATTGTAGCCATGGTGCTTAGTACCTGGCTCATAGCAGACATTCACTGAATACTTGCTGAAAAATGAATGTCTTGGGGACTTTGAATATGCAGTTTGTTTTGTCTAGACTTCTTTATCCCCATCCCCACCCACAGCAGCATCCCACCTCTTTGTTTTCATCCGTCCACCCTCAGTTCAACCAAAGTTCACGGCAGTGAACTCTGCCTGACTCTCTTATCTATATCGTTCCCCTACTCCCTACAACACACACACATACACACATGCTTATTTTCTACACTTGTAGGATTGCCACATTTAGCAAATAAAAATGTTAAGACATGCAGTTAAATTTGAACTTAACATCGACAATGAGTAATTTTTTTAGTATATATAAGTTTAATACTGACAACCTAAATACCGTACCTGATCATAGCATTTATCATGATTTGCAATTATATATTTACTTGTTTATTCTTTATTTTATGTTATCTCCTACCATGGGGGCTGGGAACATGTCTGTTTCCTTCACCAATGTATTGCCATTGCTCAGCACAGTTCCTTGCACTAGTAGATGCTCAGTACATATTAGTTGAATGAGTAGTTGGGAGATGAGATACGCTGTGAAGCCTAATGAATAACTGTTTGTGAATTGATGAGTTGAATGGGAGTGGGTAAGCCAATGTATTTTTCAGGGCTTCCTGTGCCTGATTGCCATGAGCTACATTTGCAGAATGTTGCCTTGTTTATTTGATATATTCACAAAGGTAACCTCTCTTCGTGCAGATGATTCAGAGGAAAACAGAGAAATAGACATGAATTTACCCAAAATAGACTTTAATTAGTAAAACATTGACAATGAATCTCCTGCTGATGGTACTTGTATTTTTTAAATCATTTTGGCAAAGAAAATACTTAACTAAGTTACATTTTTTCACTTTTATTTATTTGTTCAAGAAGCCATTTGAATTTATTAATTTTGGAGAAAATGAAATAGCTTAACTACAGCATTTCAAAGGCATATTTGAGTGTACTTGATGGGGCTGATCTACATCATCTGTAAAACAAAGTGTTGACTAAATGTAATATAACTGATACCACCAAAGTATAGCTCAAAAAGTGACTGGTCTAGCAGAAATAACCAATTTAAATAGTTCAACTAGGTTTCCATACCCCATATTACTAACAAGAAACATTAAAGGATGAGTTATGGTACTTTCTCTATTCTTCAATTCTTCCATCACTCCCTCCTCCATCTATCTGTCCTTTCTGCCCTCAGTTGCTCGCATTCTGAACAGAGCATGCTCCTTCTAAGAGGGCACAAACAGTGAGAAAGTAGCATTTTCCTAAGAATGTGTGGAAGGGATCAACATATATTTAAGGGGAGTCCCAGGGCAGAATACAGACTACATTAAATTAAATAAATTACATAGGTGCCATACAAATAACCTTTCCTTCTGGCATCTCACAATTTAATTGAAGAAGTAAATGTTCATCTCCACCTGGGCTTGTGTATTACCAGCTTCCTGCTAATTTTTAATTTTAATATTTATTGAGTGTTTACTATGTGTTATGAACTGATAAGCAATTTATATACACTATCACATGTAATCCTATCAACAGAGATATGTAATAGTTATTACTCCCATTGAATGGATGAGAAAACCAAGCCTCAGGAAGGTTAAGCTACTTCCCCAAGACTCCTTATCTAGAAAGTGGCATGACTTAATAATGGACCCCACTGTCAGATATTTGGTACAATTTCAAGTGAGGTAATTTGAATGAATGTCAAAATAAAGAGGTCCTATGAGAGAATGACTCTCCCCAAGAAGGAACCGAAGGACCAAGTCAGACTCACAGACACAGGTGCCACTGGAAGGAAGAGGGGTTCCCTCAGCCTCAGGGCGGTTCCATGGCCAAGTCACAGCTGTGACAAGGGGATCAGTGGGAAGGGCATGAGTCACCTCAAGAGCCTGGGTTGAAGACCCACTGCTGTCACTTCCTAATGATCCTGAACGAGTTGTTCAACCTATTTGACCCTCCTTGTTGTCATCAACCAAATGCAAGTGGAGCTTTTGTGAAACTCAATGAGACAGCTCTTTGCGAAGTTGTAAAATACCATGCAAATGGTATTTACTATTTAGCCTCTTCTGTTGGTGGAGTCAGAGGTTGTTGAGATACTGGGAAAGAAAAGGCCATTCTTAAAAGTGCATCACCTCAGTTCTTCCTGATACTGCTGGCAGTGTGGGTGGCTCTCTGGAGGCAGCTGGAGGATAGTGGGGATTAAGGAGGATGCATTTATCCTCTTACCCAAATCTGTTGTCCTGGTGAAATGAGGATTTGTGTAACTTTCCTGAGGATTGACACAGCATGACACTACAGGATGAATTTTTATCTGGGGCAATGTGAAACATTGTACACATGCACTACACTAAATAAAAGGTTTTGTAAAGATTTTAATATTTGAATGTCATGCCTGGAAAGTATATATTATGTGTATTATGTAAAAATGCAAATGTTTGAAACTTTGAAAATTTCATTTTTATTAGACAAGCACAATGTTTCTGGTTTGCTTCTAGTGAGCTTCCTTTCTAAATATAATCTACTGTTTGGAATGTGTTTTCTTTCTTTTTTCCTCATACACAAACAAAATTACTGTGCTTAGAGCATTCATCAGAAGTTCTCTCAAACATTGTCTGGGATTGAGTTTCACAAACTGTAATCTTTACAGTGACAGCTTTTTCTTGGTTTCCTTTTTAACCTCCTTGCTTTTCCTTTTGTCTTCTAGTTATTCTTGTGGACATTCTTCAACCTCACTCTATGATATTAATAAAACATAGGGCTTAAAAATTGCCTCAGCAACTTTTCTGAATGAGTTATATAAAGCTGTGTAGGTTGTTGAGGAAAAATTCTTTCTCTTCTGTAAGGTTCTTTTCCCTGTTATAATGGGCATGGTTGGGAAACCTATCATAATTTTCAAAATGCAGGGTGTCATAGTTTTGTTGCTGGTGGAAGTGAGGCTCTTGAAGTATCTGAGAGAAAAGAACTTTATGAGACCTGCACTGGAGGACGTGGCTCTGTGGTATGGTTTATTGATGACGCACAGTTAAAGGCGCTCCCCTCCTGATTTCCCAATGTCCTGTCTCCATCCGCCTCTCTATGGAAAAAAACAGTTCAATCTTGCCTTCAGTCAGGCCAGGATGAAGGCCACTGCCCAGAGTTGATGCTCCATATTAAACCTTAGTCCAGTCCAGCATGTGGCTAGCTTAGCATGTATTTCCAGCTCCAGTCCATTACAGGCTCCCTCCTGGAGCATGTGTGTGGAGTTACATGGCCAAGGGCCACATGGCTGCTAGAGTCCCATGCCCATGGTGAGAACATGTGTGTGCACTGTCTGAGTGTGAGTCACAAGCAAGAGAGAGAGATTCTTTGTTCCCCTGGGGTTATAGCCACAAGCTTGGGTTTGGGATAGATCAGGTGCTTTCCCAAAAGAATCAATCAACTTCCCAAAATTTCACAGGCTTCAGATGGGACCATACCCCTTAGTTAGACCGACAGGCCTCTATGGTCCAGCACCTTCTCCTGCACCCCGTCAGTGATCTGGTACAAGACGGGAGAAGGCAGGAGTGTTATTCCCCTTGGCAGAGAAACGATGAAAGCCCCTGGGGTATGAAGCTGCAGCTTCCTGGCTGAGTTAGAAAACAGACTCATACTTCCCAGTTTATTAAACTCAATGTCTAGTTCCCTTTGCTCTCTTTCCTTTATAAATATTTAGCTAAACCCTGATGGTATCAGTTTGATTCCTTTTGATTTGATGCTCTATGGAGACTGCCATTCTTCCTCACCTCAGAAAAATGGCCTAGATCCTCTGTCTTTCATTCTCCATTTAGAGAACACAAGGCCAATATCTACTTGCTTTCTTTTCCCTTCGAATAAATAACTATTTTGAGATTATCTCTCCATTCACAAGTGAAAATAACATTTCAGTTCTTAAGGAGATACTCCTTGCTATTAGATAAGAATAGCTTTGTATTGTAAGACTCATGAGGGTCTTTCCAGGTAAGCAGTGACCCAACTCCTGTGCATCTAGGGAGCCTGAGGAGGATGGTAAATCTCCAGTTATACTGCCAGGTTGGTTCTGAGGCAGCCTATCCCCCACCATCAGGAACCACCTTAGTTTTGGAGACAGAATTAGGACAGAGTGGGAAGGGGCATGTGGATTCTATACTGTCTTTGAGCCCCTGTGAGGTCTCTGTATCTATCTAGAGCTATCAGACTTTCCAAATTGGGGTGCACATTGGATCCCAAGGCTTCCGACAAACCATTTTTTTCCCTTCGATCACCCTGTTGTTCTACAACTGCCTACTATTGAAGGCCATAGACACTGGCCCCAGATGCCTTTTTAATAGCTTCTTCTAAAGAGTGTCTCTGGCCCCTGCTGGCGTGGCTCAGTTGGTTGAACATCCTCCCACAAAGCCAAAGGTTGCTGGTTCAGTTCCCAGTCAAGGCACATACCTGGGTTGCAGGCCTGTTCCCTGGTTGAGGTACATGGGGTGCAATTGAGGTTTCTCTCACACATTGCTGTTTTTTTTCCCTCTCTCTTTCCCTTCCCCTTTTTCTAAAATAAATAAATAAAATCTAAGAAAAAAAAAAACAAAGAACTTCTCTAAAGAGCTTCTCTACCCCACTGCATTCTCAAAGCTCCAGATGCCCAAACTGTCTTGACACTGGGTCTCTCAGTCAGCCACACAAAACAGACTCCACAGTTAGACTTTAGGACTCTATTGAGAGTTCCCAAGTGGGGGTTCAGAAAATGGTAGGTGTTAATGGTCTTCCCCTACATTATTCCAGTAAGAGCAGTTGTCCATTTAATATCTCCTACTTGCATCTCTGTCCCAGCTGTGATCTTGATAGTTATGCAAATATTCCTAATATCCATTTCCTCTTCACCTTTTCACTTTAAATTAAGGCTGCCCTCAAACCTGTCCTGGGTTTTTCTTCAAAAGCCTCTTCTCTGCTCTCACAGACACTGGTCTCCATCTCTATTAGCCTATTCTCCATGCTGCCATCCATCTTGTTCTTCAAGAAGCCAGTCACATTGAGTCAGCAGGCTATTTCAACCCCTCCAGCGGCTCCCTGGCGCCTCAGGATTAAGTCTGAACTCCTTAGCAAGGCATTTCTAGCCTTTCATTGAATCACTGCTGCCTTTATCTCCAACTCCATCTGGGATTTGTAAACTTAGATTCCTAAGGGCCATGGCAGACAGATGAGGAAGGTAGGCTGGGAGTGGAAGGACAGTGGGAACATGAAGATCTCTTGCTCTTTTGAAAAGGGATGCTGTTACTCAGTTCTAATTCTTGCCATGAGAAAAAGTAGGTCCAAAAATTGATGGAACTTCCGCTTTGTCAAGAGAAGTTAGGATTCTGTATTTTTTATGTAAAATCTCTTAAATTGTAAATGTTGAAAATATTTCACATTTTCTTTTAAACAAACAGAAGGACAATGTGCAGGCCAAATAAAACATGGCCATCAGATGAAGCCCACGGGCCAGCTGTGTGTAATCCACACCCTGCTTCTACCTACCCTACTCCGGGGTTCTGCAAACATTTTTTAAAAATTGTCAGATGATAAATATTTTAGGCTTTACAAGCCATATGGTCTCTGTGGCAACCACTTAATTCTGCCACTGTAGTACAAAAGCGAGAAAATATACTGTGTAAATAAATGAACATGACTGTGTTCTAACAAAACTTTATTTATAAGAACAGGTAGCAAGCTGGACTAAGCTCAATGGATGGCTATAGTTAGCTGACCCCTGTCTAATTAAATGACATGATCTGATGTTCCTATGCAGGCTTCATGTGATGATAGATTCTGTCCCTTTGCCTGAAATGCCATCTCTTCCTTTATCTCCTAGGCATCCCTCAAGACAGAACTCAAAAAAACCTGTCTTGGAACCACTCCAGATTCTTTCTAAAGCCCAGCTATGTTCTGTGTCCTCTGGGCACCCATTTTCTATCAGGCATTCTTTCTACCACACTGGACTTTCTCTGTTGTTTCATTGCTCTCTCTGATTAGACCGTGATCAACTTTCAGGCAGGCAGGCATTTGTCTAATATCTGATTTATTAAGCAAAAGGGAGTGATTGATGTAACAAACAGATAAGTAAAAGCTAGACATCTTACTTAACCTCATCAAACAACAAGATATTCCTTTATCCATATTTACGAGAGACTTCCTAGGAGAGGTCACTAAGCATCCTTGGGAGACGAAGCCGGGAGGAGTTGTCAGTCTGTGTCAGCTCTGCCGGTGACCAGCTCTTGTCTGTCTGGGTCAACTCTGACACCTTGGGACCTTGATTACTTATAGCTGTAGAGTCAGTTTGAGGTGATGATCCATAAATGTCCCTTGCATTCCTAAAATTCTCTGGGAAATTTTCTCAGCATTTTAAAGCAGAAGAAATATAGTTTAACCCTATTTAATATATAACCTGGTAATAATCTCAGATATTATTGGATGACATATAGAGCAATTTGCCCCCCTTTTTTTTAGCTTTTTAGTTTCATTTTTTTCCAATTTTTTTATTATATTTATTTATTTGGGGGGGCTCTGGGGGGAAATGCAGACAACTGTACTTGAACACTAAAATTTTAATTTTTTTATTGTTGTTCAGTTACAATTGTCCCCATTTTCCCCACATTACTCCCCCCTGCCCCACCCACCCCACACTTCCTACATTCAGTCCTCCCCCCATCTGTTGGCTTTGTCTGTGAGTTCTTTATACATCTGTTCCTTGACTAGACCCGTCCCCTTTTTTTCTCTATTATCCCCCTCCCCCTCCCCTCTGGTCACTGTTGGTTCTTTATTTCCATGTCTCTGGTTCTATTTTGCTCTCTTGTTTGTTTTGTTTTTTAGGTTTCATTTATAGGTGAGATTATATGGTATTTGTCTTTCACCACCTGGCTTATTTCAATTAGCATAATGCTCTCCAGTTCCATCCATGCTGTTGCGAAAGGGTAGGAGCTCCTTGTTTCTGCTGCATAGTATTCCATTGTGTAAATGTACCACAGTTTTTTGATCCACTCATTTATTGATTTGCCTCTTCACTCAATGTTCCAGATTACTCACTGGGAGGAGGAAAAGGGAGGAGGCTAAAATAGTTATTTTTTTCTCCTCCTAAAATTTCAGTTCTAAAGTTTTGTGCATCTAGAAGTCTCTTAACACTTTCTAATTTGCCATTTTTAGTGTTTTACATTGTAAAACTGGATAGGCAACTTCTCGAAACTTCTCAGAATTATGTAGATGGGTGAGAGTGAGTGGAGGCAGAACAATGTACTGAGAAGAACACAGACTTAGTCAGAGGAAGGTTCATTTCCTCCTTCTGTCACTCACATATGTGGCCTTAGGTAAGGCTCTAGTCTCTCTGAGCACCTGTTTTGCTCATTCATAAAATGGGGATAATTATACACACTCCATGCAGCTGTTGTAAGAGTCAACAATGATAAATTATTTATAGAATCTAATACATAATAAAACCTCAACATGATGCCTGCTATACTTATTTTACTATTATCCTTTATTCTGACTTATCTCCTATGGTAATTTTAATATGTGGACTTAAGTTTTCACAAACTATATTTTTTATTATTTCAAATGTCTGGCCTCACAACTGTCTTTTAAAATGCTGTGATTGCCATAATAGTTAGATAGTATCAGAAGGAACATCAAGTAACCACCCACTCTCAGTACATAAAAGGATCCCAGAAGTGTGGAATCTGAATGGATACTTCTATCATGGGAATGGAAAAGCTTCCAGTGTCCTAACTTTGATTTATATCTTTCTCATACTAACAAAGAGACAAAAAAATTGTCCTTGGTACCTCTTGAATGCCATGTGAGCAAAGAGATCCAATTACAGTACATGCAGAGAGCAATGTCTCCTGTTTTATTAGGCAATCAGTGAGATGAACTCTATTGTCTGTTGGAGGATATGAATTCAAGTGCCTGGAATCTGAAGAAAGCTCTGCTGTGTATTCTCCTCCAAGCTGGAGGCATCTCTGCATACTCTGTGGCTCATTAGAGAAGAGAGGAAAGACTGATCAAAGAAGTACATATACAGCTCAGCAAATGATGCTCAGCAAGTATGAGAGGGTATAGGGAGCAGAGTGGGTACCGGCCTAACACAGATGACTAAAGGGACTTGTTTAGACAGCTAGGAAAAGCAGGAACAGAAAACTGAGCCCAGAAAATACTAGTCTGAACCCTGAGAGATGGTGTACTCATTAGGGGGCTGGTGGGAGACCTCCAAAGGAGACAAAGGAAGGATCCAGGCTCACTCAAGTGACTGACTGCCACTCTGGAGTGGGGGCTACTGGGGGCACAGCAGAGGGTGTACTCAGAACCTGTGGGCAGAGAGATACTATAGTCTCACAGGAAAGCTCAATATTAAAAATGCTAATTCTCCCCAAATTAATTTTAAAATGTAATGCAGTTCCCAAAAATGATATGAATGGTCTCTTTTCTAAAATCCATTAAAATTATTTAAATTTCATCTGGAAGAAAAATGATTTGAGATATTATTTAAGCAATCCTCAAAAAGAAAGAATAGTATAATTATTCTAATTATTGCAACATGGTACTAGTACAGAAATAGGTTAAATAAACAAAATCGAACACCCAGAAATAAAGTCACATCTGTGGACATGCATACACATGTGTTATAGGTTGGAAGTAGCATTACAATTCAGTGCAAAATGAGAAAGGAGATGCATTTGGACCATTTATCTGGCCAATTATAAAGAGACAAAAGAAAAGGAACATTGTGAGTCTACTGTCATATCTCACATGAAAACAAATCCCAGATGATATTGTTAAAATAAAATTCATAAAGTCACCACAGATACCAGGCTTACTACTACTTATTACTGCTTAGTAGCACTTAATAAATATTCATGGAAGATTATAGTGATTATAAAATTTGATTGCTAAATCTAAGAAGTTTTCACATATTCTGAAGACTCTGGTTGCCAGGGCTTCAAAGATATTAAAATTACAAAATAGTTCACAAATTCTTCATGATGCTATATGTAATTTTCTTTTCAGTAAGTTATTGTCTACAACTGTCCCACAATTAATCATTTGCTCTGTTAAAATTGTAATTTCTTTTTCACATTTTTCAATTCTAAAATGTTTTTGAAAAGAAGAAAGGAAAAATCCCCACAAAACTGGCTAGCTCAAACTCCCCTGAGTTAGACATCAATCGTGAAGCCCTAACCTGCATACAAGGAGAGGTCACTGGTCCCAGTAAAAGCTGCTTGCCATAAGAAAATGATTTGTACCTTTCGACACTTCCTGGAGCCTAGGAATCAAACTGAGAAGAGAATACTATAAGCACATTATTGGGAGACTATTGCAATCAGTGTGGCTTTTCCCAAGTTGTTTGTTACATATTTTGGCCCTTGCTGTGTTACTTTATTTTTCTACATTAAGAAGAAAATCCATGTTAGTCTGATATGGCTTTCTTAAAGTGCTTCAAGTTTCTAAGGCAGTTCTTTAAGTAAGGTGCTATTGAGGTAATTCCTTTTGTTTGTGTGTAATATTCAAACAGAAATCATGGTAGTCCCCTCTGTGGGGCTGACTGGAACATTTCAGGGAGAAATGCCACAGAGTTTGCCCAAAGGGATGTACGAAAATGTTACTTGGTGCAAATCCCCTGGGAATTCCCATGCAAGTAATTTCAAATTGGTTCAGACTAGTTGCTGGTATTTTGGTCTGTTTGGCTATAAACAAAGGGCTATTATGAAACAGAGGTTTGATAAATACACATTTCTGTTGGGAAAACTTGAAATCACCTCAGAGAAGCAATTATTTACCTCTGCTTTCAGTTGAGCATCTATGTTGGTGGTCTATCATCCTAATCCCCAGGTTCCTCTTGCAAACCTGTCAGAGCTCAGGATGCTACCCTGAAGGTCAGGGTGACTGGAAGCCAGACCAGCTCCTTGCTTATTAACATAAGATTATCCCATGAGTGAGAGAGACTGTGAAGGCAATATGATTATATAGGATTTGGTTTTACCTTGCAAACAATATTCTGTTTAAATGGGCTGCACTTACGTAAATTCACATGAGTTCAGGGTTCAAGACTTTGAAGCAAGCAGGCTGAAAATGCAGTTTAACTGCTGTGCTGCTGTTTATAGTGATACTTACTTCTCTTCAACTGGACATTTCCAGCAGTAATCACTAGGCACAGGCTGGAACGCTGTCATGAGCCAAGCCCAACATCCATTATCTGTCTTTTAGATGCTGCTAACATTGGAAATTGATCCAAAGTTATGACTTTAAAAGTACCATCACTTTGATCTCCAGTGATGGAGATCACTTCACTATAATATCATTGTCCTTGACCTCTTAATTGTCCATCAAATATCCACTTTGAGTCAATGCGATGCATTTTTTTCAATCATGGTCCAGGCCCTTGAACACTTCCTAATCATCTTGCAGGAAAGGATCCAATTTAAAAGAACTTTGGACACCAATCGACTGCAAACAAATAGGTCCATCGATAATTGTTCTATAAATGAATATTTGATGTCTTTTTCATGTATCATTTTGACTGTTGGAGTGCTGCAGATGAATTTTATAATACTTTCTCTTTTTTTAACATCTCTCTTTTTTTCCCTGCTGTTTGCTCTCCACTCCTACCCTCACCCCATCCCCAAAGACAAGGGGAACTAAATATCCAAAAAGTGCATTAATTTGAAGAAAAAAAACGTAATTCCTCAATAGCTAAGACTTCAGCCTGCAATAGTCATTTGAGAAGGTGTCTAATGAATTGAGGGTAAAACTGGTTTTAAATGAATATTTGCTTCCCTGTTATGATTTTATGACCTGTGTATAAAGGGCATGAGGTAGGTGTAAGAGAACACAGAGCAGGCCAAACAGTCGCGTAGACATACTTAACTAAGAATTAACTCAAATTTTACAAGTTAAAGAAAAAGATCCAAAAGGGGCAAGTCTGAAAAAGTTTAGTATTTTTCTTTCTTATTTTTATTACTTTTCATCTTTAAATAAAAGTAATTTATACATTTTTAGAATAAAATCACAAATTGAAGATACACGAGGGAACTAGCATATCAGAACCATGATCCACCCTACTTAGAGACAAAAACTATCACACATGTGCCATTTCTTTGCTCATAGATATGTACAATATATACATATACACCTATTCAGAAATTGTATCATACCATACCTAGGGTTTGACAACATTTAACCAATCATCTATTGTTGACTATTAGTTTTATTTTAGTATATATGTGTGTGTGTTGGTAAATTTTTACGATACAAACAATAACAATTAGTAAAAATAGAAAATGAAAAAATAAAGGAAAAATAAAAGAAAAATATTCTCAAAATTGACAAAAACATCTAAAAACAAAACATTATAAAACAAAGTGAATACTCAAGTTACCTATTCATGGGGGGGGGGAAGCATATATTCTTGATCATTATTTACAACAATTCTTTTTTTGACTAAATTATCTTGTTGAACAATTTTCTTGTGAACTTGTTTTTCTACCACCAAGTCCCTTTATTGGGGACAAAAAGATTTTTGCTGCAACTACTTGGCTCTCAGGAACCACTTTCTAAGCCCCAGGGGTTCCACCCATTGAACATAATTCAGACCTATTTCTTACTCTTTAAACTTCTGATTCTTCAGTTCTAATACCTTCCTTCTGAATTTCTCCTCCAGACATTGATTTATAAGAATACCTACATCTGACTTAGAAATTAATTATTATACAACCAACCAGACCTTAATATAACCCATCATTATTTCTGCCTTTATTCTTAATCTTTTCACTTGTCTCAAAAATTGTTTCTCTTCTTTGTTGGAGTGAATGTCTTCACTTGGATTCTCATATCTTTGTGTTCCTTTTAATACTTTCTAAACTCATCTCTTCATCTGTTAAATACATAGTATCTCTTCTTCTCTATCATCTCCTTTATTCCTCCTTTTAGATATGTCCTTATTTCCCTTCCTAAATAATGCCTTTGCTTGTCCCTAGAGAGAGTAGGGACATTACATATACATATACATATACATATACATATACATATACATATACATACATATACACACATACACACATATATATTATATATCCATAATTTTCTTCCTTGCTTTCTTGTTCCCCTCCCTAACCCCTATAAACATGTTTTCATCCCATTGACTCAACCAAACCTGCTTCTCCATTCCTTTATTCTTTTCAAACTACCCATTTCGAGAACTTGGACTTTCTTCTCTGAAGCATCAAGAAGTGTTTAACCTCCTCTCTTTGAGGATGCTCCCCACTTCCATCCATTCCCAGCACTGCCCTAACCTCACTACCCATCTTTCTCCCTAGGCTGTGTTGCGTCTCTTTCTCCTGATCCTAATAATTAATGAGCCTTAAGCCCCTGTTCCCACCCCTATTTCTCTCTTGGTGCTTATTCCCTTCAACAACGTATCTATTCTCATGTTCACATCCACACCCTCTTTTACCTGTGCCCTATATTTTCACAGAGCACACCCTTTAGTAGGTTTCTGCAAAGGGAACATAAAGATCAGTCATTTTGAGATATTGCATGGTGAACATGGTCCTATTCTCTGTTCTTGCTTGAAATGAAACTATAGAACATTAGGCTAAAAATCATGTTATTTCAGAATTTTCAAGACACACGTATCCTTTCCAGCTTCCGGGGCAGCTTTCAGAAAGCCAGGGCCGTGTGACCTCTGTCCCTGTGTTTGTACTGCATTTTTTGTCTCTCAAAGAATAAAGTTCTTCTTTTTATTCTTTTTTTTAAGATCACAATAATATGTCTGAGTATAATGCTCATTGTGCTTCGTATTTAGTTGGCCTTACAATTTGGAAACTTACATCCCGCACTTTGGGTGATTTTCTCACCCCATTTCTCTGATAAGTTAATTTAATGAAGAGCTTGGACCCACTGATCTAGTCCTCTCATTTTCTCACCTCTCTTTCACTTTTCTATTCTTTATCTATGTTTATCTAAACATCTATCTACCTATCATTGACATAAACATTTTCTGAGAGATTTGTTCGACTTTATACTCTAGTTTTTTAATTTTTATTTTAACCCTTGTAGTATTTTTATTTGTTAAAGCCCTTTCTCGTTTTCTGATTGTTTCTATTTCTAGACTCCTTGTTTCATGAATGCAATATCTTTTCTTCAGAATATTGATGTTAGGTTTTAAAAGATTTTTTTAGTGCTTAAATTGTGTCTGTCATCCAAAAATTCTTACTTCCTGTTCTTTCTGTTTTGTTCTTTGTTTTCTCTCACTTCTCTAGAGAGGTTTGACTGAATATCCACATTTAAGAGTAAGAAAAAAAAGTTTAATTAAGCACTGGATGAGGGGTGGGGCAAGGTCTGGGCTTGTCAACTGGCCAGCCTCCTTGCAGGGTAATTGGGGAAGCTGGCTTTTCATTGGGGATACCTCCAAGTCTAAGTGTCTGTGACTAGTCAGTTTCTCCAAATCATTCCTTTAGTAGGACATCTAGGTTGATTCTGGGAGCCCTGTATGGAAAAGGATGTGGGGGTTCTCACAGCTCATTATATGAACTTTCAATTAACCCACTTCAGTTCTGCTTCCCCCTGTTCCTCCTCTCTGCTCTTTGTCTCCAGCCCAGAACACCCCGGTCCAATTTCTCACTAGAGTTAGTCCTCCCAAGGTGGGGCGTTTGAAAATGTCTGGCTGCTCAGAGAAACATATCAGATATTTTAAAGCTAACAATATGGTGCTAAAGTTTATCCGGAAAATTAAACACTCAAGAATAGCAAGGAACATTGTGAAAGTCTTTGTAACACTGGGACATGAGTTCCACCAGGTATTAAAATGTATTATGAAGCTCCAGCCATTCGAGTCTGGTACTTGTAAAGGAAAAGGCTGGCAGCTTTACGGAAGACCAGAGTCAGAAAAAATCCCAACACACACATGTGGAAATTTTGAATATGGTATAAGTGGCTTTTCATGTCTGTAAGGGAAAGATGGATTATAACGATATTTATGGCAACTTTGTTTATAAAAATAATAAATTAAAAACAACCTCAATGTCTATGAATATGGAACCAGTTTAATAAATATGATCACTTCATATATCATTTTCAATTGTTCAAAAAAGAAAGAGATAATTCTATGTGAGCTGATTTGGAAAAAATATTCAATATGTGACTTAATTTAAAAAGCAATTCACTGAATACTATGTATGGTATTATCTCATATTTGTTTTTAAAAAGAGAGAGTATATATTTACTAATCTATGCATAAAAGCTCTAGAAGCATAAGAAATATTAGCAGTACCCGAGGGGATGGAAATTAGGGACTGGAGAGGGTGGAAAAGAGCCACTTTTCACTTGATACCTTCTACACTCTGACATTTCTCATTTTTTTCCCATAAGAATACATATCTCATTCAGGTAAAATTTTGTTAAAATTTAATAACTAAGCATTGCTGACTTGCTGATGAAATACTCAATCGTGAGACAATTTTTAGATGTAATTGAAAAAAATATTGATTCTAAGCTGATCTACTGTTGAGCAGATTGGCAGCTGTTATCCCATCTTTGCCCTCAGCAGCGTCAACTGCCAAACACCATGTTTTCTTGCTGGCTTCTTTAGGTGCAGGCATCTGAAGTTCTCAGAGCTCTCTCCAGCGTTGTTGTTGACTCGCGCTGTTGCCATGTGAAGGTTTCCCAGATGTCTGTTCCCTGAGGCCTTCTGCTACAGTTGCAGCCGATCTGCACATAGCACTGTCAGCACCGATAGACTTCCGGGCCCCGCTTTAACTCAGCGAGTGGGGAGATGGATCAGATAAAGGCGTTGTAGAACACCACCCACAAAGCACACTGCAAACCATGCTCCATCGTAGGTAACTGGAGAACTTACAGAATTTTACAGGTTTTTCATTCTAGAGAAGACTTTTTAAATGATTTGGCTATCTACAAATACACAGAAAAAAGTACCCATACCTAGATTTTTGAAAAAGATTGATATTACTTCAGAACTCTTTTTAAAGGAATAAAAAAGTGCAATAACTGTTGGAGTTCTATCCCTTTCCCTTTCCTTCCTTCCCCAGCTCCCTCCTCCCTGAAGGCAACTGCTGTCCTGAATGAAGGCAGTGTGTATCCTACCCAACCATTTTTAAACGTGCTCAGTCTGTGTGTGCCCACAAACAATACATGCCCCATGTCTGTGTTTTTTAAAAAATTACATAAAAATATACAGCACTTACTTTTTTCTATTTTATTGCATTCAGCTACAACTATCAGAAAGACCCTCCATAGGGTATTAAATAATCAAGAGTGTATTTGTCTCACATAACAAGTTGTCTCTGAAAAGGTGGTCCAGTGCCTCAGGGATGCCACCATAAAAGACAGCGGCAGCCTGTCATCCTGCTCCCCTGACTGTGAATTTGCACTTGCTCCTTGCAAGCTGGCTGCGAAATCAGAGGTTCACATTGCAGAGAGGACAAAGAGAGAAGGCAACATCAAAAGCCTTTCCCTTGTTAAATTTTGTCTTTTTATTTGGGAAGGGAAAGACACCCAAAGGATTTCACTACATCTTACTGGCTAGAACTGATGCCCACTTGATGCAAGAGCGGGCAAGATACTGAATATTTTAGCTTTTCAGCTTCCTTAATAGAGAAAGTCATTGGGGGAAAAAGGAGGTTTTTAATGTTTTTTAGGTAGCAATCATGATGTCTGCTATGTTATTTTTTAATAACTTGCTTTTTCTATTTCTCCATTATTTTTTATAACTTACCCACATTAGTAATCCTAGATTTAATCAATTAATATGAACTACTGTGCAATATTCTTTTATAGAACTATATCACAAGTGATTGGGACATTTTCTTATTAATGAACATTTAAGTTGTTGCCATTTCTTCACTGTTATAAAAATGCCACATGAATATCTTTGTATATATCTCTTTATACTTATGCGAGAATTTTATATGTATATACATATAGATTACAAAATATGTAATTTTCTAAATAATACATATTTAGAAAATATAGTATACTATATATGTATTACATGTTGTATATAACACATCTATTATATACATAATATCCATTAAAATAGTGGACTAGGATGATAGGTAACTTTATCTTCATCCCTGATCACACCCCCCCCACCTTCTGTGTTTTCATTGCAAATGCTTTTCTGTGCTTCTTGTTTTCTCCTTTCCTCGTTCATTTGGATTTGAGTTCTCTATGTCTCTTCGCTGTTGTTGTTCTAACACAGTGGATCATTTTAATCCCTTTTATTATTTTAGTCATGATCCTTCAATTTCAAAAACATAATTCACACAGCATACATGCTTAACAATGTCTGAAATAAATATTGCTAGCATCAATCATTCTGCATAACCCTAAGAATTAAATGCTTTATCTCTTTTCACTACTCCATCATTCATGTTATCAATTGCATGGTTTTTAGGTGCACCTCATTTTTAATTATTCAATAATCATTATTAATTTTACAATTAGTGCTTGTTTTGATTTATTTGCATGTTCCACAGTTTCTTTGTTTAACATTGCTTCATGAACTCACTCTTTCCTCTATGTCTAGTTTTATTTTTTTTCTGAAGCTTTTTCTTCAGTGATATTTTACTAATGGTATGTGGTTAGTAAGTTATCTTAGTAGTATTAATTTATCAGTAAACTATGAGTCTTTGGCTTAAAATTTATTTATTGTGTTCTCATTTTTGAATGATAATTTATCTGGCCATAGAATTCAAAACTGACAAATATTCTTCCTCAGAACTTTATTAGAAAATTGTTCAGGATTTTATTGCTATTGATTAAAAATATGCTCTGTGATTGTTATTCATTTTTAGATCAAGCAGTCTTTGGTTGATTTTTTCATATCTTACAATTATGCATTTTCATTACAAGCCTAAGTGTTTATTAATTTTACTTTATTCCACTCAGGGCTTGATATGATTCTTCAATTCTACAAAAATTTCTTAGTACTTATCTCTCCCTCATTTCTCTAGTTTCTTCTAAAACTGCTACTGGCTCTGTGTTGGAGTTTTTCAATTTATTCTGCTTGTCTCTTAACATTTGTTTATACTTTTCCTGTCTTTACCTGTGTCGTGGGTGGTTTGCTCAGATCCTGCACTGCTCATTCTCCTTTGGGATGGCCAACTGATCTTTCGCTTTATTGCTTATGGCTTATTTTCTAGATTTTAGTTTGTTTCTTTTTTAATTTTTAAAAAGATTTTATTTGTTTATTTTTAGACAGAGGGAAAGGGAGGGAGAAACAGAGGGAGAGAAACATCAAAGTGTGATTGCCTCTCACATGCCCCCCACTGGGGACCTGGCCCACAACCCAGGCATGTGCCCTGACTGGGAATTGAACCAACGACCCTTTGGTTTGTGGGCCGGCACTCAATTCACTGAGCCACACCAGCCAGGGCAGTTTGTTTCTTTTTAAAATCGAAGCTGTTCTACAATTCTGTCTGATAATCTATTTTTGAACTATCACTAACCATTTTAAATGCAGCTGTTTTGAAGGGTCTTTCAGATTGTGCTGTTCTTCCTATTTCTTGTGCATAAGTTCTCCCTTTTTTATTTTGTATTTCTTGCTTTTCCCTCATAATAGTTACTTCCTTTATATTATGTATATATTCTATTTTACTTTATTTGTGAAACAAAGTTAGAATAAAAGAGGAGGAATCTAGGCTTACTTTGTTCTTCAGGTCAGTTAAAGGAAGCGCACAAAGTTGTCTCTTGTGAGGTGTTTTGTTTTTGATAACATCAAGCGGGGCTTCTCATTCTTGCTTTGAATTTTTGCTTTGTTTTTTACTCCTAGGGATTTCCATTTCTTTATTTTGAATTCAGCTACCTATGTGTTTTAAAAGTTGTTATAGTCTACTTATAAATTCATATACACTAATACAGAGGGAATTCTTCATTAGTTTAGTTCTACTGGTTGCTTGAAGCACCTATAATGACTTTCCTGCTCTGCACTCCTGTCATGAGGGCATTGGAAACAAATAGAGGTCTTAAAGGTGGTTTCTGTACAATTCCTTTGACATGTGCCGAAGATAGTATGTGCTGACATGATTGCCTAAAGCTGAAGTTACAAACATGTGCCCCACCAGCCAGATCCCATCTGCACACGTCTTGTTTATTCCACACAATGCTTAACTCTCTTAGTTTCCAACATTTAAAAATTGGCCAATTTCACATAATAGTTAAGCTTTTCAGTGTGTCCTAATAAACAAACAAAAATAACCAGAGAAACACGGTTCCCCCCATGTCCCTGAGCCAGCCCCCACAGCGGAGTGCCTTCACAGTAGGGTGTGGCCTTGCTGATCTCACTGGTCTGAACAAGTTAAAACTTCTGTGGAGTGCCATCCAATAAGTCACCACTCGATCCTAATTAATATGTAAGGTGCTGGTGAGCTGCTGGATGGTGTCGGCCTGTAAGTTCCCCTTTACCTAACTGAGGCCGGAACGCCGGCCCTGCTCCTCTGACACACTCCAAGGGAAGTGTACTTATTTGGGGGAGTATCCCAGGGTCCTGTAAAGAAAACATGTCACTGACTGTGGTAAATATGAACTCAGTGGATTCCAGTGTGGTTTAGGCAAGCAGGAAAGAGTTTTTCATTTTTGATTTGTATTGGGGCATCGTTGTCTGTGTGAGATTTAGTTGTTTCTTCGGAAGCAGAGACTCCAGAACTCTCTCTAACGCCTGTTTCAACCAGGTGGGCCCTTGTTGGAAACTTGACAGCACTTGTCAGTAATTCATAAGAATTGGACACACTTCCAATTCTGAATTATTCATCTTTCTAGTTTTGCAAGAATTCAGCAGTATCACAGCTGAGTGGGAGTGTTGTAAAGTTATTAAACTGCTTTATTATTCCATGGCAGGTTAGCTATTTATTAATCTGGTCGGCACTAGTGTGGAAAAACAGCCTTTATTGTGTTGCGGTCTCTTCACACAAAGTGTGTTTCAGATACTCAGAAGCACATTAGTTGTTTTTGGTTTGTACCCCACACATGTCCACCTCCACTCTACTTTTGATGTCAGCCACACGCACTTGTCACCATCTCCTTGGTGACTCTTACTTCCCCTGAGACCCAGGGCCCCCTGTCCTTCTCATCAGGCCCAGCCCCACTTGCTGCCTCCAGTCAGAAGTCGTGTTCCCTCACCAGCGCTCTCATGCTGCTTTATTCACTCTCTGAAGGTCGTGCCTGTCACCTGGTTTTACGGTCGCTCCTCCATATAACTTGTCCTGCTCATCTTATATTTCTAGAGCCTGGCACCTTGCTTGGCACATAATAGGCACTCACAAACTCATGATATCTTGAATTAAATTTAAATTATTTACACAAAGGACTTGAGTTAGTTTATAAGGCTAAGGAATATTAATTTTCAAAAAAGATAAGTAAAAGTGAAAGGTGATGAGACATCTCTTGAAAAAAAAAAAAACCAAACAAGCAGAAATTGGTTACCTGGCACAAATTAGATCTTTAATTTAGCACTAAATTTTATTCCCTTTGGCAGCAATGTGAAAGGGGAAGTATATCAGTTTATATGGTTCCCCAAGTCAGTTAAAGAAAACACACAAATCACCAGCCAGTGTTGTGCTGTTATTGAACTCTTGAGAAATAGGGCACAGGTGACACTGTGGACAGTGCTCTCCATTACAGTCTATGAAAGACACAGAAGGATTCTGCAAATTGACCTTCTAATTCTGCCCTATACGAATGCTAAAAGTAAAGCAATAATCTGTTAACCAAACAAAGCCACTATTTTAATATTTCTTTAAAGCTGTTTCCTGATGATCTGATGTGAAACAACATTAGAATTTAAGGAACTATTAGTTATCCATTGTTGCACAACATAGAAAATCACCCCAAAATGTTGCTGCTTAATCTGGCAAACATTTATCTCCCAGTTCCTCAGATCTGTTGAGGCTGGGGGGCTGGCCGGGGCCTCTCCCGAGGTTCAGTCAAGCCATTGATCAGCGCTGCAGTCTCTGAAGACTGGACCAGGCCTGGAGCATCCACTCCCAAGCTCACTCACCTAGCTGTTGGCAGAACGCTTCACTTCCTGCCACACAGACTCCCCAGGGGCTCAGCATGTCTTGGCTTTTCCCAGAGAGAGCAACCCAAGGGAAAGGTTGGGGTACAGCACATGTGAGAGAACCAGAGAGCAACCTAAACAGAAGCCGCAGTGACTTTCAATCCTGTCTCAGACATGACACATTATTCCTACCATATTCTGTTGGTCACACAGACTGACCCTGCTACACAAAGCTGTGGATAGCAAGGGTCAGGGATCATTGGGGGCCATCTCAAAGGATGGCCACCACAGCAACCTGAGGAATGTTTAGTTCTCACATACTTTGGGTGGTCCATCTCAAATCTCAGATGTCAGCACTTACAAGTATTACATGAAGACATACAGAGTTGACTTCTAGGTTAGAAGTCAGTATTCATGTGGTTGATTAATGGAGAGATGTATATATTTCCAATCCCAGGAGATAAATGTACTTGGTATGGTGTGAGAATGTGCAGGTTCGATGTGTATATCTCTTTTCCATCTCTGCAGTCATAAAATCAACAGTTTTTTTTTTTTTTTTCTCAAAAGAAATCTGAATGTGTTCAAGTACTTAATACACCTGGACTTAGATTTCTGACTTTAAAACCTTGAAGCTCATATATGGTCACAGGCAATTCTCAGCCACAAGCCTTGGAAATGCCATTTCAAATGCCTGATTTTTAGTGGGACTGCATGTTAAATGGTCCACAGGAACAGAACTGACACTGAAAGAAGGGAGATATTTTATAATGTTAAAGGGACTCCTGTGGAGAAAGCCAGGTGCTGTTACCCCCTTCCAAATTGTACAGGTGGAGTAAGTAACTTACCTTATATTACAGAGCTGAGCATCAGATGCCATATGGAAAAGCATGTGAGGCTGTCTCATTTTAGGCTACATGCAGAATCGGCCCACCGATTGCTGTATTTCCCATGGCCTTTTAAATGGAATTATTAAAACATTAAAAATGAATGGAATATTAATTAAAATAAACACAAAGCCTATTATTAAACAGAGTTAAGTAATGTGCTTGAGTGTTACGAATGTCTAGAGGCCTAGCGAATTGCTAAAACTTAACTAAGTCCTGTGATAGGCAGCTAGTAAATGTCCGGAGCACTGACCTGACGGAGCTGGCTTTCCTCACTGGGAAGAACTTCTTCAAGGGTGGACTTTAAACTAAGAGCTCCCTGTTGAGATCCTGGGAGCTGTGACCTAGAGTCCGGGGGTCTGAGCCAGAGCTGAGGCTTGGGCACAGGAAGGAGGCGGGGACTGCAGGGAAGGCAGGCTACAGGTCCGGCTGGGAGCAAGCAAAGGTGACTTTGTCAAAGCAAGTGGTCCTGTGGATTCCTCTCTCCCCAGACACTTGGCTGCTTTGAAGCATTGAATAATGCAATAGCAAAGTTATTTTTTTATATGATAGTGTTAAGGACAAATAAAATCTGTAGGAGTAATAAGTTTTTAAAAATTGAAGGAAGGCATTAACTAAGATTTAATAAAAACAAAAAAGAGGACATGGGAAGATTGTTGTATCCAGGCTGGAAATGCAACAGATTAGAATTTTTCCAGGAACAAACAGCAGGGTCTCCTCTTGAGGGGGTGGAGTGAGGGCAGGGAGGGGTGGTGGCAGGACTGCCTCAGGCACAGGTCCTGGAGGGGGAGGGGCAAGGGGGCAGTGAGGCGGGGCTGGGAGCAGTCAAGGAGAGAGTTGAGGCTATTGGGTCCCACAAGGGAGCAGTGCTCTTGTGCAAACACACGAACATATTCCATCTGATATAGGTGCTTATCAAAATAAGCAGAAGTGGACTTTCTTTCTGAGTGATTCTGAATGATAACTAGTTCATGGGCTCAATAAATAGTCCCCTAAGGTGTGCCTCAATGGCCCCTGAGCATGAAAACCCAGGAAGTAGACCACCAGGTCTGTTAGCCAGCATTCTGTTCACACCATGGCATTGACCAGAAAGCTCAGCAGAGCACTTGAATTCTCTTCATGAATGGAGATAACGGGAAGCCTGGTCCAGCTCTTTGTCTTCCATCAGACATCTGTTGTGGAAGGTTTCTTTAGTGATAACTGTGCTCTACCACCTGTCACACAGCCGTCCCCATCTGTTACAACATGTGATTCTTATGACAACCCCAAGAGCTAAATAAGGTAAACTAATGTTTCCCTTAACCTTTCCCTTCTTACCGATGAGCCAGCAGAGGCAGAGAAAAGCCATGTCTCCTCGGAGGTTGCATATGTAAATGTCATGCATGTGCCATGCATTGTCCCCTACCCTATGGAATGCTCTAAGTTACTGTACTCAGAGGTTGGAGTGACTTGCTCAGAAAATTGCTGCCTCAAGGGTGATAGAACTCAAAGAGTCTAACACCAGCCCTCCTATGTTCTCCATAGTAAGATTTGAAAACAACAGTTAAATGTGAAATCGGCAGAGCTATACAGGAGCAGTTGAGGTGAGAGGGTGAAGTACATGAATTTGGAGAATGGTTCAATAATGAATTTGGAAACCCTACCCAGGTGCACATGTTTTGAACACAACTTATGGAGGTGATATGATACAATGAAAGAGAGGGGACTTTGAAGACAAATGTCCTGATTTAAAACTTGGCTCCCCCATCTACTGTTAAAATGGATTTGGCCAAATTACTTAATTATGCTAAATGTCTACCCCCAAATCTACAAAATAGAGCTTGCTAGTGAACTTACTCCATTGGCATATGATGAAATGCAGATCAGATGTCATCTCTGAAGTCCCTTTATAATCCTAAATTCTGAATTATTTTAAATCTTTGTGTGGGCAGGGTCAGAGATCGTTCCCCATCTTAAAGACCGATCGTTGGTTTACACGTTTATTATCTGTCTCTGCCTACCCCTCCTATTATACCTGCACATCCCAGCCTTTACAACAGTGCCAGGCACTGAATAGGTATTCAGAAAATATTTATCAAATGAATAAACATGAATGCTAGTAGAAATTATCATTGGGAATTTCGTCAAAGAGAAGAAATTTTTAGAAATAACTGCCCTACAGCCGTTAGTTGAGACTGCTTCTCCCCTCAGTGGCCCATGTCTAAGGGACCCGAAATGTGCCCTTAAATGAATACACTTGCGGCATTTTTCACTCACATCCCCATTCTTACTTTCTTTCACTCAATTAAAATAAATCACACAGAGCTTCCTCTCCATGTTGTTTTCTGATCTTTGCAAACCCCGACGGGCGCAAAAGAGGCATCCCAGCAGGTCCACTCTCAACCTCGGCCATGGCGAAGAAGAGGATTTAAAGTAGTTGGAAGCATTTGTGAACTATTTTAGCCATATGGTCTATTTAACAGTCTGGATCCCCTGTATTTCATTATCTTAGTTTCACTCGGCCACTCTGACATGGTTACCCAGTTCTTTCCTTGGCCTCGATTGCTGACCAACACGGGTGTTTCCATCCTCATTAGTCCTTCGGTTTTCCTGCGAGCTGAATTTGGGGAGAGTGATCTCAAATCTGTTGGGGGAACAAGAACGTCACCAATATCTGTTCATCAGTAATATTTAGGAATGGTAGAGTTATTAGCCTTAAGACTTGACTTACCAATGGTAATATTTAAATTGGATAAATTAATGAGTTATTCTTCTGGGGGTTTTCCACATGCTCATAGAATTCTAGTTTATTCAGAGGGAACTTTCCACAGCCCTGAGCTGGTAGATTAGAGACTGGGAAACAATAGTTGGGATGGTTATTGATAAGCTGCATGACCTTGGACAGGTGATTCATTCTCCATATTCCCTTGGTTTTGAGTGTTTTTTTAAAATGCTATTGATGTCTTACTTTGAGATATAATGAGACAGAGGAAATATTTTGAGACACTGATTTCTTATGGGTCTGGAGGGATCCATAAGGTGTTTCTTTGTTTCTTTCTTTTAATAATCCTCACTTCATCATATATATGATTATGTATGACATTTGACACTTAAAGGCAATGTGAAGGAATTAGGGTTTCTTATTCCTCAGGTCTGCGGTCAGCCCCTTGCCCTTTTCATTACAATAGCATGATGGAGAGAAATGATGTTTTGTTGGGTCACTGAGTCAGTGGCAAATAGGACCAAACGCAGGCAGCTGTTTAGCTTATAAAGCCCCCCAGCTCCTCACAGACTCTTCGTAGGTCACACCTCAGCCTTACGTTTAACAACAACAACCGCCACAAAGACTGCCTGCTACTCCATGTCAAGTGCAGCTGTGACTTTGTGTGTGTGTGTGTGTATGTGTGTGTGGACATAAGCCCTCCTCACAAAGTAAAAGAACTACCTGTGCTTTCCTAGTAAAATCCTTTTATCATTAGGTTTTAGGCATTGGGCAATTTATACAGTTTATAATTCAATGATCATAGTTACAACAAAACAGCTGTGACTGTTCCCAGAATCAAAATTACCTCTTTAAGAGTTAAACAGTAATGTGAGATGGGGGAGGGGGAATGACAGGGATTATAATTTCTTTTCAAACTCTTGCCCCACAAGGTACATGGTGGCTTTCTTTCCCTACTCAGTCTGCTGCCACAGTGAATGTGTTGAGTGCCACGGCTCCGGTGTGATAGCAGGAACTATCCCTCCAAGTCCATGAGGGGTAACTAGTTTGACTCTCGTGGACAAGGAGGCAATGAGGCTGCCCACACTTCAAAGCTGTGGTTCTACGCACATCATTTTCAGCATCTGGTCTGCCAAGCAAATCAAGGCCCTAAAAACAAAAATCAAACAAAAACATAACAACAAACAAAGGATTCCTGTTTCCTGAGGAAGATAGTACCGTTGCTCAGGAAGTGGCAGCCCAGCTTCACCGGCACCTCTGACCTTACTGGAGCCCACTAGGTTCCACAGAGAAAACCAAAGTCCTTTCCTGTGGAAGCACAAAGGGCGGTGGCAGGCAGCGCCCTCTCCCCAACTGAGAACGGGACGCTTTTAAACATGCTGTTGTTGACTTTCTTTCTCACAGCACTTTAATGACACACAGGTAGGGGCCAACTTTAGACCAACAAATACTGAGCCAGTGCTGCTTGCTCCCAGGATGTAGCAGGTGGAGATTTAGGGTTGAGATGTCTGTTTCAGAGGCTGCTATTGGAAGAAGTTGTATAAAGAAACAGCAATGACCTGGTGCTAAGTATCTGCCTGGGAAAACTGGGTAGTAACTGGACCCTCACCAGCTCTGTTACCCTCTAGGAAGCCCCTGTGGGAGCATAGCCACAGCCCCATCTTTGCTTCTGCTCAGGCCTACGGACATGTCTCCTTGATTCTGGTGAAAGGCAGGAGCATCATTTTGTCAGGGCTGGTCTTATGATGCTTCACGGAAGCAGCTGCATTGCTTGTCTTTGTGTGGATAGAGTTTCTTTTGTTTTCTTTTAATAAAAGTCACAGCGCAAACAGCTGCTAACACTTATTAGACAGCGGTGAGGAAAGCCACGCTCTCAGATAATGTGTCTTTTACAATGGAGTGGATTTTTCCCGCTAACATTTCCATCTTTTAAAAATAAAAAGTTATGGGAATGTGTTCAAAAGAAGTTTACCAGGGAACTGGAGAGCTCAGGAAATCAATAAGCAGGAACAGGCCTCTGCCTGTGGTCCCTGACTTGGAACCCACCGTTTGTTTCTAGCTCTCAGTATTGCTCCAGCACGGCAAGTGTTCATTGTTTTTACCCCCGCAGTGTCTAATATGCCACTCTAAACAGAGCCACTTAATGGCAAGGATAGTGACCATGGTAATTTATCAAAGCCAGTGTTCTGTGGCTCTGAGCACTGCACTTTCCTTAGAGCTTTGAGGAACCTCTGTAGGAGCCAATGTGTTCATCTCGGTCCCTCAGTAAGAAATAATTTAAGAGTGAGTTGCTTTCCTTTAACTCTGTTCTGATTAATAACATCTTTCATGCTAAGTGTTCTGGCACTTTCCTTTTGCTAAGCATTGAGAAGGAGGGTGAAGAAGAAGGCTAACAAAGAAAGATTGCCGTGTGTGTTCAAGATTTTATAAATGGGGGGAGGGTCTGAATGAGTTTGTCATATTCGCTAAGCATGGCGCCACATCATTTTAATGATCCCATAGAGCATACCCCTGATGGCAGCAGCCAGATAATTCAACAGGAAGTATCTAACATGGGGAAGAGAAAAGTAATATAAATATTGGGTAACTTATGGGAGTAATAAAACCTTACAAAGCTGGGGTCTGTAAGACTGAGCATAGCGCAAACACCTATGAAAACCAAAATTCTTCACTCTCAGGAAGCTCTGAAGGCTGATGAGATGGTTCAGGTCTGCAGGGTGGTGTAGCCACTTGTACATGTGTGTGTATGTGTGTTGAGGAGCGATTAGGGTTGATATTATCTGCTTTATCTCTCACAAGCTTCAAATCCCTAAAATAAATGTTATCCCACTTTTTTTCTTTCGGTAGTGGGCTGTAACGCTTTAGAGTATATATTTCACCACCAAAATTATATTTCATTCAAACTTGCTAATGTATGTTGTGCCCTGGCTTGTTTTCCTCTTACTCAGAAGCAGCAGAGAAGCCCTTGCAGAAAGTTTTTGCCCTGGGCTATAGGAGACAGTGCAAAAAGGCTCCACTTCATCCTATTCCAGAAAAATCACTGAAAAGCAAGAACTTTTTCCCTTTTAAGCCCAGTCACTAGGGATTGTTTTATTCTTATTAGCGGACAAGGTAGTATATTAGTAACTATTATGCAGCAAGCCCTATGTCCCATCTCTGTTCCTTCTGCTGCCAAGTTTGTTCCCCATTTAAGCCAATCAAGCAACCCTTACACATAAAAAGGCCAGAATTTGGAATAGGAACACAACCTGATGGAGTCTTTCCAGAGAAATCGTCATTGCTCTTTGATTGCCCATATTTATCCCATATGTCACTTGCCCTGGGAATCAAGGTCAGTGCCAGGCTTGTTTAGCTCTCTCTCTCTCCCCTAGATTTTACCCACACCACTCTTACTTACCCATGACATTGCATCATATCTTAGTTGAGAGACTCAAGAGGAATATAACTCGAACGAATTTATTTTCACTAAACTGGGCAACAATAAAGGACACATGGAGTTAAATCCTGATCCAGGATAGGAAACATTGAAAAGAATGCAGCAATAAAGAAAGGAGATAATCATTCTCTTTGTAAGAAGTCAGCACATTTTCCTGGATATTGTAGCCTCGGGCAGATGCTTAATAAGAGTTGTTGGTCAAGAAGGGATCACCCTCTCGCGTAAGATACATCTTAGTATAATTAATTTCCTATTTAATGAATGTATTCAATTTCGCTGAAACACCTCTGAAGCCAAAAGGAATATGGTTCTTTTGGGAGGACACCCAAGAAGGGTAAGATCCACCAGCTCCACTTAAAACCTTTGTTTCATATCCTTAAAGCACCAAGAAACTACTGCTCCAAACCCTGTGTTTGAAGCACAAATCATGTGTTCAAGGAGATCTCACCAGGTCCCATTTCTTAGTGACATCTTGTCTAAATGTACTCAAATCCATTTTGATGGTATAGGTTTCCATCTTTCTGTTCCCCACCCCCAGAAGAGTCTCCATCTGGTAATATATTCCATTCCAACAGAAAAATAATGTTTCAGTTATCTACAATTTAGTAGTAGCCCAAGAATACACTATTTCCTGCCAGACAAGCAAAACATTCTCCCTTTTACACATAAACACTTTGTTAAGCCTAGAAGAAGGTCTGGAGGAGAGCTAACTCTGTTCCACCTTAGTTTCTTTTTAAAAAAATTATATTGTATTAATTATGCTATTACCGTTGTCCTGTTTTCCCAGTTTTGCCCCCCCTCCACTCAGCAACCCCCACTCCCTCAGGCAATACCCACACCATTGTTCATGTCCATGGGTCATGCCTATAAGTTCTTTGGCCACTCCATTTCCTATACTGTACTTTACATCCCCATGGCTATTCTGCACTTAATCTCCTCACCTCTCCACACATTCTCCCCCACCCCACTCCCATCTGGCAACCATCAAAATGTTCTCCATATCCATGATTCTGTCTCTGTTCTTCTTTTTGCTTAGTTTGCTTTTTAGATTCAGTTGTTGATAGGTATGTATTTTTTTTGCAATTTTATTGTTCATAGTTTTGATCTTCTTTTTCTTAAATAAGTTCCTTTAACATTTCGTATAATAATGGTTTGGTGATGATGAACTCCTTCAGCTTTTTTCTTGTCTGGGAAGCTCTTTATCTGCCCTTTGATTCTAAATGATAGCTTTGCTGGGTAGAGCAACCTTGGCTGTAGCTCCCTGCTTTTCATGACTTGGAATATTTCTTGCCAATCCCTTCTAGACTGCAAGTTTCTTGGAGAAGTCAGCTGACAGTCTTATGGGAACTCCCCTGTAGGTAACTAACTTCTTTTCTCTTGCTGCTTTTAAGATTCTTTCTTTATCTTTAAACTTTGTCATGTTAATTATGATGTATCTTGGAGTGGCCTCTTTGCATCCATCTTGTTTGGGACTCTCTATGCTTCCTCGACTTGCATGTCTATTTCCTTCACCAAATGAAGGAAGCTTTCTTTCATTATTTTTTCAAATAGATTTCCAGTTTCTTGCTCTTACCATCCTCCTTCTGGCATCCCTATGAGGTAAATGTTGGACCTCTTGAAGTTGTCACAGAGGCTGCTCATAGTATCCTCATTTTTTGGATTCTTTTTTCTTCTTGTTCTGCATGGTTGTTTTTTGCTTCCTTGTATTCCAAGTCATTCATTTGATTCTCAGCTTCATCCACTTTACTGTTGATTCCCTATAAATTGTTCTTTATTTCAATTAGTGTATCCTTCACTTCTGACTGTGTCTTTTTTATGCTGTTTAAGTCCTCACTAAGTTCCTTGAACATCTTTATAACTAGTGTTCTGAACTCTGCATCTGATAGATAGCTTTTCTCCATTATGTTTAGCCCTTTTTCTGGGTTTTGATCTGTTCTTTCATTTGGGCCATGTTTCTGTCTCCTCTTTTTGGCAGCCTCCCTGTGCCTGTTTCTATGCATTAGGTAGAGCTGCTTTGACTCCACGTCTTGGTAGTGTGGCCTAATGTAGTAGGTGTCCTGTACGGTGCTTTGGGACAGCCTCCCCAAAGCGGGGTACTCGAGGTGCACTCTTTGAGTGGGCTGAGTACACCCTCCTTTGTAGTTGAGCCTTGGTTGCTGTTGGCAGATCAAAGGAGGGATTTACTCAGGCCAGTCAGCTGCAAAGACTGGCTGTGACCACCGACCACCAATTTCTGCTCTCCTTGGAGGATCAGCTGTGCAGGGGAAGGGTGGTGGTGCTCTAGCATGGTCTGTAGCTATACACTAGGTGTGCAAGCTCTGGGGTTTCCCAGGTGGTGCAGGCCAAGCTCAGCCCCCTCCTGTGTTTTGCTGGAGTCACCCTGCCTGAGTTATAAAGCAATCTGAGATGGCTGCTACTATGTTGGGCTTGGTGATTCCCAGGCGAAGCCAAGCTTTGAATAGAAGCTGGCTGCTGCTAGTGCTGGGCCTGGGGCTCATTGAAACCAGCTGTTGCTTGTTTGAGAGGATTTAGGAAACTGTGAAGTGTGAATCAAGACCAGTTATTCACATGGAAAAGCAGCTTGGGTAGGCCCATAAGTTCGGTGGTGCAGAGTCTCTAGGGATCTCCAAGGCAGGTCAGTGTTGGCCAGGTTGATAAAGTCTCAGCTATGACACCAGCTTATTGGCTCTGTGGGAAGAGGGTTTAGAAAAGGGACAATGGCCTCTGCTTGCCTTGATGCCAGACACCTCAGTTTCTCCCTGTATACCATGGGTGCCTTTCAAGCTGCTACCCTAGTGCTGGAGATCAGAGGGAGTGAATCTGAGTAGGTGAGTCTGTATGTGGGTTCTTGAAGAGGAACTGCTTGGGGCTGTAGAAGTTTCTTCCCCTGACTCAACCCCTGCTCATTTTTGCCACCAAAAGTTGTGGGGACTTACCTTCCTGGCACTGGAACCCTGGGCTGGGGGGCCTGGTGGGAGCTGGGACTCCTCGATCCCGAGATATCCCTCCCAATTTTTATCCACCACACGCAGTGAGTGACCACCCCCTTCCGTGTCTGTGTGGTTCCTACCAATCTGGATGGATGTGGTTTCTTCAATTACACAGTTGTCAGATTTCCATTCAAGTTGATTTCAGGTGGTTCTGAGTGATGGTCGTTCTATATTTTAGTTGTAATTCTGATGTGGTTGTGCAAAGAGACAAGCCATGTCTGCCTATGGCACCATCTTGACTTAAAGTCCAGCTTAGTTTCAGTAGCTTTGGGGCTACTTTTTATTTTAACCTTTGTTTGCTATTAAGTAAACACGCAAAGAAATAACTAAAGAACAGACACAAGTTATATAAATACTTAAAGACCTCACCAATAGAGATGACATCAGGGAAGAACTTACCCATTAGGACTGCCGCAAGTAACTAACCTGCTGTTGATGCTCAGACTTGCCAACAGACAGCCGCAGGGGCCAGGCAGCAAAAGAGAGGGCAAGCCAGTTCCGGAACCACTTCCTATGCCTGTCCCATCACTTGCTCACCAGTGAGTTTGGCCACATATCTTAGCCTTCCTCAGTTTTTCCTTGTAATATGTAAATAATATTATCTGTCTTATGGGTTGTTGTGAAGGTTATAAGTAATGGATACAAAATGCATGTTATAGTTCTGGCTTTCAAAAGGCCCGCAAGAAATGGTAGCTATTAACTTTGAAATAGAGAAAGTACAAAGTCCAAGAGATTTTTAACACTGGGCATTTTGCAGACACAGACTATGTATGCCTCCCAAATTTAGTATTTACGATTCTAAAATTAAGCTGGGATTGCACAGACTGATCACTCAATTTACCAATGGACTGTCTTTTTAATATCTCACTAGTTTATTGTATTTTGACTTCAAATTCTTTTTTTCTCTCATCATTTTGATAAGTTACTAAATTATTTTTTAAAAACTGGAATTTTAAGGGCTGAACATTCTCACTGTAAATGATTTCACCGCACCATGCCCTCTCCTTCTCCGCTGGCACGCAGACTGATTGGCGTCCGAGCCAAGGACGGCCAGGCACTTCCAAGGCAGAGGCACTCAGTCGGTCCTCTGAGACCTTCCATTACATTCTTGTCCCTAAATTCTGCCATTAGGTTTGTGGTGGTGATCATACATTTTCTGTGAGGTTACCTAGGTCTTTACCATCATAGCTCATATGCGTTCACAGGGCACTGACTCCTCCTTATGCACTGACTGCCTCCTGGTGATGTTTCATTTGTATTAAGTAAACGAAGTGGGTTTTTCATGCACAAAAACAGGGATTTTGCTCTTTCTCAACATAAGATTTTTTAGGGCCTCTCTCTCTCTGTGTCACACACACATGCACACACTCCTGATGGATCTGAAGGGAGCCACAGTCCTTCCTTGATTTTATCTGTGCCATTCTCTGTCCTGTCACTGGATCACCTCAGTTTCCATGTGGATGCTTTCTAATACTGGCCCTGAGACATTTTTTAAAAGCTGAATTTTCCAAGAAGGTGGTAATAGGTTTGAATAAAAATCTAATGAAGATATTTAACCCAGAGGAGGCAGTGAGTTATAATTATTTAATTCTGTCCTTTCTCTCAAAGACTTTGCAATTTCTATATAACCTTAGTCCCACTTAAGAAGTAAAACTCAACACTAGCTGTTAGCATACCCATTAAATGGGTACAATGGTAATACAAAAAAAAAAAAAAAAACGAGAGAGAGAGAGAGAGAGAGAGAGAGAGAGAGAGAGAGAGAGAGAGATGTGCCCTAAAAGGAGCAGAGGCAATTATCGAAAACCAGCCCATGACCTGTCACTTGCCCCTCTAATAGGAGAAGCCCCGTGACTGGGCACCTTGTACCAGCTCTCCCTTCTAACCTCCCCCTGGCTACCTGCTTCTTCCTTTATGAACCATGTGAACAATTCTCTAGTTTCAACCCATCTGCATCCCAAATGCTTTTTATGACCAGCGTGTTACTTTTTCATAATTTAGCCCTCAAAGGACATTTTCCCCCCACATTCCTGGGGGAACATCAGCCTGTTTATCTCGTTTGCTCTCGTTACAAAATAAAGACAGTGGATGTTTCAAAGATCTCACCACGGGCACACTGAACCAAGCCTGGGAGCTGCTGGGCCCCACACGTCTGGCTGACCTAAGGAGAGCCAAGCCCTGGCAGTGGAGCTGGTGACTCTGATGTGTTGAATCAATAAAGTTGACATGAGCTAAACTATCTAGAGAGAGTAAGGTTGATCCAGGCTACAAGTTAACGTATGCTTCATGGTATACTTTATACTGTTATACTTCCTGTCAGTTACTCCTATGCCAATAAATTCACAAGTCCTCACTTTTCTATTTAGGTATACTTAGACGTCAGGAATTGCCAGTCTTTCTGACTTGTTAATACTCAGTTATGTTCCCCTATACATGGCTGGCTGTTCCAGAGCAGTCACATGTGACTCCTGACAAAGCAGGACAGGTATGGAAAAGGTCAGGGGGTAAGCACAGGGGCTCCCCCTTACCAGGTGCTCCTGTTTCCTGTACCTTGCAGTGCTTATCTGATTCTCCCTCTCATCTCACCTTCTGCAGATCTGCATGCCTCACCTGTTGACCATTTCCTCCTATCATCATTATTTGTATCTCCTGACTTCAATGAGTTTTAACCTTCTTGAGGTCATAAGCCACATGGAGAAGGCAATGAAAGTTAAGTCCTCTTCTTCCAGAAAAGTTCACACGTGCACTTACAAATGTCAGGTTCACATCCATCCCTGGACTCCCCACATTACAGATTTCCTGGTCCCCTTGCTGGTTGTTTAGGGAGTCATGTGGCTTACCTGGTTCTAGCTGTAAGACTTCCACTGACCTTCTTTCACCCCAACCTCCAACCCCAACTGACTCTTCCCGCCTGCACAGTCCCCAGACTCCAAGCTATTGTTTGCCTAGATGTGCAAAAAACATCCCCTTGTCCTTCAAGACTGCTTCAGAGCCCAGGGCCCTTGCTCACGGCACCCTCGGTAGCCTGTGCTCATGCACAGATTGGCAATGGCCTTGGTAAATGTAATGTTAATCCTTTTGCTTGTCCTCTGACTCCAAGTCTTTAGAAACTGCCCTTATTGGGTGCTGTGGGAAAGGCCTGTTAACTGCTTGAGATAGGAATCTCTCATTTTTACAAGTTCCATTGGTTTGAGATTCAAATACACTCTGAAGTCCATATTCTTATCCCAAATAAGGCTTTGTCCTGAAGATCTTGTAGAGAATACATTCCTGTGGAACATCAGCATTCTGCGATATTCACTTTATAGCAACTGTTAGACACGCATAATGTGATTTTAAAACACTGTGTGGAATCAAAATCCCTCTTTGCTAAGATTTGCTGGCCTGCAGTTCCCGTGCTTCAAACACAAAACTGATATGGGGATCTGTGGGATGTTGTGACGGCCTTGGTAAATGTGTCCGTTCGGAAGACAGCTATGTGCCTTGCCCCCAGATGTAACCCTGAACTCAAGCAAAATTATCTGCAACTCTAAAAAAATGGTGCAGATTCTTTTTTTAAAATTTTATTTTAATTGTTGCTCTTGTACAGTTTTCTGTCTTTTACTCCCATCCCAGCCCACCACCCCAGCCTTCCCCACCTCCCTCCCATATCCACCCCCCTAGTTTTTGTACATGTGTCTTTCATACTTGTTCCTGTAAACCCTTCCCCCTTTCCCCTGGAATTCCCTTCCATCTTCCCTCTGGTGACTGTCAGCCTGTTCTCAATTTCAGTGTCTTTGGTTATATTTTGCTTGCTTGTTTTGTTGATTAGGTTCCTGTTAAAGGTGAGATCAAACGGTGCAGATTCATAATTAAATTAAGCTGTAATTTTTTGTGGGGGGGGCAGATGCTCACTTAATTGCTAATAAAGAAAGAGTGGGGGACGGGACTGAAGGAATGAGTTAATCAGCTCAGGTATTTTCTGGGAGTTGGCTTGTCAGCAGGTGAAAGTGTCTCAGGCAGCTGTTTATAATAGCAGTTGTTCGAATGTGGGAAAGAAAGGCAACCAAATTAGGAAGGCAGCTTGTTGTCTATAAAAGGACTTTGACCCAGCCAGAGGAAGCTAGCATTCCATTCAATTATGATCTGTCCTCAGCACAGCATTTGTGGAACACTTCAGGCCCCAATGCAAATAAGCACCTGTCTGCAGATTCTTCCTTCTCTCTGTGTAGCATGTGGTGAGCTGTGAATGGGTGAGCACCATGGAAGCAAACTCCATCGGTTTCATAAGTTTTCCTTGATTGTTGTTAATTAGCAGTTTCACACCCTCTGTTCACAAACAGCTTTCACTTCAGGTATAGCTACGGATTGCTGTAGTCTATCTACTTTGATGCCCCCTTCTCCAGCAAGGCTGCTGGAAGTTCAGCTCTGTTGGAATCACATGACAACTGTGGAATTTTCATGCTTAGATATTGTTAACAATTTATAGCATCTCTTTGATGTGATCCCAAGAGCCTTCTGCTCTACAGGCCTCATTAAGAAAAAGATGAATTCAGTATTTGATCTAACTGTAAATGTATTGCTCATTCCATCCAGAAAGATTCTTATAACGTTCTGACACATTAATTGGAATTCCTAAATGCCTCCATATTCTTAGGAGTAGAGCTCAGTTACCATTGATTTCTTCTAAGCAAATGGTGAAAGATAAAGTAATTATTCCAACGGTAATATTGATACAAGAATCTGCAACAACACTAACAGCTGCTGTGTGTGACATGATATCCACATTCCAGGTGGAAGCAGTTTAACACTTTCACACAGCGAACCTCACTCTGATGAAGACACTGAGACGGAGATAAGTAGTTAAAGACTCGGGAGTCACCCCATGGGAGCACAGAGCGAACAACTACGCAGAAGCATGGCAGACCTGAGCTGGTGTCAGGGTGAATGCCAGGTGACATGGGGGTAGTTTCCGATTAAACCCGGTCAGTACGGAGAAGAAGGTCTCCATGAAGAAATCTGGGTGCAAAGCTGCACTAGGTTGTGAGCAAAACTCCTCATATTGAAATGGGTCTGTTAACTAATGCACTTTTTTTTCCTCACAAATTAACCCTAGATCCTAAAATCTTAAACTTCCAAAAGTGGTCTTTGCCCCAATCCTATGAAAATGAAATGATTACCCAGACACTTACCTGTAAGCAAACTCAAGTGACAAATCCAGCTCTTCCCACTTCCCAGTCTTCATCATGCACAGGCTTTTAATCAGTGAGACCTGAGCTGAATACCTGCTGCTCTATTCACTATAGTCACCCTGGGCAATGGATTTAACCTTCCTGAGTCTGTTTTTCTCTAAAATGCAAATACTTTCTTCATGGGATTGTTAGATGGACTGAAGGCGGTTAAATATATATGGTTACTTAATATCTCTAAACTGTAATTTCTTCATCTATAAATAGGAAATTACAATATCACCAACTCAGGGGGTCACTGTAAGGATTAACAAAGATAATGTTTGTAAAATGCTCAGCAGTTTTTTTGACCCAGAGTGAATGCCCTCTAGTAATGAATACAGAAAACACTAAGTATTTTGAGTGCTCAATAATTGTTGGAGCACCTGACCCCCTTTGCCATTGAAACCTTAGGGATTAATAGTTGGTTTTGCTCATACCTGTTAATGATTATATTTTAATTTTAACTAGATTTCCAACTTTAGTAGCTATTAGCCTACTTTTCTATATCTTTTTATATCTATTATGATAAAAGTTTTACAGATCACAGTACTCTTTGGAGCTAAGATTTCATCAGTAAGATTCAAAGAAACTGAAAAGTTAAAAAAAAAAGGTGGAAATTCCCATCAGAGCATGAGAAATATTCCCTCTTTTAAAAGCTCACTGTAGTTGGATTCAAATTCCTGTTTCTGTTTCAGAAAAGAAAGAAAAGGAGAAAAAGAGAGGGAGGGAGAAATAGAGAAATGGAAGGAAGGAAGGAAGGAAGGAAGGAAGGAAGGAAGGAAGGAAGGAAGGAAGGAAGAAAGGAAGGAAGGAAATGGAAGGAAGGAAGGAAATGAAGTAAGAAGAGTATTTGCAAGTTATTTTTATCTTTAGGATTATCTCAAATTCACTGCTCTCTTAATATTAGGTGTAAGAGAAAATTTCTCAAAGCCCACAGACTAATTCAATTCAGACAAGTCTTTTCAGGCTAAATTGCTAAGTAATTTAAGATCTCTTTTCAAAGAAAATGCACATTTGATTTATAACACACCTCCTTAACTCTCATTCCCTTTTAACCAATTTTAAACTCAGATCTCTTTGTCACCTTAAAGTTGGAACTTAATGGATCAGAACCACTTAGGAGCCTGTCAAAGGCTTTGTTTTGTGCTGAAGTTTGTAACTGTTCTTGATGTCATCTATCAGCCCAGCTCCAACCTAAATTGTCGGTGCCTTTATCACATCCCGATGGAAATGCTGGTCCTTACCCACTGAGCGCTCAGCCATTTCCGGCAGCAACATTGGGCTTGCACAGAGATCCGAGGACCTGGCATCCCTCTCCCAGTAGTCCTGGAGGAAATGAGAAAATGCATAGTCAATCAGTGACTGTTAGGGCCAGAGGTTCCTTAAGGCCACATTATCCAACTGTATGATACATGAATTTTCTCCATAGCACCCTGGCAAGTAACACTTTTATTCTATGTTTAAGTATCTCTAACAATCGAGAACTCACTACCCTTTTATAGAGCCTATTTTCTGTCGGACCTAAGAATTAGAAAATTTTGAAATAGAATATAAAGCTAAAATTTTTCTCCCTATGATGTCCTACATTGGGACTCTATCTTGCATTTTGGAAGCATGCAGAATGAGGCCAATTCTTCCTCTGCATGACCACCTTTCAAAACGCTCAATGTAGCTGTTTCTATAAAATTCATCTGTGTTTTAAGATCTCTTACTTCCTCTTTCTCCCCCTGTCCACCCAATTCTTTCTCCTGGGGCAGGCTGTGGCATGTTAGCTCTCACTCAGACCATGGCATCCAGACCGAAGGAGAGAAACCTGGTGTGTTCCCATTGTTGAATACAAGGGACCACGCTGTCTCCTCTCCGGCTTCCTCTGCTGCTAACACAGACTTCCCCTGGGATATTCTATACTACAACTCTTTCCTACTCACAACCCTCCAGTGGCTACCCTCTTACTCCCCAGAAGAAAAATCTAAGTCCTAAGAATAACCTGAAAGCTTCCATGAGATCTGGTCCGAAACCCATCTCCACCCACCACTCCCCCCAACTCACTGCCCTCAGCCAAACTGCCCCCGGGTGGCTGCTCACTCCCAGCCACCCAGCTCTGCTTCTGGAACAGGAAAGCTCTCCCCCTTCCTTTCATTTAAGACCCCTCTTAATAACCTTTCTCAGAGAAGCCTTTCCTGCCCACCCTAACTGTAGCAGCACTCCATCATGCTCTATGCCATCCCTTTAGGCTGCTTTATTTTTCTGTTCAAGTCTGTGTCATTAAAGCATGTCTTATCTGCTTAGCTCTTTATTAGGTTGTCTTCCCTACTGAAAGGAGCATGAGCTTTGCTGAGTTTCCAGCTGTATCTTCAGTGCCCAGACCAATGTCTGCACATATCGCTGGGTGCCTGAGATCATTATTCTGGGGGCAGCTATGATACACTAACTCAGATTTCCCACAGAATTCTCCTTGTCTTTTTATTTTGTGCCAGGCATCAAAATGGTAAAATATTTGTCAAGAATTTGGAAAATCACTCTTTTGTATGTATTTGGGTTCTTATAAGCAGTCATTAACTAAATGGTCTTCCAGAAGCTGAAAGAGTTAATTAATGTGCCTCCCCAAACACAGCTCTGCACCCTGTGACGTCATTGGCCCTTGGGAAGGTGAAAGGCTATGATTCCCACTCAAGCTCAGGGAACTTCTGGCCAGAACCTCTGATTACTAAGAGGCAGCTCTTCTAACCTGCCAGGGTGCCTGGAATGCCCCCAATTGCTGAAGTCATTATGTTTTATAGCAGGTTCTCCGACAGAGCTTCCTCGGCCTTTGGCAGAACATAAGCCAGAATAATGGGCCAGCAGTTGCCAGAATGAATTCCAATGTGTACACACAACTCTTGGCCCCATAAAAATCAATTTCTTATTCATAATTAAGCAACTTCTTGAGAAAGGGCAGGTTGGTATAGTTATTAAACTATAAATAATAGATAAGGATCCACTTGTTTCATTTTTTATAAATAAAATTATTTTAACACAAAATAGGACTGTAATTAGTTTTTCTTCTACTTTGTTTCTTATCTGTGACACCCAGGGCCACCCAAGGAGAGCAGTTTTACAAATTCTTATCACCACTCTATGTTGTGTTTCTCCTTAAAACGTATTTTTTTATTTAAAATGTATCCTTAAGAGCAGAATAACAAAACCACATTAGATGGGGAGAAAAGAAACTAGAAGCACCAAGGCATAAAGGTCGCAAGATGTCATCCTGTGGCCCTGTCTGTTTACTGAATTGGGCTCAGGGAGCAGAGCAGAGAACAGAGGTTGCTAAGTGGCTCCCTACTAATGAGGAGCAGAGCTCCTACTGGTTAGGGTCACAGGCTCCCAACCAGCTAATGGGCATCAGGGTCAGCCTCATTCCTTCCAATCCCCACCCCATCTCCTTACCTCCAGTCGTTCTATGAGAGGGGTGGAGAGGGGCGGGGAAGAAAAGGGCCATCCTCGGAGAAAGGGCAGCAGTGGAGGTACAAAGCTGCTACCTCCCCGCGAGCAGGGCTTCCTCTCTCCCAAGTCCAGTGGGAGGAACGCCACTGGAATCACCCAGGTGGACTGGGGCTACCTACAAGTAGGGGGCTTGTCGGCTCCTTCCCCAGTGAAGGAAACTGCAGAGGGACTGAGGCTCCCACATAGAGCAAGGGGAGGGCGTTCTTGGATGTGGCTCCTTGGCCTGGGAGCACACAAGAACATGGGACTGGCCTAGAGATTTCTGAAGGTAGTCAGCTGGACCCTGCCATGTCAGCAGGGCCTGAAGGCTCCCGGGTGTGGTGTGTTTGGGGTGAACACATCACAGTGGGTAAAGTGAGCCCACTCAGTGCAGTGCTGGATGACCCAGGGAGGGTGCTCAGGGGCACCCCAAAATAAATACTGAAACTCAAGAGAAAGGTGAAAGCTGCCCAAGCTGGTCCTGATCCAAGGCACAGAGACAGGCTGAGAATGTGTATAGCTGGCAGGGCGGAGAGAAGGTTGGGTGACCCCTGGGAAGAGATTCTCAGCAGAATGGGAGAGTCACCATGTCAGCAGAGGCCTGAGAGAGGGGGAGGGGAGATCAAGCAGGAACAAGAGTGAGGCCAGGGACCCTGTCTGCCAGGGACTAGCAGTTGGCCGCATAAGGTGTGGAGCTTGGCTCCCCATTCCCCCTCCAACAACAGGGATGCTGCTGCCCAGGAAGAGGGTGGAGGAACGCCTCCTCTGCCTCTCCTTTCCAAGTCATCCAGCCAGCTCTAGAATATTCTGCAGTGGGGGGAAGCAGCCTGCTTTGAAAATTTAGATTTTAAACTCGACAGCACTAAGTTGTAATAACTGAAGGGAACTGAATAGTAGAATTTGACCAAAGCATCTTTAATGGAACTACATACCCAGCACAAAGACGGGTTTGATATAGTACAGTTGAAAGCAGTGACTGGGGAAAAAAAAAACCATTTTATATGTATATATTTTTCAACTAATCAAGAATTCTTTAACAAACTTGTGTCAGTACTTAGAAATTTTTTTGTTAGGAATCAAAGATTAGGCAGAGAAAATGGAAGTTCCTTTTGTATATTTTGGCTATAGCCATCATTTTCTCATTTTTTAAATGATTAAATTCATAGAAATTCTGAAAGGGATACAAAGTGTTTGCATGTTTGCTTGAGACTTTTCTTTTAAAAGTTGCAAGTGATGTTGATTTTATGTTAACAACAGAGGCCAGACTGGACTGGGAGAGAGAGAGGCAGGTTGCCCCAATCAGGCACCCAAACAGTGATGGTGGGAGCTGAGGGGCCAGTCAGAGGAGAGTGTCCTTGGGTCCCCCAGGAGCCTGGGAGCCTGAGATTGGGTGGTTTCTGTGAGTAATTGTGGGGCAAATATTTTATCAGTAGCAGTGAAGAACAGCAGTGGACGGTGTTAGAAACTGGGTGGTCTTGAGAAAGATTGTAAGAATGAGGACAGAGATGACTCCATGGGGTCCAGAAAGGGAAGGTGGCCAGAGTCACGGAGGGTATGGCACTGGTGGCAGTGATGGCGGTATACCTTTACAGAACACTTTCCACGTATTCCCTGCCTTTCACTCCATTATAATCGCAATACCTTCTTTTCTTCTTCCTCTCCTTCCTCTTCTTCCTTCTCCTTTTCCTCCTTTTTCTTCATCACTAACATTTACTGAGCATTTGTGCTACATACCATTCTACACAAAACAATGTGTAAGTTCAAATGATCCCTGATACCCAGAGATCCTAGACCAGGGACCAATCAGTCAGTGTGAGGCAGGTGATGATATCTCAGCTTTGTTTTGGTTGAGGTGCTGATTTGGGTATCCAGTCTGAGATACTTCTTTTAGAACTAAGCCAAGCTCATTATTCAAAAGAGAGGTGGAGGAGGGATGGATTATTTGAAGAAGGATGATTTACTTAAGAAATGTTTATCTAGTTCTTACTATGTGCCAAGTAGCATTTCAAGTGCTTTATAAACAATAATTCATTGACTTATCATAGCAACTTAATGTGATAGGTACTATTGTCATCCTCATTTTGCAGGAAATAGTGGCGCACACAGTTTAAGTAACTTGCTCAGGGCCACACAGCCCTGTGTAGCAGAGTCAACATTTGCTCTCAGGTCTCAGATTCAGGTCTATGCTCCTAATGTTACGTAAGCTGCCAGGCCAGTTTCTTGCAAGACATCACAAAGATGCAAAAATGGGTAGTTGAAGTACACTGGAATTGCTCTCCTATCTGTGAATCTTAAATGATACAGCTAGCAACAGAATTCTTATTCATGCCATTTCATCAAAGGAATTTAGGGAATTTCATCCATTTCAAAATTTTGAATAAAAGATGCTACACATATTTATTTCTGAGAATGGATATACTACACTACCATCAAACTAGTTTTTGCTGTATAATCTGTTCCTGAACAGAATGAATCAATAACTGGACTTATTTCCAGCTTATGAGATGAATATTTAAACAGTACTATTTCTGGTCATGTCATTTTCAAGGATTTTGGTTCCATCCAACTCAAATATTCTTTCCCAGAAATCTCAGGATTGTATATTCTTCTTCATCAGTTTGTGCTATAAACAGTGCCTCTTCAGAGCGGGTTCCAAAGAGCAAGCCCCTCGCAGGTTGCCAGAAAGTCCGCTTCTCCCCTTCCTCTCCTTTCTCTGGTATTTGCATCCACTAATGGTTCCAGCATCTCCCGTAGTGCAGGGGAGGAAGGAGGGAACATGGTATTTCTTTCTGTCTTAGGTTAAAATTGGAAACTCTGCATCTACTACCCCAGACCTTGGTTGTTTTTGACAACACTCTCTGTAGCCACTCTATCCAGAGGCTTAGGCTTGAAGCCCAAAACCACAGCCCAGAGATGCCTCCTTCACAGGGGATTACAACAGTGGGAGGGACAACTCCCTAATCTGGGCTGTCAACCTCTGTGGGCCATAGGCTCCTACTTTCTTTGCCTCCCTTCTCACCAGAAGCCAGAAGGCTTTACCTGGAAAATGTCCCCCATTAAACTTGGGGAGATGCACCTCAAGCTCAGTGTCCTGGCCTGTTCTTGTCCTAGATTGGACCCCTGCCCAGGCTGCTGAGGACCTGCCTTTTCTCCTCAATCCAGGGAGCCAAGAGCTCCTCACTAAACATGACACTTCTAGCCTCACTTATATGGGCATTTCCTCCTTGGAGACCTTCCTGTTCCCTTGCAAAAGTGACTAGTTCCCCTGCAGCACCCTGGTCCTGGTGTGCCTGAAGGGGAGCCACACTGGGTCTGCCCATGGCTGGGATGAGGCCTGGTTCAGCCATAGCACTCTGCGCCCTGGCACTGTGAGCACGGGGAAGTTCTCAGCAGAATGATGGTGGTGAGTCACCATTCAGTGAGTATTTCTCATGCACATAATCAGCACTCTCTGAATGGCCCTGCAATTCACATACTAATAGTACAGGTTTTAAATATACCTCCTATCCCCACATTTTAGGGGGAAGAGGACTATTCTTACTTTCATTTTACGAACTTTGAAACTGAGTCTGAACGTAACTTGCCCAAGGCCATACAGCCCATATGGGTCAGATCTCTAAGTATCAATTTATGAGTTTCAAGTGTCACTTTCAGGCTTGAATTAATGACCCTGAAAGTACCCACAACATGATTGCATGTAAACAATGCCTAAAAAATATCTTGTATGTGATGCTTCATTTCAAAGACAACCAGCTTTGGCAAGGCTTCTTCCTTCCTGCATTTCTTCATTCTGTCCTTTCTGCTTTCCAGTTTGCCTGCATTCCTTCCATCAGCCTTTATCCAGCCTGCCACAGGCCAGGCCGTAGACTGTGTCCTGGCCGGTGGAATGAGACCCAGGCCAGGCCCAGGCAGCTGAAAGTCTGAGAGCACATAGGTTTCCGTGAGAAGCCCTGAGTCTTACCTGCTTGTGGGAAGGGAGAGAAGGATGGGGCCCCAAACAAGCGAGTGGATGCTCCACTCGCTCCTTGTGCACAGGAAGGTGTTGCCATGTTCCATCCAGGCATGTAACTGAAGGACCTGAACTCCTATTGCCCTGAGAGTCAGGGCAGACTCACTCAACTATCCTGTTTTCTTCCCCAAAGATCCATTTTTAAAGAGAGAAAAAAGAAATCTACATTTTGAACTTAATTAGATATATGATCTTAATTTCTCTGACTCTTAGTTTCTTTATTTTATTTTAAAAAAGAAAAAAAGAAAAGGAGGAAAGGGAGGAATAACAATAGCTGCCCTAGTTACCTGGCAGAAATGCTATAGTATCAAATAAAGTTATAACGTAGGCACAACCAGATGAAATATTATGTAATGAAAGGACTTTTGTATATTCTTAGCATGGAATTTGAAGCTCTGAGCAATGACACCTGTGCACCTTCCCCCTCCACTGGTGCCCACAAACATGCTCCCTGGATTCCAGCTATAAGTATAGAGTTTTGCCTTGAGGTGCTGCCCTCAACTCACCTGCCTCCTTGCTTTTGCTTACACACCTCCCACAGCCTGGAAAACCTTCTCCCCACCACTGCCTGTTGACTTCCTTCCTTGCTCAAAAGTCTAAAATAGTTACTCTGTTCTAAAATAGTGTCCCTTTCCTCATATGCACCATTGAAAGTTGCATATTTCTGATGAAACGGCACTCAGAACTGTGGCTAGAGCTACTTGTTTTTATATGTGAGGCTTCTCTGCCTAGGTATGTCTTGTATCTGCTCAATAAAATGTTTGTTGACTCAAAATTCAGCTTCTCTTCTCTATGCCCTTCCCTGCCTGCCCTCACACCCTGCATGTAATGCACTACCTGGCACATAGCAGGTACGAGTACATACATCCTGAGGAGATTTAGGGCTGGTAAATTCAATGGATGAGTCTCTGTAGGTCAAGAAGAATTAAGCTTTCCCCTTCAGTTAAGGGAAGGCATGAAGTTTGGCAGTACCCTGTTGGGTGGGGATCAGAGCCCAGGAAGAATTGTCTCCAAAAAAGCAGACTGTGAACTAACTGAAGTACCAGATTATTTTAGGTGACACATAGGTAAACTCTTTAAATTTAATAATTATATTATCTCATATTTATTAAAAAGAAATATAATTACCATATCAAATCTATGTTTCATAAATGTTCCTTAATACAAGTTTTTGCATTTGACTAAAAAGGAGTTGAGTTAAAGAAAAACATTACGTGAATAATGGTGCAGGACGTGGCTCGGTGATGTGAGATGTGACAGGGTGGCTTGGGAAGCATCAGTACAGAGGAAATACCTCTGGGAGGTGGAGAGGGGGGTGAAGAGGTTCAGGGAACAGCCTCGGGAATTAACAGAATTGTTTACAAAACTGTAACTGGGCAAAAGCCTTCATTTGAAAGGCAGAATGCAAATGCAATATTTTCTCATTGCTGTTGCTTCTTCACTGAAGTGAAGAAACGCACTGGCGAATGTCAACTCCCATTGAGCCTTGCAGCTTGGGCACCAGGTTTCTCATAGCCAGGGGGTTCTGCACTCTTTCCCAGGACCCTCAGATACAAAGGACCCAAACATGAACTTGCTGTTTTTTTTTTCTGCAAAGCACAACCCTTTACAAAAAGAACACTTCAAAGGCGACTATTTGCTGTATACATCTCAGGGCTGCATTTGAGATCAAAATTCATCTTCCTTATCCAATTACACGATCAAAGCCGCGCTACTTTAGGGGTTTAAAAACATCCAGGGAAAAACTAGGAGCATTTAAAACGACCTTTTTTTGTGTGCCACACATCTTCCTTTGGGAGAATTGGAATCCGCTCCCCCTGTTCTCTTAACTACTCTCCAGACACAAAAAGCAAGGTCAGAGAGTGAGCCTGCTTCAGGCATCCGCACCAGGATTACATCTCCGTACAATGCAATCTAATCTCAAATCAGTGTGACTAGTGTAGTTCTCTCTACACTGCTCCAAAGTCCCTTCCAGCATCCATTGAGAAACTCTTGATTTTTTTCTCATTAGTTTTAAAGACCTCTTATTAATATTAAAACTGAAAAAAAAAAAAACCCTGCAATGTTATTTCATCAGGATCCCCAAACTAGTGGCTCTGACACATCTGTTCATTTTAATGCTATAACATGGAGTTTGTATTTCCTAAAATAGGGCATATCTTGTCCTTCATATTCACATTCTGGGGTTTGAGCTCTGGTAAAAAAAAAAAAAAACAAATATGACGTCCTTAAAAATGTTTAAGTGAATCGACTGCCTGTTGGTGGACTGATTTTCCTCTATAGAAATAAATTTGCGGGCAGCCACCAGAATGATGTCTAAAAGATGACCTCAGGCAGCTGCCGCCAGCCGTTTCTGTGGGAAAATGAGGACTTTGTTTCTCCCCAGGGGTTCATCCTGTGAGGCTCCTGCCTGGCCGGCTGTTTCTGAAGGGTTACACTGGAGCGGAGGAGTGCTTTGTGGTTTATAACAATATCACGCACGGCAGAATATTTTGTGCACGCTGTGATTTTATCACCCATTTGTGCACAGGCCATAAAAGTGCACTTTTTATCAGGAACATTCGTGAATATATAACAGCACTGAAGACATATGGCTACTAAATAATTCACAGTTATCTATCTCTCAGCAGATTCCTTATACACCTACCATGCTTTAATGCCTAGTTTGCTCTGAAACAATATTTTTTACGACCCTTCCAATATAAAAATGTTTACTGACTAGCAGCAATATGTGGGTGCCAAGGAAAGGGAAAGCTTTTTGCTTTCTCCACCTCTACCTGTCCTCCTTCGTTTCCCCTGAACTCTTTTATCTGGCACCTAACCTGATAAGAGCAGGTGCCCTTTTGAAAAGTGGGTGCTAAATTCAGACTTCTGGTACTTAGGCAGTAAGATGGAAATCGCTGACTAACCTTCACTCTCTTCTCTTTGCAGTTCCATATCCATTTACAGTCCCAAGGAGAATCCCAATGCCTTTGACGCTGCCGCGTTCTTCCAGTCCGTGGGGAATTTCCTGGGGATCTTCGCAGGCTCATTTGCAATGGGGTCTGCGTATGCTGTTGTCACAGCACTGATATCCTTTGTCTGTGTGTGAGAAGCTGGGGACTGTTAAGAGCAATGTATTTGGAATGTTTCTGAAAATGGACAACCTCCAGGCCTGGAATTGGCTAGTCTGGTTGAAGAATGATGCAATGCCACTGGGGCCATCTGAGTCATCTTTCAGTCATTTGTTGGTACCAGTGGCAAGGGGGTCCAGGCAGTTGTCTGGTCCAAGGCCAATTTTAGCACTATTGATACTGTCTAATCACAGGATACTAACTGTCTTAAAAAATTACTACCTCAGAAAACAGGTAGGCAGTGGGCACCAGGATTGGCTGTATTAGGGTCAGGAGGGACAATTGAAAATTCAAGGTCTAGAACAAGTCAGGATTGACTGGAAATGGTAAACTAGGTATCCATATCCTCTACTACCTTCTGAAGCTTGCATCAACCACTAGCTCAGTGTTGGCCAAACCAAAGATCACTGTGGGTTTAAACAAGCATCTATAGCTGTTTTAGGGAAAGAGATGGCGAGCAAGGAAGAAATGATGTTTGCAGAAATGATGATCTGGCAGTGGTGTCATGTCATTCCCTCTTTTGCAGCAGAAAGGTTGGAGGATTGGTAGAGTTCTTAGAGGATCTGAGCCAGAGAATGATGCTGGTCTGGTGGGCTGTTCACTCTGAGTGCTTGGAAGGATGCAAAAATAAGTCAAAGTTGAGAAGGATAACCAGAAGGTCAAGGCTGATGACAAGTGTGAGGGTCAAATGAAGGCCACAGAGAAGATGCAGAGCAAAGGATAACTAAAGACCTTGAGAAAAGAGTAGGAATAAAAGGTCTGATATGGGTCTGGGCCCCAGACAAAGAAAAAAAATACGCTGGGGTCTTTTCCTGTGGTGGCTGACCACCTACTAAAAGGTTTCTAAGGTATGAGTAAATCATGTTTCAAAATATGAGTAAAACATGGACCCTGCCTTCAACTAGTGATAAGCTTGGAACAATAAACTCTATGTAATACCTGGATAGAAAATGAGAGCCAAAGCCACAGCCAACTTATTAGGACTAATTCAACTTATCATTGAAATGAGGATGAGGACATGGTGTCTGGAATAGTTCAATAGGCTCTTGGCCAATCTCATGATCCTGGAAAATAATTTAAAGAACAGTATTTACATGCAAGGTTAGACTTGGGCTTGGGCTGGTAGAATATAGGCAAAGGCTACATGGTAGGTGATTGAAGAGGAGTGGGGGTGGGACTGAGGAGGCACATGGTGCATGTGCCTGGGGGGACCACAGGGTTTGGGCTGATAAGCAAAGGAAAATGAGAGGGAGTGGTGGGATGGAGTCAGCTTGTGGAGTATCTGGGAGTGTTACTCCAAGGAGATCCTGCTCAGGACAGTGATGCAATGAAAGTCATATTTTTAAAACATAAATGAGTAACATGTGGGATGATCAGAGGAAGAGGATTAGAATCCAGGAAACTATGATGATAACTCTGGGGAAACATCAAGAAGGAGAAATATTCAAATAGCTTCTAGAACTTAGTGGTTGGTGTGTTATAAGAGATAAATAAGAGGAGGGAATCCAAGTCCACTCCTATGTTTTGTCCTGCAAACCCTGGAGAATGTCAATTCCATTGACAAATAAAGTAAGTCAGAAAGGTAGGGCTGATTGCTAACAAAGATACTGATTAATAATCTACCAACTATTTACAATACATCAGGACTCCTACATTTGTTTTACATGCAATACTTCATTTGACCTTCACAGTCATCAGATCATGCAGATGGTATTTTTATTGGACACTGAAGTTTAGAAAAGGTAAACTATTATTCAAGGTCATGCAGCTAGTAGGTAGAGCCAAGATTCAAACCTAGGGAGTGAAACCAAGAGACAGACTGTGCTCCTGATCACTACTCCCTATTGCCTCTTAATTATTATTATTTTTTAAAGATTGTTTTATTTATTTTTAAAGAGCAGAAGGGAGGAAGAAAGAGAGGGAGAGAAGTATGTGGTTGCCTCTTGCATACCCCCTACTGGGCACCTGGCCTGCAATCCAGGCATGTGCCTGAGACTGGGAGTCCAACCACCAACCCTTTAATTCTCAGGCTGGCACATTGAGCCACTACCAGCCAGGGCTGCCTCTTAATTATTAAGTGGATTATAATGGAGGTCACAGGTTTAGAGTAATAGTAATGATGATAACATTTAATAAATGTCAGCTTTTCCCAGCACCTTTATGTACATATTCTCATTTGAATCAACCCTGTAAGACAGGTTATAATTAACCTCACTTTAACTTGGGGAAACTGAGGTCAAGGAGTTTAAGTAGCTCAGTCTGGGTCATATATGAGTAATAACATGATAACAATAATATCATCTAATGTTTGTTGCAAGTACTACCACGTGCTAGCCATTGTCCTTACCATTGCACATGGACTATCTCAGACAGTTTGTATGGTAATCCTGAGAGGAAGACAGTGTTATCTTCCCAAGTTTACAGCTGAGGAAACAGACTCATAAAGGTTAAATAACTTGTCTGCGGCCACACAGCTAGGGCATTTCCAGGCCAGCATTTAAACCCAGGCCTTTGGCTCCAGAGCCTACTCGAGGTGGAAGAACTGAAGTTGAAGCTCTTCTCTGCCTGATGTGAAGGGAATGTGTGGACATATAAATAAATGAGTTGATAAGGAAAGGGAAAAAAAATCCTGGAGATTGAAAGTCTGCCATGAAATTGGATCAGATCTGGACAAAAAGGTAGAGATACAGAAGAGATGGCAGCTCAGGCACTATGGCAGGATCAGTCACACAGGACCCGGTGGCCTTGGCTCTCACAGATGCAGGCTGGGTAGCAGACAGGTGCACAGGCGTTCCCTCACGACCTCCAAAGCTTGCCCACAATAAGCAAAGGCCCCTGGGCTTTGGACAAGCTTTGGGCTTTGCCTGAAAACTGAACTGCTTTCTGGAAAGAGGTTATAAGAAAAAAATGTCCAATGCCCACCCAATACCCTGTCACTCAAACTGTCCAAAGCCTTCTGGACAATAAACTAGAATAGGGAATCAGAGGAACAAGCTCCACCAGAAGCAAGAGGGGATGTGGGAAAAGGGTCGAAGAGCGGCCCATGTTTCCCTCCGCTTAGGAATTACTTCCAGATCCTTCCTGAATCTATTTCCAGGAAAGGTTGTTGTTGTTGTTGTTGTTTGTTTATTTACAAAGCAAGTTAATTTAAATCATATGAATAGAAAAACGTGTGCATCCCTTGTTGCATACCAGGCACACTCTTCTGAGTACTTAACACACGGTAACTGGTTTACACACCTAGGAGACAGGCCGAGTCCTTATTCCCTCCTTCACTCAGGGAAGCCAAGGCACGGAGTGACCACAGGACATGCCCAAGCTGATGCCATGAACCTGAACCCAGAGGCCATGGTCTCAACCATGACATATTCTGCCTCTTCTTGGCATATTGTGCTTTCTAATACTTTATAAAGCATTGTTAATAAGTTTCATCTTATTTTACTCTTCACCCTGGTGTGAGCTGGAATTATTCTCTTTGACCATTCACGTAGGATAGAAATGAGACTCAGAGAGGTTAAGGTATTGCTCAGAAGTCTGCCACCCAGTGACTAGCAGAGCCAAGAAATGAACCTGGACCTTCTACCCAATGTCATGGTTTTTGCTTCCCTGCCCTGCTGCCAAACACCTCTTAATGTGGACTCTAGATTTTTTTTCTAGAGGCATAAAAATGCAACATTTCTTTTCCTTGTCAGAGTGCTTTTGCCTAGTCATGAGCACAATTGCTTGTAACCCTTTCCCCCTGATCACCCCCAATCACTCAACATAACCCCTTCTCTGCATGACTTGGGTCACTGTGCCTTGGCTCTATTTACAATTTGTAGGCTATTGACCAAGTGTCATCCTGGAAAAAAAAAAAAAAAAAACGCCTGCAAAAGGGCTTCTTGTTTGACCCTAGAAATAATACACATTTTCCTCATCCTGCTTCCACTAAGGGGACATGGTCAGCTTCCCTATCTGAATCTAATGCTTCTCCTGATCCTCTTTCCCTCCCCAGGACTGAAGAGTGTTCAAGGTGATCTGTCACAGACTAGCATCCCCCCAGGGAGCAGTGGACTTCTTGGTGCTGATGTACTTGCAGCATCTAATTCACCCACACTTTGGGGCTTTTCCCTGGGTCTGCTACAGCCTCCTGAGGGACACACCCCAAGGCCCAAGGCCGAGTCAAGAGGTTTTATACCCACAGTTAGCTGATTTTATCCTCTAGGTAAGACACTTTACAAAATACCTGAACACGGGTTTGTGTTTTCCCCAGAGTATCCAGCCCCCAGGGAAGCATGAAACTCACGCTGGCCTTTGCAGCCATCCCAGTGAGAGCTGCAGCCGTCCAGCCAGGGCTGAAAATCAGTTCCCTTGCTCTGAAACTATCACAACCACATCAGTGTTTCTCAGCCAAGAAGGGGATTTAGCTGTAAAAGCAGCTGTTGTTTCCTTTAACTCATCTTCGTCACTTGACCAAATTTACCAAACTGTGTGAGTTCCCTCTGCTGGAAACAGGCCTGTTTTTCCTGCTGTCTTGGAGCGCCTTCCTGTCTGCCGAGGCCGCCGGCCTAACAGGTCAGTGCTTCATTCTGCACGGGTGGATGTCCGAATCAGCCCCTCCCGGGTACTCTGGGGATTCAAAAAGAATAATTCATCTATTTTGTACATAACAGCTGAACTGAAAGTCTCCAAAATGCCATCCCTTCTCTCCTTGCTGCTCAGGAGGGATGTTGCAATCTATAAATGACTAATTGACAGAGGTGATGGGTACCTTTGTGAATAGCTGTTAACAGCAAGCACCCATAGAAGCAGCCTCCCCTGGGTATGCACATCTCCACGCACACAGCCTCTGCAGTCTTTGCCTGCATTCTGTGGCGGGCCAGAAAACAGAACTAATGCGGAGGCTCTACAGCTTAATGCCACCTCTATACAGAGTCCTCTTCGATGGAACGGTTGATAGAGAACGGGGCAGTCCGTGGGGTCCCCAGGGCCGTGGATCCTGCGATCTGGATCCAACAAGTAGATTGGCTTTCTGCAGCAGGGAGGGTTTGCACTTGGGTTGGCGTAATGCTTGGGTGCTTTTCCGTGTAGAAGAGTCACTGTGGCTCCTGGCAAAATGTCAAAGCTGTGTCTCCTTTCCCTGGTTTCCTGCTTCTCCTGGGTTCCAGTCCCAGGTCCTTGATGCTCACCACATTTTAACTGACATTCAAGTGGTGGAAATCTCTCTTAAAGTGTTACCTGGTAACAGTGCACCTCTCTAGGGTAATTTGCATTTTAATAAGTGGTACTTTAAACCTAAAATAATAAAAGTTGACTTATATTGAAAGTGAACTATGCTACAGGTGCTGGCTAACTGCCTTTTATGAATGTTCCCATTAATTTACAGAAAGATTCAAAGTTAGGAACTATACCTAGTGTACTTAGCCAACAGTAAGTGCTAGAGTTGGGATATAAAATTTGGAGATTTCATTCCAGAGGCTGGGCTTTTGGGCACCAAGCATCACTACCTTGAACGAAATTTCACCTGTGAAATATGAGGCAGGCCCCTAAGAATAGGAAGCTATTTGGGCCCCAGGAGCCTGCCTGGTACTCTTGCTCCTAGGCTGTTGTGGGCTGTCCTTTGAACATGAACTCCTTGGCAAATCTTTTTTGTAATGACATCTATCCTGGTGCTCTTGGTGGCTGACCCAACTTACCGCAGAGCTGCAGGGACCAAGCTACTCCCTCAGGCTTTGAGGGCGTCTGTCACTGACACAGAAAGCCACCCTGCCAGTCATAAGCTTATGTTACTATAATCAGAACTACATTACCAGAGTCCACCCTGCTGGGCCCTTGTATCCAAGGCTTTCCAACACAACCTCTGTTACGTTAGTGCCTTACTAGTTAACAGGGAGGCTGCTGAAGAGCTGAAGCATTCCCCAGAGAAGACTGCTAGTGTCCCTTCAATGAAATTATGGAGGCGAACAATGCATATCCGTCAGTTCCCTGTTCTGCACATTCTATCACTTACCATGTTGTAATGTGATGTTAGCAATATTGAAAATAAGAATACATATTTGACCTATCTGGAAGATGAAGAAGTAACTTACTTGATATTTTTTAGTCTGCTGTTGTACATTGTAATAAACACATACACATATACATACACACACAGGAATGGTTTGTTTTTTGTGTATGAAAAATGGTCTATTTCCTGGTCCATTTCAGCAAGATTTTGTTCTATTAATTACTTTTTAAAGGTGATGGTCCATGTTCAAGGGGGGACCCAAAAAATGGAATTTATTTACAAAAAAATTGTGTATTTATTCCTACATATTTAATTTTTAGTCACCTTCAAAGTACTCCCCATTTGATGCACTACACCTATTGAGACTTTCCCACTCCTCAAAACAGTTTTGAACTCATCAATTTTGATGCCTTTTAGTGCTTCTGCTGGGTTTTTGTTTCAACTCTTCCACAAAGGCAAAACTTTTCCTTTTAAGGACTTTTGTCATTTGAGGAAACAAAAAAAAGTCCCTTGGGGTGAGATCCACTGAACAGGGAGGGTGGGGCTCGGGGGTCTTGCTGTTTTCGGTCAAACACTGCCGGACAGTCAATGCGTGGGGCAGGCGTGCTCATATTGGGTGGCCAAAAGTCTGTTGAGTTTTTTTATGTAAAATAAAAGACACATTTTTCATCTTCACCAATAACTTGATTGATTTGGATATTTTGAGTATGTCAGTGGCTATCTCTCCTGCTGCTGGCTTCCAGAGGGTAGAGGGCAGGGGTGCTGCTAAACATCTCCCAGTGCAGAAGACAGGCCCACGGCAAAGAACCATTTGGTCAAATAGTACCAAGAGACTTCGCAAACCATTTTTGACATGTTCAGTCAGTCCTAGTACCTTCTCCATACACTGCACAAATCTTTTTCTTTTTGTGTTTCAGTTGTGTTTTTACCTTTCTTAAAATAATAAAGCAAAATACATGAAAAATGTTGCATAACTTCTTCCATCTTCAATATTAAAATGGCTACACAAAAATTCACCAATTTTGCTCTGGTGGGTGTGGCTCAGTGGTTTGAGCACTGGCCTGCGAACTAAAGGGTCACTGGTTTGATTCCCAGTCAGGGCACATACCTGGGTTGAGGGCCAGGTCCCCAGTTAGGGGCGTGCAAGGGACAACCACACATTGATATTTCTCTCCCTCTCTTTCTCCCTCCCTTACCCTCTGTCTAAAAATACATAAATAAAATCTTTTTAAAAATTCACCAATTTTGATAAGTTTTTTTAATACATGCTGATATGACAACTGTCACAATACAATCTAAAAAAATTATTTCAAATAAAGTTAAAGACATCCAAGCACTACTAGAACCTTGGTACAGGAAAGTACTAAACAAACTTTTTTGGCCAACCCAATAAATCATTCATCATGAAATGAATGAAAGAGTCTTCAAAAAAAATTCCTGAAGCTGAATGCAGACTCTCACAACAATGCCAGCGGGTACACTGATGCAGATAGGTTCCTAGAACACTCACTTAGCCAGAGAAGCCTGTACCACTGGCTTCTCTGTACCCAGAAGATAATTCCAGGGTTTTTTTGGTTCCTCCTAGTATATCTGCACCTTGCTCTTTGACCACACTTTTTAACATGTTATCCTTAAAAATGCCATGGAGATGATCACTTAGGAATTAGTGTGAGGGGATGGATGGGTGCAGGTGTGGTCCTAAGTAGGAGAAAGACCCAAATGCCCATGGCTGTGCTCAGGGGCACACTCACTGCAAAGCAGTGCTTCGGATTAAGCGACGTGCCTGATAGGCATTGGATACAAACCAGTCTAAGTGTGAGCATTTTCTATAACTAAAGACCAAGTCCAAATTGTGTGTGTGTTTCTTTATTAATTGTTTAATCCTATCTTATTTCCAAATTGGATTTGCGATAACTTATAACATGTATATCAATGGGACCCTTTAGTTCAGAATAAACACTCAAATGCTTTGGTATAGAGTTTTTCTGCAAAATTAGGCAGCTGTTCATTGCTGTGGTTTGTCCATAAATATGACTGAGCTTTCTGGCAGCCAAAGCCAAAAGGAAAACATGGTGAGTTATACAGGAAAAATACATCATTATGAAAGGGTATCATATTTATTTATAAAAATGGGCAACTATTTTTTGGTACTAAAATTTTAGGGGAATTTATTACATGCTTCTTTATATAAGGGCGTTTCAACACCCCAATGGACAGCATATTTAATAATAGTTTCTGGGAAGATGGAAATCTATTCCTCATGTAGTCATTTCCATATCCGCCTTCAATAAAATCTGAAGGTGTGGTATCAAATTAAATTCTCCGAGGGTGCTTGAGGTAATGATAAAAATTCTTCTACTTCTAATCCACAAGTAAACTAATATCATGAAAAGCTAAAATCTAAGAAACTTTTTTCTAAAGTGCTTAACAAGTGAATATATGACAAGGACTCCAGTGACCTAAATGGAATGAGCTATCGCAGAGTTTATGAGTAGCTGAGCGGTGACCAGTGATCATGGGGCCTTGCACGGGCTCACTAGCCACACATCATGCAGGCCCTAGGAACAGGGTTTGCCAGCAATGCCTTCTCGGCAGAATCCCCCGGCCCTGTCATCCCAGCGTGGCTGCTCAACGGTGTCTACCAAGTGAACAGGTGCCCTAGGTGCCCGGCTTCAGCCCTCAATTGGTTCCACAAATCGGGTTTCACTTAGGATTTCATTTTAGAAAGGATTTCTTTTGCTTTTAGCAACATATATCTGCTTTTAAGAAACATTTTTAAAAACTTCTCTCTTATGGCCAAAGTAGAGCACATACAAAGTGGGGCAAAAGTAGATTTACAGTTGTGTGTACATGAAACACAGGGTTCATTCTTGTCTTATTGTTTATTAATTATCGCATTATGTTTCCACAGGCACAACTGTAAACCTACTTTTGCTCCATCTTGTACATTGTAGAAAATGCAAGTTCATAGAAGGAAATAAAATTAGAATTATGTGTGTTGTTACTGCCAATTATTAACTATTGTTAATAGTGGTCTGGGTCCATCTAATTTTATGCATGTACATATACTTGATTAAATATATGCATGAATACATTGTTTATTTTTAAGTAACTTGGTTTTCTTCACTTAATTTATAGTGAATGTTTTTCATAACATCAAATGCTCTTCTATATTGTGTTTTTAATGGCTACCTACCATATCATATCAACTTCCATAATTTATTATACCAACCTTTTAATTGTTTATAGTTTTCAATATTATTACTATAATTGCAATGGTAACCCCTATAGATTGATGTTTGGATTTCTATTTCTATAACTGACTAAAATACCACTGTTGGGTTAATAAGAAGGCTAGAATTTTAATGTCTTGGAAAAATTCATCCAAATTATCCTCTGAAAAATTTGTCCTTTTGTTTTTCATCAACAATGTGAGAACTTATTCACTCTCATCTCTACCACCCTAAGTCGTATTCATTCCTGCTAACTTGATAATCAACTTCCATTTTATTCTGATGTAACTTTATTATGTTTTTGCTGAGGAAAGCAGTTGGATTACATGTCATTGACAATTTTGATTTCTCCTTTGGTGAACTAACTATTTATGTTCTTTGTCCTTTTTTTCCTACTGAGATGTTTATCTTTATCACATTAAGTTTTAGGAGTTCTTTTTCTCTTAAGAATATTCACCTTTTGATTATCATATAGGCTATAAATATTCCCTAGTTTGTGGTTTTACATTTTAAATAAATTTTCAATATGTTTTATAGTGTTAGGTAAGGTAAAAGGTTACTGTAGATGTTTTCAATTTTTCTGTGGTTAATTTTATCTCCTCTTTATGAAGCCTAAGATTTTATTAATTTACATTTAGAAAGCCCAAGTGTTTATTAATGATAATGTATTCTTCCTTTTAATAGTTGTCTGGTTTTATTTTTACAATAAAATCCAACTAGAATTTGTTTTGATATGAGCTGCAGGATATTTTAGGGATACGATTTTTCCCTAGAGGGTTATCCACCTGTCCTACAACCCTTCAACTTTAACCTCTCAATTTCTAATATAAATTCCATGTGTGGAGATATATATATTTATATATATGTGTGTGTATTTGTAGTCTCAGCTTTCTATTTTTCTACTGAGCTTTTGGTCTTTACCATTGTTATCATTTCAACTTCATGGCTCATTTCAATCCCTTACCCCCTTCCCCATGTTCTGAGCTTCTTTGCAATATGTACATATTTATTATTCCAGATGGACTTTAAGAATCTGTTAGGTCTCAAGCAAAATATAACTTTGGGATTATGATTATGGTTACATTGAATTTTTAGATTAATTTGAGAAGTGGTATTTTTACAGTTGTTAAACCTTCCCACCCAAAAATATATCTCCCCATTTATTCAAGTTATCCTTTATGGCCCTTAGTAAATTTTTATTGCTATCTTCACATTAGAACTACAAATTCCTTGTTAAGTACTTTGTAAGCTATTTTATATTTTGAGGTACTATGATGAATGGAAACTTCTTCCATTATAGTTTCTAAGTGACTATTGTTTGTTTACATGCTTCTAGATTTCACTATGCTAGTTGAGTTACTCTTCAGAATTCTGAAATATAGCACTAGAGTTGGTGTGAAGAATTAGGATTGCTGAGCAGAAGTTATGTTAGACTATCATGTCTGTGAGGTAGCCCAGCACTAGCAGGCTGGTTGAAACCTTCTAGGCACTCAATACCTCAAGCAATGGAATGAATGGTTTTAGCTCAACAAAAGGGAAATTGCTGAAATCTGAATAACAGGCTTCTTTATAAGGTCGTGCACACCCTAGGCCTGATAATATTTTTTGCAGATTCTGTATGTCCTCTGCTCAAGATATTCTAGCACAGATTCATGCATCAACTAAAGGATATGTCATAAATTACATTAATCTGAAACGTTAGGCCTGAGGAAATAAGAGCCTAGTCTAGAAGAATGTGGTGGACATTCATCGGTTTGGCTGCCCTGCACCCATTCTCACTTTTGCTGGTAGTAGTCTCCTGCTGTTACTTAGGGAATGACTTCTCCATCAGATACCATCTTGTTAATCAATGTATCCCACCTTCCCCCAACAGAGAGAACATTCACAGCTAGGTCAAGCAGACACTCTTTCCCTGGGAGACAGAATTTTAGAACGGAGGTAGAAGGAAGTGTAACTGTTGGTTACATCAGCAAAACCCTGTTGAGACCCTCTGTTTCTTCATGCTGCAGATCCCTGGAGCTGCCTTGGTGCCTCCTTTTTGAGAGCTATCATGCTTCCCTCTAATAAATTCCTTTCTGATTACGGTAGTCAGAACCAGCTCTTATTGCTTGCAAACAAAGGAGCCCTAATAGTACAAGGGAAGGATGAATCCATAAATATTTCAACAAAAGAAACTGTGGAACATGGTGACAGATCAGAAGAGAAGAGAGGTGCAAATATCACACAACTGTTAGGCTGGGACACTTGGAACCTTCTTTTGCCAGGTGCATACTGATAGACAAAAAGAATCAAGCTTTTAAAGACTGTTCTCAGTGTTCATTATCCTTTTTGATTCAGCTTATAAGATTCATCATGAACTGGTGAATGATGGTGAGGAGGGCTTGCTCATTAACCCATCTTTTGCTTTCACTTTCAGTTGTTGCTAATTTGATGATGATCATTTGATTTATTTTTGATCATCTTTTACTTCAAGGGCCACATTTGCAGGCCCATCATCTCCATCTCTTGAAAATTGCACCTGCAAATGTTTAATAGTCACACAGAAGAACTTAGTGTTATGGAAACAAGCAGCTTTTAGACATGCAAATGCAAGTTGATATTACTATACCCAGAAGTCCAATTTTCTGCTACTGGAAATGTAGAAGTATAGTTTGAGAAAACTCTTCTTTGGGAAGACTGAGCAGAATGTCAAATGTTCAAGTAAAAATACTTTCTAAAGCATGAGATTCCACTTCTAGTTAGAAATGGGCTTTTGGGAGTCTCCACAAGCAGGGAGAGCACAGAAAGAAGGGAGTGTGTGTGGATATATCTGCCCTACTTAAAAAATCGGCCGCTGAGGGGTATGTTCCTGCTTTCTGGCTTTTCTGCTGACTTGCTGAGGAATTGCACTAAGTCCTTCTATTAATTGGTATCATTTCATTTTCTTCACTGCTAAGGCAAAGGATGTTGTAATGGAAGGACATTGTATGTGAATAAATGTGGCTTTTGAGTAAATGCATGACCCCAAGGTATTCTCTCTCTGAGGTGTGTGGTACATATGCATACCTAATTTCTGATCAAGTAGCATTTTTCTTGTGCAAAGGCTTATTTTCCAAAAGTCATGAGGTTACTGAGCCATTATTTTAAATTGAATATTGAAAATAATTCAGCAGTATTATTAATAGCATAATTTCTAATGGAATTGAATCCTGTCATAGAAGCTGCTTTTCAGTTCATAAAGATAACCAAAAAGCACTGCTAGACAGGTTATTTGAAAATTCATTTTTGTATTCTATTTCCCAGCTGAGGCTTTGGGGGTCAGGTTTTTGCCAGAAGCAAACTTTCAGGGACTGTCATTAAACACCCAAAGAATGATTTCTAATGGCAACGTTGACACCATGTCTAATGATTCTCTGCTTCCAGGCACTGCTGTAAAAGGCAGCTTCCATTTTTAGATTCTTGGGAAATATTTTATGTCCAATGTTGGGTAAGAAGAGGGAAGGAGTCCATTGGCATACTTCATGTTCTCATACAAAAAGGTAAACAGTATGGCCCACTCTTTACTCAGTGTAGAATCATTTCCATGTAAGAAAATAACCATGTGAAAAAAAAAAGTCTTGATTCCTATTGCTATTGGGCTTTCAGTCTGATTCTAGACAGTAAATGCTCTGAAAACAATTTTATACATAACCAGGCAAAAACAAGTGATGGTGTGACCAGTTGTAAGGAATTAACCAAGATAACTGATGGAGAGGAACACTCAGCACACCAAGTATCAAGCGCAACATAAACAATTTATCTCAATCCCATCACCCAGGAATGTTCTGTTGATCTCTGGTGACACAGGCCTATTACAGGGTTATGATAAGGAAAAACTGACACTGGGAAGCTCAGTCTTGCTTCTCCCTCTGGTCAGTTCTTGAAAGGTTTTTGTAGAGTAAGTACTAAGCAGTTAGGAAACGGAGAACTTGGGAAAGTCTTCCTTTTTTACAATAGACAAGGAGGAAAGATTGCCAAATGAAATGGCTATTACTGGACATGGATCACGACTTTAGTTGATCTAAATCAGTAACTTGGTTCATTACTTCTCATCTCTATCATCTCCGAGCTTGGCAAAAATTTGTCCTGGACTCTTAAGAAGGCTTTTAGCTCAGAGGTGAATGTGCTTCATTTGGCTTGCCACTGATGCATTGCACGACTGGATGGGAAGTATGTTTCTAGATCTCAGTAAATAAAACAAATCACCAGGAGGGGACTTAGTTTGAAGGGTTTCTAAAAACAAATCTGGCCAGTTTGAGCTTCTAAGTACTTGTCATTAACTAACTTCTCTTAACATAAAACTGCTCTTGCTTTCATATTGAAAGTACTATGCGAATCCAACTTAATTAACTAATAATTCACAAAAAAATGAGGTACACTGAGGGTTTTCCAAAACCTGGAGACTCAAAATGTTAAGCATTCAAGTTGTAGTAATAGCCACCCAAAATTCTCAAGGAGATTAGTTAGCCCATACACTGAACCAAAAGCAAACATTCAACGATGCCATCTCTGTAAACACAGGTGTAAAATACATCTCCTCCCACAATAACTCATTAACTCACACCTGCACTTTCTTGAACTGAATAGTTCATCATTTCAATATTCAAACAACTTTGCACATGTAACTTAAGTGGTGGACAAATTTGCCCCTGCTTTCTTCACTGTGAATGCTTCAAGTCATTTAACATCTCCTCACAGTGCCAGAAGGCAGAGGGAAAACGATAAAGTGCTTTCTTTCACAAGAACCTACATTCTGCAGGAGCATGTAGAAAATTGTCAGAAGATAGGTGGCACAAACATACAACACATAGGTAGGTGAAGGAGAAAAAGGAGTCAAGGGTAATTCTCAGGTCCCTGTATCAACTGAATCAATGCTTTATTTCCCCCAAATGGGGAATATAGTGAATGAATGCATGTAGTAGAAAGGGAGATACAAAAATGAGTTCATTCAAAAAAATCATGGGGATATTACACAAGTGTGGAAACTCCCCATGGAAAGCTACAGTGGACAATGGGACATAGGTATCTGGGGGGAGGATGCTGATTAGAGAGTAAGGTGACATTGGTGTAAGTGTGGCAGCTGACTCTGAGGAAATGGAAACTGAAAAGAAGGGTACAGCCTGAAGAACACCAACATTTGAGATGGAATGTGGGAACCTAAGTGAGAAAGGATTGTCTTTCTCTCCAGACTTTTTTAGTTAGCATTAATAGTCACTACTACATTATGAAGGAGGTGTCTGCTTTAAATGGAAATTTATAAACTTTGCAACATGGACATGAAGTAATTCTAAAATACATGCCTACACTCTGCATTGGAGAAACCAGTAATAAGAATAGATCTGTGCTATTTTCTTTATTGATGTTCTTATATTTCACAGACTCATGATTAATCTGCCAACTGTAGTGTTACCAAATATGGCAAACTAGACAGTAATTGTACTCTTTGGAAACTTAGAATATTTTATATTCCCTGAAGGAGTACTTTATTTTGTTAAATCTTTGACTTCTTAGTTCCAGGTTCCTGTATAATGGTGGTGATAGAAAACCAGTCAGAAATGTCTCTTTTTACTAGATCAAAAAATAAATAAAAGTGTGGTATGGAAAAATAACCTGTCAACCTTAAAGCCTCTCAGAGTACCATCTGAGAGCAAAACACTTTTTCTTTCTCACTCACTCTCTTTCCATATTCTGATGATATAACCAATATTTTCTGTCTAAAAATGCAATATTCTCCAATCTTAGAAACCCTTCAAGTCTGCATTTAATGTCAAAGAAATTATGCTCTATGTGACAGACATTTATTTTTCAGCTTCCATATCTGAAGACTTCATCAACTTTTAATGAGAAAAGGACTCCTGAATAATGTTATCAATAATAGAGATTGTAGATGACAGTAGTGTTGAATAAGAAAATATAGATATTGGAAGAAAATGGACTCTGCCACTAATAAATACAGATAAATATTCATCTGTGAGGATCAAAAACTAATTTCTCCTGCGTTCTCTTTTCAAAGTAGATAAGTATTTCTTGAAATAGAGATTTATTCCTTTGACAATCTTACATTTGACCACCTGATGCCTGCTGGGCTCTATCATGGGCTTGAGGGCAATAGGAAGTGGGAGGTGGTAGATGCAGCCCTTGAGGAGGTCTAGGTCAAGGGGGAGACACACCAGTTATCCAGGAGTCAGTGTGAAGCTGTGGGCCACAAGTAATTCTTCAAACCCATATATGCAGACCTGGAAGCAAATGTAATAACTGAACCATTCAGATCACAGACATTTGAGGTTGGAAGATGCTTAGGTCATCTAGATCATCTAGGTCATCTAGAGCAGTGTTTGCCAGAGTTTCTTGACCCTTACTGGCAAAATAAAATAATAAAAGCTTCATTATATGCACACAAGCATAGGTATTTTTTTTTTTTTTGCCCACAAGGGTACTTATATACTTTAGAATACACAGAAATTCTAATTAAAAATTACAATGTTCTTATATTTTCTTCCACCCTTATTTGGATGTGCTGTTTACGCAAGTCTGAAGACTACTAATGCAGACCATCTTCTTTCCTTCATTGAGAAGAAACCATAGAGCAGGCAATGAATTTAAATTGCTCCTGTCAGCCAACTAGTTAAGAGTCTGAACCGTGACCAATACATTGCAGGTCTCCTGACATGCAATGTAGTACAGTTTTCTTATCTAATTTACAACCAGACATTGAACCTTAATCATATAAGCATATGTTTATACCCATTCATATACAAAATTTGTTAGTACCTCTGTGAGAGTGTCCAGAAGTGAGAATCAAGAAGAACAATATAAATGGTACTCTTAACCAAAATGTGTGAATTGTACTCTGAAAATTAGTCTCTCTGTAATGAATTTACTTGCTAGCAGAATCACTAGTTTTTGCAAGGAATTATGGACCACCCTGTGCTGTTTCCTAAGTTTCTTTGCTTGCTGATTAATTTGAATTCAACTGTGTACCTCTTTGTGGTTTCTCAAACAACAATTTTAGCTAGGGTTATAAAGTGCCGGTTCTAGTTCTTGTTCAAAATTGCGTAAATGAGTCCCTGCAGCCAGCCATTCGGGGATCTTGCCTACCACTGGAGTCTCACTGTGCAGACACCAAAAGGCAATCTTGCGCACATGCATGAGTCACACACTCTTATTTTCTCTAGGCCACTTCTTGGTTTCTTCCAGAGCTCCTTATTTATTTTAGATCTCAAATATTTTTTAGTGTGCGCTACTCCCTGCAGACCTAGATGTATGCACTTGGTTTCATTTGTCATTGACACAGGACCTCATGAATACAACTTGAATTCCAGGCTTTAGACAGGCATAACAGTTGCATTTAATGACTGGTTGTTTTTCCAGCACAGGTGGAAACAGAATGATCAGTTTTTACTTTTGTTGGGAAAGAAAATGAAGTAATTTTTGCCAGGAGAAGATATACTAGATGTTTGTTATTATGTCTGATTTTTATGAATACTATAGTACTGATAAAACATTTCAGACAAATACTTTTGTCCTGATATTAATTTGGCCATTTTGAGCCTACAGTATATTCATTGCTTCTATTAAGTTTTATATTTAAAAAATGCAATTATTAATTCAATTTGTATTCATTCCCTATAATAGATTAAAACCCAAAGTATGTTGGTAAACTGCATATTTCTCTTATATACTCCATAGTCTCTGACCTCTCTCCCTTCATTCACATTGAATTCCCTACCCTGGACCCCCAGACTCTTATCTTTCAAGATCCAAATGCCTCTGGTCCTTTAAGAAAACTTTCCCCATCTCTCTCCCACCTTCCCCAGCCCCAAAGAAATCACTCCCTCTCAGAATCCTATGGTCTTGTCACCTAGTTCATTCTACCTGCTCTTACACGTCCTTGTGCACATGCTGCCTCTCTAGGACACACAAAGCTGCATGAGGTCTAGGGCTGGGTTTATGCATCCTTGTGTCCCCACAGCCAAAACTTGTGCTTTGCTCATTGAGTGACCTCAGTAGGTAAATAGCATTTCAGAGGATGAATAGCAGATACCCCAGCTAACTTGTAAAAATCTGATACCTTGAATGTAGTATTACTGAGAATGGTCTAAATTTGGATTACTAGGAGTAAGGAGCACAGTTTCACCAGATTTTCCTTGATTCAGGACTTAATGTGGAAGAAAAAGCATCAAACAATGATTAAGGACACAGGATGCGGGAGACATGTACTGGATGCTTTGCTTTGCTTCCTCCATAGCTTGTTAAACAGGAAATGTTGCAGTGTTTATCTTTGGGGTGAGCTTCCCTAAGTAATTCCTTCTTTTCATGTCATCTTCCTTTCTCTACTTCTAGTAATTATAGTTTAATATCCATTATGTTGCTTTATACTCATGACAGATGGGTGCTACCACATGCAAAAACTGAGTCTTAAGTAGGTAAAGCCACTGGCAACATCACCCGTTTTCTCCCTGCAGCTATAGCCAGAAAGCAGCAGCCTAGGAAGAGTGGAAGCCTGAGGGGCCAGGCCTGGGAGGCATGCATGCTGTCATTTTATAACTCTTAATGTTACTCACCGAATCTAATTTTATACATTGTTTTTAGCTGCTGTTTCTCTTTATTAAGTTTTTAATTACACTGTCTTTGTGTCCATTTTAATGTATCTTGTCTAGATTCTTGAGGGAAATAGTCCATTTATTTTTATTTTTTGCTAATAGAATTCATGAAGACTATAAAAATTTCTTCTGAATAATCCTTTGGTTTTACCTCATTGGTTTTGTTTTTTGCTTGCTTGTTTTTCTTTTTAAATTTTATTGTGTGCAAGTACAGTTGTCTGCATTTCCCCCCACCCCAGGCATCCCCACCTCCCTCCCCTGATTCCACGCCCCCCCCACCTTGGTTATGTCCATGTATCCTTTATAGCTATTCCTGAAATCCCTTCCCCCTTTCCCCCCCATCCCCTCCCACTTCTCCTCTGGTTATTGTCAGATTGTTCTTAATTTTAATTCTCTGGTTATATTTTGCTTGCTTCTTTGTTTTGTTGATTAGGTCCCACTTAAAGGTGAGGTCATATGGTATTTGTCCCTCACCGCCTGGCTTATTTCATTTACTATAATGCTGTCCAGTTCCATACATTCTGTTGCAAAGGGTAGGAGCTCCTTCTTTCTTTCTGCTGTGTAGTACTCCATCCTGTAAATGTACTGTAGTTTTTTGATCCATGCATTTACTGATGGGTATTTAGGTTGCTTCCAGCACTTGGCTATTGTAAATTGTGCTGCAGAAATTTTGAGAAACAAGAACAAAGTAGGAGGGATCGCAATACTTGATATCAAACTGTATTACAAGGCCGCTGCAATCAAAACAGCCTGGTACTAGCATAAGCACAGACACATAGACCAATGGACAGAATAGAGACAGACTAGAGACAGAATAGAGAGCTCAGAAATAAACCCAAGTCTCCATGATCAATTAATATCTGACAAAGGGGGCAGAAGCATAAAATGGAGTAAAAAGAGCCTCTTCAACAAATGGTCTTGGCAGATCTGAATGACTACATGAAAAAAAATGAAACTCAATCACCAACTTATACCACACACAAAAATAAATTCAAGGTGGATACAAGACTTAAATATAAGCTGGGACACCATAAAATTTCTAGAGGAAAACATCGGCAGGAACACCCCATTGGTTTTGATAAGGAATGTACCATATACTTGTTGTTATTTATTTCTACACAAGCTAAAATTTACAATTTACTTTCATCTTCAGCTTTCATTTTATTTAGAAGAATGCAGCTAAAATCCCTCCTGGATATATTTATGTAGCTATACTTTTTTATTCATTTATAATTTTATAACATTGTGATCACAGACTATGATTTGTTTGCTTCATTTTTGGAGGGGGAAAATTTATTGAACTATTAGATAGTAAAATATATTATCAACTTTATTCCATGCAAGTAATTTCTTTCACATTCTAGCATTGCTGCAATTAAAAATAAATAATTTTAAAATAAAGAACAAAATTTTAAACCCTTCAAATGTCTTTAATAGATAATTGTTCCAGGAAACTAAAATTACTTCATAGAATTGTGTCAATTTTGGAAAATCACAGAAGGAAGGTATGGATAATAATATACAAAAATATAATTTAAAAACATTTTTATAGTTCAAAAAAAGACATTTATAAGCCATGAAAAAATGGTAATAAAAAAGTAAGTTGATCCTCTGGGGCTGTCTTTTAGTTGTCCTAAATTTTAAACAGGCAATTATATAGTAAAAGTCTCTTCATAGAACCATACAGGGTCAAGGCCAAGCCATAGAGAAGGTGAGTTAATAATTAATACCAGAGATTTCCTTCTTAAAATATGATGCTAAGGCCAGCAAGTAGCATGGACATCCTTGGTAGTACAAAATGCATTGTCTTAGGCTCTATTCCAATCCTACTAAAGCAAAATCTGAATTTCAACAAGATCCCCAGGTGATTTGGTATACATTAACACTTCAGAGGCATTAGGTATGATTTTGATATATCTCTTGTCCAATGCAGATTCTTGGGCCATAGTTGAGCTTCCATGTAGGTCAAGTAGCTTCTAGTGTATAGAAAAGACAGCTTTAAAGAAAGTACATCCTGAGAGTGATGTGGACAAGGAAGATGAAGAGTTAAGAAACAGCAGAAGAAAGAAGAAAAAGAAGAGGAAGAGGAGGAGGAAAAAGAGGAAGAGGAAGAAGAGGAAGGAAGGAAGGAAAGAAGGAAGGAAGGAAGGGAGGGAGGGAGGGAGGGAGGGAGGAAGGAAGGAAGGAAGGAAGGAAGGAAGGAAGGAAGGAAAGAAAAGGAGGAGGAGGGGAGGAGAGAAGTCACTTGGACACGGACATCAGAATTCACCATTTTCAATGTACTTTCACCTGAAAATACATTGAGTGTATCTTTAAACCTCATAACTTATTTGAAAAAAAAAAGTAAGTTTTTATGATTAAAAGGTATGGCAATGATATTTTTAAAAAATTTAGTTTAGAAAATTTGTCTAAAATTAAAAGAATATTTGAAAGTCTACAAGTTTATTTTGTCTTTACTTTTTGAGAAAGTTGAGATGCCTCTATTAAAAATGTTTAAAGGCTTCATTTAGAACTGATATTATTTCCTTGTCCTGGACTTAAAAAGAGACATTGAGGTAGTAATCCTAGTAAATTAATAAAATACTGTATAGGAAAATAACCGACCCACAGAATTAGAGTATATTCAAACCTCTACTTTAAGAAAAGAGTTTTTTCTACACCAGGTCTGACAGATGATCATTGAACCCAAACACTTCAAATGATGGGGTACTTCTCGCACCTTAAGTCAGCCACTGCATTGTGGGACAGCACTCACACTTTGGAAAGATCATGCAATTGGGGATCAGAAGACACACGTCAAAGTCTTCATCACGCTTCTTTCATAGTTCTAGATCTAAAGTACTCTCACCCCAAGCCACTTATTCCAATCTAGTGGCTCGACTTCACATCACTTTTTAAAAATACCAATTCCAAACATAGGTAGTATTGAAATAAGACTGAGTACGCTCCTCTGGAACTTGGTATAGCACCTCAGCTGCCTTTGGCATCTCCCACTGTCCCAGTAGTAACAGAAGGGTACAGGTTGGGTCTTATTTCCAGATGACAAATCATCAATAGCTTCAGAGAACCATCAAGGTTTAGAACGAGAAGGGACCCACAAGAAAGGATGGTCGAGATTCAGTCAGGGAAAGAGGAACTGGCTGGCTAATAACAGAATGTAATGCTGGGAATTGGGGATGCATGTGGCGGAGAACTGAAGTAAATAAGAGATGCTGAAGCAACACAGAGGTAATATTCACAGAAGCAAGTGTGTGACCCCTGACACTGGGGGGTCAAAGGGAAGACAATCTAGACACTCCTAAGAGGAAACCACTGAGCAGGGACCCAGACCTCTGAAAACACTGCCTAGTTGCTTCTGCTTTCTCTGAGAGGGTGCCATGAAGGTGGTCTGTGAGCTGTGAAAGTCAGCTGGCAAGCTCTGGAGCAAACCCTTTTCTCCCCCATGTCTGGCCTCCCTCTGGGGCTCCACACTGACAAAGCACAACAGGCCCAGGTAAAGAAGGGTGTGGTCTGTAGGGCCCCAGCCCAGAGTCCCAGAGCAGGGCCAGGGTTGCAGCTTTGGAGCTGAGACACTAGTTTGCTTATTGGCCTAAAAAGTGTTTGGTCCCCTCCCCCTCATTTGTATGCCTGAGACTCGAGATCCAGAGCATGTAAGAGAGTTGTCTAGAGCCCCACATGCCAGTGGCACTAGTGTACGCAGTCATAAACATGTAAAAATACAGTGACAACTAAAAGGCACTTTTGTAACGTAGAAAACTGTCAACTCTGAATCTGTTTAGATGGCAGAAAATTTGATAAGTAATAGATGTATTTAGATGAGACATCTTCAAAATGTGTTGTGGCTTATAAAAGTCATACTAATTATAGTGTTTTATGTGAGGTAAGTATCAAGGTATAAAGTTATGATTATGTATGCTAAGACAGAGAGTCAGATCAATGTAGTTGTTTTATTTTAATTATGGCATCAAGCCTCTTGGTCACATAGGCACTCTCTTCATTGTCTGTTACTTGTGTGATATATTCATACAGAACACAAAAGTCCCAGCAGAAACATGGCCTGTTAGTGTTCCAGTAGAAGCAAGGACAGGAAAACCAATAGAGCTGCTAGGGAAAATATTCTCAAACAAGATACCCAGCTAGCTCAGAGATGCAATCCTTGTCATCAAATCTCTGATTATTTCACAGGGATATCAGAAATTGATATTTTTAGATGACCTAAGATTACCTTAAGACACTCACTTATGGTCTAATACAGGCAGAATAGTAGAGGGAGTTTGTGGAATTTTGAATCTCAGCTCGGCCATTTTCAAGGTGACCTTAAATAAATTACTTGAGTTTATTACTTGTTACATGAAGATAGCAATGTTCCTTTATTTATTCAAATAACTGCTGAGTGCCTACCACCTGCCTGGCATTGCTGCCAGGGTTAGGGACCAATGAATCCCCCTGAACTCAGTGAGCTTTTCATTGCAGTGCAGGAAGGCAGAAACACATAAATGCATCAAATGTTAGATGGCAGTACATAATATGAAATGAAAAATAAAATAAGATAAGCAAGTAGAGAATGATGAGAGGGTTCATTTTTACAGAGTGCATAGAGAAGGCCTGTCCAATGATGTCACATCTGAAGGGAAGAAGGGAGCTATGTGGGTATGTGGAGACGAGTTTCCACACAGTGGGAACCAGAAGTGCATGAACGTTTCAGTGGAACACCCTGAGTGGGGAGAGTACGGCCCAGGAGGGAGAATGATAGGAATGGGTCAGACACCCGAGGACAGGGGAGAAGGGGGCAGGGCCCGATCCTGCATGATCTTTTAGCTATGGGATCCATTACAAAACTTTGAGCCAAGGACTGACATGATCTAAATTGTCTTAAAAGAATCACTATTGCTGAATGGAAGATATGTATGTAATGGGGGAGCAACAGGGGAAATGGGGGACAATTAAGAGTTTATTGCTATGATCCAGACAACAAAAGATAGTGGCTAATAAAACAGGGGTTGGGGGTGGAAGTGTTGAGAAATGATTAGGTTTGGGGTAAGTTTCAAAGGACAAGCCAACAAAATAGCTAATGTACAAAGAGAGGAAAAGTAAATGGTGACCCCCAAGTTCTGGCCTTGAGTGGCAGGAAGAACAGAGAAGTTATTAGTGGGAAAGGGAAGACAGTGGGAGAAGCTGGTTAACCTAATCATTCTAAGCCTGTCGTGAGGTAATAAATCAATGAAGTAAATAAAATGATGTAAGTAAAACTAGTGCAGTCTTGACCCACAATAGGCGTCAGTATATCGGAGTCCCCTCCCCTGCCTATGGAGCACTTCTGCGTGACTTCTCGCTCTCAGCGCGCATCTGCGCGCTACCCACACACTCCTGCCCTTCTCGTTCACGAGGTCTCCCCAGATCAGCATAGAGTTGTAATGTTTCCCCCACAGTGAGACGGTCACGTCAGCCTCATCTGGAAACATCCCCAACAGACGAAAGAATCAACAGAGATAGATAAATTACATTTTTAAAGAAGGAAAGAAAAATATTTGATAGCAAACAACATGTATGGCAATCATCCTTGTACCCTGAAGTTCTTGAAGAGCCTCAGTGCTCCAAAGGTTTCCCTGATACTGGTTGTTTTTTTAATAGAAATTCTGTGGAGATTACAATATAACATTTTATAAGTGTTTTTCCTTAGAATTTTTGAAGAGAGGCTAAGAAACTGCGAAAGTACCCAAAAATCTATAGAAATGCATACTGCATATATATTTCTTGGCAAAATTTTCTAGTTGCTTTCATCTTTTGCCTAAAATTTTGAGACATACTCTTAAAAAAGAAGTAAGTAATATAAATGTCTAGGCACTAGTGTCAGGTGAATGGGTCTTAATAATATTTTATCCAAAGCCAATCCCCCAAACAACCAACATATAAATAGAAGAATAAAGTCTACATATTAAAAAATATGCTTGGTTCTTTAAAATTCTTTATTGCAGATTTATTGGAAATGTCAGTGTTCAGCTCACATAACTCTATACTCTTAAGAATCATCAACATTTAATTTGAGTGTTTTTAGTTGAAAAGATTCTGCTGCTTAAAATTCAGCTAAATCCCCTTGGTCTGAGTTGAGGAATACTTATATCTTGTGTTTTTCTCAAAGCCCTCTTCTATGCCCAATTTCTTATCATCAACAGAATATTTAATCCGAAGTAGACTGCAGCTCCGACCACTTCTCCACCCCAGCACAGAGACAGATTTATCCCATGTTCCACGCCCCCCATCCCGCCACCTCCATCTCCAGGGAGCATCTTGTTGTGTGCATAGCTTTCTCTAGCATTCAAAGTGATGTGTAATAAGGACAAACAAGGGCCTCTCATTCTAGCTTGGCAAGTAAGGTCATTGGCAGGGGCAACAAAACCCTTGTAGATTTCTTATGTTTGTGGCTCGTAGTTTTTAATACTAAATTATGCTATGATGAGAACGTCTTCAGATTCCTCGAAGTACCCAATGGAAAGAAAGCATCTGGGCAGATGTGCCAGCATTTAGTATAAAATGCAGGGCAGTAGTTGGCACCATGAGAAGCCCAGAGTTGGCTCCACAGTCTTTTGTTTATGTTTTTCCAAGTATAACTTTCCTAACTCCTGACCAGGAGAATCATTTATCCTCAAGAAGAATTTGCTTCTTAATACTTTTCCTTAGGTTTAATCTTGTCAAGCCAATGTTTAAAGCAAGTAGCAAGGTTTACCTGACTTCATTATCATAGTAATTACTAGCTGTTTTAACTCTACTGACACAAAATTCATCTTCTCTTAGCTGGGATAGGCCTACCCCTTGACATAGATGAGAAAGAAAATTGGTTTTAACTGGTATATTTTTGAATTTCAGGGATAGTGGCTGTTCTCTTCTGTGGAGTCACACAGGCACATTATACCTACAACAATCTGTCGTTGGATTCCAAAATGAGGACTAAACAGGTAAAAAAAATTCACTACCAGCTTTGTGTCTTTTTTTTCAGCGTAATGGTTATGTAGCAATTCTGGCAGTGCACTCAGAAAGAATTTCATTAGTAAAGGAAGAAAGTAAGCTTAAGGCTTCATTAAAGTTTGGATATTTATAGATTTTTTCCCCTCCAGGATAACCATTAACAATTCTCTTGGTAAGCAAAAATATAGTTATAATAATCTCTCCCTCCTGAGAAATGTGGACTATCGACTGTCAGTCTTGAAGATGAAAGGCCCACAGCTGGTAATAATTCACAGTCACTTACATCTAAAAGCATCATAAAGCATGTGGGATTCTGTAGTTCTGTAGAGAAAAAGAAATGAAGAAGAATAAGAAAGTGATGTTCGATTTTTAATTGGGTCCTTTTGCTTCCAAGTAAACTCGATTGCCAGTTGTCAGACAAGAGAACACACCTCCCAAAGGCCAAAAACCCTTCTGCTTGGATGTTTGCACAAGAACACTCCAGATCCCTTCCACAAACATCGCTGCACAGCCCCTCTGTGCCAGGCACTGTGCCAGGTTGTAGGAATACAGAGACAAGTAGCATATGACCCTACCTTTAAGAAGTTCTTTATCAAGTCTGTTGATAAAGATGTTTAATAAACCGTGATTGAAATATCTACATAGGGTATTTGGGGAGCATTCAGTAGGCATCCTTTAGTCATTAGGATTGGGAAGGTGAGGAGAAGTTTCCAGAAATGATGCCTGATTTGGAGCTTGAAATACAAATAGAAGTTAATTAGATAGATTATGTGAAATCCACTGGGCAACTAGAAGGTAGTAGGGAGGGAATTTGAGGAAAAAATTACGGGACAGACCAAAGCTCTAAAGGAGTTGATGGAGGCACTTTAAATAGTTCTGTGTGGCTAAAGGATGGGGTAAGGCTGAAGCTACCAGGATACATGATGGATGAAACCGAAGGGGTGGCCAGAGACCGGCTTATGAAAAAACTTCCAATGGACTATGACTCAGCAATAAAAAATATAAAATAGAATCTTGCTGTTTGTGGCAGCATGGAGGGACCTAGAGGATAGTATGTTAAGTGAAATAAGTCAGACGGAGAAAGACAAATTGTGCATGAATTCACTTATATTTAGAATTTAAAAAATCAAACAAATAAACATACAAAACAAAAACAGACAATAGAAACAGAGATCAAACTGATCGTGGCCAGCGGGGAGGCTGGTGGGGAGAGGGGAGAAAAAGGTGAAGGAGAATGTAGTGAGTAACATTGTGATAATTTCCACGGTGAGAGGTGATTACTAGACTTAGTGTGGTGATCACAATGCAAGGTATATAAATGTCGAATCACGATGTTGTACATCTGAAATTAATATTGTTTGTCAACTATAATTTTAAAGTGAAAAAAATAAAGAAAAACTCTCATACCTTGTGAAGGAGGTTAGACTCTCTCCTAAAGGCAATGAGGAGTGGCTTAAATAACAGAAATTCACCATCTCACAGTTCTGGAGCTAGAAGACTAAGATCAAGTTCTAGTAGAATTATTTCCTTCTGAGGGCTGTGAGGGAGAATCTCTTCTAGTCTGTCTTCTAGCATCTGGTGGTTTTCTGAGAGTCTTCTGTGCCCTTTGGCCTACAGACACATCATCCTGGTATCTGCCTTTATGCTCACATGGCATCTCCCTGTGAGCATATCTGTCTCCAAATGTCCCCTTTTATAAGGACACCATTCATATTAGATTAGCTGTCCACCCTACTCCAGTATGACCTCATTTTAACTCAATTACATTTTACATTTTCAATGACCCTGTTTTCAAGTAAGGTCACACTCTGACGTGCTGGTGGTTAGGACTTCAACATAGGAATTTTGGGAGGACACCATTCAGCCCAACAACAGGAAGTCATTGACGGGTCTTAGACAGACTAATTTTAGGATAGTTGGATTTCCATTTTAGCAACTTCAGTCTGTCAGATAACGGGAGCATGGATCAAATGGCATTTTTATCAGTGAGCTTTTGCTGTGCAACAAACAACCATACAACTCCAGTGGTATCCAATGATAAACATTCATTTTGCACACATCCTCAGGGTTCAACTCTTTTAAAAATTGTTTTCTATTTTTTAAATTGATTCTAGAGAGAGGGGAAGGGAGCGAGAAAACATCAGTGTGAAACAGAAACATTGATCTGTTGCCTCTTGCACACACCCTGACTGAGGACTGAATCCACAACCCAGGCATGTGGCCTGAGCAGGAATCAAACCCGCAACCTTTTGGTTTGCAGGATGACGCCCAACAAACTGAGCCACACCAGCCAAGGCAGTTTCAACTCTTTTGAGTGCAATGGAACTGGGCTCCACTTGTCTCACTGGCCTGTCCGTGTGTCTGTGAGTTTCTGGGGCTCTATCCTAGGGTGGGCTTGGCTGGAGCAGCACAGGCAGTGCTGTGTGTCTGTCATTCTTCTATTGGCAGAAGAGCAAGCCCCAGGGTGCAAGTCCATTTCAGACCTCTGCCTGCATCCCATGTCCTAAACATCCCGCTGGCCAAGTAAAATCATATGGTTGAGCCTAATGTCAAGATGCTGAGAAGGCCAGCAGCCCAGAGTCAAAGAGCACTGCACAGTTATATGGCAAGAAGCATGAATATAGGGCCAAATGATTATAATCCATCCCAAACTGCAAATGAAGGTAGAGAAGATTCTATAATAAGTCCAATGATGCTGAAGATATCCAATGTGATATTGAGGCAGTAGAAGAGGAGAAAACAAAAATGACATCTAAGCAAAAACTGTAATTGACCAGAAATTCTTAAACAGCAATTTTAAAAGATACTTAACACTCTCTTTATCATATCCTAAGCTCAGCTGGGCCTGACCCTCCCTCCCACCTACCCAGAAATTCTTCAGGATCACCCTACCTCTCTGCCCATCAGCGGAAACACAAAGACGCAACTTCAGAAATTCTATGTGCCTCTAGTTAAAAATAAAATTGAACAAAAAATTGATACTAATACCTAAAACCTTACAATCTATAGTCTTCTAGAATCCTTTTAATTAGGAAGACTATTAGAACTCTCTAGGGTTTAAAGGAAAATAAACATCTTGGGCTGTTTTCCCTGACCTCATCTGGTTCTCTGAACACTCATGTCCTGGGAAGCTGACCTCTGTTTGGGGACCTGCAGTGTTAAGTCACGCTATCCACACCGCTCGGCAGAGCTTCAGAGATAGCTCATCTCACTGCGAGACAGCAGCCCAGCGCCAAGGGAAGACAGAGCCACCACCATGCCCCACAGCCTTCTGTTCACTTCTGGAAGGCTTGGCAAGCATCCCCCAGATGGACCGTCAGTATCCATTCTTACAGCACTCTCCTTTCAGGCGGGAGGTTTTTATAAAGATTATTTTTTAATACCCAGGTAATTGCATCCCATTTTTGTTCCCCTCATTGCCTTCTTTCCCGGATGCCTGGTTCAGAGAAGGAGCCTAATATATTTTCATTCCCTCCCCTTCTCATACTTGTCCTCACTTCTTTTGTTTAGGGTCTATCATTTTCTATTACTTTTTCTCTATAATATATGCACATGTTGCATACATATTTACCTACATATGCATACGTATGCATGCACACATATTCCCTACTATAATACACAGAGTCTGAGGTCACCACTTTAAAAGAAGTTCAATCCAGCCTTTTAATTAACTTCCCGGATTGGAGGCCCTTGGCCACACCTGCAGCAATGTAGCAACAGAGTTCAAACTGCGCTTGGGAACCAATTACACATTGTAACGAATAGCTGAGGCAGGCATTGTAGAAATCGCCCCTGGGTCGTCTCTGAAACTGGGAAAGGTTTGGAAAGTGTTGTGTGATGACACGTAGTTATTAAGGATGTGTCTTCCTCTGCGTCTCCCACCTCATGTTCACCATCAATGACAGAAGCAGCAGTCGTACAGCCTCGGCCTCTGTCCCCAGGACAGGCTAGCGGGAGTAACGGGCATCAGTGGGTGGGAAATCCATAAAGATCAAATTCGTGTTATAAAATTCAAAGGCAACATGATTTACAAAGGACTTTTATTCATGGACTGCACCTATACCAGCTAATCAAATGGCTATATTTGAACACAAAGATTTCTGAGAACTCTGTATCCTTTATAGCTTCAAAAAATAGTGTCTCTTTAAAGTTGCATTTACACTTTAAAATACATTTTGAAATTAATATGATTTATGTGTAGATGAATTTATTTTCCTCCAACCTGTGAGGAAACATGTGACATTCCTGTGTGTTAGGCACAGAGCACTAATGGGGAATGAGAGGCGGGGCTGGGCCCACCGTGAGGATGAGCACTTTGGGAGCAGAGCATCTGTGGAAGGGTAGCTGGGCAGGAGTGGCAGTCCTTTCCACTGAGCTTGCAGTGGTTCTCTTGCTTGAGGGCATGCACACCTGACCTTAAAGACAGACAAATAGTGTAATCCCTGACTCTTGCCCCAGGAACTAAGAACTGTGAGACATCCTCAAAATGGACATCAGTGCACGTCGGTCTGTGAGCCCAGAGGTCTCACCCTGAAGGCTGCATACAAACTCCATGATGTCACTCACACAAGTCCCTGCCTGCCTCCTAGTCCCTTCTTCCCTCATGTCGTCACTCCCTGGGCAGACCTGGGAGCTGGTAATCAGGGCCAAGCTTCAGGGTGCTGCAGGGTCTTTACCTTGCAAAACTATGTGCTTCTGTATCATAGCCTTTTAACTGGAATTTCTCCTTCCTGCATGTGGTTCCAACCTAAAAATCACTTCCAACAAATAATCATATACATATATATGTATAAACATATAATATGAATTTAAATAATTAACAATTATTATGCATTAACATTTATGAAGTACTTATCTCATTTACTTTCTAGTTACTTTTCTACCTAATAGGCAGCTCCTTTTACCTTTGTTCATTCAGCTAGTATATCTCAGAGCCTACTTTGTGTCAGCCACTGTTCAAGGTGCTAGGATATGAGTAAACAAAAAATATTTCTCGTAGAGGAGCTTTATAGTAATCAAAATGAACAAGCTAAATATATAGTGTTCTTATGGCAAGACATAGGCCAATAATGATGTAGAAAAGGAAGCAAGGCGTGAGTGTGTGGAGAAGCGAGGTGGCAATTTTAGATAGGATGGTTGGGGAAGGCTTCAGTAAGAAGGTGGTACTTGAGAGATGTGAAAGAGAGAGCTATGTGTATCTTTGGGGCAGAGCTGTCCAGAAGTTGGGAATGGCAACTATAACAGCCACTTGGGGCAGGGTGACAGATGTGGCTGAGGGGAAGAGGACCAGGGAAGAATATGAGAGACAGTATCAGAGCAGTGAGAAAGGATGTGTCACAGAGAGCCTGAACAAAGTGGGAAAACACTGGAGTCTCTAAAAGATGGACATAAAGTGACACATGGCCTGATATGATTTCAATTTTAAAAGACTGGAGCTGCCATTTATTAGCTGGGGAAGAATGCAAGGTAGTGGGTTTAAGGGACAGTTGGGAACTACTGAGGGTTGACTTGCTACATTTGGGATGTGTTTTAGTCAGTAAAGTGGAGCTGCTGAGTAGCCAGTTAGACATAGAATTCTGGAGTTTGGGGCATGAAGATGATATTGCAAACATGAGACCAGATGTGCTGTTTAAGGGAATAATGGAGGAAAGATCCCAAAACCAAGCCTGATGTTGGGAACCAACAATGGAGACTGAGAAGTAGTAGCCAGTAGGAAGAAACAAAACCAAGACAGTGTGATGCCCTGAAAGTCAAGTGAACAGACTGTTTCAAGAAAGCATAGTGGATTGTGCCAAATGCTTCTGAAAGGTCAAGTGCATCACTGATGACATTGATAAGAATCATATTGTTGGAGAGTCAGGGTAAAAGCCTGATTCTACTGGGTTCACTTCAAAGCACTATTTTAAGGGCTCCAGGTTCAAAAGAGAAGGGAAGGAAAGAAACTGGGAACTGCATGTACAGAGAAGTCCTTTGAAAGAATATTGCTGTGATGGGAGCAGAGAGATGAAATGATAGTTAGAAGGAGAAGTGAGGCTGAAAGAAAAGTCTTATTATTTTTAAGGTGGAAAAAAGAATACTTTTTCATGCTGATGGGAATAATGCAGAAAAGAGAAGACCATGTGTTAAAGGGTTTGTCAAAACTTACAAGTGGCAGAGGCAAATTTTGAATATAATTTTTTGACTTTGTAGTTCAAGCTATTTTGCCTACTACTAAATATCCTCTGATTATAGATGATATAGTAGCAATTGTGAGGCTTAGCATCATTTATTCAGAAAACCTTGAGTGGGTGGATGAATGAATGGATGAATAAATATTTAGATATCTGTATTATACTTTCTGCTAATTCAGACAGGTAGTTCTTTATCTTATATTTAATTCTATTATCTTTGAAAACCTACCAATTTTAGTGCATTTTAACTTTTTAAACTAAAATACAGTTCGAGCTAGATGTAGATAATTTTCTGCATTTATTTTTGAGATTCCTTGTCTAGCATTTATGGACCAACAATGCCACCTTCATTACAGCACATTGTTTCCAGATGCTTATTTTATTTCCATTTCCCCAGATGCTATTTTGAGTGTTTATCACCACTGAATGAAAAAGCAGCAATGAAAATCCAAATTTAAATTTTCAATAAAAAGTAAGGTAGTGGGAGTTAAATTGGATATGGTGTACATGATTTTGTAAGAAAATTTAAGAAAGATATCTGGAGCGTGGTACAGGCCAGATGACATAGTGGAAAGGACATGTGACTGAGAGTCCGTAAAGCTGAGATTCACTCATCATCATTCTTCAAAGATTTTATTTATTTACTTTTAGAAAAAGAAGAAGGGAGGGAGAAAGAGAGGAGAGAAACATCAATGTGCAAGAGCTACATCAATCGGTTACCTGTCACATGCCCCCAACTGGGGACCCTCTTGCACACCCCCAAATGGGAACCTGGCCTGCAACCCAGGCATGTGCCCTGGATGGGAACAGAACCAGCACCTTTAGATTCACAGGCCAGTGCTCAGTTCACTGAGCCACACCAGCCTGGGCCACTCCGCATCTTTAGGACTAATGGTGGCACCTTGAATAATTAATTTAATACCTGTGGGCTTCAGTTTTCTCATTTGTAAAAGTGAATGATTGAACTATAGGACTGAGTTTTAAGGACCATGCCCTAAACCAGGGTTGCCCAAACTTTTGGCATCTCTGGTCCACACTGGAAGAAAAAGAGTTGTCTTGGGTCAGACATTTAAATACATCGTGACATGTAATCACAAAAAAAATCTCATAATGTTTTAAGTAAATTTACAATTTTGTGTTGGGCCACATTCATAGCCATACTGGACCACATGTGACCTGTGAGTCACAGGTTGGACACCCTGCCTAAACCCGATCATTTGTGACTTGACATGGAACATGAGATAGGCATCTGGCTCCTTCTCCCAGATGAGGACTGGACAGCGACCATGTGTGACAGACTGCCATACATGGAGATGAGAGGAAAGATCAGAGTTTGCTGTTGATCTTGAGGACAAATCACTGGATAAACTTTTTCATTAAATTGTCAAACGAAATCCGAGGATGAAATGATCATAAAACCAAAGTCCCTGGTTCACGCTAGGATGAGAATTGCAATGAGGGCTGGGTACTGCTTCCTAGAAAACTCTCTGCTCCTAAGTGAGTGGTTGCAATGGCTTTTTCTAGAACTGCCTGCACATTGGAGGTGGAGAGCACAGAGCTCACATTGCTACCACTCCCTGTCAAGATCTGATCGAAGGGCTTTCCAGCTTTTCAATTCAAGCACAGACTGAATATAGACTAGCACAACATAAACACACGGCAGCCTAGAAGCCAGGGAAACAAAGTCGGATAGATGTGGTTCTCACTCTCAGGAGCTCCTAATGTAGCAGGGAACACACACACACACAGATGGGGCACACACACACATGCAGAAACAACCTCCCATGGCAAATGTTCACACAGAGGGATGCACAATGTGTCATAGGAACCAAAGGACTGAATTGCTTCCTGGAGGCAAGTTGTTCAGGGGATGCTGACTGTGACCTGGGAGTTTGCAGTTAGGTGTAAAGATAATTAGGAAGTTATGAAGATTTCATGAGGGAATGCAAGCAAAGAGGAAAAAAATATATGGAACCATAAAATAAAAAAAAAAAAAAACCTTGACAAGTCCCAGAGAAAAGGAGGTAGCACTCTGTGCCTGGGGCACCGGTTGCCTTGGCGAAGTGGGTAGGTTCTGCTAGGATCTGGGACAGGAAACGGAAGTGTGTGGGAGAGAGCTGAGAGATCAGGAGGACCTTTCAGTGTCACGCTGTGCTACATTTAAAAGAGCTGTATCCCATAAGCCTAATAATTACTTAGGTTTTTAGGCAGGGGGATGATGATAATAGTCAGATCTGTGCCCAAAACATTCAGATCTGTGCCGTACAAAGATAATGAAGTTAGCATCTTGGAGGAAATAACATCCACTTCACTGCTCACCATACTTCCTTTTGATAAACCAGTTACATATATAACATCTAAATTTGCCTTAATCTTTTGTGGCTCTAGACATATTTTTGTCCTATTTAACATCTTATGATATTGTGATCTATATGAAAATTTATGGAAATTTACTGTTTGGTTCTGATGCACTTAGGAGTTCATTAAACTCTTGCTGAATTAATAAATAAATGAATAAATGAATTATGACCATTAACATTTTGAGATAAAAGATAAAGAGAGGAAATAGAAATGCTAATTAATGGTTTTATTTAATTCTGATATGATGCATTAATTTAAATGTAATGAGTTGGATGCATAAAGCAAATGTCTAGGGTAATCCTGAGACATTGAAAGAAAGATCAAGTACAGTTCCATTGCTTGTGTGACTTTCCTGCAGTGTGCCTCTGCCTTATTGATTTGCATTACAGTGGTTTTTGATTATGGTTTTGTGCTATTTTCTTCAGTCACTTTTAACAAAAGCAAGCGCATTCCGTCCCGGTTACTTGTTCCCAGGCACAGTGGGGGAGTGAATGTCATGGGCAACAATGCTCCTGCCTCCTGGTTTCTGAAGCAAGATCAAAGATATCTTCATAAAGCACAGAATTGCTTTAAAAAAAACTTTAATTACATTTCTTTTGTTAAGATTTCTACCACTTTTCTTCTTCCCTTCATTCAAAGTACCTGAAAAATACCATCCTAGAAGGGCTGAATTGATAAATGATGGCAAAGTGTTAAATTTCTTTATACCTAGGCTGATGATTCTCTCCAATGAAAGGCATTATATTGTATAATGGACATTTAGTAGTCCGGCTCATAGGTGTTCTCTTTTAAATGCTAAGGAGAGTGGAGCTCCCACATCACGCCACAAATACATTGTACGTTCAGTGCCCAGAAAGAATGATGGTCTGTGAGCCCCTAGTTGGGAAGCCTTACTCCACAGACAGCTGGCAATGTGGTAGGAGCCACAAGTGACCATTCAGCAACCTCAGTAGTCGGTACCTCTCACACGGCAAGTATGGGGCCCAGGGAGAAATAAAGCTAAGGAAGACATAAACTGTGCTCTCTCTTAAAAATTTTTCATGCATTTTTTTCCTTGATAAAGCTATAATTGTATTATAAATTCTCATTAAATCTTAGCTACTTTTTAAACAACATACCTCTGTTTGCTTATCATAGTACATGCTTGCAGTTGAAAATTTTAAGTTGTAAAATCCAAGAAGATCAGAACAAGGCAGGACTATAAAGATAAATTTTTAAACCTAGATTTTTATGGAAGGAAACTTAAACCCAAGGAAGTTTGATGGCTTGGAGGGGTAGAGTCACTTTTCCAACCCAGAGACCAACCTGGACAAAATAAAAATACATATTACTCACCTCTAAAAGCATATTTTGGTGTATTAGTTATCTATTATTGTATAAGAAATGAGCCTAAAATTTAGCAACTTAAAACAATAAACTTCTATTATTTCATATAGTTTCTAAGGGCTTCAAGTTCAGAAGCATCAGCTTAACTGGGCGGTTCTTGCTCAGGTTTCTTGTGAAGTTAAGATAAGCTGTTGGCCAAGGTTGTGGTATTTGAAGACAAGTGGGCCAGGAGGGCCCACTGCTGGTTGGTTCCCTCACACAGCTGTTGGCGGTAGGCCTCCCTTTTGCACTGAGTGTATTCTTTAGGACTGGTTGGGTGTCCTCATGATGCAAAAGTCCACTTTCCCCCAGAGTCAGTGAAACCATAGAGAGAAAATGCAAGGAGAAAGTGTCAGTTCCTTTGTTAACTAGTCTCTGAAGTCACACACTGTCACTTCTACCAGATTGTGCCAGAAGCGAGTCACCAAGAGCAGCTCCCCCTTAGTGGGAGGAGAATTAAGCTCCCCATCTTGAAGGGAGTATTAAAGTGTGGGGACGTATTTTCAAATGACTGTGAAACCTGATGCCATTCTTAGAAGTAATTTTTTGATAATGGTTTCAATTTCTTACATGGTTTAATATTTAGATTTTCTACTTCTTCAGCCAACTTTACTTTTCCAGTAAACTATCTGTTCTCTTCATATTTACATAAATTTTAATAAAATAAATTGTTGAATACCATATTGTGCCAGGTACTATAAATATGTTTTCATATAAAAACCCCAATTAATATTTACCAAAAATCCATAATGTAAATACCAAGATTCAGATTTTGCAAGCCTTAGAGGAGTTAAGAAGGTCACACAAAGAACAGAGTTGTGCATCATAACCCAACATTATTTTTAATGTCGTTTCCATATATTTGAATAGAAAATTATGTGTATATATTTTCCCTTATTAAAATTTATGAAACTGCATATTATACTGATCATTTTGAGAAACAGCACTTGGATTTATTTACCCATTTTACTTCTGTTTTCTCTAATTTATTCCTGTGCCTTTTATCACTGTCCTTCTTTCTCTCCTTGAGCTTCTCCTCTTCTTTCCTGTCCCCTTTACCAGAGGACGATGAACCCAAGTAACCTTGTCTCTACTGACCACGCTCCTCCACTTGCTCTCCTTCTCCCTCCTCGGCTTTGACACTGACCCAAGAGAGCCTTAAGAGGTAGGGCCAAGAATGCCTTTTCTTCTTCCACTTCCAAAGTATTGGTGCTGCCACAAATTCTGTCCTGCTCACCTCCTTCTCTCGTTACACGTATTGTATTCCATTTCCCCACTGTTGCTTTTCTCTTTCTCCAGGATTCATCCATGTTCCACAGAGCTAAAGCTAAAATTAATTGAGTATTATCATTGTTGTTTCCTTCTGCTTTCTCATTGCCGTCATAGCAGGCTCTGCATCAGAGTCACTAGCAGGCCATCCTCCTCTCCACCCAGGGGGCACTGTCTTTGGGGTCCATGCTAACTCACCTTGAAATTTCTTGCCAACAAGATTCCAAACCTTCTCTTAATTTTTGTCTTTCTCATCTTCCAAAACCCCAAGAAAGTATACTTATTTCATTCAGCATTGTTTAAAAATTAATTTTCTTCATTATATTTTTCTCAAAATAATGATCTTGTTTTATTCTTCACTATGTAAGGCCTCAGCCCCTCAGAGAGATGGTTCTCTCTCTCTCTGTCTCTCTCTCCCTCTGTCTCTGTCTACCTCTCACTCCTACTCTTTGCCTCACTCTTTTTTCTCATTTCTTTCACCTTTATAAGACAAAGAATTCCATCATTTGTGCTTGAATATCAACATAAAAATATATCTGATGCATGCCTTTCTATGCATGGGTCTGATTCAGTGCATAGTGGAAAACTTTATCTGGCTATGATGTAAGAGATTAGCTGTCCTGGTCCCTGCTTTGATGACATTCAAGACAGATGGTGGCTCATTATTACCTTAAAATTTCTAAGAATGGCGATAGCACAACCCCTTTGAACAGCCCATTACAATTTTATCACCCCGCCGATAAGTGCAGGTACAAGGGGCTTCGGTCTCATAATGGCATTTTGAGATGATATATGGAAATTACTATAATTTTTCTACTCATTTTAATTACATTTTATAGATGCAGCACAGAAAACATCAAGGCTGAATACACATGAATGTAGATGCAGCACAGAAAGCAGCAAGGCTGAATATGTGTGTTTGTTAAAGCATGTTGCCAAATTTAAGGATGTCATTCCTTGATGGTCTGGAAAGATGCAGCAAAGGGATGTAATGAAATGCTAGGCCTTTGGGCAGTCCCTTCAGAAGAGAAATTCAGTTGTTTCTGGAGGGACAGCTCAAAAACTCAAAGAATCCCATCAGTGGAGGTATAATACAGAATTCTAAATAAAGTACCTGGAAGGGAAATCTAATAAACTAGAATAAGAGTTTGGTTTTAGGAAAGTCACTTACCACAGTTGTTATGGGTTACACTGAGAAAGAACTCAATTGCAGTCAGCAGTGACTGATCTGTTCTTGAGGGAGAAGAGAATGGCTTTTATAATGGACTGGCTTTAACAATGAACACCCAGGAAACAAGCTTTTTTGATGTATTTTTTCAATGGTTCCAAGTTATTTAAAAAACTGCTTGAAAACATATATCTTTTCTCATTTTTTTACTGTGCCTTGCTCCCTTCAGATTAAATTTTCAAGGACTAACTAGAGGAACAAAGATTCCTAGTTGAAAACAAAGGAATTCTTTGGTTAGGAAAGAACGTCTAAACTTTTTTCGGTCATGTAGGTCACTGAATTTCTGTAGTTCTTCTCTTCCCCAGAGATCTATGAAAATGTGGTTGTTAAGACTCAGATCTGGAGAAAGTATTATTTTGGGTTCCCAGGATGATGACTTCATACCTCAGCACTTGTGGTTCTTCAACTTGCTTTTCCTTTGTAAAGATACTGCTCTGGTGATAGTGCAGGGGCCTACATCACAGGGTCAAGGTGCATGATCACTTGGCCAGCCAGAAGCACACAGGCCCAGAGAGCTTCAAAGCTAGTCAGGCCGAGTTTCAGACTTCTGAGTTCTGGTGCAGCAGCTGTCTAGCTGGTTAATGGGAAGTTCTGTGAGTACCCCTGCCCCCCGCAACCATCTTCCCTAGGGCCACGAGGTTAACTGTATCTTAACTTTGTATGCCTTTATGCAAGTGTTCTCAAGTGGTGTTCTGCAGGCTAGTGATTCAATTTTATGACACTGTCTGTGCACTCATTTCTTGCGTAAATTAATGACTTACACCAGCCTCTTAGGGAAAATGCCACCCATCTACCCCTTTGTGCTCATTTATTGATTGGTTCTTGGCTTGTTTTTTATCATACCAGTTGGGGCAGGTCATCTACAGAGTTCTTTTGCTTCATCCAATTATATAAGGACTAAAATAGTTTGAGTCCATCTAACTTTCTAGGGAAAAGTAGTCTGATTTTCAGCAAACATTTTTTTTTCTCATTTAGCTCTAACGAGTGTTCATGTGGTGGCAGAACCATTGCTAGGACTGTGGAATAAGGCAACAGCATTCTGTAGCCATCTTCCCAAGGTTCTGGGCAGAAAACTCTTTATTAAAGGCTCCAGAATGTTCACAGGCACTGACACAGGCATCTCACTCTAATTTCCAATTTGTTCAAGGTCCAAAAAACCCATGGGAAGAAGCTTGAATTGTATCTGTAACTGAAATTCAGCCATGTAGTGATGTATGTGTGAAATGGAAAGGGTTAATGGAAGAAGTCAGGAACAGGGAGGAAAAACTAAGCCCTTAATAGGGAGATTTCTGTAAATAGGATGGTGTGTGCTACAGCCTGAGGGTCAGCATCCTCTTGTGGGACCCTGTGAGAATGACTGTGGTCCTCCTCACCCACCCACCTGTGGGTGTGGCCGCACACTGTGGAGGAGAACTCTAAATGGTAAAATTGGGGGCAGGAAGGACAGCATTGTTTCATTCCAGGACCCTCCTCTCTTCCCAGAGTGCTGGGTAGTAAACTTGAAAGAATTCAAGAGTATATACAAATAACTCTACTAAAGAACCATCTCTAAAGGACCTGGATATGAAACAATGAAGTCCTCCCCTACTGGTTGGAGAAAGAGATAAGTGGCAGAGACCAGGATGCAGGCACAAATGGAGCGTAAGGGACCAGTGACAGAAGCACCAGGTGCTCCCAAGGAATGAGGCAGTTCTAGAATTGCAGGAAGTGCAACTGCAGTGTGTTCAGCAATGGAGAGTGTGGTCCGCAGCTTGGAGTGAAGCAAGGGCAGGCTGGTGCAGGCAGCATCACTGTCATGCTGGGTAGAGTAACCACATGGGCAGCCAGAGCCAAGGGATGGTAGCCTCCAGCCTTTGATCATATGTGCCATCCCTGCTCCTTGAATGCACATCAAAATCACTAGGAAGCTTTTACAAATCCCTGATGCCTGGACCCCATGCCCAGGAGCTCTGATTTATTTAGACTCCTGGTGGTGGGACCTGGGCTGCAAAGTTTTTTTTTAAATTGTACCTAAGTGATTCTAATGAGTAGCCAAAGTTGAACCTCACAAGGGTGTGCAACCTTTTGGCATCTCTGGTCCACACTGGAAGAAGAAAACTTGTCTTGGGCCACACATTAAATACATTGTGGCATGTAATCACAAAAAGAAAATCTCATAATGTTTTAAGTAAATTTACAATTTTGTATTGGACCACATTCATGGCCATCTTGGGATACATGCTGCCTGCAGCCCACAGTTTGGACACCCTGGCTAGAAAGACACTAACAGGGAAAGACTGAGGTTCTGTCGTTGGTAGGTGGGCGTTTTCAAAGCAGCAGATCACAGTCAAACCGTCTGAGTGACAGGTGGGAGCTGCTCACTGCTGGGCTCAGGGCACTGGTTCTCCAACCAGGCAGCACACTGGAATCATCCAGAGTTGTGCTCCCCAGGAATTAGGACTGAATGGCCCTGGGCAGGAGACCTAGAGTTCCTCTGCTCCTAATGTGAGATAACCCTTGAGAACCAGTGACCTACAGAACATCAAGGTCTCTTGTGAAGCTCCCCTTTGGAGAAAGGAAACTCTGGAGGGACTTTATATTCTGTGTGAGTAGTGGGGGCTTAAAGCGATCAGGAGTTGGGTGTTAGGACAAATGCCTGCATGCAGGATGAGGCAAAAGTAGGTTTACAGTTGTGAGTGTGTGACACACAGAGTTTATTCTTGTATTACTATTCATTCATTATTGTATTATTTTTCCATACAAACAACTATAAGCCTACTTTTTCCTCACCCTATATTTGCAGCAGGAGGTCTCAGAGACATTACCTGAGTAAGACCTAGGAAAGCAGCCACACTGCCCAAACCAGAAAGGACAATTGATAGATCCCATTTAGGGTGACTTGCTCATCTATCTGAAGCCAGTAAACAGAAGTTTTGCTTTAAGGTTCACAGACTCATTGTAGTAATCAAAGTATTACATGTAAAAATGTGACAGCTTCAATTAGAATGAGTTCTTTAGGGATATATACTTTCACTTACTTAATCTTTAATGTGGTAGAATGTAGATGTGATGAATATTTATTTAGTATCTAACAGGTGCCAGTCACCATCAAAGGCAGGTTAGTGAAAATTAGTATCTTTAATCCTCCTGGCAACAACTTGTGATTTAGGTCCTATTAGCAACTGATTTACTGTGGAAGAAAGCAGGACACAGAGAGGGTAAGCAAGTGGGATCACACAGCAGACAGGTATAGACGAGGAAAGTGGGATTGGACAGAATCCAAATCACTTCTTTCCCATGTCACCCAGCTGCCTTTATTCCTTCTCTAGTTAGTGACTGAAGCATCTCCCACAGCTGAACTCTTATTTCCCAGTTTCAGTTTTATACAATGATTTATTTATGATGGATTTCATGAAATACATTTGGAAAGTTGCTAAGTACAGAATCTATATGAATCTAGCCTTAACTACACTATCCTATCTTATAGGTAATTCTAGGAGAGAGACCATTTTACCACTTTTTCACCCCTAAAATTATTTGGAGATCCAATAAATACTATCTTCTTAGAGTCAATACTTTTGAGGCTTGAGGGACTAAAATGTAATCTCTAATTCCATCAGCAGAAGGGGCAGTGATTCTTAATTGACACACATTTATATCTTTAGTCATAAGTTCCCCAAAAGTGCATATTGCCACAACAGACATATTTCAGCTATTTGGAAAGAGATAAAGAAAATCCTGTTTCCAGTAGTACATGTTAGTACCTAATTTCAAGCAAGTCACACCATGTTTTGCAGAGTTGAGAAAGAATGGATGTAAGTTTATTGATAATGTTCAACTGGACTTGAAAATATGCCACCCACGTTTCACTGGCAGAAAGTGATGTGATTGAACCTGACTCTAAGCTCTGCTTTTAACAGGAATTTTTCTTTTATGACAGAACGCTAAAGTGGTTTAAGCTATGTTAAAACCTGCTCTGATCTCTATGTTCATCAATAGCTTAATTTTACTTTGACTTGAATATAAATAGTATATGCTTTTTCAGTACATTAAAGTGCTTTTATAAGTGAATGATTCTGTCCTAACTTTTTTCATGGTTATGATTTATTATTATGATTTGAGAGTTAAGCTTTAGATCTACTTTTAAAAGAGAGATAGTTTTATTTCTGTTGTTTACCCAAATAGTCTAATGATTTATGCAATCAAAGTTACCTTTCTATAACTTTTTTTAAAGGCCTCTACCTAAGAATTCTATTTGACAAGAAAATGTTTGATTTTTAAATTACATTAGAAGGCTTCAGCTTATGCCACAGAGCATCATAAAAACATGACTATTTTTAAAGTTTTTTTTTTTAAGTAAAACATTAGGTGTATCATTGGCTTCTTAATGACTTAAGTGAGGGTTGCAATTCAAAGAAAACCTCAAGCCAAACTGTATGTATTTATACCAAATACATTTTTTTGGTCCCACTACCCAATATCCCAACTTTCCCACTAGTTTTCAAATATCAAGCCTAGAAACTGATAGTGTCATAGAGAATCATTTAAATCTACCCTCTGGTCAGCACTTGGGACTCCAGTGGGTGCTGGGCCACTCCATCTCTGCCCTGCCGAAACTCACTGGGAGTAAACCCAAGTTCTGTGGACCAAAAGAGCCTGGGGTCTCCCACTGTCCCAAAGCGTACCATAAGCCAATGCTCTACTCACTAAAACGCGTGCCCGCCATCTGCATCCAGAAAACACCACCGCCTGATCCTGGGGAGGAGGAGTTCCAGGGCTCTGGGAGAAGCAGAGGTGCAACACAGTGGGCTCTGAGAGAGAGACATTCCCATGGGAATATCAGGCTGCCCAATATAGTGTTGAGAAAACCAATAGGTATAATCCCAGCAGTGGAATTGCCAGGTCAAAAGGCAGTTCCATTTTTACTTTTTTGAGGAAATTCCATACTGTTTTCCACAGTGGCTGCACCAGTCTGCATCCCCACCAACAACAGTGCACTAGGGTTCCCTTTTCACTGGGATTATACACTAAGAATCCTGAAACACCAATTTAAAAGAACCTATGCACCCCAATGTTCACAGCAGGGTTATTTACAATAGCCAAGTGCTAGAAACAGCCTAAGGGCCCATCAGTAATAAATGAGTGGATCAAAAAATGTGGTATATTTACACAATGGAATACTACACAGCAGAAAGAAAGAAGGAGCTCCTAACCTTCACAACAGCATGGATGGAACTGGAGAGCATTATGCTAAGTGAAATAAGCCAGGCACTGAAAAACAAAATCATATGATCTTACCTACAAATGAATCTAATCAACAAAACAAACAAGTGAGCAAAATGGAACCAGAGACATTGAAATTAAGAACAATCTGACAGTGACTAGAAGGTAAGGGGGCAGGGAATAATGGCAGAAAGAAGGGGAAGGTCAAGTCAAGGAACATATATAAAGGACCCAAGCACAAAGCCAACGGTTGGGGGAAGGACTACATGTAGGAAGTGTGACTGTTAGGGATTGGTATATATCCTAGAATTTTTCTACACATATTTTTAAACAAAAATGTAATTATGCCATACACTAGTAGTTCTCAAGCTTTTGATAGCAACACTCTTTTGCACTTTTAGAAATTGTTGCAACCCCAAAGAGTTTTTGTTTTTGTGAGTTATGTACTGCCATGTGCTAGAACCCATGGAGCGGGCTCAGCTCTGGACAGCCAAGCATGTAATTCTCTTCTCCACACTCAGTGCCAACTTAGAATCAGCCACAGTGGGCGTGTCCACCATGGCAATCAGCTAACACTGCAAATCAGGGCGCCCCACCCCAACCAGAAGCCTCTTGTTAAATATTTACCAGCATACCACTGCTTCCATGTGTTCATATTTATCATATAAGATATTTAAAATGAGGACTTTGGAAATATTGATGCATTTTGATATAAAGACAAACATCACACATCGACATATAACACCTTTTGTTTACATGTTTGCAAATTCCCTTGATGTCTGGTTTCACAGAAGGCAGCTGACTTCTCTCTTCTGCCTCAGCATTCAATCTGCTGTGATAATCACACATTATGCAGCCCCTGGACACCTTCATACCCATGAGATGATACGAATGAACGAGGCAAGGAAAGTGTTAGTAATGTTTTGAAATTTGTGCTAACCTTATGGACTCCCTTACAGGGCCCCAGGGAGTCTCAGGGTCCCTGCATCACACTCTCACACTTTGAGAGCTGTCCCTACATGGAAGATTCTTTTCTTTTGTTTTTCACTATTTTTAAACATTTTTTTTTTACTTCCTATGTCATGGGAGATTTCCCTTCCATGAAAGGGATCTACTGCATAAAAATGAAACTCCTGTGTAGATGCTGAGCAACAATTACCTAGATTATTTGGTCTTGTTTTTCCTACTGTTTCTCTTCATTGATACCCACATATCATATTACAGACAGGGTAGAAAAAAGGAGATGAGGAGAAGCGCAGTGAAGAATGGTTTGCATGGACTATCTCTTTCATAAAGATTTTGAAGACAAGCTCCCAAACATTGTCTTTCCTGGCTTAGTGCCACTTCCGGCAGGAGGATGCAGGTGGCACTGGTCTCAGTTCTCTCATTCCCTCATCTGAATGCCTGTCCCCAAGGATATAGAAAGGTGCCCTAACTATGCTTTTAAGGAAAACTTAAGTAAAACTCAGCTGAATTCTCTGTGGGCTCTGGAGAGTTCAGAACAGAGAAAAAAAAAAAAGAGGAAGTTTGAGGACTGTGGTTTACTTTCCTTGCCAAGAGAGCAATGGAAATCTCAAGAGCTGGGTGAGGCCAGGACGCCCCAGAAGATGCATGAAGGGTGAGACAAGATCACATTCCTTCACAGTACCAGGGTTTGTAACAATATTTGCCAAATAACTGTTGGTGAGTGAATAGGGTTGTTGTGATGATTAAACTTTTCACGCTATCACTTTTACAGTGTTTGTGGCACTAACATATGCATGTTAGGCTATATTTAAGCTGTTTTGTTTTGTTTCTGAGTGCTAGAATTGGGACTCACAACTGCATCTTGCAGTTCAAGCTTCTGCTTTACAATGGGATTTTCTTTTTCTATGAAATCAGATTTGAAAGGCTTAAAGGGAGACAGGTTGATGACATAGGCACATCCTGGATCACAGTATGGAAATTCTTCATTGAATTTACATACAGTTGCCACCACTCTGAAGATGGTTGGATTGGAACACATGAAGTGGGAAATGCACATGTTCATGGAGCACTGAGAGGGCCAGATCTGCCTGTTACATAATTGTCTGATTCTTGTCTCCCTTTTCTCCATGTTGCAACAACTATTTGGATGGTGTTTTTGAGATTTCTGATCGACCTGAGAAAATGTGTGGGCACTTCTCCATCTGTGACCATGTGGAAAAACCTTGGCTAGATAACTGGAATATTTTACTAACCATAATAATTCACTTGCTTATCAGTCACTTCTTGTTTCTTAGCCACAAACCTGTCAATTCCTCGAAAGCAATTCCCTTCACTTCATGCAGTGCCTGTTACAAACCTGAGAACTGCAGGCTGCAATACACTGTAAATCTGAAACGAGGCAGTGGCTGCCTGCTCGGGTTCTAAGAACAGGTGATGCTCAGGTTAGACTCCATGGATGTTTGACCTCAGGTGTCTCATTCTCACTCCTCCGTCCCAGAGCATGGAGGGTGGGGAGAGTGGGGCATCTCTTCCTCTCATTGGAAATTCAAAACAAAGCAGGACCCTACTCTAACAGACTTCTTTTGTGAAATTTACTGGAAATACAGCATTGGCTATAATATCAATCATTCTAGTCTTTTGTGAATTTTTACTTTTTAATATACATATCAACAACTTCATATATTACTTTATAATATTATATAAATTTTCATAAATATAAAATACTTTATAAAATACCATGGCTTCTCAGTCTGCCTTGAAGACATGAACCAGTCATAGGTCACAAAATCCTTGGAATTGAAAGCTATGGCTTTTATTTTCTTCTCTTTGTTAGTGTTCTCATGAGTTAAAAATCCCTACTTCAAGTTTTCTCATGAGTTAAAAATCCCTACTCCGATGTGTTCAGTTCACCCTATAAAACTATCTAATGAAACAATGTTGGATCCTTTGCCGATCCCTTGATAGAATGACATCTGCCAAACAAAACTTCATGCCCTTGTTTTCTCCAAACCCTTAGAGGGAGAATTTTGTATCAAAAAAAAAAAAAAATACAACTTTTTAGTAGAAATGGGGCAAAAATGCTTCAGGAGAATTATGAAATCCTTTAGGTCTTTTTCAAAAGTCAGAATGACCTTGGGCTATCTCTCCCTCCTGTGTTTTTATAAGATAAAAAGTTTCATTTGTGTTTTCCTCAACCATCTCGGTGTTGTGGTTCGGGTCACGGCACGCTGTTCGACGCCCTTCCAGAAAGCGTTTCCCACCCTGAACTGCAATGTCTGAGCCGTGACAACTTAGACCATTCCAGAGTCAGTGTGCTCACTGTGTGTTCAAAGTGCTGTCTCCTTTCCCCGTGACCCAGGCTCTCTTCCCCTCATCTTGAAGACGCACATGCTCTTTTTTTTGGCTTTTTCTTTTTCTTTAGAGTTAATGTTCTTGCTAGCTTCATCTTTTCATCATTTCATGTTGTTGATTCTCCTGACTTATGAGTCATGCGGATCAACCAAAGTAAAGATAACAAACTCCTGACTTAGCAGATTGTCCAATACTTGGCACATAGTAAGTGCTCAAGAAATATTTGTCACCTTTTTTCTTTTGATCTAGAGGGACAAATGATATCTAGAGGAAGTTAGTATATAGAAGGCCCCTCACCCTCATTAACCCCTCCTAGCCATGTTAAGACTTTTTACTAGTTTGGGCCATATAAAATTGATTCTATTTGATGGTATTGCCTACAAAAAAATGGCAATTTTGTATGATTCAACCCATGCCATTCTGTTTGTAAAGAATTTCCAGACTCCTTACTAAGGGTGACCAACCAATGGTCTTGGTTTGCCCAGCCCTGGGGGCTTGGGATATGATACTTGCAGTGCTAAACAGGGAAAGATTCTGGCAAATTGGAACTAGTTGGTCACTCAGCCAAATTCTGCTTTCTGTGCTTTCTTTTTTTCTAAATATGAAAAGAAAAAAGTCCAAAGTTTGCTATAATAACATAACAGTTGGTAAGATTTATAGAAAGCCCACTATGTGCAAATACCTGAGTTAGTATGTTTATGTCTACCTATGAGGTAGATATCGTTCTTATTTCATTTTTAGCAGTAGAGAGCAAAGCAATCACAGAAAAACAAAGTAAGCTGACCACGGTCATAGAGCCTGCAGTGGTGGGTGGATCAGGGAGCTGAACACAAGGAATCCAAGTCCAATGTTAGTACTCAAAAGAGGAACACTAACTTCTTTCTTCCTTGAGTGCCTGCGGTTTCTGCAAAGCCAGCTTAGCGAAGTGGTTCTTGGAGGAAAAGTAATAGAAATGGTTTTCTCCATTCCTCTCTGGCTTTGGTCTTTTTCTCCTCCTGTTCCTGTGACCCAAGTATTTACTTTTGTTATAGCCAGTTAGCCTTGGCCATGCCCCAGCCTGGTGACATTCCTCTTATCCTGTCTCAGGTGCACACTGCCTGGCTTTTGACACAAAATGCCACTCTCTCCCCTACTAATCCCATTTCACATCTGTGCCTGGACCACCAGTCCCTACAGAACAGCTCCATGGATAGCTCCGTGGTTTGGCCTCACTGCTGAGGAGCAGAGGGAAAGGGGCTTAAGCAGGGAGGCAGGCCTCTTGCTAGAACTTAGAGAGTCTTGAATCTTGAATGTCATGCTACACAGTTTGATTTTTATTTTTTTATTTTAACTGTTGTTCAAGTACAGTTTTCTGTCCTTTACTCCTTTCCCAGTCCACCCACCTATCCCTCCCCACCTCCCTTCCATTTCCACCCCCTCCCTAGTTTTTGTCCATGTGTCCTTTATATTTGTTCCTGTAAACCCTTCTCCTTTGACTTTTATTTGATAGATAGTAAGGAACCAGCTAAGGTTTATAAACAATGGCATGAGCTTATTTGTGTTTTAGAAAGGTAAACCATTGCCTGGTGCTGGGAATCTAGATTGTCTTCATTATGCGAGAGCAGACAAATTCTGATGTAATACTGCAAACGCATACTGGGTGGTACCAAGACAGCTAGTCAACTGCATGAAAAAAAATCAACCTAATCCAATTACTTCAACTTTGTGATAATGTTACTTGATTTATTTTTTTTTACATCCCCAGCCAAGGACATTTTTCATTACTGTTAGAGAGAGGAAAGGAGAGGGAGAGAAATACTGATACAAGAGAGAAACATCAATTGGTTGCCTCCCATACACACCTGGACCTGGAATTGAACCCGAAACCTAGGCGTGTGCTCTGACTAGGAATTAAGCCTGCAACATTTTGGTTATAGGATGACACTGCAGCCAACTGAGCCACACTGGCCAGGGCATGCTTCCTGATTTTTACTCTCCTGAACCAGTAGAAAATTCTGACAACAAAAAAAAAAATCACAAATCATTAACCTTTGTTGCCTATCAATTAAAGATTTTACCTGTGTTGGAAACCTACTACACTGTGATATAGCTACTGTGTTTAGTTAAAATGAGAATTTATTAATCTTACGGTAAAGCCCAAAAAGGAACAGTAGGAACACATTTCATGCTCTCTGTAAAAAAATAAATGGTAAAAAGCAAACACAAAAATGTGAAATCTATGGAAAAGAAATACAGGTCCTGAAATATGCTATCAAACTACCATAGCATTATTCTCTACGTGCTTGTGTATTTGTGTAAAAGTGCATGAGGGAACTTTCAGAACTAGAGATAAAACTTACTTTAAAATAAGAAAATGTCTCCTCATAAAACCCTAATCCTTATTACAGCGAATATCTGCTTTGAATGGATGCAGCAGCTGTCTGTGCATATGTCCGTAGTTCCCGGGATACCCGCACCCCGGGAAGTTTGATATATATATTCCAACACATAAGATAGTATATACTTTGCCCTGAGACTTCCTTTCATGCCTTGCTGAGTTCAAGATCCTTACAATGGCTGCCAGCTCCTAAGATTTCAAAGACTGTCTACATTAATATCTTTCAAAGCCTAAAACTCTGGCAAGGAATGAAAATTGTTTTGAATCTGCTTCAAGAATTAATATTAGAGAATAGAAGGTTTTCCTCTCAGCAAATTGAAGCTGAATAAATTGTTCTCTGTCTCCTTAGAAATAGAATTGATTTCTGGAGGTGAGTGCAGCTACGAGGAAGCAGGGTGCAATGGTGGGGTGGGGTTGTGGGGGACACTGAGAGGGGCTTTTGTTCTCCTCAATTACTACCAGGTCTGTTTCATTAAACCTGGTGTAGATACTAAAACATAGGAAGTAAATAGATGAGTTTAAATTACGTTACAACTGGGATTAATGGGTGTCTACTGAGCAGCCTGGCCTGCTCCTCGGCATTCCTGGATGGCCCTCCCTTCCTCACAGCTATGACATAAGTCAATTGAAATCAGCCCGTGTTGAGCTGCAGTCAGTTCTGTTCTTTGGAACAAGAAAACAAACCCAAGAGATTTTTCCTGTTCTGCCTCTGGTACCTGTTTTGCCCACTCCTTTCCCCAAACCAACAGGGATTCTTCGGTTTGAAGGTGTGGTGTAGTTCACCCTGTGAATTTGAAAGACTCAGATCTCAAAGCCACCTGCCAGGAGGTTTCAGAGATGGCTTTGGCTTTGTTATTTTTTTCCTATTATATGAAAACAACATAACTCGTGTAATATACCAGTGAATATAAAACAGAATAATGAGACTAAAAGAAAATCCTGCTGTAAAGCAGCCACTGTAACTGTTACTATTTTGGCATTTTTCCTTCCAGCCTTTCTTATTTTGATTTAGTCAAAAATAAACTGTGTATACAATTTTGTATCCTGCACTGTCTACTTGACAGTTATAACCTCAACATCTTCCCATTCATTCTCACGCATCTTTCTTTTGTCATGGTGGCCAAACAGATGTATACCATCTACTTTTCTTCTCCTACACCTGTGGATTTTTATTATTTCATTCTTTCTTATTTATGCATCAATTCAAATTGACTTCTGCAACAACTCATTAGCACCATTAAAATGAAAAGGTACTTTAAAGAGAAAAAGTGTTTCCCTGGGTTTACAGGCCAAGAAACAAGGCTCTAAGTCTGTAGTGACATTGGAATGGTAATTCCTAGAATAACTGAAGAAATGGTTCCCCAGGACACTCACAGAGCAGAGCGGGCTGTGGAAAGACGTGGAGGATGAGATTCCTGTGCTATTTGTGTTTTAGGAAAATGTCCATCATTTAACTGACAGAGTCCTCACTTGTCACTTACTTGCTGTGTGATCTTGAATATGTCACCTAACTTCCCTAAGCCACAGAGGCCTAAACTACAATATAGGAGAAATAGTACTTACCTCATCCTGGGACACTATTTAGCATACGATCCATACTTCCTAGGGCTCTGTTCTTAATATTCAAAATAAAGGCTTTTCATAGTGGATCTGTGTTAATTTAAATGGCATTTATAAAAATAAATAACATTTACTTTATTTTTAATTTTAAGTTATAGTTGATATACAATATTATATTAGTTTCAGGTGTAGAGCTAGTGATCAGATATTTATATAATTTATGAAGTGATCACCCCAATAAATCTAGTACCCACCTGACATCATGCATACTTATTAAAATATTATTGACTATATTCCTTATACTGTATTGTACATCCCTGTGACTAATCTGTAACTAGTGATTTGTGTTTCTAAATTCCTTTACATTCTTCCCCCATCACCCCAACCATCAAGCAATTATCAAGATGTTCTCTGTAGCTCTGAATTTATTTCTGTTCTGCTTATTTGCTTGTTTTGCTTTTTAGATTCCACATATAAGTCAGATCATCTGGCATTTTTCTTTCTCTGTCAGACTTATTTTACTCAGCATGATACCCTCTAGGTCCACTCGTGTTGTTACAGATGGCAAAATTTTGTTCTTTTTTTATGGTTGAGTCACATTCCATTGTATATATGCACCAATTCTTTTTTATCCAATTATCTATTGATGACACTTAGGTTGCTTTTGTATCTTGGTTATTGTAAATAATGCTATAGTGAGCATAGGGGTGTGTATGTCTTCACGATTTAGTATTTTCGGTTTCTTTGTATAAATACTCAGAAGTGGAATTGCTGGGTATTTTTTTCTCTTTTGTTTTAAAGTCTCTTTGTCTGGCATAAGTATTGCTACCCCAAAATTTTGTTTGCTTTGTTTAGATGTTCATGAAGTATCTTTTTCCATTCCTTACTTTCAGCCTGTGTATGTCTTTTAATATGAAGTGGGTCTCTTGTGGACAGCATATGTAAGGATCTTGTTTTGTTATCCATTCAGTCACTAAATATCCTTTTATTGGAGCATTTAATCCATTTACATTTAAATAATTATTAATAAATATGTAATTATTTCCATTTTATTATTCATATTTTATCTTTTTTTTATTATTCTTGAAGAAGACCCTTACAGGGGTGTCCAACCTGCAGCCCTTGGGCTGAATGTAGCCCAGGGTGGCTGTGAATGCAACCCAACAAAATATCGTAAATTTACTTAAAACATTATGAGATTTGTTTGTGTTGCAGTGTATTTAATGTATGGCTCAAGACAACTCTTCTTCCAGTGAGGCACAGAGACGCCAAAAGTTTGAACACCCCTGCTTAACATTTCATATAATACGGAGTTGGTGGCAATGAAGCCTTTTAGCTTTTCTTTTCTGGGAAGCCCTATATGCGCTTTGATTCTAAACGATAGCTTTGCTGGGTAGAGTAATGTTGGTTGTAGGTCCTTGCTTTTCATCACTTGGAATTTTTTGTGTCAATCCCTTCTGACCTGCAAAATTTCTTTTGAGAAATCAGCTAACAGCCTTATGGGAACTCTCCTGTAGGTAGCTAACTGCTTTTCTCTTGCTGCTTTTAAGGTTCTCCCTTTGTCTTTAACTTTTGGCATTCTAATTATGATGTGTCTTGGTGTGGGTATCATTGGATTCATCTTGTTTCAGACTTTCTGCACTTTCTGGACTTGTACACTACATCCTTTGCTAGGTTAGGGAAGTTTTTTGTCATTTTATTTTCAAATAGGTTTTAAATTTCTTGTTTTATCTCTTCTCTTAACAGCACTCCTGTGATGCAAATGTTGATACACCTGAAATTGCCCCAGAGGCCCCTTACACTATCCTCATTTTTTTGGATTATTTTTTCCTTTTTGCTGTTCCGATTGAGTGTTTTTTGCTTCCTTATATTCCAAATTGCTGATTTGATTCTCACCATCATCTAATCTACTGTTGATTCTCTGTAAATTATTCTTCATTTCAGTTAGTGTATCCTTAATTTCTGACTGGATTTTTTTATGGTTTCTATGTCATTTTTCATGCTGTTGAATTTCTCACTGTTTCTTGAGCATCCTTACAACCATTTTTTTTTTAATCTGTATTTGGTAGTTTGCTCACCTCTGTTCATTTAGTTCTTTTTCTGGAGATTTCTTCTGTTCTTTCCTTTGGGACCTGTTTCTTTGTCTCTACATTTTGGTGTCTTCCCTGTGTTTGTTTCTAGTTGTAGGTATAGTTGCTATGTCCCTTGGACTTGGTAGAGTGGCTTATGTAGGAGATTTCTTGTAGGCCTCAGTATCATAGCCTCTCTAGTCACTGGAGATAGGTATTCCAGGTACAGTCGCTGTGTGGGCTATATGTACTGTCCTGATGTGGTTGAGCACTGATTGTTGCTGGCATGTTACTGAGATGGACTGACCCCAGGTCAGTTGGCTGTGAAGACCATTGCAACTACAGCAGAAGAGCTGCTATGCAGGGGCTGACCTTCAGTGAGGGTTTGGTGCCAACTGAGCAAGTCTGCTCTTGGGGGTGTCATTTGTGGAGATGGTTGGATTGTGATTCAATGTGCTCTGAAGCTGACCACTGGGTGCACTGACTCTGGAGTCTTCTGTTGGGTACAAGGTCAGCCACTTCTTATTCCATGCCTGGAGCCATCCACAATGAGCTTTGGAGTAATCTGCAGTTAATGCTACTTGTGCTAGGCTTGGAGGTACTCAGGCAAGGCCACCCTGTGAGTGGAGGCTAGCTACTACTACTGCCAGGCCTGGGGCCACTTAGCAAGAAGTACCAGGCATGTTGAGTCCAGATGCTCCTTGAAGCATGAGACAGGGGAGGGCCTTTGTAGAGAAAAATTACTGAAAATGGCATGGGTGTGTTGGCAAGTTGGGAGAGGCAGGGTCTTAAGGAATCACCAGGGTAAGGTGGGCAGCATTAACCAAGTTGATGGAGACTGAGATATGGTACATGCCTGATGGCTCTGGTGGGGAAGGCTCAGGAAAGAAACAGTTGCCTCTGCTAGCACTTCTATCTTGGATAAAGCTACACATTCCAGCCATAGTCCTGAAGCCATATAACTCAGTTTTTCCCTTTATGTCCGTGATACCTTTTGAGCTGCTCTCCTAGTGTTGGAGCTCAGAGGAAGTAATTGAGAGTAAGCCTATGTGCATACCCTTTAAGAGGAATGCTTGGAACTCCAGAAGCCCTCCATCTCACTAAGAGTTCCTGCTGGTTTTCATAGCCAGAAGTTTTGTGAACTTCTCTTCCTGGCACTAGAATGCTGGGCTAAGGGCTCTAATGTGGGGGAGGGACCCCTTGCTTATTAGGGGGACCTCTACAACTAAAATACACCTCCCGATTTTTATCCACCACATGTGGGTGTTGGACCAACCAATTTCCCAGCTCCATCCCTCCTACCAGTATAGATGGGGCTTTTTTGTATACCCTTAGTTATAGGGCTTCTGTTCAGCTAGATTTCATGCAATTCTCAATAATCAGTTTTTAGTTTAGTTGTAATTTTTAATATTTTTCTTTATTGATTTTGAGAGAGAGAGAGAGAAGAAGTGAGAGAGAGAAACATTGATATTTGTTGTTCCACTTATGTATGCATTCATTGGTTGCTCCTTGTATGTGCCCTGACCAAAGATCAAACCCACAACCTTGGTGTATTGGGATGACGCACTGACCAACTAAACTACCCAGCCAGGGTAATTTTCATGTGAGTGTTGCAGGTTCCAAGCACCATGTTTACCTATGCCACCATCTTGACAGGAACTTGAGAAATAACATTTTCAAAAGTCTTAAAAATATAAAAAGTTTCTAAATTAACCGCATCCCCCTTTTGCTAACTTTTTAAAATATTTTTTAAAAATATTTTATTTATTTATTTTTAGTGAGGGGAAAGGAAGGAGAAAGAGGGAAAGAAACATCAATGTGTGGTTGCCTCACACATGCCCCCTATTGGTGACCTGGCCTGCAACCCAGGCTTTTGAGAGACTGGGAATCCAACTGGCGACTATTTAGTTTGCAGGCTGGCACTCAATCCACTGAGCCACAACAGCTAGGGCTCCTTTTGCTAACATTTTTTAAAGAGATAGTCTATGTTTTTTTCTAGGCTGATAATTTCTGTTGACATCTATATAGCCTTCAGTATACTTTGTTCATCTTGGTTGATTATAGATGTAGATTCTCAAGAAATCTAATTCTACCAACTGGTCATAATATTGCACGCTGTAGAAGCTTTTTCAAAAACATATATGCATAAACTAATTTTAGCACTGTCATGCATTTTCAAAACTGCTATCTACATATTAAGAAACAACATGGTCACCACACATTCTTCCCTGATTATTAGAGCTTGTCCACTTTCTTCTCTTTCTTCACATTCTCCAACTCCACACCTCCCTTGCCTTCAGCTTGAATGACACAGGTAAGGCCATCAGTTGGATGGAATCTATTAACCTTGAACTCCCATCTCAATTCCGCCTCTAGCCTTTTCTTCTCCTGCGTCAGCAGGGACCAGAGTCTCCTCTGGGGCCTGAGGCATCCTCCCCCACCCTTGTGTCATGGATCTCTTGATCCCTTCCAGCTGTTTCTGCTCAGCACAGTGTTCTTCAGTGTAGACAATGGATACATTCTTCAAACCTCCACTTCATTTGGTTTCTCTGAAACAGTCAGTCCGTTCTTAATCTTTCTTTTACTTTCTGGTCTTCCTTTCTCAGTCTTCCATCTGCTCTGCTAAGGCATTGAAGTCTATATTCAGACAGGACCCCCAAATCATGCCCTTTCAGCATGTCAAAGAACTGTAACATTGCCACTAGATTTCATTGTTTGACTTGAATAAAAGAGATGTCTATATTCACCTCTTTCTTCTTTTTGTATAGCTTATGTGGCACAACTAAAAACAAATGTGTACCATCAGTATTTCGTTCCTGTCTCATTACTTTCTTGCCACACACACACACACACACACACACGGTGATGATTTTTTTGTCCTTCAGTGATTAATAATTGAGGATCCCTATGTGCTAAACATTGAGGGGAACACAGAAAAATGCAATGATAACAGTTACCCTTCACTGAGCACCTCATGTTTGCCAGAAGGTTTACATAATAGCAACCTTGCACAGTAGGTATTAAATTTCCCAATTTTACATGGTATGATGTTGAAGCTTCAAGTTCTCAAGTTCACACAGCTTGCAACCAAAGACCTGGGATTCAAGCTGTGTCTTTCTAACTCAACACTTTCTTTTTATGACTCATCGCTAAATATATATCTAACAGCTTCTAAGAGACACAAATTACGTGGAGGGGTGATTCTGGGGTTAGCTTTGAGTATTGATAAAATTAATTACAGCATTTTCAATCTGAGATTGGGAATCCGTGTATGCAGAGAGGGTGGACTTAAGTTATGCATGGATTTTGTACTGCACAGTCAGTAAACACACATGTTGTTCAAAGGTCAACTATGTATAGTTTTTAAATTTTTTTTTAACTAAGAAGCCTTGGCCAGGTGGCCCAGTTGGTTGAAGTGTCATCCCATGCACCAAAAGGTTGTGGGGTTCAATCCCTGGTCAAGATGCACACCAGTTAGGACACATATGGGAAGCAACACATCAGTGTTTCTCATGTCGATGTTTCTCTCTCTCTTTCTCTCTCTCTGTCTCTGTCTCTTCTTCTTCTTCTCCCTTTCTCTCTAAATTCAATAAAAACATATCCTCAGGTGAGAATTTTTTAAAAACTAAGAAAAAATATGAAGTTCTAAAAAGTTTTAGAGCTTCATAAAAGGTAAAGTTAAGTCACTTCTATATACATTTTTATCTCAATTTACACATCAATTTTTTCCTACCTTAATAAATGCAATTATTTATTTCAAAAATAATGCATTTTGCAGCAAGGATAAGCAATATTTTATAAAAATTATGAAAATGCATTCAGAAAGTTAAATGCTGGCTTTTTGCTAGTCACTTCTAAGATCTGCAGACTAGGAATCTTTACGTGATTCAGGAGGTACTGCAGGTGTATCTCCCTGACAGTTCATTAATTATTGACATTTTCTATTTTTCTCTTCGTGGCATTCTGAGACTGACAGAGGCCCTGTTATGAGACCCCATATGAAAATAAGCAATGACTTGAGAGCCAAATGAAATTAGGGCAGACCTAGTGAGAATCAAGAGGGCTGTGTAATGAGAGGTCGGCATAGGCCTGGTGAGAAACTTAGACTCTGTTTCTTCTATTTACCCATATTCTTTTTTTCAGGTAATTTTCAGGGTGCATTTTACTAGAATTTTAAGCACATTTCCATGTATGTTTTTTGATATTTTTGTAGATTTTTAATGTGGTGAATGTAGTGGCATGAAATGCCAAGGCTGTGCCATAGATTCGTGGGCAGTGTTAGAGTAGCACAGGGAAATCCTTGGTGGGTTGGACTGTTTCCATGCCCCGCAAAGGTGCTGTCTTTTCTAATCTTGGAAGCTGGTTATATTTGGCAGGAATACTAGATGCTTCAGGTCTATCTTTTAAATCAGGGGATGACTCAGCTGTGATGACTCAGTTGAACTGACAATAGTATAATGAGGAGGTGGAGAGTATGGCTATTTCCAAAATCTATGGGAAGGAAAGCTGGGATCAGCTGGGCCTAGAAAGAAGAAGTTATGGTGCCCATACAAAGTTTTAGCCATTTCTGTGTCGTAAGGCTATTAATCTCTCTAACTATTAACTTTTTGAAGACAAGACTGTACTTTTCATCGCATCCCCAGTGGTTAGCACAGTCTTAGCACAAGGTGAGCAAAGTCAACCAAGATCTAGAAATAAATATGAATTGAATTAAGAGATTACAAATGATGATTTTAAACTATTTTTAAGTCTAACTTATATGCCACATTTGTCTAGAAAATAGTTGTAATTATGAGCAACTGTATCTAAAATATCTCAGAAAACCCTCGTGGGTTCTGCATAGGAAAGATGTATCCCCCGAGAAATTTCAACCTCAGGCTTGACCGTTTGGAAGTTGTGCCTGTGGGACCCAAAAGACCCAAGCTTTAAAATACATTTAAAACACAATGTTAGTTTGGAAATTTCCTTGGAACAACTGGCTAAAACAAAAATAAATCCTCTTTGGGAGGCTGCACTCTAGGCCAAGGCCACAGACATGTTGCCCTTGTTAAAGCTCCATCCACCAACATTAGCCCACAGCCCCAAATTAAACATACACAAGGAAAGAGACCACCATGGCAGAAAGTAGAAATAGCAAACATAATTAAGCCCCAAGATTTTCATATAATGAATATCCAGATAAAGGTCACAAAAAGTATACATTTAAAATGACTAAAGAAATTAAAAATGAAAACAAAAATATGAGAACAGATCATAAAGTATTAAAATGAGGAGGAAGCAGATCAAAGGATTTTAAGTTCTCCTAAGGGAGTATTAACAGTAACTCACTTTACATAAATATGTATGTTACAATAGAATGTGTAACTTTCAACCCAGTGGAGAAATAAAGAAGAAAATATGTCAGCCAATACAAAAGAAGGCAGGAAATGTGAACAACAGCAACCTCAAATGCATAGAAAAGGGTAATTTGAAAGCAGATGATATAAATAAATTCAAATGGATTAATAGTAAATAAAACTGTAAATGGACTGAATTCATGCAAGACTATCATATTTAACATCTTAAATTCTTAATTGAAGTATAATGTACACAAAGAAAAATGCATATAAGTGCACTGAAATTCAGCTTACTGAATTTTTAGGATCTGAACTCAACAGTATAGACAGCCCCACATCAAGAAAGATTGGCAGCACCTCGAAACCTCTCTCATGCCTTTTTAAGTCACTTCCCTGTGCTCCCCAAAATAGTAATAACTCTCTCTCTTGACTCTAGCAGAAGAGATTACTTTCTTCTGTTTATTCTAAGTTAGGTTAAAGATGTAAATGTGAAAGGCTAAACTCATAAAACTTTTAGAAGACAGTCTTTATGATCTCAGATTTGGAAAGACTTCTAAAGCTCAGAAGATACATAAAGGGAAAAACTGATCAATTTGACTATACTAAAATGGAGAATTTTTTTCTTTAAGAGACAACATAAAAACAGAAGAAAGTCTAGTCATGGGCATGAGAAAATATTTGCAACTTGGCATGTAACTGCCAAAGCATTAGTATAACAGAGTATATACAGAATTCCTACAAATCAGCAATAAAAAGGTAAAGTACCCATTGATTTTAAAAAATAGACACAGTTATTAACAGGTACTTCAAACATTAATAGTTATCAATATTTCACAAATGTTCAATACCAATGATCACATAGGGAATTTAAATGAAAACCATGACTACCAGATTGGGGGGGTCAGGAATGAAATATATATAGTAGTTAAGAAGACAGGCCCTGAAGTCAGACTATTTGGTTTCAAGCCCCAGATCCAAATACTTAGCTGTATGCTCTTGGGCAAGTTATTGCAGTTCTTTGGGCTTTGGCTTCCTCATGCATAAAATGTGGCTAATCCCCCTTCTTCTCCATGGAGGCATGAACCTCATTAGTAGCAGTCTGATGGAAGCATTTGCTCGGGCCAACATCTTAGTGTCATCTTTAACTCCATCTTTGGTCCTTTGGCAAACAATCCTCTCACTTTGACTTTCAGAATAGATATAGATTTTTACCTCTTCTCACAGCCCCATTGCCACAGCTGTAGTCCAGGTTCACTGATATCTCGCATTGGGGAAATAACCTGCTAATTGATCTTTCTACTTCAGTGCTGGCTTCTCTAGGCTATGTGCAACCCAGTAGCAAGAATGATGGTCTTAAAGCATAATCAGACCATGTCACTAGATTCTTCAAAACTCTCCAGTGACATCCCATTTTCCTCAATAAAATCCAAAATCTTCACAAAGCCTACAGTTCCTAAATCACCTGGTTCCTGGTTCTCCCTCTGATCTCATCTTCTTTATTCTGCTTCTCCTCTCCTCTCCATCCACATTGGGTTTCTTGTTATTCTTCAGAGACTTTGTGTTGCTGCTTTCTAACTGGAGTTCTCCTCCAGATGTTTACCTTGCTTACTCCTATACTTTTTATTTTAGGTCTTTACTTAAAAGTCTCTTCTCAGCAAAATCTTTATTGGACACTATCTAAAATTCCAATACACATCTTGATATTTTATATTCCATTTTATGCTGTATTATTTTACCATAACTCTTACCACTAATATACTATATATTTTAGTTATTTGTCTTATTTAGTTTCTGCTCGACAAAATATGTTCCAAAAGACAATGAGTTTTGTCAGGTTTTCTCACTACTATATCTCCATCACTCAGAACAGTGGCCAGCACATAGTAGGTCCTCAGTAGCTTTTTGTTGAATGAGTAAATGTATTAATGAGTGTCAAGTTTTGGTATGAGTGTGGAACAACTGGAACATTTATACACTGCTGGTGTGAATATAAATTTAAATAACTTTGAGAAACAATTTGACAGTATCTACTAAAGCTAAAGATGGATATATCATTTGACTTAGCAGCTCCACTCCTAGTGGACACTTTCTAGTTAAAATGCTTTGTATATGTATCAGGAGACAGGTATAAGAATAGTCAAAGCTCCACTGTTTATAATAACAAAGAACTGGAAACAACCCAAATGTTCATCAACAGTAGAATAGATAAATGTATTTCATTTATTTACACAATATAACAATAAAAATGGATAAATCAGAACTAGAGCAAAACAACATGGATAAATCTCAAGAACAAAATGTTGAGTAATGTATGCAACATGATTTAATTTATATAAATTTCAAAAAGCAAATAATATATTTTTCAGAGATACTAAGATGTGCAGCAAATGTATAAATGAAATCAAGGCAATAAAGCACAGAAATTTTAGAACAAAGATTATAGAAGAGGAAGGATGGTAGGATGGAATAACAGAAAAGCATAGACCAATTTTGAAATGTAAAAGTCACATTCTATTTTTTCCAAATGTATGGGGAGTGTGTGTGTGTATGTATTTCTAATATTTCATAGATATGAGTATTTCATAACATTTACTCAATATAGAATAAAAATACTTTTGAACAAAAATCTAAAGAAAATGTTTTAAAAAATGAATATGCTATTCATTGAATAGAAATTCCAGTTGGTCACCAAACTTGAGAAGTTGGTCAAACTCACTATTAATCAAGGGCTAAAAATTAAAACAATAATAGCATTATATTAATGAGATTGAGAAAACTTTTAAAAGTTGATCAAATTAGGTGTTTGTAATGTTTTAGGGAAGTAGATGTTCCAATAAACTGCTCGTGACAAAGTCAACTGATGTACTCATTTAGAGGGCAATTTTGTAGTATCTATTAAATCAATAATGTATAAACCTACAACCAGCAAATTTTCAAAATAGTACAGTTTTGAAAAACATACAGCAGTAACATTTTTAAGAGTTATCTTTCCAGATAAAAACATACAACATGGGATGAGAGAGAAAGGGACCAGAAAGAGTAGTCAAAGGGGATTCTGTCTTCTGTAATGGTCTCATAATTTTAAAATTATATTTATATATCGCTTGTTTAATTATAATTAATTGTACAAAAGAAATACAGTTAAACTGCATACCTAAATTCATGGCATGCAGGTAATTAAATGTAGTTTTTAAATGAAATAAGGTTTCAAAGACTTTAGTGTTCATATTAAAAACTACAAAGGACAACAGCACCAGTTTATGATAAAAAACACTTAGCAAAGTGGGAATAGAGGGAGCATTCCTCAACATAATAAAGGCCATATATGAGAGACCTACAGCCAACATCATACTCAATGGACAAAAACTTAGAGCTTTTGACCTAATGAATGAATTTGGCAAAACAGCAGGATACAAAGTCAATATTCAGAAATCAGGAACAAGTATAAAAGACACATGGATAAAAACTAGGGGGGTGGAAACGGGAGGGAGGTGGGGAGGGCTGGGGCAGTGGGCTGGGATGGGAGTAAAAGACAGAAAACTGTACAAGAAAAGCAATTAAAATAAATTTAAAAAAAGAAATCAAAGGCATTTTTGTACACCAACAATGAAATATCAGAAATAGAAATCAGGAAAAAAATCCAATTTGATATAGCAACAGGAAAAATAAAGTTTGTAGGAAAAAACCTAACCAAGTAGGTAAAAGATCTATACTCAGAAAACTATACAACACTGAAGAAAGAAATTAAGGAAGCCACAAACAAATGGAAGCATACACCATGCTCATAGATTGGAAGAATTAACATAATTAAAATGGCCATACCACCCAAAGTGATTTATATATTTAGTGCAATCCCTATTAAAGTACCAATGACATATTTCACAGATATAGAGCAAATATTTCAAATTTATATGGAACCATAAATGACTTCAAATAGCTGCAGCAATTTTGAGAAAGAAGAACAAAGCAGGAAAGATCACAATACCAGATATCAAACTGTATTATAAGGCCACTGTAATCAAAACAGCCTGGTATTGGCATAAAAACAGACACATAGACCAACAGAACAGAACAGAGAATCCAGAAATAAACCCAAGTCTCTATAATCAATTAATATTCGACAAAAGGGGCAGCAACATAAAATGGAGTAAAAATAGCCTCTTTAACGAATGGTGTTGGAAGAGCTGGATAGCTACCTGCAAAAAAATGAAACTTGATCACCAACTTACACCATACACAAAAATAAATTCAAGGTGGATAAAAGACTTAAATGTTAAGTCGTGAAACCATAAAAGTCCTAGAGGAAAACACTGGCAGGAAAATCTCAGACATTCCACACAGCAACATCTTCACTGATATGTCCCCTAAAGCAAGGGACATAAAGGAAAGAATGAACAAATGGGACCTCATCAAATTAAAAAGCTTTTGCATGGCTAAAGAAAACAGCATTAAAATGAAAAGAGAACCAACTATATGGGGAAACATATTTGCCAATGATACCTTAGATGAGGGTTTGATCTCCAAAATATATAAAGAACTCACATGACTCCACTCCAGGAAGACAAAAAGCCCAAGCAAAAAATGGGCAAAGGACGTGAACAGACATTTCTCCAAGGAGGACCTACAGAGGGCCAAGACATATATGTAAAGATGCTCAGCATCACTAGCCATCAGAGGGATGCAAATTAAAACCACAATGAGATACCACTTCACACTGGTCAGAATGACCATCATAAACAAATCAACAAACAAGTGTTGGAGAGGGTGTGGAGAAAAGGGAACTCTAGTACACTGTTGGTAGGAATGCAGACTGGTGGAGCCACTATGGAAAGCAGTATGGAATTTCCTCCGAAAACTAAAAATGGAACTGCCTTTTGACCCAGATATTCTACTGCTGGGATTATATCCTCAGAACCCTGAAACACCAATCTAAAAGAACCTATGCACCCCAATGTCCATAGCAGCACAATTTACAATAGCCAAGTGCTGGAAGCAACCTAAGTGCCTATCAGTAAATGAGTGGATCAAAAAACTATGGCACATTTACACAGTGGAATTCTATGCAGCAGAAAGAAAGAAGGAGCTCCTACCCTTTGCAACAGAATGTATGGAACTGGGTAGCATTATGCTAAGTGAAACAAGCCAGGCAGTGAGGGACAAATACCATATGATCTCACCTGTAGCTGGAACCTAATCAACAAAAGAAAAAAAGTAAGCAAAATATAGCCAGAGACATTGAAGTCAAGAACAATCTGACAGTAACAAGAAGGGAGGTGGGAGGGGGTAATAGGGGGAGGGGGAGGGTCTTCAGGAACAAGTATAAAGGACACATGGACAAAACCAAGGTGGGGTGGAAGCAGAGTGGTGGGGGGAAAATATAGACATCTCTAATGGAACAACAATAAAGAAATTTTAAAAAACTACAAAGGACTTAAATTTCATGTTAGAATACTAATTTAAGAGGATAGAAAAGGAACAAGCAAAACAAATCCAAAGAACAAAATAAGTTTAAAAAATAAAGATCAAAGCAGGAAAAAAAGAAATAGAAGGCAAACTACAATAGAGAGAATCAACAAAGCCAAAAATAATTTCTTTGAAAAGGCTAATAATATACACAATTTTAACAAACCAATTACAACTAATGAAGTCAAAGCAGTAATCAAAAATTCCAACAAACAAAAGTTCTAGGCTAGATGACTACATAAGTGAATTTTACCAAACATTCAAAAGAGAATTAATACCTATTCTTCTTAAAATATTCTAAAAAAGAAATAAATCAAAAGAAAGGAAGACTCCCAAGGTCATTTTACAAGGCCAGAATTATCTTAATTCCAAAACCAGATAAAGATACTATAAAGAAAAAAATTAAAGGCCGATATCCCTGATGAATAGAGATGTAAAAATCCTCAACAAAATATTAGCAACGCAAATTCAGAAATACATTAAAAAAGATCACATGCCATGATCAGGCGGGATTTATTCCTGGGGTGTCAGGTTGGCACAATATCTGCAAATCAATAAACATGATATACCATATAAACTAAATGAAGGGTAAAAAAATCACATGATTATGTCAACAGATACAGAAAAAACATTTGATAAAATTCAGCACCCATGTGTGATAAAAACTCTCAGCATAGTGGGAACAGAGGAAACATCTCAATCTAATGGAGGCCATATGTGACAAACCCACAGTTAACATCATACTCAGTGGAGAAAACTACAAGTGTTTCCCTTAAGATCAAGAAGAAAACAGGGATGTCCATTTTAACTACTCTTTTTTAATATGGTACTGGAAGTCCTAGCCACAACAATCAGACAAAAAGAAATAAAAGGTATCTAGATTGGAAAGGAAGAAATAAAACTGTTATTATTTGCAGATGATGTGATATTGTATATAGAAAACCCTAAAGATGCCACCAAAGAACTTCTAGAACTGATAAATGGATTCAGTAAAGTGGCAGATACAAAATAAGTATCAGAAATCAGTTGCATTTTTATACATCAATAATGAACTATCAGAATGGGAAACTAAGAAAAGAATCTCGATTGCATAATAAAAAATACCAAGGAATAAATTTAACTAAAGAGATAAGAGACCAGCTACTCAGAAGAGCATAAGACATTGAAGAAAGAAATTGAAGAAATTATAAATAAATAGGAATATATATCACTCTCATGGATGGGAAGAATTACCATGATTAAAATGTTCATACTACCCAAAGCAACTATAGATTCAATGAAACTCCTATCAAAATACAAATAGTATATTTTACAGAACTAGAACCAATAATCCAAAACTTTATATGGAACCTTGAAAGATCCCAAATAGCCATAGCAATCTTGAGGAAAAAAACAAACTTGGAGGTACCATGCTACCTCATATCTAACTATACTACAAGGCTACAGTAATCAAAACAGCATGGTATTGAAATAAACAGACATATAGATCGATGGAACAGAATAAAGAACCCAGAAATAAACCCATGCCCATATGGTCAATTAACATTTGACAAAGGAAAGAAGAGATAATCTATTCAATAAATGCTTTGGGGGGAAATGGACAGATAACATGGGAAAAAAAAGAAACAAGACCACATTCTTACATCATACACAAGAATAAACTCAAAATGGATTAAAGACTTAAATGTAATACTTGAAGCCATAAAAATCCTGGATGAAAACATAAGCAGTAAAATCTTGGACATTTCTCTAAGGAATATTTTTTTTCTGACATATCTTCTCTGACAAGAGAAACAAAAAACATAAATAAATAAACTAAATGAGAGTAAATCCAATTAAAAAGTTTTTGCACAATAAAGGAAATCATCCACAAAATAAAAAGACAATCCACTGAATGGGAGAACATATTTGCCAATGATACCTCTGATAAGAGGTTAATATCCAAAATTTAAAAAAACTCATACAACCCAACACCAAAGAAAACAATTAAATTTAAAAAATGGGCAAAGGACCTGAATAGACACTTCTCCAAGAGCATACACATAGATGGCCAATAGATATATGAAAAGATGCTCAATGTCACTAATCATCAGAGAAGTGCAAATTAAAACCACGAGATAATCATTTTACACTTGTCAGAATGGTCATCATCAATAAATCACTAAACAACAAGTGTTGATGAGGATGTGGAGAAAAGGGAATCTGTGTGCACCATTGGTGGGAATGCAGATTCATGCAGCTACTATGGAAAATTGTGTGGAGATTCCTCAAAAAATTTATGAGGGAAATGCCTTTTGACCCAGTGATTTTACTTCTGGATATATATATATGAAGAAATATAAAACATTAATTTCAAAGACTACATGTATCCCTATATTAATTGCAGTGTTATTTACAATAACCAAGATATAGAAGTAATCCAAATGCCCATCAATAGACAAGTGAATAAAAAAGTAGTGGTACATATATACAATGGAATATTACTTAGCCATTAAAAAATGAAATTTTACCATTTGTGACAGCATGGGTAGACATGGAGGGCATTTTTTTAAGTAAAGTAAGTCAGTCGTAGGAAGAGAAATATCATATGATTTTACTTACATGGTAATGTAAAGAACAATATAAATAAAGAACATTAAAACAGACTCATAGATACAGAGAACAGACTGATAGTTGCCACAGGAGAGGGGGGTTGGAGGATTGATTGAAAACAATGAAGGAATAAGAAGTACAGACTAGCGGTTACAAAGTAGTCATGGGGATGTAAAGTGCAGCATAGAAAATATAGTCAATAATATTGTAACAATTATGTATGGTGCCAAGTGGGTACAGGAAATATTGGGGGAACACTTTGTAAAGTAAATGGTTTTCTAACTTCTATTCTATATACTGGAACCTAATTGATATAAATATTGAATTCAAACTCTAATTTAAAAATATTAAAAATAAATAAAAATACATAATCATGATAAGACAGAAAGAAAAACTTAATGTTAGAAAAGGAGAGCATAGCTACAGGGGCTGTGAATGTTAAAAAGATAACATGTCATGCACAACTGATGAAAATAAATCTAAAAACTTAAACAAATGAAAAATTTCCTAGAACCATATTACTTATCAAAACTATCTGAAGGGGGGGACTAAATAGACATACAAGCATTAGAGAAAGTGAATCAGTAACTAAGAATCCATTCACAAAAAAACACAAGGCCCAGATTATTTTATAGATCTAACTTTCAAGGAATAGATCATTCAATTTTATATAAACCTTTCAAGAATAAAAAACATAGAGGAGGAACGTACCCCTAAATCACTTCATGAAGCCATTGTAATACTCCTGAAATCAAAACCATCGATGGCAGTAATAAAACTGAAAAGTATATGCCAGTCTCATTTATGAACACAGATGCAGGAGCATGAACAGAATATCAGCAAGCCAAACTGATCCACGTAAAAACCAAAGCACACTGTGTCTGAACTTGTTTTATCCCAGACATGCAAGGATACTCTACTACTAGAATGTTTAAGTATAATTTACCACCTTAACAAATGAAAAAAAATCTCAGTAAATATAAGAAAAAGCACTGCCTGTAAAACGTTCCACACATACTGAATATAAAAATTCTTGTTAGTTTAAGAAGGACGCCTTCCTTTATGTATGAGGCTGGTAAAAATCTATAGGAAACCTCGTATATGGTAGTGAGCCTTTAGAGGCACAATCCCTTTTAAATCATTTAAGTTTTCTCCTTTTGATGCATGTTTTGGTTGTCTTCATATTTGTTATTTTAAGGAGCGAACCTCTCAATGTAAATCTATGCACTTTTGTCATGTTATTAATTTAGGATAAATTCCAAGAGGTAGAATTTCTCAGTTCAGGGTTTTACATCCTATAAATATTTTTATGTAGGAGGATTGTACAAACTTACAGTGACACAAAGAAGTTCCTGGGAGTTCTCTTTTTATTCATTTCATTCATTCAACAGATATTTATTGAGTGTTATGATATGCTAAGCTTTCTGCTGGGAGCTGGTGTTCAGTCATAAACACAACAAATGTGGTCATCAGCACCCTACTGGAGCTCACAGATTAGTTTATCTTGTATATGTTGTGGAAGAAATTGCCTTTTTGTGACTTTACTCATTTTTCTGAGCGTTCAGTTTGATTTTTCCAGAATGTGAGACTCTAGGGTGTTCAGCATCTAAAGCAGGTGTGTCCAACCTTTTGGCGTTCCTGGACCATACTAGAAGAAGAGTCTATTTGGGCCACTTAAATATACTGTGATATGTAATTACAAAAAAATCTCATAATGTTTTAAGTAAATGTATGTTTTTGTGTTGGGCCACATTCATAGCCATCCTCAGCTGCATGTGGCCTATGGGCTGCAGGTTGGACACCCCTGAAAGTATAAGGGGTACTTTGTTTCCCAAACCAAAAATAGAACAAATAATGGAGAAACAAAATTTTGTTTACATGTGGACAAAGAGGAAAGTATCTGAAATAGGTAAGTCCCCAAAAATCCGACATGAGATTTCCTCACACCTACGAGAGGGTGGAGAGCACACTGACTGATCCCAGCCCAGTTTGCCTTGAGTGGCCCCTGTACTACTGCTGGTGAGGGCTGTGATTCAACTCAAATTAACCTCAGAAACCCTTATGGAGGAGAACCCCTAAATATCATTTATCATTCTCAATCAGAAATTTCAAAAAATAACACAAAAGTCAGTTCTGACAAGACAGGAAACTAACGTCAGCTGCAAGTTCCTTCCTCTCCAATAAAACCTATGGATGTTACATAATTGAGAAGAAACATAAGGCTGAGCAAGTAGCAAAACTACAAGGACTCCTGGAGAGGCCAGAGGTGGTCTTGGAGCAGTGTGGAGGATCGTGGCACCCGGAAGCAGCCCAAGAAGGAGTGGAAAAGGGGTTCAGTTAGAGGTTTGAACTTCTGTATTACCTTTTCCCTCCTCAATGTTTTGGGGTAATCTTCACCTGCCTTATGGCAATAGCCTAGGGCATGCATTGTGGTGTCAATGGAGTAACATCTGGGCAGTAAAGAAGTTGGTAAAGGTGGGGAGGAATGAGTTGCCCTGTTCTTGAGCATCTTCTCCACTGTCTCCTGTGGCTCCCAATCCCCTGGCTGATGGAAAGTGACCTAGAGAGATTGACTCTTCCCAGTTTTACATCATTCTAAGAATTGAAGGGTGAGTATCTGACAGAGGAATTGCCAGAACAGTGAACTCAGTTCAGTTTGGGAACCCTTCAGAAATTTGATGGTGCTGAAGGCTTTCTCTACCCTGGAGCTCATCCCTTCCCATCTCCTAAAATCACCAAAGGGGCACTTTAGTGTATAGGAAGTCTATCCAAAAAGAGTCGACCATTGCTAATATAACAAGAATGGTTTGCATGACATCTATGTAACCTAGCAGCTGAGGAGAATGGTCTGGGATATGTGTGCATGTAAAATGATGACTTCACTGTACTAGTTATTGGGGTTGGTAGACACCATTGAGTGTGTGTGGCCATCACATTCAAAATGGCTGATAGAGTAGAGAAATCTGTGTCAAATTTTGCATTAAGCTTGAACATTCCTCCACAGAAGCTATTCAGGTGATTCAGAAAGCCACAACTATGGGCAACTGATGACTGGTAGCTTCATCACGACAAGGCACCCATTCACACATCATGGTTGATGCAGAATTTTTTTGCGAAACATCAAATCTCTCAGGTGACTCAGTCCCCCAACAGCCAAGATTGGTGCCCTGTGACTTCTGGACTTTTCTAAAACTAAAATCACCTTTGAAAGGGAAAAGATTTTGGACCATTGATGAAATTCAGGAAAACACAACGGGGCAGCTGATGACAGCTGGGAGAACTGTGTGAGGTCCCAAGGTACCTACTTGAAGTGGACTGAGGTGTCATTGTCCTATTTACAATGTTTCTTGTATCTTCATCAATAAATGTCTCTAGTTTTCATATTACATGGCTGGATACTTCTGGACAGGCACTGTATATGCACCTTTCCTCAGAACATTGCCAGACAGGATGGACCCCAGGAAAATATGAACTTGTAGGCCAAAATAACAAGATGCCCAATGAATACAACAACTGTGAAATAGAGACTAAAACTGATGAAGAGCACATGAAGCAAAAGTATTGAAACACACAGACCAAGAATTTAAAATAGACATGATTAGTATCCTTAAGCAGATAAAGGGGAATATTAGTAAAATGAAGCAGGTACAAGAAGTTTTGAAAATAACTAAATGGAAATGCAAGGTTGCCAAAGTAGGTTAATAATAACAACAAATAATAAAATAATTAATATAAGAATAAATAAATAATAATATAAGAATAAACTCTGCGTTTTATGTACTCGCAACTGTAAGCCTACTTTTGCCACCTCTGCATTAAATTAAAAAAGAAGTTGGAATAGAGAAGGAATGAACATTCATTTTTATCTAACACAAAATTAGTATCAGTCAATTAATGGAAAAGTCAGTGGAAGCAAGGAATTATTAAACAGTGACACAAACACCTCTGACATTTAATTGTCACTTATATAAATGCATATTCATTTGCCAAGCTTTTTTTTTATCTTAGAGTTCTAGGTTGTCCTTCTTGTAAAAACACACCCAAAATATATCTACCAGAACTTACAGTTTCTATTCCTGTGTCTTTAGTTCAGAGCCAAGACTTAAAATACTTTGGCAAAGCAGTGTAAGTTAAGGATCCTTCTATATTTAAATACGTATTTTTGCAACATTTTACAGTTGTTCTGCTCACTACTAATTTAGTAGCATTTCTAAGGAACTAAATTTTATCAAGTATTTTCTATGCATTTAACTTAGTTTTGTGGGGAAATAAAAACCTTTCATGTCTGCACTAAATTAATCTATATAGTTAAATTCCACAGTTACAAACATCAATTGAAATCAGAGCTAAATAGATTTTGGAACAAGTGGAGTTCAGTACTGTTAAGCCTGAAATTCCTGCAGTAGGAGCGGAAGTGACTTGGGCACCCTGGAGAATAACTCAGTAGCCACCAGCATTGAGAGTGCTGTCTCGGCACTGCGCCTTACAAAAGGAACGCAGGATTCATCTAGAGAGTGGAGAATAATTAAGAGCTTCTGGTGACTATGTGAAACAGTCTTTCTCTATATATGTGTATATGAATTACATTGCATATAAACTCTTTTTGAACATTATCAAAAATACAAATATAGTATAAGAGAACTTTCTAAGGGAACTTTGTGGGGTAACTTCAAAATACCTAAACAGTTTGGAACAAAAATAAAAGTAGCTCTAAACCACCAAAATAAGTCAAAGCTAGAATGTGCATTCAGAATTGATTTATGGTTGCATGTTTTTCAATGTGAAACTATAACTGCCATCCTTGTGAACAACATGAGAAACATTCTTGTACTATGATAATTCATAATTTTTGAAATTCTATCTATTTTGTCAAGGATGTACAATAGCTTAAATACAAAGAGACATTAAGGAAAAAGAAGCTCACCAACGTTAATCAGGGTAAAATAAGAGTTTTCTGGAGCTCAGTGTAAGCACTGACAATCTGCATTCATTGCATTTTCAATGCTCATTACAAAGGAATGAGTCGAGCAAATTTAATGTTCATCAGCTATTGATTTATTGATATCCATACCATCATAAAAATCATTTGATAGCTATTTTCAAATGGAAAGGCATTATTCAAATGTCACATATTTCTGTCTTTCATTTTCATTGATTTCTCTGATTTATTAAGATTCACACTCTCCAGTTTCTCACCCCACTCAGCAGAATCAATGCTCTACTCTAAGCTTCAAGCTTTCTATTGAATGCCTTTTCACAATCCACTCCACCACTGTTCAAAACTTGAATTCAAAGACTTCTGCATAATGAAACTGATTCTTAACCCTTAGTTGTGTTTTTTCTTTTCTTTGCCAGTCATATCAGTTAAATCTATAACCATCTGGAGAGCAAACTATTCATATTTAAACATTATTATTTGCATATAGTAGTACAAGTTTGAGTGTTATGTACATATATTACAGTAAAAATCATATTGAAACACACAAGAAAAAAACATGTGCACTTCTTTACCTTCTAAATTGTAAAATATCTACCTCTATGTATTGTACAAAAGATGACCCCAAAGCAAGATGAAAAGTTGAGCAGAAAATTTATTTGGTCAGATTACGGAGTAAATCAGTTTAATTAGTCTTCAAATTTGTTTTCCTCAAAACTAGGAGATGGGTGAGGGCAGTCAAAGAAATTTTTATGAAAAGTTATAATTTCTGTTGTACCATTACAGCATTTAAAATGAGCTAATTTAGAAAGCTTATCCAAGTCATTTGAATATGATGAATGAACTAAAATGAATGACATTGTTTATTGGGAATAACATAACATCAAGCAAAGGATCTTTTGAAAATTTGAAGATAGCGATACAACCGAATATTATTTCAAACATATACTTCAACTTCTGACTCTAAAATACAGGAAGCAAAGCCTTTTTGAATAAATACTGGTTTGATTCTAGTGTGTTGCATTTGTCCTGATGTTCTACTGCATTTCATTGTGAAATAGCTGATCATAAAACAACACTAAACAATGTCCTCAACCCTAGGTTTTGAGTGTGCAATAGTTTCATCAAGGAAGTAGGGTGGCATCAAGAGGTCAAAATACAGCTCATTGTGTTTGGGGCTCCATATTCTGTACATTGCCAGTTGTAGCTCTACATGTAGAAAGAGCACATGGTTCTCATAGTGGATGGAAGTGGTCTGTCCTCAGCCATGTGTGGGTGGGTGGCTGAGGTACTGATATTCATCTCAGAGACCTTACAAAATGACATCATTAGAAATATGCCCATTTTTGTGTCCATTCTTCACACTCCCACTCCAGAAGGAATTTAACTAGGCCAATTACAAAGATAAAAAGACACACAAGATGAATAATAAAGATTAAGAATAGCTAAATGAAAAAAGTCAAAGAAACGGAAAATGAACCTTTACAAATTTTGATAATGTGTAAATTTTCCATGCCAGTACCTGATATAAATATCAATATTTCTTTTGGTTTATTTAAGAAATTTTTTTAAAGCATAGGTTTAATATCCAGAGAGAAAATACATTGTTTCAACTAGTTAATTTCCTTTAGCAAGTATTTATTGGCAAAACCACGGAAAAACTGATTATGTCATGCCCTGACTCCTTCATTGGCCTAAGAACCAGTACTTTTATATTTACTGAGAAGATACTCCTGAAAAACACTTATTTAAACATAAGTTTGATTACCATAGCCCCCAGACTTTGTGTTCTCATGGCAAGCAGATGAAATATACAAATATAGCATAACATGGGTAGTGACTAATGTTCTGAAGAAAATTTAAATTCAATTAGGACCCAGGATAGAATTTAGCAGAAGGTTAGAGTATTTTGCGGATGATTTTAGGTGCTCAGTAAGACATCCCTATGAGGCTAGCACTGTTCTCATCCTCATTTGACGTGTGAAAAATTTTAGACTCGAGCCCCACATGCCAGCCACAAAAGCGTAGAAAAATACCTGCTTTCGGGACTAGCAAGACTGGACTGTGGCAGTTGCTGCCAAAAGTGTAGACTTGCCTACTACTGCAAATATTTTCATAGAAATTTTCTTTTTGCTATTACAGCAGAGTAGTATGAAATAAAATCATATCCTATATGCCTTATTTTCTATAATCTAAGAAGTAGAAGTAGGATAAGTGGTTGAAAGTGATAGAGAGCCAAATTTCAGGTCAGTATTGGGAAGAATTTTCTAACAGTTACAGATGTCCAAAAATCCCGTTTGCTTCCTTGTGAGTAGTAGAAGTAGTGAGATTTCTGTCTTTGGCAGCACTCAGTTGCAAGCTGGGCAGCCCCTTGACAAGAGTGTTGAAGCACAAAAGCATTGGCTCTGAGTCTGGACTATACACGTTACAAGGTGACCCTACCCTTGAAATCTCATCTTCTTATATTATGTTGGGTTTGTGTATGTGTTTCAATTCATCAAAATAGATCTAAGGCCAATCTTATGTTGGGGACCAGTATTTCTGATCAATATCATGATAATTAATACTCTGTAAAGATAAAGACTTGAGAAGCTATTCTTAATTTAATAGCAGATTAATTTAAATGCAACCTCACAAAACCTTAAACTGATCTTTTACTTTAATATCTCCTCCCCCCACCAAAAAAAAAGCCCTACAAAGATTCAAAACTGGGAAACTTCCAGAAATAAGAACACTATTATCAGCATCTACTGGCCAAAGTAATATAGCAAAATCATAGAAAATAACTTTTCCTTTAAGTTATAAGCTCAAGGATTTCAAGAAAATCTGGCTATAGTATTTATTCCGTTTAATGAAGCTCAATTCCTTGTAGCTGTAACTATATTTATATTCTATATTAGCTTTACTTACTTAATGATGCCAATTCATCTTCCTAAAATATGTTTTGTTGTACTTTTATAGACTGTGCTTTTGAAATTCTCATGATTTTAAAAGTCAAGTTTAAAAGGAGGCAATGACATGCAGGGGTAGGAAAAGGCTGGGTCGCAGCCAGGAGTGCATGGGGCCAAAGAATTCTCAAGCAAAGAAACATATGACAAAGCAGCAGCTCTCTGAACATTTATGTGGTACACGTCCTGTCCTTCAGGGCCTTTACACCCTCAGCTTCAAGAATTGGATCTTGGATCTGGAGCCTGCCTCCTGCAGTGCGGCAGGGACAGAACTTCCAAACTGCATGACATTATTTTAGGCCACAGTTAGGTTAGAGAGAGGTAGAGACAGAGATAGAGATGATAGAAATACAGAGAGAGAGAGAGAGAGACTCATATTTATAGTTTTATATATTTTAAAAGTAAAATCCTTTAACATATTTCCTATCACAACAAGCCATAAATAAAACTCCCAGTAGTATTACTATTTTAGAAGTAGTAGTACTCTTATTATTAGTGTTCTAAATCTAGAAAGATCTCCAAGGATTGCACTGATTCACATACGTAATATAAGTCTTCAGCTTTCGCAGAGAGGCTGTGCGCTGGGAGCCATGATCTTGACTGAAAAGAAAGCCTTTAGATCACTTGGTCTTAGTGGTAAAGGTCACAGGTCTTCAGTAACAACTCATCTCCTGCGCTACCTCGAGAGCCCGTAGAAATTACTGAGTTTGCCTTCAGCAAATTTCCTCAGGACTTGGGACTAAGCAAATGTTAGACTCTCAGGAACAAAAGTTTATCATTTCAATAAAATATATTGTGATATTTGTTTTTAAATCCCCCAATATAGGAATTAAACTAATCACTTGTACTCCAGTTTGCTCAAAATAGTTATAGATAAACTCAGTACTATATAAAAAAATGAAACCTGAGATAGTCTCTAAAGAGCACCTAGTTAGTAATAAAGACAAAATTTATAAACAAACAAAACATTATGGGACAAAATTATGGAGAAAATAAAAGAACATATTTTAGTTCTTCTTTTCCTTTTATTTGTATTACATTTTCGTAGGCTCTTTAACATTCCAGCTGAAATGAATCTCAGTTCATTACTTAAACAAGTAGATGAAAGTCATGGATTTTGTCAGACTTTACTAAGTCAAATAAAAGTCTTGTTGGGGAATTCATGTGAATTTAATTAGTATTTCACAAGGTAAGCAAGGTATAATGAACCATTGTAATATTTCCCTATATAAACCATAGTAATATGGTAAAGTTTTATTCTTTTATTAGTAGAAGTCAATCAAAATTAGTGATAAACATATCTTACAAAATAGTCAGCAACTACCTCAGGCTAAAAAACATAGCATCTAATAAGACAAGGTAAAGTGTTTAATATATGAATGTTTCCTATGGACTTTCAGAGATTTTAAACACAGATTGCCCTCTAATGCAGTTTAAATATTTCCACAGTCTTGTTTGCGCTATTACCTTGCTTCGCCCCGCCCAAGGAAAAGCTTTGCTAAGCAAAAATTACTTTTAATCTGGGTGGTCTCCAAATTGTAAATTGATGGAAAGAAAACAAATGTTGTTTACAGTACTGGATAAAAGAAACATTGAATCAAGTCATTATTCATTGATGCAGAATGAGGAGGAAGTAGATTTGAGGTTACTGTATTCATATTGAATGCTAATGAACTAGCTTGACATTGTTATTGTGATGCTGCTGCTGCTGCTGCTGCTGCTACTGCTGAAGATGATGATGATGATGATTGGTTTAGGGGTAGAGACATTTTTTTTTAATTCATTCTAAAATTGACCAATAAATCTATCCCTAAAGTAATTGACTACTCCAAGCCCTACTTGGGCAAGGAAGTCCTAAAAGTCAAATTGGTTAGTTCTATCAGCTTGGACATATTATATATTCTCCTCTTTGAAACATGTCTTCAAGAGATTTTTGTGTGTAAAACTAAATTGAATTTGCCACACACTTCATTAAATGCCCTGAGAAGGAAATTAGTATGAAGCCTGTTTATTTAGATGAGCGGTGTTACATGATACAAAGAGACAAAAGAGTGCTAATTAGTGCTGCTGCGTTGTTATGAAGGGAACCTTCTAAAAATGCTAACAGACACCTACAACTTAAAGTAATAAGTGAGTCTATTGGATTGTTTAGAAATTGACAAAAACTAATTTTGGCAAGAGTGTGGGGAAAAGGGCACCATCTGCACTGTTATTATGGATGCAAATTGCTATATCCCTTCTGAAAGGAAGACTGGTACTGTGCTGAAAAAGAAAATTTAATATATACACTGATAGAAGTAACCCATGTGTAGGAATTTTTCCTAAGGAGTAATCGCTTGGCTAGGGGAGAGATTTGTACAAAGGTGCTCAGTGCAGCATCATTTATAAGGGGGCAATGTGGAAACAACCAAATGTACAATAATGAGTCCAGTGAAATAAAATTTGGTAGGAAGATACAAGGGGGTACTGTGTGGACATTAAATATTGTTTAGTCAATTGAAACAATACCATGGAAAGAGACTTACAAAAATACTGAGTTAATCAAGTAAGTTATATAAAAATATGGCCAGATTCATGTAACATTATGCAAGTTTTCTATTCATCTATAATCAGTGAAACTCTGAAAAAATATTCCACAAAGCATAAGTGCTTTTCTTGTTGCTCTTTGGTATTTTTATGCACTCAAAGGCAATTTTTAAAGAAAATAAGAAAATGATTAAAAATAGGTAAGAATGCTTGATAAATTACTAAAAATGAAAAGATGAAGAATTGCTGCCTGAACAAGACCAAAGGAAGAAATCATTTGGAATAATTTTTATTCTAAAATTGTTCTTATGATTTAATCTAGTATTTTTAACTATGAAAGTAATGCAGGTTCATGGTAAAAAGAAGTAATAATAATACCTTCCCCCCTTTCCCACAATATCCCCTCCTACCTCCCCTCTGATTACTGTCAGATTGTTCCTGATTTCAATGTCTCTGGTTATAAAGTAAATAATAAATAAATAATAGTAGGCAAACATCCATAAAGTAAAGTGAAAGTTATCTGTATATATTAATACACTTGATGGATGCATGCAGAGACAAATATATTCATTATTTCTTTAAGTTAAAATTTTGTTATTTTACAATTTATCTTAGATTTCTCTCTATAATAATACATATAAAATTCTGTATGCTATTATATAATTATACTGTATTTATTTATTTATTATGAGTATTTGTTTCTAGGATTTTGCTAATACAAATAATTCTTTAAAAATTCCTGATTGAAAAATATATACAAAATTGTGGCATTTAAAAAAATTATTGTTGTTCAATTACAGTTGTCTATATTTACTTCCCACCACTCCACTTCCACCCCACCTTGGTTTTGTCCATGTGTCCTTTATACTTGTTCCTGAAAACCCGCCCCCTCCCCCTATTATCCCCCCCCACCTCCCTTCTTGTTACTGTCAGATTGTTCTTGACTTCAATGTCTCTGGTTATATTTTGCTTACTTTTTTCTTTTGTTGATTAGGTTCCAGTTACAGGTGAGATCACATGGTATTTGTCCCTCACCGCCTGGCTTATTTCACTTAGTATAATGCTACCCAGTTCCATACATTCTGTTGCAAAGGGTAGGAGCTCCTTCTTTCTTTCTGCTGCATAGAATTCCACTGTGTAAATGTGCCATAGTTTTTTGATCCACTCATTTACTGATAGGCACTTAGGTTGCTTCCAGCACTTGGCTATTGTAAATTGTGCTGCTATGGACATTGGGGTGCATAGGTTCTTTTGGATTGGTGTTTCAGAGTTCTGAGAATATAATCCCAGCAGTGGAATATCTGGGCCAAAAGGCAGTTCCATTTTTAGTTTTCTGAGTAAATTCCATACTGTTTTCCACAGTGACTGCACCAGTGTCTACATTTCCACCAACAATGTACTAGGGTTCCCTTTTCTCCACACCCTCTACAACACTTGTTTGTTGATTTGTTTATGATGGTCATTCTGACCAGTGTGAAGTGGTATCTCATTGTGGTTTTAATTTGCATCTCTCTGATGGCTAGTGATGCTGAGCATCTTTACATATGTCTCTGGGTCCTCTGTATGTCCTCCTTGGAGAAGTGTCTGTTCAAGTCTTTTGCCCATTTTTTACTTGGGTTTTTTGTTTTTCTGGAGTGAGTCATGTGAATTCTTTATGTATTTTGGAGATCAAACCCTTGTCCGAGGTATCATTGGCAAATATGTTTTCCTATATAGTTGGTTGTCTTTTCATTTTAGGTTTTGTTTTTCAATTTCCACTCTTTATTTTTCTGGAATTTATTTGGGTATAAGAAGTGAGTTAGAAATTCATCTTTAGTTTTGGTTATTATTTTCCCAAATTAGCCAAGTTTTTCTGTAATCTTTCTAAACAATGTATCCTTTCCCTAAATGATATTATAAAATTGTCTTTTCTCTGTAAATTGATATACATATTCTGTGTGTTACAAAATAAAATATCATGAAAATCTTGGTGGAAAATTGACAAAAATGATTATTCACCCAGAACAGTAAATGGGCAAGAGTTAGCTATGAGGGATAGCTGACATCAGAACAATTCTCTCTTAGGAATCAACCAGAAAAGTTGGATAAAATACAGCAAATCAGGGGTTCAAATGAATTGACAAAGCAACCATGGCATCCAAGACTTGAAGAACCAAAATACTAGATAAAAACAAATTAAACTAAAGTATGTGGATAACAGAAAATAATGAAGATAATACAGAAATTAATGAAATAGGGAGTAAAAGAGTACAACATAGAAAAATCAACAAGGCCAAAATTGCTTCTTGGAAACACTCACAAAATTGATAACTCCCAAATAAGACTTATCACAAAGAAAACACACAAATTGCCAATAATGGGGTAGAGGGAAGAGATGTAAATACAGATGCAAAGATATTGAAGATCTTATGAACAACTGTATGCAGTAAATATGAAAATTTAGATGCATGACAAACATAACTTTCTAAGATTAATACAGAAATAAATAGAAAATATGACTAATGCTATATCTGTTAGAATAATTGTAGCTGCAGTTAATTTTTTTCCTTAAAGAGAACTCCAAGCCCAGAAGTCTTCTAAACATTTAAGGAAAAGAATAGGAATCTGCTATATGAAATATCAGTAGCTTTAAAATACAACCTGATAAAGACTAAATAAGATAGGCGAATTATAAGCTAGTCTTTTTCCATACAGACACAAACATCCTAAACACAATAGTAGAAAATTAAATCCATTTTAAAAAGTAATAGAAGGAAATGTCATTAATCTGTTAAAGGGTTTCTGTGATTTTAGTGGAGAAATATTGAAAGTTTTCCTTCGGGACTGGGAGTAAGGTAAAGAAGACCCAGCAACTTCTGTACTGCTCTCTGCCATCTAACAAGGGAAAAATGCAAGATGAATAATGGCTGGAAAGGAAAAAGCAAAACTATCTTTATTTGTAAGCAACATGATTATGAATTATAAGAATTATTAACTAAATTTAGTAAGGCCCTGGATACAAGCTCAATAAGAAATTAATTGTATATGTGTACCCAGCAACAAACAACTAGAAAAGAAACTTTGAAAAGAGTGCCATTTACAGCAACAACAAAAAACATCAAATATCTAAAAATAAATCTAACAGAAGATATGCACAATCTTTATAAGGAAATTATTGAGAGAAATTAAAGAAAATAAAAAGTTATAAAAATATATGAGATTCATGGATTCAAAGTTTTAGTAACTGCAAAGATGTACATTCTATCCAAATTCATCTATACATTTAATGTAATTCCAAATAAAATGCAAGTGGCTGATTTTTGTGCAAATGGACAAACCTATTCCTAAATTGAAATGGCAATGTCAAGGGGCAAAAGTGTGTACTTGAAGAACAGCCCTCAAAGCCAGTGTAGGCAAAAATGCGAATCAACCAAAACTGCTGACGAGAGTGCAAATCAGTGCTATCACTTCAGAGAACTGTTGGGCACCATGTTCCAGCAATTCCATGGAAATGCAAACATGTATTCACAGCAGCAAAATTCATCACAGCTCCAAATTGGAAACAACCCAAATGACTACCATTAGTAGAATGAATAAATCAATTATGATATATTCATATAATTAAAAAATAAACTACTTCTACATACAACATGAATAATCTCACAAAGAGTGCTGAGCAAAAGACAACAAATATGAAATAGTACATACTGTCTGATTCCACTCATAAAAAAACTGATAAACAAAGAAAGCTAACTTGTGATGATGAAGGGCTAATAGGACATAATTGCAATGGGTGTGGAGGTGTTGGTAGGACGAGGAACAAGAGCAATTCCTGGATGCTAGCAATATTCTCTCTTTAAATCCTAAACTATAAATATATGAGTGAAACTCTTTTCTGAGTAATTAAGCATCAGTAAAAACACTTGTTAAGAATGCAAAAATAACCAGGAAAATTCTGAAGAAGGTAGAGTATCTGAACAATCTATATCTATGAAATGTTACCATGCATTATGGATCTGCATTCTTTAAAAATAGTGTGGTGTTGGTACAGGACTAGATCATTGAAACAGCTTGTCCAGAAGTGGACCTGAATGGAGAATCAAAGTTTTATGCAATGTGTATGTAAGCAGTTCCTTGCAATTTTGGTCAGTTTAGATGTCAATAAGTTAAGTGGCTAAATAGAATTAAAATCTTGAGTTATCCAAAGGAAAAAAATATCTGAAATAAATGTTTAATATCATGGGTTTCCATGTAAAATGTATAGGAGAAATTCTCATCACATCTAAAAAACCAACAGGAAAAAAAACCTGATTTTTCTCATATACTTATTTTTATTTTTAAGGTGAGAAATAGATTAAAATTAAGTGGTGGTAGTGGGTAGGGATAACAGACTTTGCTACTGACTGAAAAATAGTCAAAAAGTTGACTACACACCCTTTTGTTTATCATCTCTGTTGAGTCAGAGAGATGTATTGTTTTGTTAAACTGGTGCGAGACTATAAAGGAGTTTGTAGCATTTTAAGTGATGGAAACCACAATTCAAATCAAAAAGTGATTCCTTGGTCTCTTTAATTCAAAACTCCAAGGGTAGATTTGCTTTGGGAGAGGCTGAAAATGGAGTATTAAATGGTATTGTCAGGATAGGGCTTCTCTCTCAGATGGTCGTTTTTGGGGATCAAGATGACTTACAGCACCTCCCTTAGCCTGCATTCAACTGAATTGTCATACAGTGAAAAGGTGGGAGTCTTTGTCCCAACACTCCCTGCAAAGGCCTCATTGTATTTCTTTGGCTCACAGTGCATCACATCCATTCTGAATCAAGCATGCTGGCTGGAGAAATGCTTTGGTTTGAGTTGTTTAGTCCCAAATCACATATTCCATGTCTGAACTATGGAGGCATCAATCTGGGGGCTGAGAGTGGGGAAGAAGACTAACCCCAAAGGGAAATCAAAGAATGGTCACCAAGAAGATGTTGAATGGATCATAGTTGGAAAAAAATGTCCCATCTAGAGTAAAACACACAGGGGAAGAGGCCCTATGAATTTAACCTTGACATGTATTTACAAATGTTAAAAACTGGATAGCTATTATGAACTGAATGTTTGTACCCTACCCACCAATTCAGAAGTTGAAGTCCTAACCCCCAATGTGATGGTATTTGGAGGTAAGACTTTTGGGAGGTGATTAGGCCAAGAGAATGGAGCTCTCATGGGGGGAACTAATGCCCTTGTAAGAAGAGACATGAGAGAGATGATCTCTCTCTCTGCCATGTAAGGACACAGCAAGCAGGCTACCGTTTGCAAACCAGAAAGAGGGTTCTCACTAGAACCAGATTTGCTTACACCTTGATCTTAGATTTCCCAACCTCCAGAGCTGTGACAAATAAATTTCTGTGTTTTAAGCCATCCAGTTTATGTTATTTTGTTATGGCAGACTGAACAGATTAATACAGCCAAATCACTTTTGGAAAAGTAAAGCTTTCATGACATAGAAAAGTATTCCACATCCTCTGTATCCTCCCTCCATGTTCTCAAGTTTTCTGTGGTTATTCAGGTGAGAGAGTTTGTTTAGATGAGCTTTCCTAGAATATGAAATGAACGCTCAGGATAACTGATGATTGCTGTCTTTGCATAAATCCTACCTTGCACCAAAGGAGCTGTGTCTGCTTTAATCCACTCTTTCTATTACTGGTTTTAGATAATGTTTCTGACCAGTTCTGTTTTTCTTTCTGTTAACTGTCAGTAAACAAGTATTTGGGCATTATTTGTAGCACTTAAACACATTACATGAAAATAAAATGAGTTCTTAAAAAGCCAAGAGAAACACTTCCAGAGACGTTTAGGTCTGAGAATGAAGTTTTAGGAACTTTCAGATGAAAAGTCTGGAATATAAACTAAAGTCTTTTCCATACCTACCTATGTTGTAGCTCCTGGACACATTTCCTTTTTGCTTCTAATCTGAAAGTGGGAGAACATTTTTCATGTTAAACTTAAATTGTTTAGTTAATGGTCTAAAAATAATTCTAGGGAGCATTTATCAGCATAGATGTTATTACCCCATGCCTCTGACTGAATTTGACATATCTATTGTGTTCTTGCTGTTTAAACTGATCCCTGGGATTAATCACCTTTTTTTTTAACCAGCTAGAAATTGTAGGCATTTAATGGATATCACTATATCAGTCAACTTAATGAGTCTCATTGTCTGAAGTTTAAAATATACTTACTGATCATTCTAGTGTTGAACTACAATTGACATTCATTCTTATTCCAAGTTTCCAAGTTTTCCAAGTTTGCCCTTCCTGCCTGCCCAAGGAGAGTATTTAGCTGAAGGGTTTTTTCAGGTTCTGGGAACTCAAGTATGCCTTCTAAGTGATATGCAGAAGGACCTAAACATCATTATTGTTGACTACAGTGCACCTTAAGCAATCATGTAGTTTCAGTTTCTACAACAATATCCTGTCATCCCAGTAGGAATTGTTCCATGGAAGATCCATACTGGTTAAGATAACCCAGGGGTGTCTCTGGCAGCCTTGCAGTTGGAAAGGAGAATGGGAAGTTCACACATGGCTGTGGCATCTGTCACTGGGTAGAGAGCCACAGTAGAGTCAGCCAGCCTGCAAAAGCTAAGCACAAGACCAAAGGAATTCCTTCCTAGATAGAGAAACATCCAGTCACCAAACATGTTACAGGTTATTAAGTGGATTCAAACCTGAGTCATAATTAATGACTTTCATTTCTGTTTTGTTTTCAGTTGTTTGAATTTATGAACTTCTTGGCTGAGAATGTCATCTTCTGCTATATGGGCCTGGCACTGTTCACGTTCCAGAATCATATCTTTAATGCTCTTTTTATACTTGGAGCCTTCGTATCCTTTGAAATATGAACATGGGGTGATGAGAGAGAACAAACTACTTACTTTTACTGATTATTCTGTTAAATTGTTAAAGTAATTCCTCAGGTTCACTACAGGGCAAAATTTAAGGCAGTTAAGTAATTTCTGGTTAGGGGAGAAAAGCATCCTAAGAAATTTGGAACCTTAATAGATGCTTACAGTTCAGTGCAAGAACTTTGGAAAATACTGAGGGAAATAAAAGGAGAGAATTAAAGGAGAGTGACTTTTTTAAATATTTAAAACATGTTTAAAATTATGAATCACTTACATAAAATGTCAATCCATTCTTTATAGAGAAATATAGTATTCTGCATTAGCATGATCATAAGACAGCCAGGATTATGAAGCTTTAGAAATGTTTTTATTACAAGGTGGTAAAATCTTCTTTCCAGTAAGGACTTTGAAAATAGGATATACAGAGTAAAGACCAAATGAAATTGGCATGATGGATGTGCTTTCAATATCTCAATTTTTGTGCACATATAAGTTTATTTCAATAAGATAATACTTTCCTAAGAAAAATAACAAAACATTTAGACCTCACTTTTAATGCAGAGGACTTTTGTAGCTCTAAACCTGGGGTATAGGCATTCCCAGTGGGTATGGATATCTGCACAAAAGGATACCAAGGCCCTGGGATGTCCCCAGGAACGGTCAGCAGCTGCTGTCCTCCTTGGCACTTGGAAATGGACAAATGCCTCCTCAGGTCGCAGGCAGATGCCCTTACAGCCAGGAGAGTTGACCCCTTTGTCAAAGCCTTGTTCTAACCAAGTACCTCCCTGCACTCACCTCCTGTTCTCTCTTCACTGAGCGCTCTACCCAACCCTCAAATTTCATCCAAAACTCAAATTTTAGGAGGAAGCTCTTCTTCCCAAATAACTCTACCTGATCTGAGGGCAAACTAGAATAGGTAGATCAGTGATGTTCAACATTTTTCATCTCATGGCACATATAAATTAATTACTAAAATTCTGCAGCACACCAAAAAGCATATACAAATATTTTTTGCTCATCTGACAAAAAATATAGGTACCATTTTGAATCCTTCACACCAGATGACTATAGTTGTGTTGGCTGTTGTCCTTTTTTTTATTTGACAATCTCAGGGAAAAGAGGTCAGTGTCCCTCACTAAACAGTCAGGTATTGCATGTTTTAAATTTCTTGCAGCACATTGGTTGAAAATCACTGAGGTAGACTACCAGGGAAGGAGTCCAAGACAGCAAAAGGAGAGCAATGACTACCATCAATATTTTCATAAATTGTAACCTTTAAAGTTTGGATTTAGTAAAATGCCTCTTAAAGCATTAGTTGTATTATACATTTAGATAGGCAATTCCTCCAAAATTAAATTCACCAAAAACATAAAATAAAATAAATGAAGCTTGCTAGACACAGGGAGTATAAACTGATGTGAGATGGTAATCAGGAGCCAAAGTACATTTATCCTTTCTAAAGTAGTGCTTCAGAAGATAATGCCACAGCCTCTGCATGCTCTCTGCCTCCCATTTTGCAGCAGATTTGGACATAAAGTTAGTCATCAGCAAAGGAAATGTGATGAGAAAATGTACAGTGATTGAAATGGTATTGGGTTAACAATTGTAAGCCAAAATATATATTCAAAGAAATGCAGGGTTCTCTATTATTTCTGGAAAGGAATTTGCATTGAAAGATGAATTTTGGAAGCAAGTTAGACAAGCATGTATACATGTTTATCCCTGTTTTCTGGTTCATAATATAGAGAAAGTGAAGAACATAAAATGTAAAGGTCCAGGACTCACACATTCAATGTATGTTTTCCTCAATGTGTCACTGTGTTTATCCACAGCTAGCAATTTTTGTCGCCAGAGCCTGCAACATATATCCCCTTTCCTTCCTCCTGAATCTGGGCCGAAAGCACAAGGTCCCCTGGAACTTCCAGCACATGATGATGTTTTCAGGTATGTGAACTATATTTGGCATCATTGTTACTGTTCTCTCACTCCTTCATTACATGGAAAACTACAAGGAGACATAGAGACCTTCTGCTGAAGCATAACTCCTATTTGCCTCATTGTACCCAGTACCATGCTAATACTCAATAAGTTCTGAGCAACAATGGGATTTTTCTCTCCAGAAAAAAAAAAAAAAAAAAAAAGAAAAGAAAAGAAAGGAAATCTTGTAGGGACAGCTTCAAGATACAGCATCTGCCAGAAATTGGCCTAGAATATAGGTATTGGACTTTTTCCTGACCTATTTCAGACCAATTTTTATATTAGGGGATTTGCATGATTGTTCAGTAAATTGTTTACTTGAAGGATGAGTAAGTAGTCTGTCTGTAAATGGTGCCATCCTTGTTCAGTGTTAAGGCTCCTTCTCCCTAGAATCCCTGTCCCTTCCCTATGCCAAGCTCCAGGAACTTCTCCTGGTTCATACAAAAGTGAATCATATCTAAGTATGCTCAGTTATTAGTTGAGAAAACAGGTATTAGTTGCACACTCACCCAGTAGCAAGAGCAGTTTCAGGCACAGGTGGATGAACTGAAAAAGTCTGCTCTCAAGAAGCTTACATGCTGCTTGCTTCAACCATACCTGGAGGCTCCCTTTTCCAAAAGAAAATACACCAACTGAATCTGCTGACCCTGAACTACTCTGGGGATTGTGGTTTCTTTTTATTCAATCAGTTGTCATACCATTAGTCTTTCCTGTTTGGAGACCTTTCCCCTTCCATGCCTTCTAGGTGTGTGTGCACCTGTGTTACACTCACATGCAGTTCATTGGAAAACATGCAAGAGTAAAACAAACAATAACTTCTCTCTGAATAGAGCAAATAAAATTTCAGGTATGCAAGAGGATATGGAAGAAGTTTTCAAAAGTATCATTGATTGAATATTTGCTCTTTGCTACTCACTATAAATCATTCCTATCAAGTAGATATTAACCCATTTTTAGATGGAGGAACTGAAGTTCAGGACCTCAAAGAGGTTAAGTAACTTAACCAAGGACAAAAGTGTCCCTGAGCTCAGGACTGTGGGACACCACTTTAAACACAACAAAGTGCTCCAAAACCTACATTTTTAGGAGTAGTACTAGGAATGAAAGGCATGTTTCACCTTCAGTTTTATTCTAGCCTGTTCCACACAGTAAAGGGTAGCAGCTCTCAGGTTGAAAATGAGTTATTTAATAAAGTACAGGCAAATGGAGATCCAGAGTTAAAAATTACTGCCTTGGCTAGGTTGCTCAGTTGGTTGGAGCATCGCTCCAGGCACTAAAAGGTTGCTGGTTCAATCCCCGGTTGTGGCATGTATACGAGGCAACTGATTGATGTTTCTCACATTGATGTTTCTTTCTCTCTCTCTCTCTCTCTCTCTCTCTCTCCCTCTCTCTCTCCCCCTCCCTCTCCTCCCCCCTCCCTCTTCCTCTCTTTCTAAAATCAATAAGCATATCCTTAGGTGAGGGCTGTTTTTCTAAATTACCTTCTGTAGGCATCTGACAGTGCTTACCTACATTTACAGACATGCTAAAGTGCAAGAGGGTATCATAAAGAGGATAAGCTGGACTGACAGTGATTTTTGACTGAGAACAACAATGAACTTTGACTTACAATGAACAATGACTTATATTATGGGAAATCAAAAGGCAAATTTGATCACTTATAAATAGGAAGTCAGAACTGGGTTGCATTTTTTTGCAAAGCATTTCTAGGAATTGAAAAGTACCTTATTTTCTTGCATATAGTGCACTTCCATGTATAATGTGCATCCTTATTTTTCCCTCAAAAATTTGGGCAAAAAGCATGCATTATACATGGCAAAATACAGTACTTTTCCTTCTTTCCCATAAAAATATTAGTAAGTAGCTGAGTTCTGGAGAATACTGGCTTATTTTTAAAAGTTGGATATTGTATTTTAAACAATACTTTATTTTAAAAAGAATATTTTGATGAGTGTAGGGTTTTAGATAGCTATATTGGGACATGAAATGTCTGTCCAAGTGGCTTCCTGGCTTGATGGTTTCTCCAGGGTTTGGCACCTATGTTTGTTTAGCCACAAAAGTGGGGCTACATTAAAAACTGAGGCCAGCAATACAGTGTGTAGGACCAGGGGATGTGAGGAAGCCCAGAATTTGGTGGTATCTTTATGATATTCTAAAGCAGGAGTCAGCAAACTATGGCCTTTGAACCAAATCTAGTCTATGATGATTTTGTAAATAAAGTTGAAACAGAGCTGGACCTGTTTTTAAAACAAGTATTTGTGGTTGTTTTTACACTACGAAGTCAGTGGTGAGTTGTTGCACTAGAAACCACTGGTTTTGGTGGATCCACAAAACCTAAAATATTTACTATCTGGCCCTGTTCTGAAGCATCTCCACCCTGTGGAAAGAAAAGGATAGCCATCGCATTAATGGGATCGACATTCTTGGTTAGAATGCCAACCAGCTATTTCTGTCTTTAAAAAAAAACATGCCAGTATTTCAAGACACCTATATGCATATGACTATAATGTCCAGAGAATGACACCCCTTGTCTTCCATATTGAACATCTGTGTCTTCTGTCATTCACTGAGTCACTTATTGTTAGTGGTTTAGCAGTTTAACCTCAAGGGCCAGTGTCCTCTTGGCCCAAAATGAGCTGTGTTTATATATTTGACTGGTTTGTTGTTTTGTACACCTTTCACTTTGAAATGCTTCTGAACAACAAAGAGATTGGGTTACTTCTTATTTCTAGTGCTGTTTCTATTACAAGTTAATAATATTTATGATATTTCCTCATATTATGGAAACATTGAATTTTCCACTAAAAAATGTCATCTTTTTTACCTTTAAAATGAGAAGATTGCAATGTTATATGGTTATGTAATGGAATCGGAGATGCTCAGCTCACAAGTCACTCCTCACCTTTCTGAGACCTTTCTCAGAAAGGTGAGCAATGTTTGACACTCATAGCCAGGGCAACATAGTAGAGGCATATTGGTCTCTTTGCAGATTAAGGGGGCAGGGGAGAATATTGGGCATCTTGCTGAGAATCTCAAGACCAATTAGGGAAGAAATTGAGACTTGAACCAAAGTTTCTTGGCTTTGAATTAAGAGCCTCTCATCTACTTGACACCACTTTAGATTTACCCTCAAGGTCATGAGAACAAAAGTTAAATCAAAACCATGTCCTTCCTAACCCAGGCCAATCCCAGCGTGCCTAACATATTCCTCATGCAAACATAACCCCCATCTAATTCAAAACAAGCCAAACGCGTGGGCAACACCCCCTGTAGCCATTGATTCTGGTTTTACCCTGCACCCACTGACCCCCATCAGAATATAGAAAGTATAAGTGAGAGTTCAGCACTTGCAGGGCAATGCACTTCCTCAAAAGAGAATGCTCCGGATGCAGCTTTGATTTTTGCCCTGAACTCTGATGTGCTATACCTCATTTAAGACCTAGAGTTTTAAATGTATTTGCCAGGATATAAAGAATGTAAAAGGTCAACTTAAGGTAACCAAACCAGAGGAGGAAGTAAAGAAGCAGATCAAATAACACACCGTCTATCGGGTTCTGGGGGTGTGAAAACAACCCCTTCTGAAACAAAAAGAAAAAGCCCGACTCTTAAAGAATGTGTGTTTTATAATATAGTCTAATAGTTTTAATTATGCTTGGAGTGGTCTTGATTATCCAATTAGAAGGGTGACTTTAGAAGCCCTGTGGTGGAGTCTAGTTGTCCATGTTTCACTAATAAATTTAGATGGAACCTTTCTGTACATAGCCCCAAACACTTTAACAGACCTTTGGAGAAGTTAAATAGTGATGCTCCACCTGAAATGACAGTGTGAATTTATTTACACACTTACTCATTCACAGTCATCCAGCTATTTGTTCAGCTGACCTTCGTTGACACCACTTCTTGGGTAGGCATTTGGTGAACAAAGACAAAGACACAGGCCTTTCCCTCAATAGGCTTGTGCCTAATAGAGAGAACTTAGCTTCAGCCCGTGCTTGGTTCCTAGGATGATGCACCACAGGTGGTTCCCAGGCCTGTCAGAGAAGACCCAGAACTTTCTGTCTTAGTTAATTACACCTACCATTTGATAATCCCTTTTCCATTGTCTTTGCCCTCACCAAATGTGTGTCCTTTGGCACTGGGCAGAAGAGCTGGCCATTCCTTCCCAGCTGAAGATTCACTTGTAAAGTTAACAAAGCTTAAGTTTCTGCCGCCCTTGTCCACACAGGCTTCTTCCAAGATCCTGGGAGGATCTTGGGGCCCTAGCAGTGTGTACTGTGGTATAGAAAGTTTTTGTAAAAGATATTTTTGTATTATTTTTCTTTAATAATGCCCCCAAAATGTGTAAGTTTCTCAGGCCCCACAAAACCTGAATCAGAACAGTCTCCAAATCTGGATAAACCTGAAGATGAAAGATACGAAGGAATCCAGCTGCTTGCGCTCACCTCCTGGCAGTGAGCGGGGCCTTCAGCAGCACTGAAACAAGGGCCTGGAGCTCTGTGGCTGGCTCTGGGGCAGCAGTGCTTTTGGGTAAAGCTCACATTGTTCATGGTGTTCCCACTGCCACCACCACCCTCTACCCTGCCTCTACCTTTTGCCTCTAGAGTGAATTAAACTCAGTGAAGCTGCTCTCAGGGCCCAGATTGAATTTCTCACTTAGCCAAGACCCTACCTAATTCACGTTGTAATCTGCACCCACACAAAGCCATGGAAACTGAAAATGAGCAACAGTGTCAAGGTCAGGAGTAGTTGTCTCTGTCTTTTCTGTCTCGAGAAGCTATTAATGCAAATTCTGTTTTTGGCAGCTAGGTTGCAGTCAAAGTCAACCGGGGAATATTACCCTGAAACATTTTTAGGAGTTTCTTTAGATTCAAGGCCAGGAGTTTGAAACTGCTCTGCTGTGTCATGTGACACCAACGCGAGGGACTTAAGAGGATGCTGAGCTCTCCTTGAAACTGTTCCCATTGCTCCTAGGCACAGCCCTAGCTAATGCCAGGAGTGCACTGCCTTGCCCCAGCTCTCAGCTTCTTTGAAACCAAAGAGGCAGAGCTATGTGGTTTAAATTAAAGGAGGATGAGCTTCGCACATATTAGCTTTCCTATTGATGTGGTGCCTAGTACAAAGATTAAGCCTCTTGTTTTAATTCAAATCCATGTGCTACAATTTTAATTTAATTTAAAGCTAAATAAGAACCAGCAGTTGCTGAAAGGAAGGGAAATGTCAAGCCCAATTGAGCCCTGGCAGCCTTCCTGAAACCACTGTGACTTGGACACTGTGGCCTACGGGGCTACAGAACCGCCGCTCAGAGCTGCTGTGCTGACCTGGGCACAAGGGAGGCACAGAAGCACCGAGGCAGGTGGGAGGATCCTGGCAGTGTGTCAGAGAACATGTTCCTCCAATGGGTCCATTTCTACTGCATTTTGAAGAGACATTGAAACCCTGTGTCCTATCATATAAAGTAGGAAGGGTTTTAACAAGGAAAATGTGACTGCAATGGACAAGGGTAATAGAAAAACCTCATCCATGAGCTCACACAACACCAGGTCCCCAGACTTTGCTGTTCATGTTGTCTGTTGGCCATTTGGTTGTCCCCCAGCACACATTGACAAAGAGCTGCCAGCACCAACAGATTAAGAAAAAGCCATGGAAGAGAGACTGTAAATTAAGAAAAAATTTTCACTGTCATATTTTTATCTTCTTTTTCTTAGATAAGCCCCTTTAACATTTCCTATAATAAGGGCTTGGTGATGATGAACTCCTTTAACTTGATCTTATCTAAGAAACTCACAGATATTAACAACCACACTTAAACAAAAGCAAACTAAGCAAACAATAGAGCAGGAACAGAAACACAGAAATGGAGATCACATGGAGGGTTAGCAACAGGGATGTGGGAGGAGGAGAGACAGGGAAAAGGTACAGAGAATAAGTAGCATAGATGGTGGGTAGAAAATACGGGGAGGGCAAGAATAGTGTGGGAAAAGTAGAAGCTAAAGAACTTATGACACATGGACATGAACTAAAGGGGGGAATGTGGGTGGGAGGGGGTGTGCAGGGTGGAGGGGAATGATAGGGGAGAAATGGGACAACTGTAATAGCATAATCAACAAAATATAATTTAAAAAAGAAAAAAGAAAAATTTTTTATTATCAATCATTTTCCCCCTCAGTGGTGAAAGACCACCATTATTATTCAATTGTCGGACACCAGTGTTCTACAGAAGGTGGTTCTATAGAAGCATCTATCAGCTTAAGATGATTGTCAGTGTGTAGAGACTTTCTCAGTGTCTTTTTGGTGAGCCATCAATCAGGCCATGGTCATAGCCAAGTGGAGACTGTTACCCGTAGTGACTATACCCAGCTCACCTATCAATTCAACCAAGAGGAAAGGATGCACAGGATTCATGGAGCTGAAGAGCCAATGCCATTGTTTCCATAGGTCCTAGGCAGTCTCAGAGTCTGTGTCTGACTCCTCGAGCTAATGGAACTTTAGTAAGCCAGCAAGACTGTCTCACAGCAATTACCAGCCACCACTTCATGTGTTCTCTTGATACCCAAAAGTGTGGTCCAGCATCTTTGGCATCCCTAGGGAGCTTCTTAGAAATACTGAATCCAAATCTGCCTTCTAATGAGCTCCCCAGGTAATTCACATGCATTTGAAAGTTTGAGAAACACATCCCAGAACATAATCGCAATTTGTGGCTTGTGTTCTGAGCTTCTCTCTTCAATTCATTTCTCATGCCTCACTCTTGGATGCCAGTCTTCGCCTCTTATTCTTTCATTTGCCATCTCATCAACATAGAAATGTTTAGCCAGTTTTTAAAATTTCTTCCAGTTCCTTAAGCATGCTGAGTTCTTTCTTCCTATTCACTTGGGTTCTCCCTCTGCCCATAACCCTTTCCATACCACACATCTTCACTCTTTTATTTAGCTAATTCCTTTCATTCTTTAGCTTCAGCTTAGACATCACTTTCTATAGAAAGTCTTGGTAAGTCCTCAAGTCTGGACTGGTCCCTCTCATCTGTTTCTATAGACCCAATACTTCTCCCCTCCTAGTACCCACCACATTCTACCATGATTTTTGATTTGCCTGCCTATATGCCCCTCCAGACTGGGACCTTTGTGAAGCCATTGCTTATTCATTTGGCTCACTCTTTACCTCAACAGCCAGCACACTATAATTTTCAAAAAAATAAAAGATTTTGTTTGTTGACCTCTGTCCTTAAAATTATTTATTGCTGAGCCATGGAACCAGGCAAGCCTGGTCTGAGAGCTGCTGCCAATTCTGGACCTGAGAGTTCCCAGGGCGAATAGAACAGGAATGGTCAAGAACAAATAGCCTTCCCCAAACACCTGGTTGATGAATAGGCAAATGAATAAACAAACTATAACATTGTCTATCCAACTAAAATTGCACATTTCACTAAAATGTCACTGAAGCAATAATAATTTTAAGAACAGATTATCAACAAATAAAACCTTTTTGTTTTTAAAATGAAAGAAATTATATGTTCCCCATGCTCACTTCTGCCTAAAGACCCCTTCCCTGAGTGTTGATAATAGTGAACATTGTTAACATATTCTCAAACATGGCATTAGGATCCCAGAATATATTTTTTAAATCTTTGCTTGCTTTGTATTTAGAGAATGTATTTGTTTTCCAGTTAAAAACCTGAGATCTCACTTAAAACCCAGGAACGTTTGCATGAGCCAGGTGATTTGAATCAAGAATCAGGCTAGATCTATCTTCAGTTTAAGAAAAAGGTATTTGTACATGTACATACAAGAGTGATCTGAGATTCTGAGCCATCTAAGCAACAGGACTCTTTCTTTACTTTTGTCTTCTCTTGCTCATGCTTGCAGAAAGAGGAGGCCTGGAGGACTCCACCATGCTGTGTTCCACACCGGATCCCCCTCTGCAGCTCCTCCCCCAGAGTCTTGTGTCTCCCACCCTTGTGTGCTATATGTCCTTCCTGCTCTGGACATAGCCCATGTAATTAATTAGGCCACTATCTCTTCCCAACTAGTACAAGGCCACGAACCAGTTAATTGGCACATGCCCAGAATTTTTTGCCATTACAGATGAACTTCCACCAAGCCCCTGTCATTCTCACGTGGCACCCACGGTGGCTTAGGGCAGGCATTAGTGAGCAAAGTGGCCAAATGGAGGTGTTCTGAGGTCTTCCCATGGAACAGGGCTACCCAGCTAATGCTGGAAATGAGCTGTGAAAACGTTTTAAATGGTGTGTCAAGCAGTCCCAGAAAAAGTCATCTTGACTGATGAATCACCACAGGCAGCATTGCTGTGACAAAGTAGACAAGCATAGTTGGCCCATAGGAATTGCTCAGTGCATTCAGCCCTTACAGTTTCAAATACTAAGTTTATGTGATTGTGATAAATTCAGAACATCCAAGAACTAGCTGAGAATTGTGGCCAGCCCCATAGAGTTGCTTTGTCTTATTATTAGGTCAAAACATTATCATTCTTCACTTAGCTCCAAAATAAGTTTACAACGAAAATTACTAGCTCTTGCATTTTTAAGCAGCAAATTAGATTCTGCTATTTGGCAGACACAATATTTTCTATGTAGGAACTACTGTTTTGGTGCATTGCAGTGGGCTCAGGTTTTGAAGCAGTCCCAGCCACGGTTAAAAAGTGGGGACAATAATACTTACCTTAAATGGTCAGAATTGGAAACCAGACTAGAAAATACCAGGTCTGTCCAAAAGATATCCAGCCATGGAATATGAAAAAATAGAGACTTTTTTAAGAAGATACAAGAAACATTGGACATAGGACAATGATACTTCAGTCCCCTTCAAAGTAGGCACCTTGGGACCTCACATAGTTCTCCCAATCACCATCAGCTGCCCCATTGTATTTTTCTGAATTTCATCAACAGTCTTAAATCTCTTCCCTTTCCAAGGTGATTTTAGTTTTGGGAAAAGCCAGAAGTTGCAAGGAGCCAAATCTGAGCTACAAGGGGATAAATCACCTGGGTGATTTCATATTTCACCAAAAACTTCTATGTAAGATGTGATGTATGAGCAGGCACATTGTCATGATGAAGTTGCCAATTACCAGTTGCCCATAGGTATGGCCTCCTGAATCATCTGAATATCTTCCACAGAGGAATGTTCAAGCTTAACACAAAATTTGATACAGTTTCGTTGCTCTTCTCACTCAGTCATTTTGAATGTGACAGCCACACAGTAGAGCTCACCCAACAGTATCTACCACCCCCACTGACTAACACAGAGAAGTCATCATTGTTCATGCACGTGCATTCCAGTCCACTCTCCTTGGCTGCCAGGTTACCTTGATGTCACACAAACTGTTCTCTTTATATTAACAGTGACTGGACTTTTTCCAGCCAGACCTTGTATATACAAAATGCATGGCACAAGGCCTGCCTCCTAAGAAGCACTCAACAAATATGAGTTTCCATCACTTTCTTTAACCATCATAAATGAGACAGTCATTAGTGCTTCACAGAAACATGATTCATATAAACTCACAAAAGCTCTTGGGGAAACCTCCTATCACAGACTGAGGTTTTCATTCCAAAGAAGGTTTGCTATCAAATTGTCAAATCACTGCCAAGGACACGGCCTGAGGCCAATGCTAAGTGCTAGTGATGTACCTGTGGAAGATGAGACCCCTGGCTCTTCCTTCCTTCCCTTTAAGGATAGTTGCTGATAGTCTACCTGTAGTTCCAGTGGTGACTTAATCATGACACTAATACATGAATCAAAATGTGGTAACTCAAAGTACCAGTTTTTGTGAGGACAATATATTATAGCCTGCTCTGGAACAAATTGACATGTGCAAAATGTCACTATCTACTTAGATATTCATTGAGTGGGAGGAAGTGGCAAGACCTTGTACACCTTGCCATCCTACATGGTGAGAGACTGGGACCAATGAGTGCTCACCAGTCCTTGAGTGATGCTGGGTAGTGAAAGGAAACAATCCAAAAGCTTGTCACCTCTCCCTATGTTTCAAAGATAAGGTCCTAGAAGGATACAGGCAAATAAATGATATTATCATTTAATTCAGGAACTTCCTGTGCACATTTTGGTTTTTCAGGATATTCACAGCATTGCAATTGTCTGATTGATGTTTTGAACCAAATTAACTTGTCTGCCCATTGAGGCAAACAAATGGACTTCATGATTTTTATTTTTTTCATTTTCTGCCTGTATTTGCTTACTAATTGCTAGTTTTGGCATTATGTGGACATAACTTTAGAAAACTATCCACACGTGCAAACCAAACTGAAAAAAATGAGACTATTTATGCCAGGTACAAACCCCTCTAACCCTGCCCTGTGGCTAGAGTTCAAAAATAAGTCAATAAGATTGACTCAAGTAAGCGATAAACACAAACAAGCAAAAAGCAGTTTTACATTTAAAAATGCCTTGTACTAAATGTCCACAGTATCACTAAGTAACTTAGAAATTTTTGGCATTAACTCTGATATACTGGGAAGGTTCAAGTGCTGTTTGTGCAAACAAGTCCTTCACAGACAGATCCTACCACCCAAACTCACACTTCCAGACCCTCCCTGGAAAACTCTTCCCAAAGCATCAAGAACTTCTAGAGGCCCTGGTTCTTCGTGAGCACAGAAGGAGATACTAAGGCAGGCGTCCTGCCTGTGAATGACAGCCTTGCCTTCCCTTTCTAGGATCCTTGGTCCCATTCACCATCCACTTCCTCAGTGCCTGAAAAATGTCACCAGACTTTCCTGGAGCTGTTTTAATATCTACAAATAAACATAAAAGCATGTATATTAACAAGTATTTTAACACATGTCCAAGGATCCTGTGCTATCCCTCAACAGATTTCTGCTTTCCAATTGTTTTCAATTATTTTCTTCCTGGCAGGAAGTTCATCTTGGCTGCGTGAGGAAATGGGAGTTTTGACTAGAGATTGAAACACCTATCATTTTAGATTAAGGTGGCCTGGCTGGGGGTAGTTTGAGGGGCAACATAATGTCAGTGATATGGGGGAAAGGGAGAGACAGGGGTGAAATCAAAGGGGAGAGACGGAAGGGGAGAGAGTTGTGGTTGGGGATCAAAAGGCAAAACATCTATGTCAGCCCTACCTGAGGCTCAGTTGGTTGGAGCATCATCCCAAACACAGAAAACTTGCAGGTTTTATTCTCAGTCAGGGCACGTAGCTAGGGTGTGGGTTTTATCCCCAGTCAAAGCATGTATGAGGGCAACAAATTGATGTTTCTCACACCAATGTTTCTGTCTCTCTCTCTCTTGCTCTCTCTTCCTTTCTACTCTCTCTAAAATCAATAAAAACATATCTTTGGATGAGAATTTAAAAAAATAAAACATCTATTTCAAAATGTTCCCTCACCTTGATCTTCTGCCTAAAAGGAGAAGAAAATTTTCTTCTTTGCATCTTTCCTAAAAACTCAAATTCTTAAGATAACCATGACTTTTCTATCTCTGTTATGAGTTACATATTCAATAGCAGGAATAAAACTCAAGTTCAACAACCAGTTGTACCATTTACTATGTAACCTTGACAACTCCATTCCTCCCAACTCCATTTTCTATCTTTTAAAAAAATACCCTGTAACTCTACAGGGACATGTAAGGAGAGAAATGTAGAGAGTCTCAGGCTAGGCTAAACTGCTGGAACGCACAAACTCCCAGTAGTCAGTTGTTGAGCTACGGTAGTAAATGCTCAAAGGCCAGGGATGATATCAATGTGGGAGTGAGAGGAAAAATGCCTCATCCCCAGATAGTGCTTCAGATATCATCAGGCTCCTTCCATTTTGTAGCATTATAATTCCCTAAGCCAAGGGTTCTAAAAGTGTTATCCCTCCACCAAAAGTGTTACCAGCAATGTCAGCTCTCAGTTCTTGACTTTGGCAAAGAAAGAATTCAGAGCCAAGAACTCTAGCATAAGGGAAAGTTTATTTAGCATGCAAAGAGAAAGTGCACTTGAAGAGAAGATTCTAGCATGCTGCTCAGAGAGCTGCCTTGGCTTTTTAGAAAGAAAGTCAGAGGCAGAAGTAGGCCAGTTGGGCTGCATGAACTCAAGACACAAGTTATAGAGGCAAAATAAGGGCCCTTGGGGACAGCTTAGCCCAGGACAAGCTGCTGCTGCCCACTGCTCCCCTGGTTGCAAGTCTCGCAGGGACCCTTAGAGCTTAGGAGAAAGAAAGCAAAGATACACACCTGAAGAAAGACATTGTGGGCATGCCCTAGAGAGACAGTATGCCTTGGGACCTTTGTCAAAAGGGATTTTATCTGTTTTTCTAAAATCAGAAATTTTAGGGGAGGTCTAGCAGGGAGGATCTCAATAGAATATTCATCAGCTTTCCAGGTAGGTACTTTGTATGCTGATGCATCAAAATGAACCTATAGGTCATTCTCTGGTCAGTTTCACCTTCAAAGAATGTCACCAAGGAGGGACCAGGACCAAGGCATGTCTGCCCCAGCATGGTCTGGAATGTGTATAAATTGCTCAGCCATTTGTTCAGCTCTCTGTTTCAGTTTCCCCACTCCACTTGCCAAATAATTTTTCTAGCTTTTTGCTGTCCTGCCCCAGGAGTATCAGTACCGCCTGGGAACTTGCTAGAAATGCAAATTTTCAGGCCCCACCCAGACCCACTCGGTCAGACACTGGGAAGTAGATTCTAGCAATCAAAGGTTTAACAAGTCCTCCTGGTGATTCTGATGTAGTGAAAGTGTGAGAACCACTGCTATAGGGACACATTGTGATGGTGGAATGAGGAAGAGAAACTGAAGCAGGAACAGCTGTTTTTGACCCAGTAATAAAATGCATCCTTCTTCTCTCACTTCACTGGTAAGAACCAGCCGCCTTCTTCTCCAGGCAGGCTTCCCAGCAGGCCTCCTCCTTCTTACTCCAGACCTCATGGCACACTCTTACTCCAAACCACGTGGCTTCCCCCTTGTCTTTCAGCCTGCCCTCACTTAAAGGTTCAGCCCCGAATTTCCTGCATGACCTCATATCCAGCTACTCCTATGATGTGTTAGTGTCCACCATTTTTGCCAGTTCCCCAGTATCTTTTACCTTATTTCAGCTACCACCTTTGGTCAAGGCAAGAGATCCCAGTGACTCAGGGGCATCCGGGGTGGCATCTGCCTCCTCTGGCTGTGTCAGCAGTCACTATATGTTCTTAAAGTGACGTCACTTTTCACTCTGGGCAGCAGTCCTCTTCCCTTCGGGAAAGGCACGGCTATTAACTTGCCATTGTTATCCAAAGTATCTTAAACACCTTATTGTCCACTTCCCCTTCTTCCAATCAAGGGTGGTGGGGGATACACTCTGCTATTTTTAGGGGACCCCCACCACTCTGCACACCATTCAGCTTCATAGAGAAATCAGTGGCTCAGCTGAACTCTGAAGACCAGTTGAAATTAGGCAAAGTTTAGGTGAGGGTTATAGAGGAAAGAACTAGAGAATTTGAGTAAGAGAAAATAATTCAGGTATAGGAAATTATGTATGCAAAGATCTCTTTTTTAATTTTTGATTGCTTATGATAATACAGTTGTCCCACTTTTTCCCCTTTCACCTCCCTCTACCAAGCCCACCCCCCACTTCCATAATTAGTTCCCTTATAGTTGTCCATGTCCTGTGTTCTTTGACTAATCCTTTAACCTTTTTTCAATCAGTCCACTCCTCCTCCCCCCACTTACAGCTCTTGGTCTTCTCCATGAATCATGGTGCAAAGACCTCTTTAACCCACTGATTTCAGTACCTTAAACTTTACACATTTGTCGACAATGGTTATGATTTGGCCCCTCATGAAGTGTAGCAACTTTATCTTTTTCTTCATTAGACTAAACACACAAAGCAGACTCTACACCTCTAATGCACCTTACCATAATTTACCAGTTAAGAGAGTCACATTTGTAGGACCATGAGTCCAAAATAGAGGTCATCATTCCCCAATTCTCATCCCCACGTCCCCCCACCCCCTTTTTTCTACTGAACAGCACATATTGAGTGCTCAATAACTATTAAAATAGTTATTTTAGTTTAAAATAGTTTTTAACTATTGCTTTGCACCTTCAATAAAAATTATTTATATTGCTTTGATTTAAATGTAACTGTATCTGACATTCACCATTCAGAACACATTTGCAATGTATAGCAGATTGTTTCACTATTGTTCTTTAAAGATAAACAGGAAAATGCAGCAGGGGTTCTTGCTAGAAAGCTTCATTGGTTCATGTACTTTGATACTCTTCTATTGTTATGAGTAGAACATCAACACAATTTACATAAGGATCCCTTAGAGGCCAATTTTAAATGAAACCACATTTAACTGCAGGTAATTCTTTTATTCCCCCAAGGTGATGCTAATTTTCCAACTAACTATGTGAAATATGGCAAATCTCTGAAAAGTAAACCCATCTAAAATGAAATGCAATAGTTTATCAACTCCCCAAAGTAAAGAAAACAAGGAGAAAAAGAAAGGTAAAATCAAAGGGCCAAAGTACCCATGAAATGAAACAAAACACAAGTCTGACAATGAGTTCTGGATTTCCTGGGTTTCTAAACAAAATGCTGTGGGGTCTTTGGAAATAGTGATTTGCTAAAAGAAACCAAGCAAATAGTAATTTTTCATTTGTGGTATTTCTCTGGCTGCCTAAGTAACTTGTTTTAGTCCTAAAGTCCTCTGGTAAGAAAACAGGCTTAAGTGGGCACAACACCTCTTCATAGCAAGTAATCAAAACATACTGCTATAGACAGAATTGTGTCCCCTCCAAATCCATGTGTTGAAGCCCTAGTCCCCAAGTGATGGGATTTGGAAATGGGGCCTTTTGGAGGTTTTGAGAGTGGGGCCCCTATGATAGAATTGTTGCCTTTATAAGAAGAGACACCATAGAGCTTGCTCTCGCACAGCAAGAATACGGCCTTCTGCCAGCCAGGAGGAGAGCTTTCACCAGAACCTGACCATGCTGGCACCCTGAGCTTGGTCAGCCTAGCCTCCAAAACTGAGCAATAAGTCTCAGTTATTGAAGCTACACAGTCTATGGTATTTTGTTATGGCTACCTAAGATACACATGTACTAAATGAAGCAAGGAATAGCCATAGATTTGACAATTGCCTAGTCTCCAAATGTACGATAAATAACTTTGGAATCAAAAAAGATGAGTAGGAAAGAGGCAATAGTTCTTATCTGAAGTTCTAAATGAGCTTTATTCTGTGCACTTAGAGCCTCACTTCAGTGCACGCTCCGTGTGCTACGTAGGACCAGGGCCCCAGACAGATAATCCCTTCTTCCAAAACTTTCTGTTTCTGTGGGTTTTTAGTTGGTCATTATATGGAGAAGGAAGCCTTTTGTCAATATCTTGGAGTTTGGCCCTAATTAGCAATTGTTCTCAACCTGTCACAAATACAAGGCAATGACTGAACTTTTTCCTTTTTTAGAGAGCTCTACATTGCATCCTACAAATATAGAGAATTACATGTATCTTACATATGATATCTATATATATACTAGAAGTCAGAATAACAGGTGTCATTTGAGTATATTTTAAACCAAGAACTACTCATGTATAGATAATTTAGATATAAAAACATAGTTATGCCAGTTTAACATAATAGAAAAACATTATTAAACATACTTAGGAAGATAAATGATGGCATTTTTTTCTTATCCTTGATATGTAAGATCAGAGAGTTTACAATAAGCATGGATAAGTTTTCACTTTTACTCTAATCTCTATTCTTTTCCTTCTCACAAAAATTCAAAGTACACAGATACACTTATAAATATTCAATAAATAATTAGACTCTTAATACTTCTCATACTCACCAACAAATTTGGGATAATGATCCTTTATGGACATTCTAGCAATCTGAGCTTGAGGAAAAGAGAAAATGAAAAGATCACCATCTATCTCCAGTCTTGTACTGTGATTAAACTCTGCTAGAAGCTTTACCTAGACCTATAAAGTCTCTTCTCAGATACCGAAGTCTGTTGTAAGACTATTTTCCTGAGTTTTCATTCCCTAACGACACCATTTGTATTTCCCAAACAGAATGTTATTAAACTGTTCCCCAGTATCAAGGGTTATTAATATTCCCCTCTCTTGTCTTCAGCTGGGTCTGAATATATGAGCATCTCCCGTGGGGGACTTTTCTTCTTGAGTGCAGCCATCTCGAGTGTTCAGAATTTCTGATGTATAAGAACTTTTTATTAATATCTACTTCAAATGTTATCTTCCTTATCTTCAGGCCATTATCTTGTCTACAGGGAGATTTAGAATAATTTCCTCCCTCCATTACATTTTCTTCCTTGAAGGTATTTTATAATTGATGTGCATGTTGCTCTCTCTCTCTGAGGCCTTCTTGTTTCAGGCAAAATATATTAAATGTCTCTAGTCTAGTCCTCTGGATCTCATGTCATGCCACTTGTCTCTTGTATAACCTCAGCATGGAGATAATACAGGAGCATTAATTCTAAGTCAGCATCCCAGGGATAAAAGCCAGGCTAGTTATAGTTTTCCACCTCCCACTGTGTGTCCAGTTTCCAATTTTTTTTAAATTAATGAATAAAGATTTGGAAATTTAGAAATCTAGATGATACAGTAAATATTATAAAAGTAAGCCACTAAAATTTTACATATGTGATTTAAACATTTCTATAAAAATAACCCGATCACTACATCTTTGACTTACACTTGCTGTCATCAAAAGTATTTACATGTCCTGTTACCTGATATAACAGGGCTTGTAAATGTCTTACAATTCTCATGTTACCCAAGAGAGACTTTTCATTTTACTATTTTACTTCGCTACTTGTGTTTTTATTTACTTTTCTTTAGAGTTTACATCTCTGTTTTTATGAATGTTGCCACACTTTGATTTGAAATTTTGGCATAAAAATTTAATTAGCATATTGTTATTAAAGAAGAAAAATAAAACAGAAAAAAAAGCAGGTTTTAATAGGTTAGTTTAGATTATGGACTTTGTAAAAGTATTTACTCAGGCTAGAATACATCTTTAATGTTATTTACTTATTAAGTTTCACAGGTCCGTAAGTTTTGTTTTTTAATTGTCATCTGACACATTTGACTTTTTAAAAGCAAATGTGCCCAGAAAGATTTTTTTTAGATGTAGATATCATTATTCTAAAATTTTATGGAAAGGCAAAAGAACTACAATAGTTACCATATGATCTGACCTTTAACAGGAACCTAATCAACAAAACAAACAAACAAGCAAAATATAACCAAAGACACTGAAATTGAGAACAGGCTGACAGTCACCAGAGGGGAGAGGGAAGGGAATTCCAGGGGAAAAGGGGAAGGGTTTACAGGATCAAGTATAAAGGACACATGGGCAAAAAACTAGGGGGGTGGATATGGGAGCAAGGTGGGGAGGGCTGGGGCGGTGGGCTGGGATGGGAGTAAAAAAAAACTGTACAAGAGCAACAATTAAAATAAAATTTAAAAAAAGAAAAGTAAAAAAATAATTTTTAAAATGAAATATAAGTGTCACTCTACTCAATGCCTATTATATGTCTACAGCAACAGGACAGTGTGCTGTTAGAAGGACAGACACACAAATCAATGGAACAGAAGGGAGAACCTGGAAACAAAGCCCCACAAATACACCCAACTGATTTTTTGACAGAAGTGCAGAAGCTATTCAATGGAGCAATTAAATATCTATAGGTGAAAAAATGAACCTCAACTTTATAGAAAAATTAATTTAAAATGATCATGGACTTAAATGTAAAATGTAAAGCTATACACCTTTTTGGAAAAAATATTTAAAAACAGGGGAAAAACTTTGGTATCTAGACCTAAGCAAAAGTTCTTAGACTGGATTTTAAACACATGAAATAAAAGCAAAAATTAACAGATTAGGGTTCATCAATAAAAAGCTACAAAATGGGAGGAAATATTTACACACTGTATATCCATTACAGGAATATATCTAGAATATTTAAAGAACTCTCAAAATTTAACAATCAAAAAATACAATCCAATTACAAAATTAAGTAAAGACATGAAGAGACATTTCACCCAAGAGGGTGTAAAGCTAATAAAAGCACATTTAAAAATGTTCAACATTGGCCCTGGCTGGTGTAGCTCAGTGGATTGAGCACCGGCCTGCGAACCAAAGGGTAGGTAGTCTGTTCGATTCCCAGTCAGGGCACATGCCTGGGTTGCAGGCCAGGTCCCCAGTGGGTAGCACGCAAGAGGAAACCACACATCAGTGTTTCTCTCCCTCTGTTTCTCTTTCCTTACCCCTCTCTCTAAAAATAAATACATATAATCTTTTTAAAAATGTTCAACATCATTAGTCATTAGGAAAGCACAAAGGAAAAACACAATAAGCTATTACCATACATACACCTATCAGAGTGACTAAAATTGTTTTAAAAAGTAGTGACAACACTGAATGCTGGTGAGGATGCAGAGAAACAGGATGGCATATAGTGCTGGAGGGAATGTGAAATGATACAGCCACTCTGGAAAATAGTTCGGGAATTTCTATTAAAAATATACAAATACTGTAAGTCTCTGTGCAGCTTTGGGAATTTATCTCAGAAAAGTGAAAATTTTATATTTACCCACACTCCAGCCTTATTTGTAATAGCCCAAAACGGGAAACAACCCAGCTGTCCTTCAATAGGTGGATGGTTAGACAAACTGAAACTTCCATACCATGGAATACCCTCAGTAATAAAAAGGAACAAACTGTTGATATATTCAGCAACCCGAATGAATATTCAGAGAATTATGCTGGGTGAAAAAAATGTCAATTCCAATTTCATCTATATAACATTCTTGAAATAGCAACATTATAGAAATAAAAAATTGTTTACTGGTTTGCCAGAAGTTAAAGAGGGAGTTTGGCCCTGGCTAATGTGGCTCAGTGGATTGAGCACCAGCCTGGAAACCCAAGGGTTGCCAGTTCAATTCCCTGTCAGGGCACATGCCTGGATTGCAGGCCAGGTCCCCAGTAGGGGTCCTGGGGAAGGCAACCACACATTGATGCTTTTCTCCCTCTCTTTCACCCTCCCTTCCCTTCCATCTAAAAATAAATAAATAACATCTTTAAAAACTATTTTTTTAAAGAAAGAGGGAGTTTGGAAGAGGTCATGTGAAGGAGGGAAGTAGACATGGTTATAAAAGGATGACATGAGGGGTCTTTGTGCTGAAGGGAATGTAGTGGATCTTTCCCGTATCAGTGTCAAAATCGTAGGTGCAATATTGTGCTAGAGTTTGCAAGGTGTTATCACTGGGGGGAAAGAGTACACAGTAAGTCTCTGTTATTTCTTACAACTGCCTGTGAATCTACCATTATATTAAAAGAAAAAGTTCAACTTAAAAAATATAATTGTGTTTGTTAGCAAATTATAAAGATAAATAGGTAAATTCAATTAAATGAGACAGCGAGGCTTATGAAGATGTTTATTTCCTCTCTATTTTTGGTTTTCCCTTAAAGGTCTACGAGGAGCCATCGCATTTGCCTTAGCTATTCGGGACACAGAATCTCAGCCTAAACAGATGATGTTCACTACCACCTTGCTGCTTGTGTTCTTCACAGTCTGGGTGTTTGGAGGAGGGACAACCCCCATGCTGACTTGGCTTCAGATCAGGTGAGTGGCCCTGCTGAACTGAGGAAATCCTGAGGAAGCGTGGCTGCAACATTCTAGTTCTGACGTCACCGACTTTGTCAAAAGTACAATGGCAGGTTCTGCCACTACATTTCCCTGGGGAAAAGCTGACTGCCAGTCACAGGTGAAACTATGACCTATCAACCAACTGAACTGACTTTTCAAGGAGTCCTAGAAATCTCAGGGTGATATCTGTTTACAGTCCATCCCTACGAATAAATTATCTGTGAATTCCTCCATTCAACACTATTTATTGAGTACATTGTGATATGTTTTAGAGTCAAGTAAGACATAGTTCTCATTCTCAAGATCCTCACACTCTAGTAGGATTTACTCAGAAAAAGCAGTAATACCAAGGACAAAGTGAATCTGTTTTGTTTTTAATTCCTCATAGCACTTAAGATAGAACTAGGGACATGAGACGTGCTCAAACATACTTGATTAGTGAGCCATATGTTTAGCCAGAGGGATGCTATAGACACAAAATAGACAATTTCTCGGAGGGAAAGGGAGTCAAGGATTCAGTAAGAAGACTTCGAATTAGCATTGTTTGGAAGATGATTGCTATAAACCTGAAGTATGAGTGCAGTGGATGATTTGACAAAAAATGGAAAGCGTGTGACAATTGCAAAAATGGGTAAATCTATTTTTTAATGCTATCTTTATTTAAGTGTTTCTTTGATCTGGATTATCATTTTGATATTCCAGACAACTGTGGTACTTCAGGTAAAACACATTGTATTTCACAAAGCCATACATCTTTTTTAAAAAATTTTATTGTTGTTCAAGTACAGTTTTCTGCCTTTCCCCCATCTCTCCTCCCCACCCTAGCCATCCCCACCACCCTCCCCTGATTCCACTCCCTTGGTTTTGTCCATGTGTCCTTTATAGTTGTTCCTGTAAACACTTCACCCTTTTCTCCCCATTATCCTCTCCCACCTCCCCTCTGGTTGCTGTCAATTTGTTCTCTATTTCAGTGTCTCTGGTTATATTTTGCTTGCTTATTTGTTTTGTGGATTAGGTTCCAGTTAAAGGTAAGATCATATGGTATTTGTCTTTCACCACCTGGCTTATTTCTTTTAGCTTAATACTCTCCAGTTCCATCCATCCTGTCAAAAAAGGTAGGAGCTCCTTCTTTCTTTCTGCTGCGTAGTATTCCACTGTATAAATGTACCACAGTTTTTTGATCCATTCATTTACTGATGGACACTGAGGTTGCTTCCAGCACTTGGCTATTGTAAATTGTGCTGCTATGAATATTAGGGTGCATATGTTCTTTTGGACTGGTGTTTCAGGATTCTTAGAGTTTAATCCTAGCAGTGGAATTGCTGGGTAAAAGGCAGTTCCATTTCTAATTTTCTGAGGAAATTCCATACTGTTTACCACAGTGGCTATACCAGTCTTCAATCCCACCAACAGTGCACTAGGGTTCCCTTTTCTCCACAACCTCATTAACACTTGTTTGTTGATTTATTGATGATAGCCATTCTGGCAGGTGTGAGGTGATATCTCATTGTGGTTTTAATCTTTAGCTCTCTGATGATTAGTGATGTTGAGTATTTTTCTAATATCTACGTGCCATTTGTATGTCCTCCTTAAAGAAGTGTCTGTTCAGGTCCTTCACCCATTTTTTAATTGAATTATTTGTCTTTGTGGTATTGAGTCATATAAGTTCTTTATATATTTTGGAAAACCCTTATCAGATGTATCATTGCCAAATATGTTCTCCCATACAGTGAGTTCTCTTTTCATTTTTATGATAGTTTCTTTAGTTGTACAGAAGCTTTTTAATTTGATGTACTCGCATTTGTATTTTTTTCATTTGTTTCCCTTGCCCTAGGAGATATATCAGCAAAAATATCTCACTATGCGAGATATCTGAAATTTTACTGCCCATAATTTCCTCTAACATTTTTATGGTATCACTACTTACATTTAAGTCTTTCATCCATTTTGAGTTTTATTCTGGTGTGTGATATAAGTTGGCAGTCTAGCTTCATTTTTTTTGTATGTACCAATCCAGTTTTACCAATACCATTTATTGAAGAGACTGTCTTTACATGCCATTGTATGTCCTTGCCTCTTTTGTCAAATGTTAATTAACTATAAAGGCATGGGTTTACTACTGAGATCTCTCTTCTGTTCCTCTGTTCTACATGCCTGTTCATATGCCAGTACCAGGCTATTTTGATTACAGTGGTCTTATAGTAAAGTTTGATATCAGATATTGTAATACCTTCAACTTTGTTCTTCTTTCTTAAGATTACTGAGGCAATTCATGATCTTTTTGGTTCCATATAAATTTTTGAAATATTTGTTCTAGAACTTTAAATATGCCATTGGTATTTTAATAGGAATTGCATTGAATCTAAAGATTGATTTGGGTAGTATGGACAGTTTAATGATGTTAATTGTTCCAGTCCATAAACATGGTATACGCTTCCATTTATTTGTGTCTTTCTCAATTTCTTTCTTTAGTGTCCTACAGTTTTCTGAGTACAAATTTTTTACCTCCTTGATTAAATTTATTCCTAAGTACCTTATTTTATTTTATTGCAATAGTAAATGTTATTGTTTCTTAATTTCTCTTTCTGATAGTTCATTATTAGTGTATAAAATGCCATCAATTTCTGAGTATTGATTTTGTATTCTGCTAATTTGCCAAATTTATTTATTAGGTCTAGTAGTGTTTTAGTGTAACCTATAGGGTTTTCTATGTACAGTATCAGGTCATCTGTGTAAATGACAGTTTGACTTCCTCCTCTCTAATTTGGATGCTTTTATTTCTTCTTTTTGTCTGACCACTGTGGCTAGTAATTCCAGTACTATGTTGAACAGGAGTGATAAAAGCAGACATCCCTGTCTTGTTACTAATCTTAAGGGAAACACTTGTAGTTTCTGCCTATTTGAGTATGATATTGGTGGTGGGTTTTTTATGTGTGGCCTTTATTGTGTTGAGGTATAATCCGTCTATTCCCAGTTTGCTGGGAGCTTTTATGATAAATGGGTGCTGGATTACATCAAATTCTTTTTCTGCAACTAGTGATATGATCATGTGATTTTTATTTTTATTTTATGTGATATATCATAATAATTGATTTGTGAATACTGTACCAACCTTGCATCCCCAGGATAAATACTTGATCATAGTGTATGATAGTTTTATTGTACTGCTGGATCCAATTTGCTAATATGTTGTTGAGGATATTAGTATCTATGTTCATCAGGAATATTGGCCTATAATTTTTTTATTTGTTGTGTCTTCATCTGGTTTTTGAATTAGGATAATATTGGCCTTGTAGACAGAGTTTAGAAGTCTTCCCTCCTCTTGAATTTTTTGTACAAGTTTGAGAAGAATAGATGTAAGTTCATCTTTGCATGGTTGGTAAAATTCGCCTGTGAAACCCTCTGGTCCAGTACCTTTGTTTGCCAGGTGTTTTTTGCTGAGTGCTTTAATTTCATTAGTCGTTATCTGTCCAGGTTTTCTTCTTTTTCCTAATTCGGTTCTGGAAGATTGTATGTTTCTAGAAATTCATCCATTTCACCAAGGTTGTCTAATTTCTGGTATATAGTTGTTTATAGTATGTTCTTATAATTTTTCATATTTCTATTATATCAGTCACTACCTCTCCTCTTTCATTTCTGATTCTGTTTATTTTGGACTGCTCTCTTTTTTTCTTGGTGTGTCTGATTAAAGGTTCTTCAATCTCATCTATCTTTTCAAAAAACCAGCTTCTGGTTTTATTGATTTTTTTTTATTTTTAGTCTGTTTGTCCTTTATTTCCACTCTTATCTCGTCCTTTCACTTCCTTCTGCTTAGTCTGGGCTTGCTTTTTTTTCTGGTGTATAGTTAAATTGTTTATTTGAGATTTTTTACTTTTTGTAGTAGGCCTATAATGCTATGAACTTCCCTCTCAGGACTTTTTTGCTGTATCCCATAGATTTGTGGTTGTTGTGTGTTCAATTTCATCTGTTTCCAGGTAGATTTTATTTCTTCCTTGATCTCATTAATAACACATTCATTATTTAATAAGACACTATTTAGCCTCCATGTATTTGAATGCTCTTGAATGTTTTTTACTGAAGTTGATTTCTAGTTTCATGCCACTATAATCTAAGAAAATACCTGATCTGACTTTAATTTTTTTGAATTTTTTAATAGTTACTTTGTATCCTAACGTGATCTATCTTTAGAAATGATGCCATTTTTTCTTTATAACTACGTTCCTCTCTATTTCTTATTCTTAAAGTAGTCCCTTTAATACTCCTTGCAATGCTGTTTGGTGATAATGAACTCCTTTAGGTGTTTGTTTGTTTGTTTGTTTGTTTTGTCTAGGAAGCTCTTTATTTCACCTTCAGTTTTAAATGATAGCCTTGTTGGATTGAGTAGTCATGATTGCAAATACTTGCTTTTCATTATTTTGAATAATGCCAATCCCTTCTGGTCTGAAGTTTTTTCTGTTGAGAAATCAGCTGTCAGTCTTATTGGAGCTCTCTTGTAGGTAACTGACTATTTCTTTCTTGCTGCCTTTAAGATTCTCTCTTTGTCTTTAAACTTTGCTATTTTATTATGATGTATCTTGTTGAGGTCTCTGGATTCATCTTGATTTGGGCTTTTTGTGCTTCCTGAATCTGTGTGACTTTTTCCTTCACCAGATTAGGGAAGTTCTCTCTCATTATTTCTTCAAATGGGTTTTCTGTTCCTTGTTCACTTTATTCTTCATATGGTACCCCTATGATGTGGATATTGTTATCTTTCATGTTGTTTCAAAGTTCCCTTTAATTATTCTCACTCTTTTTAGTCTTTTTTTCTTTTTATTGCTCTGATTGGGTGTTTTTTCTACCTTGTCTTCCAATTCACTGATTCAGTCTTCTGCCTCATCTAGCCTACTTTAAATCCTTCTAGTGTACTCTTCATTTCTGATATTGTATTTTCATTTCTGACTGGTATTTATTCATAGTTTCTATGTCCTTTTTCATGCTGATGTAGTTGCCATAAATTCCTTATAGTTCCCAATAAGTTCCTTGAACATCCTTATAACCATTACTTTGAGCTCTATGTCTGATAAATTGCTTGCCTCAATTTCATTTAGTTTTTTTCTGGAGATTCCTTCTTTTTTTATTTGGGGGCTGTTTCTTTGTTTATCCATTTTAGTTGTCTCTTTGCATTTATTTCTATGTATTAGATAGATCTGCTTTCACTCCCATTCTCTCTGGGGTGTCCTTATGTGGTAGGAGCCCTTAGGGACCCAGTGGTTCAGTCTCCTTGTTTTCATGAGCTGGGTGCTCTAGGAATGTGTCTTGTGTTCATCATGTGGGCTCTCCTGTTGTAATTGAGTCTTGATTATTGTTGGCTCATTCATGGGTGTGATCTTTTCTCTAGCTGGCTGACTGAGAGGCTCAACCCCAACCACATCCTGCAAGGTGCTGACAGAACAAAACAAACCAAAAGAAAATAAAAACAAACAAAAACAACAATAAAATAATAAAGAATAAGAAAAGTGATAAAGAATAGTAAAAGAAAAAATACACAAAGACAAAAGGATAGAAAAAAGATTATGAGAGGAAAGAAGAAAAACAGTGAGAATAAGGAATAAAAAGAGAAAAATAGAAAAAAGAAACAAAGAAAAAGGAAAAATGAAAGAGGAAAGAAGAAAAATAGAGTAATAAGAGGAAAGAGTAAAATAAGAGATAAAGAAAAATAATAAAAATCTATGAAAAAGAGAAATATAGAAAATAATGAAGAACAAAGTGGAATTCATCTCAGCAGAGTTTAATCCCTGCCTACTGAAATGTTCCTTTGGATACTGCTCCAACGTTGTCTGAAGCTGGTATATACCAACATCACATGCTGTCCAGGTCTGGTCCTCAGTAGCCTGTTTGAAGCTACAAACAATCCAGTTTGTGGCTGCCTCTGCTGAGCTTGGCTGCACATAGGAGGGGCCAAGCTGTGCTCCAATCCCAGCTTTTACTAGCACAGGGCCCAGGGGTGGGTCAGCAAACGTCCCAAGGCACTGCAGGATCTGCCTCTCCCTGCCTCTGCCAGCTGGCCAGCTGTCAATCTTAATCATTAAAACATCTGTTTCTGAAAGGACTTCTGATGGAATTGGGAAGTTGGGACCCCTGAATCTGCCATGATGGGGAGGTGCCATTCAGACTTCAAGGAAGATGGTGGTTGTGTTCCACCACCCCATAGTTATATGTCTTAGTCTGTTCTGGATTATTTCCCTGAATTTAGCAGGATGGAGCTCCTTGTAAGCTGGCAGGTAGGGCCTCTGGAACCCAGAATTTGGGTCTGCAGGAAACCAGGAGGGTGTTTCTATTGACTCTCCTATAAGGGGGAAGCACCAGTCCAGTTCCCATGAGAGTGTAGGAATGGCCACACCCCAAATCCAGTCGTTGTCACCCCTTGAGTCTGCCTATGTTGCTGTCTCCACAGCAGGGGTTAAAATGCAAGCTGGGGTGAGCAGAATTCCAGAAGGTGGGGTGAGCAATATCCCAGGGGGTGGGGTAAATTCTTTTCCCCAGGCTGACTCCCCTGGGAGGGGCTTGCTCTTTTCAAGTAAAATGTCTGCTATGATATTGGGGGATGACCTCACACAGGGATCCTGGCACCCACTCCTCCGCTTCTCTCCCCATTGCTTCCTACTGCAAACTCTCCTCGGGACTGTAGTTCACACCACCCTCCCTTTGCTGGAGCTCAGGGTGAGTGGCTGAGAATGAAGCACTTGTGTTTTGGCCCCTTAGAAAAAATGCTTGTTCTCCAGTAGACTCTGTCTCTCTCTAGGAGACAGAAACCCCGCCACCTTTTACCACTGGATGCTACCTGGGTGGCTGATCCTAGCTCAGGCCTCCAGGCTAAGGATCCCATTATGGGGTCAAGACTTCACTCCTCTCATGGGGAAGCTTCCACAGCTCTGCTATCCTTCCATAACCTTAGTTGCCCATTCTGGGCCAGTCTACTCCATGACCCTGCTATTCCTACCAGTTTTAAGGTGCTTTCTTCCTACCCTTGATTAAAAATCTCCTCTTCAGGTAGTCTTCGGCTGTTAATTCCAGGTAACCGTCCCCTATTTAGTTTTATTTCCAATTTGGTTCTGGGAGGAGGTTCAAGAAAGAGGTCCTCCTAATTCACCCCCATCTTGCATCTGTAATTTTTCTTTTGTTAAGCATTTACTGATCATTTCTACCCATTTGACAAAGAGGAAGCAGAAGCAGGAACTTTAGTATAAGAAAACTTATGCCTAAACTGCCTAAACTAGGCCAAGTGTCTGTGCACTAAACCACATTCAAGAAAAAAAAAGGACCTCTTGATGTATTGTGAACATTGACTAAGCTCATCAAAGGACTTTGACAAAAGATGAATGGAGGGTGTTATGAAATGCTTGTTGAATTATTTTCTAGGCATAAAAATGTGACCTGTAATTTCTTTCACAGTGGGGGATACCCAGAAGCTCTTATGGATGAAAACACATACTGCATTAAACTCTAGCACTGGGTCCCCCGTGGACTGTTAGTAAGATAGTGCTGTGTTCAGGTTTCTGGAAAATAAAATTCACTAGGTGGATTCATTCATGGAAAAAGTAGGGCTTGGAAAACAAAAGGTAGAGGATACCAATCCCCACAAGATAAAAGTATCAAATGCCCTATCAGGTAAATTAGAATATTCAGGAAATAAAATGGTGATGTCAACATTTTTTTAAAGTAAGATAATATAATAACATAGCATTTTTTTACTGTTGTATTTCATGATGCTGAAGAGGTCCCCAAAACAGTAACATGTTTTATCCTAAAATGTTTACCTAGTTCTCTTATAGTGATTTCTGAAGGCATCCATTCACTTCACATAAATGTCATAGCTTATGCAGTCTCTTAATAACCAGATCAGCAGGGAGAAGGAAGTATAGAAATGGGGCCTTAGGCAGGTTAGAATGATCATCCAAGTTATAGAACAGGGCCCAATAAGGAAGAATGTTGATGTCAACCACAGCCTCCACAAGTGAGGGGTTTAGATGCCAGCTTAGCCAGTGTTATTATGCCCTGCACAGGGGCAAAGCCTGAGGTCACCATGTCAAGGAGATGCCCCAGTGGAAATTGGTTCCAAATGGTCCAACTGATTCAGTGCCAGGCTTGGCCACCAGCCAGGAAGGGAGAGGAATAAAGGTGGGGGTCGATGTATTTAGGGGAAGGAGGTGACAGGGCTCTTTCAGTCTGGTAGGCAATATGGAGATCTCCGCTGGGAACTAGAGTTTTAATCTGAAATCAGGGCAGAAACCCAGTCAGAAAGAACAGAGACCCAGTCATGAGGAAATCAGAGGAAGAAAATGAAGTTTATAGATACCAGAGTACCCAGGGAGGTAGCCCAGGCAGACTGGATGCAGGCAGCAAGGCAAAGTTAAAACCAATGGCCCACAAACTTCAGTGAGCCCCAGATCCAACTGGAGAGCTCATTAACCCAGACCAGTGGGCTCTGCACGCTGGCAGTCTGGGTCAGGGCCTAAGAATGTGCATTTCTACCACATTCTAGGCAATGCTGATACTGCTGCTCCCAGGACCACACTCTGAGAACTTCCCAGCCCCAAGTGGGAATGGGGCTACTATTAAATACAGCCAGATTTTACTGGGGCTGCCTAGGGCCAGGCACAGCTGAGTCTTCAGTTTAAACTCCTTAGCTCTCGTGCTAGAGGAAGTCAGAGGCTAACTTGAGGAGTAAGTGTCACTATGCGTTAATTAATGGAAGAATATAGAACATGGTACAATAAACATTAAGGAACAGGAATGTAAGTTAGAATGTATGCAAATGAACATAAATTTGGCTCAACCATGTTGTAGTGAACCCATGTGCTCTACTTCTCTGTCATGGGTTAGAACAATGTCAGGGAAATTCTCAATTCGAGTGTAGTTGTTTAAATGAAAGTTGTCTACCTTTCAGATTGTATTTAACAAACCCTTCCTTATTTACAGAAAAATGTTTCATTAACCAACTTTCATATCAAACTCTTTCCATACAATACTAGAACATAAGTAAATTGGAGTTTTGTTCTTTTTAACAATGTGGGAACCCAAGGGGCAGAAATGCAAATGGAATATTGAATGCGTTCAAGCACCCTCCCACCGTGTGTGATTTATACACTTGACATTGCCTTTCCTTGTTCATTATTTTAATTCTACATTATTCTGCTTAAGTTTCAGCTATGTAAATTTGTGTTGTTTACCAAAAATTTGAGTTTTTTATTCCTATATAATTTACCACTTAGTCACAAACTACTCTAGTACAATGCAGATACAATGTTTTATATAAGGTAAAAAGTTATAGTGTTAACATGAGTTGCACATTGGTGAAAATGACTTTAAAACAGCAATGATCCTGTGCTGAGAGAAACTCAAAATGATTTTTCCATATGAAACAAATTGTCCATTGAATAAGTCTTGTTTTAGGCACATTCAAACTTTTTGTCCTAAAGCTGTTTTATTCTACTTTAAAAAAATACAATATTTTCATGCAGCATTTGAAATACAATACAGATGTTTGTTTTAAAAAATTCTACAGAAAAAGATGAGACTCCTCCTGTATTATTATCTCAGAGGTATGCATGTCAAAGAAAGCAGAATGGTTTCGTGATCAGGACCTGGGATTTCCTTCCTTCCGTGGAATACATTAATACTGGTGGTGAGGAAAACCCAGCTTTCAGTCTCCAAGGAGGAGCTCTGGTGTTAGCCAGGAAACAAAGCTTTGCCACGTAGAGGCCAGTAAACAGGATTATCACCAAATGATTCCACATGCTTACAAATAAACCTCAGAGACCGGCAGGGCAGAGCTCTCTGGCAATAATTAATTCGGGGTGGTGACCCCATCCTTGGTTTAGGGTAGGGCAACACATGATGCCAACAAAAGGCACAAAAATGGAGCCCATACCACAGTGCAAACCGTTCCTGGGCTCTCCAGATAGGCGTGCTGGACCTATCTCTTCAAAACATCTAAAGCACAGTCTGCAAGCCTCACTCAGCAGAGCGGTATGGAACTGGTGTTCCAGACGGCATCAGAACGTGCCTTCAGCAAGCTGGCTTCCACAGCCTCCAGATTTGGACTTGTAACATGTCAAACAGTAACAACCAGTTTTACTGAGTACTTATTTTGTGCCAGGTATTAGATTACGAATTGTAAGGCACATAACTTTCCTGTAAGTCAGCCTGTAAAATGGGAATAATAATAGTAGCTGCCTCCTAGGGTGAGTGAGGCTTGGGAGTGTGGCCCAGGGTCACACATTTTTGGGCTGCAGAGCCAAACTCCAGCCCAGGCAGCCTGAGTCCAGGGCATGCGCACCCAGCTGTTCTGCCACCTTAGAGAAATGAGCTTATCCCTGATGCCTACAACCTACCTTGATTAACAAATCCTTTGGGGCAAAAAGAGATGTGCTTTTAGAACTAAGGCAAGCATGTTAAAACAAACACAGGAAACCATCCATCATGAGTGGTTGGGTTGACTTGTTCAGGCAGCACAGAAATTTACTGGTGCAGCTTTCCTCATTGACCGAGAGCAGTTCAAGGAAAACAAGGCAGCCACAGTCTAAAGCAGCCAAGTTTGTTTTCCTCAATAGGAATTTGGAATGATGGGAAGTTGTCATTCTCACACTCATCTCCCAACCTATTCAGGAATTTAAGTCAGATGGGTGTTGACTCCTTTCACGAATCAAGCAAACAAAAAAATCACACACACTGGCCCATGTCCACTGTGGAGCGAACAACTTTCCATGAGTGCGTTGTCTCCATTGTCATTATTTTAGTTAAACATTCAAATTCCATTTTTGGTTTGTGAGCCATGCCCATTGTCTGCCATCCTAGAACACTTTCTTTATCATTTATACCCACTGGCTACAAAGTTTTTAATAAGAGCCATGATAAGAATGCACACAAAAGTAAATAGGGAACTGTCCTTGGGAATATTTTTAAATCTTATACAACAGCAGAGTTAAATACACCTACTTACAGAATTTGTTTATTACCAAGATGTGAGGCAGATCAATTTCATATAATGGAGGAATACATATAATTAAGCTTCTCATTATCTAGCTGTGTTGTCTTTGGTTTTCTTCCTTGTATCCAGTTTCATGAATGTTTAATGACTTGCTTCATCGGTTATTAACACAGCAAATCAGAAAACACACTTTGGTGGTAGATGGTGTGAATCCCAACCCTCCTTGCTATTTTACTAGCTGGAGGAACTTGAGCAATAAATTCAATGTCTCTATGCCTCAATTTTCTTATTTGTAAAATTGAAACAATAATAACTACCTATTTAGATTGTGATAAGGATTGGGTTGCATGTATAAAGAATTTAGAGCACACAGTAAGTGCAGCAAATGTTGCTATAATGATACCCAGATGACCAACCATGAGCCTTTTCTCATCCAAATGCTCTTTTATTGCCAATTTATACACACACATAACATACATATAAAGTGTTATTAATTAATTGTATTTGTGAAAGCATGGCTTACGTGAAAATTAGAAAGAAATACTGGTCTTTGGGGAGATTAGTTTATTTTATGTAATAACTAGATTCATCAATTTTATAGCTAGTTCCTATTTCTGAATTTGAAAGTACAAACTTCTTAAAGAAAAATGCTCACAAAAAGCATAATATTTATCCAACAGCTCAATGAGATTCTTTCTAGAACTTGCTGCTAGTTCCTTCTTAATATAGTCTCTGCTTACAGTCTTTTCTGATATTTAATTAGTACCATTTTAGCAATATAAATTAATTTTATTATTTCCCATTGATTTGGTACCAATTTGTATGTTTTGTATCAATTCATATCAGTTGACAGGCCTGAGGAATGCCCTCTGTCATAAAACATAGAAAATCAATTTACTCATTTAAATGTAGACTTATACTTTATATTCCCTACCCCAGCACCCATTTAAAATGATGCTCTAATTCTATAGATTTTTCCTAAAAATCATTACATAACTTTAAATATTTATTGCTCAAATCAATCTGTTTGACATATTCTATTAGAGATATTGGATGATTCTAGTAACCTACTAGGTATCCTAGATTTATAATCAGTATTATGAATTAGCAGCTTGTAAATTTGCTTTCAGTGTCATCTGGGCTCTTTAATATGCTTTCTTTCTTTGTACAGAATCTTCAGTTCCAGAGATAATAGTCGTTATCTTGACAACTGCCACCAATCTTACACTAGCCATGTTCTTATTTATCTTCTCCAACATGCTCTTGAGAACATCGATATCAATGAGCTTCACCCATTCATTAAGTCTACCAAACAATGAACATCCTGCTCTTTTGAAGAGCATTTATTAACCTGTTATCATAAAGTATTATCCAATATAGATGCTTATTTAAGAAATAATTTTATCTTTAAGTAATAGGTGAACTAGGAAAGTAATTTTATCTTATTATTAATTTTTACATTTTTGTGTTTCATGTTTTTTTAGTGTAGAAGGGTATTATTATTACCACAAAACTAACATTTGCGGTAGGTACATACAATTTATATAGAAAACACCACACGATACAGATGGATTAAACAAAATAAGTTCAAAATAAGGCTTTACATATTTACTCAATGTGATGCAGTACTCACACTTACAACAAATTGTCTCAATAAAAGTATCTTAACTTTGGTTTTCTCACTTCAGAGGGCTACAAACAGTGATGCCAAAAGAATTTTACTAAAATAACTTTGATGTTTTTCATACCAGAAAGTAAGATTCTACTCCACTAATGACTGAAAGAAGGGGTGGATGGCATAAATTTGACCCCATGAGTGAATACTCTCAAGCTGGAATTAGTAAACTGCAGTGTGGTCCTCTAACCAGCATCATCAACATCATCTGAGAAATTGCTAAAAATGCAGTTGCTTGGGCCCTGTTCCAGACATTCTGATTCAGAAACTCTGAGTGTGAAGCTCCATGATGTGTGTTCTGATAAGTCTTCCCAGGGTGCTGGTGCATGCTTAAGTTTGAGAACCTGTGTCTTGGTCTGATGGAAAGAACCAATGTTGGAGAAAATAAGCTTATCTCCTCTAAGAACATGCACAGAATCCCCAGGGTTCCTCCACACTGCTCTTCAACTCTCCAACATCCCATTCCTCTCTATCCAAAAATTAAATCCAAGCCCACTGATTTACACATTTCTGTCTGAATTAATCCTTTCTACTTCTCCATATCTCATCTGTCAACTTGTAGATGATACAACATTAGCCAAAGCAATATGAAAAAAAACTCCTGAATTTTCTCCAGGCTCTAACCACCAATCCTGTACTGGCCCCAACAACATTAAGAAACAGGTCAGGAGGAGTGCATCCTGGTCAGGGAATGGTTCGCACCTCGCAGCAAGAACTGTCAGGGGATTTAAAGCCTTTCTGTGTGACTGGCAAGTAGAAAGCCACATGTCTCCTTTGAGTCAGATCTTGTTCTATTTTTTCTTTATTTAAACCATTTTTTATTTTTTCAATTACAGTTGACATACAATATTACATTAGTTCAAGTGTACACTCTAGTGATTAGACATTGCATAACTTATTAAGTGATCATCCCAATAAATCTCATACCCATCTGACACCATACATGGTTATTACGATATTATTGACTATGCTATACTTTACATCCTTCTGACTATTCAGTAACTACTAATTTGTACAATCCCTTCATGTTTTTCACCCATTCTCCCAACCCCCTTCTTATCTGACAGTCATCAAAATGTTCTCTGTACCTATGAGTCTGTTTCTGTTCTGCTTGTTCATTTATTTTGTATTTTAGATTCAATCATTGATAGATATGTATTTATCGCCATTTAATTGTTTATATTTTTTATTCTTCTTAAAGAAAACCCTTTATCTTTTCCTGTAATGTTGGTTTGGTGGTGCGGAACTCCTTTAGCTTTTCTTGTCTGGAAAACTCTTTATCTGCCCTTTTATTCTAAATGATAGCTTTGCTAAGTAGAGTAATCTTGGTTGTAAGTCCTGGCTTTTCATCACTTTGACCATTTCTCATCAATCCTTTCTGGCCTGCAAAATCTGAGTTCAGAAATCAACTGACAGTCTTATGGGATCTCCCTTCCTCTTGCTACTTTTCATATTATCTCTTTGTCTTTAACTTTTGGCATTTTAATTGTTAATGTATCTTGGTGTGTGCCTCTTTAGGTTCATCTTGTTTGGGACTCTTTGCACTTCCTGGACATGTATGTCTACTTCCTTCACCAGGTTAGGGCAGTTTCCTGTCATTATTTCTTCAAATAGGTTCTCAATTCCTTGATCTCTCTCTTCTCCATCTGGCAACCCCACAATGGGCTGGTATGGTTGAAGTTGTCTTCATTTGGGAGGTGGGGTGGGATTCTTTTTTCTTTTTGATGTTCTGATTGCCTGTTTTCTGCTTCCTTAAATTCCAAATTGTTGATTTGATTTTTTGGCTTCATCTACTCTACTGTTGATTCCCTGTAAATTATTTTTTTTATTTCAATTAGTGTATCCTTCATTTCTGACTGCTTCTTTTTTATGATTTTAATATCCTTTTTTATGCTGTTAACATTCCCACTAAGTTCACTGAGCATCATTATAACCAGTGTTTTGAATTCTGTATTTCGTAGATTGCTTGTCTCCATTGTGTTTAGTTATTTTTTCCAGAGTTCTGTTCTTTTGTTTGGGACATGTTTCTTTGTCTTCTCATTTTGGCAGGCTCCCTGTATTTGCTTCTATGTATTAGAGAGAGCTTCTATGTCTCCCAGACTTGGTAGAGTAGCTTATACTCTAGCAGAGGTGTCTTGGAGGGCCCAGTGGCACTGCCTCCTCAATCAGCCAAGCTGGGCACTCCAAATACACCTCCCACTTGTGGTCTTTGTACACTTTCCTGTTGCAGTGGAGCCTTGATTCCTATTGGCACATCAATGGAAGGGATTTACCTCAAGGTTAATCAGCTATAAGAACTGGCTGCAATCACTGACTGCCATAGAGATGAGTTGTGCAGGGACCCACCCCACAGAGCAGGACTTATTTCATCAGAACTCTGGTGTCCACTGAGTCCACCCCTTGAGTGTGTCCCTCGTAGAGGTGATTTGGTAGTGCTTTGACATGGTCTGAAGCTGTCCACCAGTTGCACTGGCTCTGTGGCCTCTTGGGAGGTGCAGGCTAAGGTCAGGCACTGCCTGTGTTCTTCTCGGGGCCACCCAGCATGAGCTACTAAGCAGTCTGCAAATGGCTATTTGTGCTGGGCTTGGAGGTGCCCAGAAGAAGTCAAGCTGCAAGCCAAGACTGGCTGCTGCTAGTGCCAAGCCTGGGTCCACATAGTGTGTACAGGGCATGCAGAAGTCAGATGATGCTTGTTTGAGAGATTTTAGAAAAGTCTGAAGCATGAGCCAATAATATCCTTTCATGTGGAAAGGCCATTGGAAATAACTTGGGTAGGCCTGCAAGTTGAGGGGGGCAGGGTCTCAGGGAATCACAAGGGTGGGGTGAATGGCGTGAACTAGACTGATGGAGACTCAAATACGGTATCCACCTGCTTTGTTGAGGGAGGGCTCAGCAAAGGAACAGTGGCCTCTGCCAATACTTCTGGCTGGCAGAAAGCTGTCCCCTCAACTCTCACCCTGATGCTGGACAATTCAGTTCCTCTCTGGTGCCTTTTAAGCTGCTGTCCCAGTGTTGGAGCTCAGAGAAAGTGAGTCAGAGTAAGCCCATTCGCAGGCCCTTTAAGAGAAATTTCCTGGGACTTTGTAAGCCCTCTGATTCACTCAGTTGCAATACCTGCCAGTTTTTACAGCCAGATGTTATGGGGACTTCTCTTCCTGGCACTGGAACCCTGGGCTGGGGCTGGGGCTTAGTCTGGAGCTGGGACCCCATGCTCCTCTGGGGAATTCTCCACATCTGAAATATCCCTCCTGATTTTTATCCAATCCACCACATAAGTATGGGACCAGCCCATTCTATTTCTCCTACCAGTCTCAATGTGGCTTCTTCTTTAAATCTCTTGTTGTGAGACTTCCATTCAGCTAGGTTTCAGGTGGTTTTGAATGATGGTGGTTCTGTAGTTTAGTTGTACCTTTGATGTTGAAAACAGTTATTTTAAATGTAAGGGATAGAACTTGTTATTCAAAAGGCTATGGGGAGAGTCCATTTCTGGTCAAGAGGGAATAAGCATATTTACTCTCCTGTGTCTTTCCTACTGATTGTAACTAAAAGCCCTGGACAAAATACAGGTACCAGTTTTCTAAGGACTCTTAAAAATGAATGGTAGCAGACAGGTTTGAGAAGAAAACCAACATACAGAGAACAATCAAACCAGAAGTGAATTTTTCATCTTGTCCCTCTCTGGAATCTTTGGACCTGGGCTCAAAGGCAGTTCAAAGATTAGAATTATGCAGCAAAGAAGACAGAAAAAAACTGCAGGATAAATTCTCTGCACTTAACACCAGGAACAGGAAAGGGACCCCTGTAGGTTAGAAGAGTAGGGAAAATGCCCTGTGCTTGTTTTTGTTGTTTAATTCATTCTCTCTAATCACAATATTGGGCAATCCTGAGACAGCAAGTATGATGGTGGCAATAATAGCTGAGCAGACCCCTAAAATTCCAACCAGAGGTACGGAGGTCTCAGAGACCTTAGGAACAATTCCCATTGTGTTTTTTTTTTCTCTCTTAATCCTCTTACTACTTGACCTTGGAAGCTGGCACCATATACTGGAAAAGTCATAGGAAACGTAGCAGTGTAGGGAAACTAAGCCAAAGCTCCAGGTTTTGGTAAAGATAAAAAATATGGAGAAGATTGTGCAGTGGAAGTATAAGAAAGTGACTCAGTAAAGTTGTATATAAACTTCTGGGCTCACCCCAAGTTGGGTATGCACGCATCCAACCCTAAACTACATGCCAAAAACTTTGAGAAATGAACAGCAAGGCAGAGCAACACTCAAGTCCCATGTTGAATAATGGATGGCCAACATGTGGGACAGATCTGAATAGTACTGCAAAGACTTTGAAACTGAACTGGTATTAGAACCACAGGCAAAGAAGGCATCATGGGCCTAATGTGGTTGATTTACCTGATAAAACAAAATATTGACACTCTTCATAGGGGAATTCTGTTTCATTTAACATATATGTACATAGCTTTAGAGTCATTTAGCACAATTTTCAAAATTTTCAGGCTAAATCCAAAATTACTCAGCATATGAAAACCAGAAAAACCTTAGTATCTCACAAAAGAAAAGTTAATCAACAGATACTAACCCCAAAATGACACAGATGTTGGAATTGAGTAAATGCAACATAAACAAATGGAAAAATGGAAAAAAATATAAGTAGAGAAAGAATCTACAAAAAAAATAGATAAACAGGAGTTTTAGAACCAAAAATGCAATAACCAAAATAAAACATTCACTGGACTGTATCAATAACAAAATAAAGTATGACACTTGAAAAAGTCAGGAAACTTGATGATAGATAATGGGAAATTATGCAATTTGTACAAAAGTGAGAATGGAATTTTTCACCAGCAGACTTCCTTCTTTAAAAAAATGAATTTTTTTCAATGGAAGAGAAATTATATTAGAGGGGAACTTTGAACAATAGGAATGAAGGAAGCACCACAGAAATGATAAATATGTTTTATATAATAAAGTACTTTTTCTCTTAAAAGATTTTTTCTCTTAAAATCTTTTAAGTACATATGATTGTTGAAAGAAAAACTTTTTCTCATGGTGAGTGGGTAAATGGACCTGTGAGATGGTAAGTTTTCCAAATTCCTTCTGAGTGGTAAAATATTAGTTCAAAGTAGGCTATATAAAATTAAAAACTTATACTATAATTTCTAGATAAACCCCTGAAAAACAGTAAACAATAAGAAATAGTACTCAAAAGTCCAATAGATGATAAGGAATACAAAACAAATAGAAATAACCCCAAGGAAGGTAGGAGAGGAAAAAGAGGGAGAAACAAACAGAAAATGAGTAATATGATGGTAGATCTAAATCCCAATATATCAATTATATCAATAATTACATTAAATCCAAATGACATAAGGATATCAATTAAAAGAAAGATTGTCAAAGTGGATAAAAACAAGACTCGACTATATACTGATATACTCTAAGAAATACACTTTAGCCCTGGCACATGTGACTCAGTGTGTTGAGTCCTGTCCTATGAACCAAAGGATCACAGGTTTGATTCCCAGTTAGGGCACATGCCTGGGTTATGGGCCAGGTCCTCAGTAGGAAGTGTGTAGGAGTCAACCACACACTGTTTCTCTCCCTCTCTTTCTCCCTCCCTTCCCCTCTCTCTAAAAATAAATAAATAAATCTTTAAAAAAGAAATATACTTTAAATATAACAATGTAAGTAGATAAAATAAAAGAATTTAAAAAGATGCATGATGAAAACTAAAGTGAAGCAGGAGGGGCCGTATTAATATCAGACAAAATAGACTTTACAGCAAGAAAATTTCACAGGGATTAAGAGGACATTGCATAATGGTAATAGGGTCAACTTTACAACAAAGACATGACTATATAAGATGTGTATGAATATAGCAACAAAGACTTAAAATACATTAAGCAAAAACTTGTAAGACTAAAAGAAGAAATAGACACACTTAGAGGTGGAAGTTGCAGTAATCCATCCTAAGTAATCAGTATAAAAAGTAGACTGCAAACCAGCAAGAGTACAGAAGAACTGAACAATGCCATTAATCAACTGACATTTTATTGACGTTTATAGAACACTCTACCCAATAGCAGCATAACACACATTCTTTTCAAGTGCACACAGATACAAAAAATAAACAATATCCCAGATCATAAAACAAACATTACAAATTTAAGAGAATTAAAATCATACATGTGATCTATGACCATAATGGAATTAAATTAGAAATTAATAACATAAAAAAACAACTGGAAAATCTCCAACTACATGGAAATTAAACAATACAATTCTACACAATCCATGATTAAAAGATAAAAACTCAAGGGAAATTAAAAATATTTTGAAGAAAAGGAAATAAAAATATAAACCCATCAAAACTTGTGGGATGCCGCTAAAGCAGTGCTCAGGAATACATTTGTATACTAAATGCTGCTATTAGAAGATAAGGAAATTCCCAAATCAACAATCTAGTCTTCCAGGATTAGAAGATTATGAAGGTAAACTAAATTCAAAGTTAGCAAAAAGAAGGATAATAAAAGATTTGAACAGGAATCAATGAAACTGATATTCAAAGAACAATAGAAAAAAGTCAATAACCAAAATCTGGTTACTTGAAAAATCAATAAAATTGGTAAATTTCTAACCAGACTGAGTAAACAAAAGTAAAAAAAAGATCCAAATCACCAATATCAAAAATGAAAGTGTGGCTCAGTTGGCTGGAATGTTGTCCTGTAAACCAAAAGGTCACCCGTTTGATTCCCAGTCAAGTCACCTACCTAGGCTGTAATTCATTCCCCAGTGGGGGTTAGCACCAGAGGAAGCTGATGCGTGTCTCTCACGATAATGTTAATTGCCCCCTCTCTCACTACCTTCTCCTCTCTCTAAAATCAATAAGCATGTCCTTGGGTGACAATTTTTTTAATCTTTTTTAAAAATGAAAGGGAAATATCAGGACAGACCTTAGGGACATTGAAAGGATAACTAGGGAATACTATGAACAACTCTTTGCACATAAATTCAACATAATGGAAGATATGTAACGATTCTTGACAAACTGCCAAAAGCCATTCAAGAAAAAATAAACTGAATCATCCTATATCTACTAAAGAAGTAGAATTCATAGTTTAAAAGTTTCCAGAAAACTAAACTATAGGTCCAGAGGGCTTCACTGGCAAGTTAGTCTCTGAAAAATAGATATAAACTAATTGTAAACAATCTTTTCTGAACAATAGAAAAGGAAAATTTTCCAACTCGTTTTAAGAGGCCAGAATTACCCAAATACCAAAACCAGAACACAACTTCACAAAAAAATAAAACTACAAACCAGTACCTTGCATGAGCATAGCTGCAAAGATCCTCAACAAAATATTAGCCAATTAAATCCAGCAATGCATAACAAGACTAAACACCACAACTATGTGTGGTTGATCCCAAGAACACAAACCAGTCCAATACCCAAATACCAGTCGGCGAAATCTATCATATTAACAGGTGAAAGAAAAACATGATCATACCATGTGAAACAGGAAAAGCAGCTGACACAAAGCAACTTTCTCTTAGCAAACTTGGAAGTAGAAGGAAACATTCTTAAACTAATGAAATATATCTACAAAAACCCAAAGCTAACATTATATTTAATGATAAAAGACTGAATGCTTTCTTCCTAATATCAGGAATAGGACAAGGATCTCCAGTTGTATTCAACATTGCACTGGTAATTCCAGCCAGTGCAATAAGGCAGGACAAATCAGTAACATTTATACAGATTGGAAAAGAAGAAATACAACTTCTCAATTTATAGATGATATAATTGCTTATATAGGGTCAAGTAATATACAAAAAAACCTCCTAAAAATAAGTGACTTTAACTAGGTTCTAGGATACAAAGTCAGCCCTCAAAAGCCCAATATACATCATGAACAACTGAAAACGGAAATTTTTTTAAAATACTAATAATACTCAAAGAAATTTAAACATATAATTGTATATAATAAACAACATTCAGGATCTGTATACTGAAAACTACCAAATGCCAATAAAAAGAAATCAAGAAAGGCCTAAATAAATGGAGAGAAATATTATGTTCATGGGTTGACAGACTCTATGTAATTAAGATTCAACTGTCCATGAACATGTGATTCTAATCAAAATTCCAGCTGGACACTTTGTAGAGACAGACTCATTTTTAAATTTAGAAAGAAATACTAAGGGACTAGAATAACTAAATCAAATTTGAAAAAGGAGAATTAAGTTCTAGAACTCACATTGCTTAATTTTAAGATTTACTACAAAACTACCATACCAAGAAATGTGTTATCTTTGAAAGGACAGACACATAGATCGAATGAACAGAAGAGAGTCCAGGAATAGACCCAGACAAGTATGGCTTACTGATTTTAACAAAGATGCAAAGGCAATTTAATGGAGTGGGGATGCTATTTTCCACATTTGGTATTGAAACAATTGAATATCTGTGGTAGGTAGAATTCTAAAATTCTTCCCAACATTTTCTGCCCCTTCTGACCCTGGCACACACACCCTGTATAATCCTTGTAACTGTAAATATTACAAATTTTACCCCCATGCTTAGGTTATATTATACGGCACAGCTGACTTAAAATAGGGAGACTTTCTAGACATACTGACATGAGCTTTTTTTTTTTATAAGTAAAGTGTTTTCTCTGGATGGTCATAGAAGAGGGATTCAGAGATTCAAAACATAAGGATTTGATGCACCCTTGCTACTCAAAGATGGAGATGGCCATGAAGCAAGGAATGCCAGCAGTGTCTGCTTGCTGACAGCATCCTTGGCTGACAGCTGACAAAGAGAAAGGGGCAATAGGCCTGCAACCACCAGGAACAGAATTCTGCCCACAGCGAGAATGAACTTGAGGGCAGATTTCCCCCCAAAGCCTCCAGACAAGAGCTCAGCCCAACTGTACTTAGATTTCAGTGTTGTGATACCCTAAGCAAAAGATCAGTCACACCGTGCCAGACAGCTGACCTACAGAACTGGGAGCTAGTAAGTGTTCTGTTAAGTCTCTAAGACTGTAGTAATGTGTTACACAGCAACGGAAGCCTAACACAACATCCGTGGACCCAACAATGAACTTTGCCTTAAACCTCAGACTTCATACAAAAATTAATGCCAGTTGGATCATAGATCAAAATGTATAGTGTAAAACTTCCCAGAGAAAATGAAGAGAAAAATCTTGATGACCTCAAATTAGGCAAAGAGTTTTTAGAAATTATACCAAAATCATTATCCATAAAAAATGATATATTGGACTTCAGCAAAATTAAAAATTTTGTGTTGCAAAAGATAAAAGACTGAAAATATAAGCTACAGACTTGGAGACAATACATTGCTGGTGGAAATGCAAAACGGTATGGCCACTCTGGATATCCCTTCAGCAGTTTCTTCTAAAGTTAAACATACAGTTACTATATGACTCAGCATTCTCTCTCCTAGACATTCACTCTAGAGAGTAAAATATGATAATAGCATGGATCTCTGAGGATAAAGTGTGTGAAGATTGAGTGAGAAAATACATGTTAAAATCCTTTGAGCAGTACCATGCACTCATTAAATAACCCCACTTTACTCACAGCTTTTATTAGAAATATCAAATGAATTTTAATAGCATTTTCTGCATGTGTTGAAGTAACCACATAGTTTTTTCCTCTACTTTATTTGTGTGATGAAATATATTGATAGATGTCCTGGTGTTGAATTATCCCTATAGTCTCAGGATAACTATTTTTTCCTATAATTGAGTATCAGTAATAATAACTGAGATTGGCCTGTAGTTTTCTTGTTTTCCTAGGAGAAGGGGTCTGTACTAACTGGGTTAAGGGTATGCCATATTCACAATATGAAGTAAAGACTTTTCTAATGTTTTATGTTTTTAATGTTTTAATAGCATAGTGTAGAAATGACTAAGTCTATAAAGGCTAGTTAGAAGTCAGGTGCAAAAACCATCTGGATCCCAGAATCATTTTAATGGCAAGTTTTCATCACCTCTCAAGTGTTTCCTATGGTAATTTGTATATTCCAGTGTAAAACTGTCACTTTGTATCTCAAAAATGGTCAAGTATTGGCAATTTCACATGGTTCAACCTAATAGTAAAATGAATTTCCACATACCCTTCACCTAGTTTTATCCATTGTTAATAATTTACCCATTTTGCTTCCTTGCCTTTTTCTCCATCTGCATATTATTTTATATGGTAAATATATGAGTTTTTATTTCCTTATTTTTCACTGAATCATTTAAATATAAGAACAGACATATACTTCTTATCTAAATCCTGAAGCATGCAGCTTTGAAAAATAAGGAAGTTTTCTTAAATAACCAAAATACCAGTAATGTGCCTAAAATATTAAAAACAATTAGTAGTTTTACTAGTACATATTCAGATTTTCCCAATTATTGCAAAAGTTATATTAGTATTTTTAAATTCAAGACTCAGTCAAGGTTATATATTTCATTTAGTAAATTGGTTACAAAATCTCTAAATCGGTTTCTCCTCCTTGTTTCCCACATGACATTAATTTTTGGAAGAAATCAGGTCAGTTGTTTTGAGCACTGTTCTACATTCTGGATTTGTTTGTTTCCTTATAGTACCAACTTGTTTATTGTTCTCTCTGCTATATTTCCTGCAAACTGGAAATTAGGTCAAGGCTTGAAATTCTGGTGGGACATTTTTGGCAAGAATATTCAGTTATCCTTAGTAATGTGTATTTCATACTATCAGGCACATAAGTTCAGGTTTTCCCACTATTGGTGATGCTCAGTTTGTTTATACAGTTACAATGGCAATCTCTCATGTAATAGGATAGTTTTTCCTTTGTAATTAGTCTTTAACCCCTGGTGCAGTGTTTGAGTACCATGTGAATATCCTGGTTCCAACAATCTTCTCCCCACTGTGTTTAGTATCTATCGATGACCCTTGCTTGATCCAATGATTACACTTAAGAAGATTCAGTTTTGATTTCTTTTTTGATAATTTTTAAGAGAGTTTCTTAGTTCACCAAATGACTACAAATTTTATCACCTTTTTATTGATTATTCCTAATTTATCAAATTATGAGAAAATAACCTGTAATAATTCTATATTTTTTAAATATGTTATTGATTATGCTACTACAGTTATCCCATTTTTTGCCCTTTATTCCCCTCTTCCCTGCAACCCCCTCCCACCCACGTCCCTCCCCTCCTTAGTTCATGTCCATGGGTTGTGTATACATATAAGTTCTTTGGCTTCTCCATTTCCTATACTATTCTTAACCTCCCCCTGTCTATTTTGTATGTACCATTTAAGCATCTTATCCCCTATACCTTTTCCTTCCTTCTTCCCCGCTTCCCTTCTCCCTCCCCACTGATAAACGTCCATGTGATCTCCATCTCTGTGATTCTGTTCCTGTTTTAGTTGTTTGCTTAGTTTGTTTTTGCTTTTTTAGGTTCAGTTGTTGATAGTTGTGAGTTTCTTGTCATTTTACTATTTGTATTTTTGATCTTCTTCTTTTTCTTAGATAAATCCATTAACATTTCATATAATAAGGGCTTGGTGATAATGAACTCCTTTAATTTGACCTTATCTGGGAAGTATTTTATTTGCCCTTCCATTCTAAATGATAGCTTTGCTGTGTAGAGTAATCTTGTTTGTAGGTCTTTGCCTTTCATAACTTTGAACACTTCTTCCCAGCCCCTTCTTGCCTACAAGGTTTCTTTTGAGAAGTCAGCTAATAATTCTATTGTATAGATATAATACTTTCTTTATGATTGTGTGGCTAATTTGGGTATATGTTTCATGGGCATGGAAAAAAGTATATTTGTTGTTATTAAGAAAAAAGTTCTATACATACTTATTAAATTGAGTTTCTTGATTATGTTGCTCAAATTCTTTATATCTTTACCTATATGTTTACTAGATGTCAGATTCTGAAAGATGTACATTAAATTTTCCATTATAATTTCTTTGTAATCAGAGCCTTGTATTCTAATTTGAAATAATCTTTTTAATTGCTTTTATTTTTAATCCTCACCCAAGGAACATCCCCATTGATTTTGAGAGTGGGGAGAGTGGAGGGAAGGAGAGAGAAAGGGGAACATCAATGTGAGAGACAAACGTCTGACAGGAGTGTCCAGCCGCGGTCCCCAGGCCACATGTGGCCCAAGATGGCTATGAATACTGCCCAACACAAAATCATAATTTTACTTAAAACCTTTTTTTTTGCTCATCAGTTTATCTTAGTGTTTGTGTATTTAATGTGTGACCCACAACAACTCTTCTCCTTCCAGTGCACCCCAGAGACACCAAAAGTTTGGACACTACTGAATAGGTTGCCTTCCACACATGCCCCAACCAGGACCAGACCTGCAACCTAGTCATGTGCCCTGATCAGGAATTGAACCAGCAACCTTTTGGTGCATGGAATAACACTCCAAAGAATTTAGTCACGTGGCCAAGGCAATATAGTTTTATAAATTGTCTTTGTGTTGTGTATGGTGTATCATTTTTTAATAGCTACAGCATCTTCCACTTGGCCTTAATATTTGTCTGGTATGTTTTTCTCATGCCAGAAATAAAGTTTAAAGTGGTCATATCCTTTTTATATATCTGTGACTCTCTTCTATACTCTGCTCCTGGTAATGTAGAATCCTGAAATGAGAATGAAAGCAATGTAGAAAAGTCATATTTGTAAGCACTAAACAGTGGTGCCTCCATCCCACCCTGCCCCCTCTATTTTATTTTTGTTATAAGTGAACAGTGAGGTAATAGTGTTTGAAATAGATTTTAGTGTTTTGATCAGCATTGTTTAATTTCCTGGGATCCTTCACTTCTCTTCAGAAAATGTCTTATTTTTCATCTATTATAATCTTTCACCTGTTAATATACATTTTAAATTTTAATGAAATGGTTTAAGAAAATTATTGTGCCAAATCCAAAGAGCTGCCAATAAACTTCCCATTTTGCATCTTACCCTAAAGATCCATTGCATAGCCAAAACATGGGACTTAAACTGGGGTTTTAAAAATGTGTTTTTTTCCATCAGATAGATTCACTTTGAACAAATTGCTTAAGAGAGAGAATTGTTCATTAGTGGCAAGATACACTTTAATGCAGATTTCCTTGTACTTAATAGAAAGAACGTTTGGAAGAACAGTAGCTCTCTCTTCCTTTCTATTATTATTTTTAGTGGGAAGAGTATGCGCCCTTCCCAATGCTAGACTGGCTGCGGTGCAGAGTGCAACTGGCCGGTAATGATGTGGCACCCATGTTTGGAGGTGATGATTCAAAAGCATCTCAACAGTTGGCCTCTTGGTGGCACTGGCTGTTTTTTTTTTTTTTTTTTTTTTTTTTTTTTTTTTTTTTTTTTTTTTCTTATTTTCTTCAGGATTCAATTTAGAAATCAAGACTCAATTCATATCCCCTCAAACCTCTTTCTCGTCAGGCACAGCACCCACACAGGAGTCCCCACCCTGCAAAAACTGCAGCCGAAATGCAGGACAGGGGTTGGGTCAGCCCACCCTGGGGCCACCGCAGCCTGGGTTTCCTCACTCGCCCCTCAGGCGCCCCCTCCCAGGGCCACAGCAAGGAGTGGGGCTGCCCGCAGCTTTGTCCACAAGGATTGCAGTTTATTCTGGTCTAGCCATCCAAGTAAACCTGCCCTTTTCTTTTCTAATTTACTACCCCCATGGATCTATTCATTGTTGTACAGCACTCTTGTCATTTCAATGGGATCTTCAAAGAAAGCAGAGAAAATGTATTATGTTTAAGGCGTAACCTGAATTCTATTTTGCATAGACCAATATCAAGCATTTAAGCAGGTATTTAATTTTTATGCTTGTTATGTAAAACTAAAACTTCACTTTAAAAGATAAAATTCACCTGACATTCTTTTACACAGAAATAATTATTCTTTTTTAATAATCTTTCTATTTGCCAAACATTCTATTTATTTTAAGTATTTTTCTTTTTTAATTTTATTTTAATTGTTGTTCTTGTATAGTTTTCTTTTACTCCCATCCCATCCACCACCCCAGCCCACCCCACCTCCCTCCCATTTCCACCCCCACCTAGCTTTTGTCCATGTGTCCTTTATACTTATTCCTGCAAACCCTTCCCCTTTTCCTCTGAAATTTCCTCCCTTCTCCTCTCTGGTGACTGTCAGCCTATTCTCAATTTCAGTGTCTTTGGTTATATTATGTTTGTTTGTTTGTTTGTTCTATTGATTAGGTTCCTGTTAAAAGTGAGATCATATGGTATTTGCCTTTCACCTCCTGGCTTATTTTGCTTAGCATGATGCTCTCCAGTTCCATCCATGTTGTCGTGAAGGGTAGGAGCTCCTTCTTATTCTTTATACCTTATAGTTTTCTATAAATATTTCTTTGGCAAGCAGACCTTTTTTTTTTTTTTTTTACAAAATTCAGATATTATATTATATATTTTACTTAAGAATGTAGCACAATAATTTTATAATTGTATTAACTATCCTTGAAATAGTATTCCCAAGGACTGACAACAAAATTATATGTATATACCAAAGTAACTTATTTAAATTGCCATTGGAATATATGAGAACCAGAATTATTTTAACTATTAAAATGATACTGTGGTTATTTTATACATATATACATATATGTATACAAAATTCTGTTTCTCTGATTACTTTTTTAGAATAAGTTCCAAGAAATGCAATTAAGGAGTCAAAGAGTAGAATATTTTTTAAAGCTCTAATCCATTTTGCCAAACTACTTTCTAATGAGTTTAAGTTAATGTAAACACCAGCAAGGCAATCTATTTTTTTTCTTGGTGACTTTCCAACCTGTTTCTTATAGTCTAAGATTATTGCATGTTTTTGAGGGTGGCTAACCATTTCCTAAAGCTTTGTCCTGATTCCAGAAACTCGTTTCTTCTAGGTCCTCAAGAAGATGTTCCTTTTTCCTCATTCTATAGGACATCTCGATCAACTCAGTGCTGATTTTCTTGTCTTTGCTTGTATTTGAATATAGAGAAATCTTTCCAGACCTGATGTCTAGCAACAGACAAGTGGGGGCTGCCCTGGCTCCCGTCAGTACCTGTCTCATTGTTCATCAGTTTCTTTTCTTGGGGCCATGCTAGCAAGTCAACTTACAACACTTACAACCTAGGCCCTAGGGTCAAGTAAATGGTTGTCTTTGAAGCTGGGCCCTCTGTGCACAGAATTTTCTGTTGTCCACGCTGCTTAGTTTTCACACCTGCCGGACCAACGCAGTTCACTGCACTCCTAAGCTCTCCCCATTTTCAGCTTGGCAGCCACTTTCACTATAGGACCTAGACCCCCAGAATGCAACGTTGCATTACAAATACCAGACTCTGGCCCCTCCTTTCCTTCATCTGATCAATATTTCCTGAGCTTCTAATCTGTGTCAACCATTGGGTACAGCATAAAATAGAAAAGACAAACTCTCTGCCTTTGTGTAGCTGACACAATACCTCCAACTCCCACCTTCCACGTTTTCCCTATTACCTTGCGCCACAGGTCATCTGGTTTACACGAGTTCTCTAAAGAGGTAGATAGTGGGGCTAAGAAGTGTGTGTCTGCTGTCTTTATTCTATGAGGTGGAAGATGGATAGGCCACTGGTTGCTTTTCTCAGTATGAGTCTTACGATTATTGAAAATTTTTACGAGATTCTAATGCTAGTTTGTTCATTACTTGGGTTTTCAATGATATTGGAATTTTTTGGCTTTTCTGGACCTTCAAAAGCATTTTAAAAGGAAGTTAGCAGGGGCACCGTAGGGAGTGTTAATTGAAAACCATGTTAAACAGACAGCACAGGGGGCATTTGCAAACCATGACTTATCCTGCTGCTTTTTTTACGGTGCAACCTGAAGCAGTGTTTTCAGAGAACTTTTCTGTTGGCTACAAACCCTGGCCCCCCAAAACTATAGGAGTGAACGTATTTTGTAAAACTACTGATATATGCTGATAGTATAGTTTTGATTTCTTTTTGTTTTACTTAATATTTCTGCCTTCAATCTCCAACACAAACATTTGGCATGGGCCTTTCTTTATAGTCACTGAGCCAAAGCCTCAGTCTGTGTAACTCAGTAGGACACCAAGGTGGAACGGAAACCTGGCCTTTGTGTCTATTGTAAAATTAACTTCTTGTTGGATTGGTCATGCTCTAAGAATAAATAGCAACATCGACATGTTGGCTTTTGCAATAGGTGTGCTCAGGGAGATATATGGGTAGTTGCAGGCGTGACACACATCATAAGGAAGAGGGAGGCAAAGTGCTGCTGATCGTGGCATTCAGCACGTGTCTCAGGGTTTGCTTGGTCCAATGTATACCCCTCTTCCAAACTTGCATGCCCATGAGTCCATACACAATGCACATGCACACATGTGCACACATATATCTCAGCCATATTGAAAAAACATTCATTTCCCCCAAACATGCCACACTACCTCTTCAGCACAGGCCTCTCTCTCTACCAGGATACCCTTTCCCCCTCATTACCTGGATGACTCCTAGTTCTCCTTCATGCCTCAAGTGACTAGGAGTCAGTCATCCCTCTGAGAACCTGTGTGTCATCAGCAGTACCAGCCCCCCAGCTGGAACAGGTTCTTCCCTGCTTTGTGCTCCCACCATGATCTCTGCCCTTTCCTTCCTGATTGACCACACCTCACAGAATGCCCTGCCCACTGATGCATCTGAATGACAGCTCTTGACCCTAGACTATGAGACTCCCAAGGGTGAATGCTGGGCATAGGGTAGGTAGTCAGGGCCTTCGGGGCCAATCATCCTGAAGCCCATTCACATCGCAAGGGACACACTGGCCTTCCTCCCATTGAGGCCCATCCTTCTATTCGTGTATTAGTCACATGCTCTCTCAATTATTGGAAAACATCATTCCAACATTTGTCTCTCTTCTCTCTTATATCATCATTTTGTCCTCTTCACTGAATAATTTTAAAACCCAGTGTAATTATTTTTATCTTTAAAAAGTAAAAAACCTTTCTTATCCATAAACCCCCTTCAGCTCCACTGTCAATCTGTTCTTTTATGGCCAAATCCCTCAAAAGAGTTTTCACGTCACAGTGTCTACAAATCCTCTCCTCACTCTCTTGACCCTGCTCTGATCAAGCAGTGGCCTCATCGTTGTATCAAAACTGTCCTTATTAGTCTTGATGCTCCCTCCGTGTTGCTAAAGCCAATGGTCAAGCCTCACTTTCATTTTTATTGAACTATCAACAACATTTAACTCAATCCATCCTCCTTTTCACTTGAAACCCTTTCTTCACTTGGATTCTAGGACATACTCCCCTTAATTTTTCTAACACTTTACTAGCTACTACTTGGTTGATATGTAAGTCAGTTTTTGCTGCAAGGACAATGGCCCTAAATAGCTCAATGATTTGCATGCACAAAGACATGTTTCTTGTTTAAATTATGTAAAGACCAGGGTTTGGCTACAGTTCTGCTTCAATCCACTTGGCTCTGCTTATCTGCAGTTTAGCTTGATATCACTTGGCTACCAGTTGGCTAGGTCTTGGTGCCCTTATTTTCTCATTTTAAGACCCAGAGTAAGAGAGCAGTCCTTTCATGCTGTCCTCTCAGAGTAGAGGGTAGAAGCAAAGAGGCTGAAACTCTCAAAGTCTTTAAAAGCCTGTGCTTGGCCATAACGTGTATCAGGTCTACGTACATTCCATTGGCCAATGTAATCTGTGAGTCCGGTCTCCTGTAAGAAAGGGATTATGTGGATGAGACGTCTTCCTCATCTTAAGCTCGTGAGATGAAGCTTCAGTGAGACTATCCCAAGCTTGATGCACATCCCCAGAGGTCTGAAAGACCCAGTGGTGGATCACTGACTGACTTTTCAGAGAAATCCAAAAGGCCAGAGCTGGCTGAAGCAGCCTGTGACAACATGGTGAGACCCGCAGTCTGGGAAGTTAATACATTCCCACCCAGAACACATACAAGGAGTGTTTCCCTCTAACTGATGTGCATGATGTAATAGGGAAAGCCATGTGGAGTTGTCTTAGACTCTGTCACCTGGAGAATCAAGGATAGCCCAGCAGAAAGAAACTAGGCTATGCAGTGGGATAATTGGGAGGCAAGGAAGGGGTGGATGGAGCACAAAATCATTGTCAGGGAACCACCGGTTAGAGAGCCTGATGCGTGGGCCTCAGAAGAGCTCTCACCAACGCCCACAGCAGCTTCCAACATATGTCATAGCTGAAGGGAAATAATGCTACAGTCATGCCAGGGATGTGAAGCCTCTCTTGCCCATTTACCTCTCCTGCTTCCGCTTTCCCCTGCCCTTGGAGAAACCAAACAAGCAAGTAGGAGCTGGGTGAGGAAGAACAGGAGGATTGAGAGCTGGTGGAGGGGGCTCACTTTGAATGAAAATCAGGTTCCGGTATTATTACTTGTGACTACATAGTTCTTACTGAACTGAGACCACGTCTGGGATTACAAGTGAGCAGAGGATCCTTTTATAAGCTATCTGGGGGTAATAAAAAGTCCTAGCACCCAGCTTCACAGAGGGAGTCTGTAGAAGCAGGCGTGTGTTGGGGGTGGGGAGGGGGGTGTGATAAAGCTGCATTCTGTGAGCTGCACGTGCTCCAAGGGCTGCAGGCCCTGAGCTGGTTGCTTCCATCTGCCTGGAATTCTTCATTCTTGCATCACAACTTCGTGTAAACCTGACAGCTTCATTGACAACTTTGACCATGAGGATCTGAGAGGCCAGAACCTTCATTTACAAGTGACTGGCCTCCCCTTTGACCTTGTTTATGAACAGGAAATCAAGGCATCTGGCCAAGGCAGGACCAAAGGATTTTGTGGTTGGGGTGTTGAGCTTCGTTTCCTTTTTCATTTATAAACACAGTTGGAGCTGACTCCAAAGTGTTTTTTAGGAAGTTGGTAAAAACAGTTTGGCAAAACTACTACTGTTTTATGAAATTTCATCTATTGTTTTGACCTTGCCTGTGCTTAAATACGGAAATAAAAGGCTTGGTGTGGCTGTGGGGGACTGGAAGGGCGTTATGTCATTACAGCACCTACTTGGAGTCGGGAAACTCCAAGCCAACTATCCATTTCCTACTTTATTAAGCCAAGGAATGCAACTGAATGTGTAACATGACTCGGGTTAAGAACTGGGTCTATGGAATTTTTGTCCTGGCCAAGAGAACTGCAATTCAATTGCTACTTGAGTTAAGTGGAAAATGTATACTTTTGCCTTCTTTAGAGCTTTTATTCTTAAAGACTTGTAGAGAACATAAGAGCAAACTTAAACATGATACATGATTTCTAGTTATTGGAAACTAAGAGAACCCTTGGGAATATTGCCTTTCATTCCCAGCTCTGTCCATGCTCCCTCCATGTCTGACCTTGGACATCACACCTTGGTCCTTACACTTGAAAGAGAGATTACCACTTATTAACACTCAACACCAGGCACATAAGAAAGTACTCATTTAGACATGGGTTTGAGTAATGTGGTCCCTCATCTGTGGACTTCTTTATCTAGTTCTTCATTTCTTAAAATGCAGCTCTCCCCAGAAGTACCTGAACACAGCACATGAAAACAATAATTAAACATAGATAAAACATTACAAAGCAGCAATCAAAAGAACAGCACATGAGGTTACACCTTAAAACACTATTACGTTTAAATCCATGAAACAATGCTCACATCACGGGCACAGCAGGGACACGGGGCAGTGGTGCAGAACCCGGCGGTGGCTCCAAGAAACCCTAAGTGGGAGTCATCGGTGGTGCGCATGTCTCTGCCCCGCCCACTCTGCCCTGCTCTGCTCACCATAGATAGGGGTGGCTTGTGCCCACCACACTTTCCTGTGTCTGTGCAGCTGAAAGGGTTCCAGAGGATTCAAACACCTCTTTCTTTCCCCGGGGCTGTGACTAGAGTCCTTGGTCATACTTTCACAGCTTAAATGGCAGTTGATCCTATTTAAGTACTAGAAACAATCAAAGAATTGAAACCTCAGAAAACATTCTTTCAACCAAAGTAGGAAAATCTTTGTTCTCCATCCCCAACTCCTCCCCCCCACACTAGGCCCCACAGACCCACAGTGTTCTTACACTGCACCGTGCTCTCCCATCCTGTCCACGCCTCAGCAAGCCTCCACGAGTCTCTCCTAACTGACCTCGCCTGTCTCGTTTCACTTTCCCATCTTATCTAGGTTCCTTGAAATGTGGCAGTTTTAAAAATTAGCATTCACATGGGTAGCAAGCAAGGTACAGAAGCTGATAACACAGTGATTGCCCCATTTTTAAGTGTGGAGAGTTCGGTGAGCATTCCAGACTGGGGAGCTGGAAATGTATTTATTCTCTGTTGTGTTGAAACATCTAACACTACATTGAATCCTTTCAGAAACAGTTCTGTAGAAGTTCATCTTGTTGCCCCTGCACATCCCCTTTGGTCTACATTGTACTCAAAAGGTGGACTTCCATCACGCCAGCACCTGGCTCTGCAGCCTTGGCTCCCTCTGCATCCCCCACCCTCTCCAGCAGGGCCAGAACACTTTGGGTGCTCAACACTGCATGCTCCTTGCACCCCAGTGCTCCTGCAACCTGTGTTTTTCCTACCTAGAATGACCCTTCCCTCTTGACTGGAAAATATTTTCCCCCTTCTCTATGGAATTTTTATCCCTTGTTGGGATAACAAGTAAAGTGAGATCATGGGAAACTCCAAAGAGGTCTCTCTTTTAAAAAGGAAAACCTTTTTGAAAAAGTAACTTTTAATAAGAGATCTGGAGTAAGAATCTCAATGAAGAAGGTTCTAAGCAGAAGGAATAGTGAGCAAAAAGGCCTTTAAGGAATACAAGAAAGCCAGTGTGATAGGATAGAGTGGGGAAGAAGGGGGAGAGTTATAGGAGAGAGTCAGGGCTCAGTTATAAAGGAGCCTGTTAGCCATGGCAAGGACTCCTCCTGAGGGTGGTGGCAAACAGCTGGAAGATGTTGAGCAGGGGAATAAGTTACCTGATTCAGTAAAATAAAGGTTAGATGGATGGCTGGATGGCTGGATGCCCGGGTGGATGAATAAGTGAATGGCTGCCTAGGGAATATTTTAAAGAACACTTCACATATATCCAAGCTGAGAATCCAGGGCTAAGATAAGGAACTCTGAAAAAAGGGCCCACAGGGAGGCTGGCATAAAAAAGACGTTCTTTCTGCACTGCCCATCTTGGGCATGCAGTAACCACATCAACACCACTCTGTGCACTGAAAGATGACAAAGTTTTCTTCTCAAAAAAAAAGTGCAGATACTGGCTCATAAGAAATTGGCAAATGCAGTCTTGGGTTGCCCTAAATGCTTGAGAGAGAGACACATTACCTGCCAGTATACCTTTGACTAATCTCTGGCTTCTTTGTGAACGTGGAAAGACCCACAGCCACTAAGAAAGTGGCTGGGAATATGTGCTAAGGTATCTGACACAGCAGGAATGACACAGTAGTTTGATGCTAAAACTGTTGTTCATCGGAGGTTTTCTAGGAGGGTCCCACCTTATTTTCAAATGTGCTTCCCACTTTCCCTGGCATGGCTCCACACCCTTTCTCCTGTGGCTGGAAATAGCTTTTAAACCACCGAAGAGCCCCTATGAGACAGATAGTCCACCACAACACGGAGGAAGGGGTTTGGAGGAGAATTTAGAGGGACTGTAGTTCATCCCACTTACTCGTGGCTACAGACGAGACTGCCATGACTGTTTGCCACTCGGGCAAACAGAGAAGAAGGCTCTAAGAAAGTGAGAGTTTAAAAGTGTATGTTCTGATGGAAGGGAGGGAGGACTAGAGGGTGAGAGAGGTGAAAGGAAAACCCATATCAATAAGAATATCTAAGGTTCCGGTCAAGATGGCAGCAGAGGTAAACAGCACTTGCCTCCTTCTGCAAGCGCATCAGAATTACAACTAAACTACAGAACAGCCATCTTTCAGAACCATGAAATCTAGCTTAACAGAAGTCCTAAAACTAACAATAAAAAGCAGAAGCCACATCAAGATTGGTAAGAGGGGTGGAACGGGCTGGTCCCACATCCACATGTCAGTAAACATATGGAGGGATGATAGCTTGGCTGCAGAGCTCCCCACTGAGGAGTGAGGAGCCCCAGCCCCACACTGGAGTCCCAGGGTTCCAGCACCAGGAAGAGAAGTCCCTATAACTTCTGGCTGTAAAAACTATCAGGGATTGTGGCTGAGTGAGACAGAGAGCTTCTGGAGTCCCAGGTGTCCCCCTTGAAAGGCCCGTGCATGGACTTACCAGGACTCGCTTGCTCTGAGCTCCAGCACTGGAGCAGCAGCTTGAAGGGAACCAAGAATATATGGGGAGGAACTAGATTGTTCAGCTTTCGAATGAGAGCTGGAGAGGCAGCTTTGTCCCAGACAGAAGAGCTGGCAGAGGCCATTGCTCTTTGATGAACTCTCCCGCAGCAGAGCCAGCAGGCGGGTGCCATACCTGAGTCTCCACCAACCTGGCTCACACTGTTCACTCCACCCTGGGGGTTTCCTGAGGCCTTAACCTACCCAACTTGCAGGCCCAAGTCCATCTTCCCAGTGGCTTTTCCATACAAATGGCCTTTCTTGGCTCATGTTTCAGAATTCCCTAAAATCTTTTAAACAAGCAGCATCTGGCCTCAGCACACCACATACCTCTCACTAGATGGCCCCAGGCTTGGACTGGGGGTATCTGGCCTTGGTATACAGCTTGGCCTCTTCTGGGTACCTTCAAGCTCAGAAAAAGTAGCAGCCACCTGCAGATGCTTTGTAGCTCATGCTGGGTGGCCCCGGGAAGAACATAAATAGCAGCTGAACTTGGCCTGCCCCTCCTGGGAGGCCCCAGAGCCAGAGCACCTGGTAGACAGCTTCAGACCACGTCAAAGCACCACCACCCAACCACCTCCACAAAGGACACACTCAGAGGGTAAACTCAGCAGGCACCAAAGCCCTGCTGAAGTAAGTACTGCTCTGTGGGGTCGGCCCTCCACAGCTCATCAACTGTAATTAAAAATAAAAAAAGTTGCTTAAAGTCAAAAAACAAAGGACATCTATATCAGCTCAGTAAAATCCTGCAAAAGGGGAAACCCATCTGAAAGGATTTCCAGCACATGAATGGACAGACTCCCTGACAGCACAGAGCTGGCCTCCAACTCAGGAAATAAAATTCCCAAGAAAAGCACCTCCAAATCTTCGGTTCTGCTCTTAGAACAATCCTCAAAAGTTATGCCAGGCTTATTTGAAAGACTCTTCTATGTCAAAATATTTAAACAGCTTCAGTTTTGCCTGTGAAGCTCCTTTGGGCGATGTACTGTTTAAGTGGCTTTCTCCCATAAAGTCCTCTGTGATCCTTCTGGAATTTCACATCAAAGAGAGACAATCACTGTGTTCGGTGCCTTGGGAAGCAAAAGCTTGCTGAGGCCCTTGGCAAACTCTTACAGGTTCCTGTGACTTATTTCATAAGTAGCTTCAGGTTCCCAATGGAAGCTGTCCTCACTCTGCCAGCGATAAACAATGGGGAAACCTCCCTGAATATTCAAGCAGCCTTAGCTTAGCGGTCATCAAAGAAATCATTAGAATGCCTTAAAAGGACCTTCAATTTCCTGCAGGAAACATGAAATCACCATGTTTTCAGAGTTTGTAAAATCCTTCGTGGCTCTCCCCTGCAGAGGAAAAGAGCCAATGAAATTCAAATACCTTCTCCGTGCTCATCAGCATACGTGTCCTCGTTTCCCACACCACTCGCCCCACCTAACTGCCCCTTTCCTGCTGTAAACTCAGTTTGAACAAGGCTTAAGTCAGCTTGAAGACAATGCGACTTGCGACTTGCATTGCCTAATTCTGCTGCTCGGGAAAGCCCACAACATCAGGGACACTGAATTTAGCACCAGGGTTGACTCTGAACTTTGGGGCCCAACCTTAAAGTCAGATGTAGGCTTCAGAGCTCTGTAAGCGCCACCTCTACTCCTACCGAGCCCCGCCTCTGTTTTGTCCTTGTGTCCATACATGCCCCTGAACTGCTTCTTCCCACCTGCCAGGGCCCATAGACATCTCTTAGCCTCCTCCTTTCAGAGCCCAGGTCCCTGTGTTCTCTGTCTCACCCTCTTTTTATTCACCTAGTATGTATTGAACGCTCTGGGGAATAAGGGGGTGAGGAGCACACAGAAGAATGGTGTGGGCCCTTGAAATTGTTCCCTGACTGGAAGGACAGGTTACACATGAGTGAAAGCTACATGGCAGCATTAGCCAGGGAGAGCCCCACTGTGAGGCACCTCCATCTTTTGCTCCTAAAACCCTGACAGCTCAAGCTGCCTTTCCCACTCCAGTTCTCCCTCCTACTCCAGCTTCCACCTGGTGCTGAGTTGTGGTGGTGTCTCCTCCATGAACCTTTCCAGATCCCACGGAGGGCTGTCCTGGGAAGATGGACTCAGAGGCCCACCTCTCAGGGTCCTAATGCCTGAGTTCAGCCAGTGGTGTGACCTTCCTCAGGCCCATGAGCCCCTGAGTCCTCCAGCACTGACATTCCTGGAGACAGTGGGTTGTGACTCTGGAGACAACTTAGGGGCTGAGGCACCCCGAGCCAGTCACTGCAGACTGGGGTCCACTCCCTGATCTGGACACACCAGAGGGCCCCAGACCCTGAGGGTCATTTGAGTCTGAGAGTTCTGTAAAATAGTGTTCTAATTCTTTGTCAGGTGACTGATTCTATTGTCCCAATGGGGCTGGGGATCTGTGCTTTTAAAACGCTCCGCAGGTGTTGTGCCTCTCAGATGCAGGTTTTGGACAAGGAGACTACAGGCTCTCCCAGGCTGGAAGGCAGAGCTGGCTGGGGTGGGGCCCCTGGAGTCCTCTGCTTGGGAGGGCTCCTGAGCTCCTCTCCCGGCCCTCACCCCACATGCAGACATGCGGGTGCTGCTTAGAACTTGGCGTTCCCTTCACCCTTAGACACAGAATCCCCTCATAAACCTCCTCCATGAGGGAAGTGCAGAGTTGTCACTGTGAAGCCACCATTCTGAAGTGGCTTCCCGGCCCCTTGGCCCGCACCCCAGCACGGTGACAGGCAGGAGGATGAATTATACCTGCCACCGATCCCTGCCCCCTGTAAACTGTTGCGGACCTGCTTCATTGTTTTGCCTGGGTAAGCGCATTTTGTTTCATCCATTTATCAAGCTAAGGAAGCTTGTTTTATAAAAGGGATTTAATTAAATGTTTTGTACCAGCTTGGCCTTTCCCTTCTGCGTCTGCGTTATGCTGTGTCATATTTTCCCTGGAGGCCAGGAAAACAATTTAGTGAAAATGAAGAAACCAATGATTTACTTTTGAAAAAGGAAATGCCAAGTGAATGATTCCACTCCATAATTTTCTAGTGACCCTAACAGAGAACCAGCCATTTAATTTAGAGACCACATGTCTCCTGGTGCACCTGGCTCCTTCTAGCCTTCTGTACCGTTCATGCTGTTATGTTTATCGCCTTGCTCTTGATGAAAATTATTCTGTGAGCACTCTTAAAAGCTACATTTCTTCCCTGAAAGAATAGATGTTTCTCGTAAGTAGAGTCTTTTAATTGTTCCCACCTCCAGCTTTCCAGCTGGGGGTGGAGAATCCTTTCCCCAAAACCCTAGCAACGGGACTGTAACATGCCTCCCCTCATTTAACTAAGGAACTCTCCTACAATTTCTTAAATTAACTTTTCAATTACCATTGACATTCAATATTAAATTAATTTCAGGTGTACAACATAGTGATTAGATATTTATATACCTTAAGAAGAATCACCCCAGTAAGTCGGTACCATCTGACACCATAGTTATTACAATATTATTGACTGTATTCCCTATGCTGTATTTTACATCCCTGTGACTATTTTTACAAGCAGTAACTTGTACTTCTTAATCCCTTTCACCTTTTTTCACCTATCCCCCAACCTTGACCTACTTTTCTGACTATTGAGCTGCCTCTGGCCTCAAATGTTCTTTTAGTAGAGGACAGCTGTTTTCTGGGTTAAAGTCTCAGATCTTTAGCTCTGTGTAGTATCTCAGCCTCAAAGGAAGCAGGGTGGGGTGACAGTCTGAGGGAGCTGGATGTGACAGGACTCCCACTGGGCATCCCTCTCCTCCTGCCGCCCTGTGTCCACCATTACCATCCTGGGATTCGAACCTGCAGACAAGGACTTAGGGGAGGGATTCACAAGTGACTGTAGGAAAGAAGGTGCGACTAGAAATCAGGAAAATACTATTGGCCAAAATTTGCTAAAACACTGTGTCTTTGGGCAAATTACATCACCTCTGGGAGCCTCAGAGTACCTTCCAGTACTAACTGTCTATGATTTTTTTTTTCCATTCAAAATGTGTGGCACACCTGTTTTTTTGTTTGTTTGTTTGTTTGTTTGTTTGTTTTAATTTTTTAAAACATTGTATTTATTTATCTTTAGAGGGGAAGGGAAGGGGAGAGGGAGAGAGGGAGAAAAATATTAATGTATGATTGCCTCTCATGCGTCCCTTGCTGGGAACTGGCCTGCAACCCAGGCATGTGCCCTGACTGGGAATCGAACTGCGATCCTTTGGTTCATAGGCCCATGCTCAATCCAGTGAGCTATACCAGCCAGGGCTGTGGTGCACCTGTTAAGTGTCCAGGCACTGTGACGGGAGCAATAGTGGGGAACCAGGTAGACCTCATCCTGCCATCCTGGAGTTCAGACTCTAGTAGGAAGAACAGGTTGAATCAAATGTGAGATGATAGTGTTCTGACAAGAGCTGTATGTCACAATGCTGTGGAATGGAACAGGGGTACCAACTTGGTGTCTGGTACATAACACCAGGCAGTGGGGGAAGGCATTTCACGGCAGTGACTTGGAGTGGACTCGTTAGAGATGAGTTAATGGAGAGGAGCATAGCTCCAGGCAGACCCCGCCCAGACAGAGGAGCAGTGCTAACAGACACAGCCAGCTCATCCCAGTTCAGATGCGTGTCCCTGGGGTGAGCACCGGCTTTCTCTCGGGATCAGTAGGAAATGCACAAGCTGACCTCTGGATTGGAGCTGGTCAGCCAGAGTGCATTTATCCTGAGTAAGCCATGAGTTACAATCCGTGAAGAAGCAAATGTTTTATTTTGCTGTATTAGACCACGAACCAGGGCAGCCATACTTCACTGTTCCCTCTCCCAGCTGCACCATGAAGAAGGCAGGGAGAGGACCTTGCTTCTGCTTAGATTTTCACAAATCATCAGACCGAATTGAAAGGGGCTCCATGCAACAGGACAGTAAATCACCTATCGTTTGCTGATGCGCTGAATAAGATCTGGCGGAGGCTGCTTTGCATTTATAGCACTTTCCACCTGAAGGCCTCAAAATGTTCTGCGAGCAGTGACAGGCAACAGGGCCGCATGCCAACACTAAGTTCCCTCAGAATAAATTCTCACAGGCCAGGATCTGGCCCATTAGCCAGCTAGGTGAGGGAGGGGCATGCCTGGGAGGGGCATGCCTGGGAGGGGCCGTGCTCTGAGCCTGCCAGCAGTAGGACTGGACCTTGAGCCCACCACCCAGTGCTCTCAGCACAAGACACCAGTGTGAGCCCCAGGCAGGCTCCAATCCACCTCTCCCTGTGCAGGGGGAAGCCCATGGTGCTGGGTGCAGGAGAGGTGCTGTGAGGGCTGATTGCTGTGAACTCAGAGCAAGAGAAGGGCAGAGAGATAGTAGAGGGAAACAGGAAAGACCTGTCCTGAAGACAAGCGGAACAAGGACTGTGGGTTGGACCTGGTGGGTTGGTTAGAGAGACAGGGAAGGTAGAGCAATCATTTTAAAGGATTGTTGTTAATGCTGCCCTGGCTGGTGTGGCCCAGTGGACTGAGTGCCAGCCTGCAACCCAAAAGGTCACCAGTTTGCTTCCCAGTCAGGGCACATGCCTGGATTGCAGGCCAGTTCCCAGCAGGGGATGCACGAGAGGCAACCACACATTGATGTTTCTCTCCCTCTCTCCCTCCCCCTCTCTAAAAGTAAATGAATAAAATCTTTAAAAAAAAAAAAGATTGTTAATGCCTGTGACTTCCCTCTACATGATTCCTCCCGGTCTTATATCTACCTCACTGTGTCCCTATAAGGAGGAAAAGAGAAAAGGGTACAAAAAAGCACCAAGCCATCCTATTTTGTGTATAATTGTGTGGCCCCTCAGGTGTACTAGTGGTTTGACTGAGGAGAGTAGAGAGAAGGATTCTCATGTACCATTTCAGACTAACTGGCATTCACACTGGGAATCTTAACCTAAATGAGGCTTCCCATCATCCCTCAAATCCTGCTGCAGAGACCTGCCCCGGGCTTACACACCCCTGGCCCACTCATTCCAAAGCCCTGTGTTTCCTGCAAAGTTCAATATTGTTGATTTATTTCTTCAGGATCATTTAGTGAAAGTCTAACATATCAAGGAATGTGTTAAATTCAATGTGCTGATTCCAGGTGAGACAAGACTGACTCCAGGTGAGATAAGATGAGCACATGACCTAGGAGAGGAGCTGTGGAGATGGAGAGATGGGGGCTGCACAGGAGGCATTTCAGGGGCAGGATCAGCAGCCTCTGGAGAAATAAGGAGTAGAGAGGATTTTTCTTTCGATCTGTGCCCTCAGTTTTGATGGGGCCAACAAGAAGAGGCTGAGGTGGTTAGTAGTTGCAATGGAACTAAAAAGGAAAATTACAGCACAATACAGAGGCTGGAAAGGAAAATTACAGAATGTTTTCCCATGAGGATGCCTTCAGCTTGGAGGAACTGTAGGAGATGCCTGCACAGTGGAAGCTCCACTTAAGATTTCCAAGTAAGCAAAACAGATAACCTATGAGGCTTCTCTTTCTTCTTCCTTTCTGTCTTTCTTCTTTTTTAATGTCATCAGTCACTAAATACCTATGAAGCAGTTACACTATGTAGGAAACCAATGGAACACAATTCAACACCTACTCGCTGTTGTCACATGACTCTCAAAAACCAAGTCAAGATCAAGATAAGCTCTTGTTGCCTTGACATATTGCAGGAAATCTTTGTAGACATTACAGGGCTGCCCACCCTTCCACACAATCAGTAGCAAAGGCAACAAAATTGAATCCTATGATCCTAATTAGATTTAGAAAAGCTAGCCCACGGGTTGTGGTTAAGCGGAGTAAGGGAGTGAACAACTAGGTATAGGGGATGGGCTGAGATGCTATTTGAATTAGGGTCATCCAAGTAGTCCTAATGGGAAGGTGTCTCTTGAGGCTTGAAGGAGAGGAGGGAGGAGAAGCATTTTAGCAAAGGAAACAACTTACACAAAGACTGTAAGATGAGAGTTTGTTGCATTGGAGGAACATCAAGTGAGCCAGTGTGGCTGAAGAATTAGATAGTAGGAGAATAGTGGGTGCTGAGGTTGGAGAAATAATGGTGGTAGGAAGATCATACGGGACCGTGCAGGCCATTTTAAGGACTTTCCCTTTTGCTTAAAAAAAAAAAAAATAAAGAGTCACTGGATAGTCAGCAAAAATGGGAGATGTGTTCTCACTGGTGTTTTCAAGAAACAGCTTTGCTGTCCTGAGAAGACACTGTAGGGGGAAATGGTGGAGGCTGGGAGCCAAGTTGGAAGATGAATGAAAGAATCTGAGCAAACCGACCATAATACGTGATTCTACATGCTTCATAGTGGTAAGAACAGGCTGAAGCATGGAGCAGGGTGTGTGACCAGTTCTTCCAGAGGATACTTTTCAGGGCTGTGACTTTTGAATTTGGAGAAAAGGGGGTTTGGAGGAGGGAGGGAGGGGGCAGGAGGTGAGACAGGAAAGGTTTTATGGCATCAAGTTGTGAAAACCCTTGAATCCAGGGTTGTTGCTTGTTATAAAACAAGAAATTACCCAAGTGTGCAATATAAACAAATAGGATCTTGTCTCACATATTAAGAAATATGGAGGAAGCAATTCAGAACTAGTGCAGAAAATCCATGATGACAATGCTGACTCTGGCTCTTTCTATCACCCTTGTCATGCTGGCTCATCATGGTCATAAGAAGCTGCCCCAGATCCATGTTCTAGAAAGGGTGAAGAGGGAAGAAAGCACACATAACCTTGAATCAATGACCCCCTCCTCCACCCTTTTTTAACCAGGAAAACAAATCTTCTAGAAGTACTACCCAAGAGACTTCTACTTAACGTACCTTGGCCCAACCAGGTCATATGACCATCCCTACCTGGAGGATGGCTGGACAGAGGGGCTGGTGGATCAGGTGTGTTGATGACTAGCAGTGCTGCCACAAGTTCTCAACACGCCTGATGTGAGTGAGGAGATGCTTCCCCGGAAGGCCACGTGTGGCTGCACTGGCCTGCCAGCTCTTGGAATCTGGTTCAGTGAATAAGGGTTGCTGAAGAGCACACAGTCACTGGCTGTGGCTTTCCCCAGCCCCTACCTGTCTGTCACCCCTGCACAGGCCCCATGTAGGCCAGCTGGAGCTTATCTGTGAGCACCACTGTTGCAGCAGCTGGGCGGGTCCCCTGCATCACCTTCAGGATCTGCCTCTCTCTCTGTGGAGAAGGGGGATATGTGAGTGTGCGGACACACAGAACTGCCTGAGACTGCAGGACCCACCTCTGTTGTGTCACAAGAGGGTTCTGTCCCATCAGCCTAAGTGATGAAGCTGGAAGTCACCTGTGTGGGGGACCCATGGCAGTCTAAGACTGAGCCACACTGTGAATCAGCGAAGCTTGTGTTCAGCGGCCACAGCCTGCTCTCCCCCATCCCAGGAGCCTACTGGCCATCTCTCTTCACTCTCTTTCCAACTCTGTTCTCCAAAAGGCTCTGACGAGGTCTTTAAACCCTGACGTGTAAATGACTATTAAGATGGAAAATGCCTCCTCCCCTGGATGTGTCCTCATTCTCGTAGCTGCCAAGCCCTTAAGTGTGGCATGGATGGGGCCTCGCAGCATCTGGTTTCTATTTCTAGCTCTGCCACTCTCTACCCAGGGAATCAGCATATCTTCTGGGCTTCATTTTCCTCATCTATAAATTAACAGCTTTAGAGGAGATGACCTCTAAGGTCTGTACTAGCCAGGTAAGGAACACAGGTCATTCTGTGACTCAGGCTTTGGTTGGGGCTTAGCTGCTGTCATGGGCTTATGTCATACAGTGGCTTCATTCTACACACTCCCTGACAACCAGGACCCCATGCACTCTGCCTCTCACTCTGCAGGGGTGATTTCCATCTCCCCCACCCTGTTCCTCCCAGACTTCGCCCTAACTTCCACTAAAAACTCCCAGGTGTTTGGGTGTGGACAGCCATGGAGAGGAGCTGCCTCTTTGTGTCATCCACTTGACCTTCAACTTGTTGGGGGCAAGAGCCTGTCTGGGTCTTGTGGCACTTCTGGCACCCAGCCCAGTGCTGGCACACAGCAAGCACTAAGTAAAAGTTTGTAAAGATGACCTGCCCTAGCTCTGGTCACAGAGGTGGCAGGGACAGGCTCCTCTCTCCACTCATCTCCTTGCAAATAGACTCAGTAGGGTTATGTCTTCTGCCTTTCCCTCTCCTCCCTCTTCCCAATGGCAGACAAAGCCTCCTTTACACATAGTCATGGTATAAAGTCCCCAGTCGGGACCGTCACCCAAACATCATCCAAACATGCTCACAGCCTGCATAGCTGCCTGAGTTACCATGTGATTCAGTTCTGGTTTTAAAAGTATTACTGCTTTGAATGTCCCATTAATAATAATAAATACCTGTAACCCCTTTTCAAGTTTTCCAAGTCCTCCCATTTATTCTACCCCAGCTCTCTTAGGGGAAGTAGTTCTCAGGCCGTTATCAAGCTGTGGCTCTGAAGAGATGAGCTAACAGCCAGCTGAGAGACCCGGCTGGGGAAAGGAGCAGCAGGAGACATGCTGAGAGAAGTAGCAGCATTAAGTGCCAGCAGCTGGGCGTGGAACAAGGCTAACAGATGACATATCAGAAGCCAGGACACAGTTCGTCAATGCTGCACTGTTGCTTTATGCCGGTTAAGCACAAAACACTGGGCTCGGTTGTATAACTATGTCCAGCCCTAAGTTTCTGAAACCATCCTTTTCCATTGGCCCCTCCCCCACCCATCTCCTTTTTCATCACCCAACACTTGTCCTTGTTCAACTACTTGACCTTCCAACCTAAGTGGCTTCAACCCCTTTTTTGTTAAAGGAGAGGGTAGAGGTAAGAAGTACCAAACTTGGTAATTATTAGAGACCTTTTAACTCCTTACACAAAATGCCCTGATACAAGAGGAGGAAGATCTGAGACTACTTTTAAAAACCTAAAAAGTAGTCTAAATATCTAAATAATAATAATTTTAAATATGGAACAAAATATGGTGGTTCCTTTTCTCACTCAGGAGGTAAGGGCGACTTCGGTAACCTGTGATGCGCATGAACGTGTGACACAAGCACAGGTTTTGCCATCGTTCCCGTGGATGTTTTCTGGACATTTAACCTACCTCCTGCTTTAGCCTGGTAGAGAGTGAGCAAAGGAGATATTCCCCAGGAATTCCGTCAGTGTTGGTTGTCTATCGGGATACGAAGAAGTTCCTTTTCAAACCTCTTTTACTTCATTTTTATGGAAATAAAAAAAATCGGTTTGACCTTGCTTAAAAAGTCATCATGTTTAGTAGACACTAGCAGACTATAGTGTCTGGAGGCATGGGCTCTGGGGCCAAGTGCCTGGGTTCGAATCCCAACTCTGCCACTTGCAAGTTCTACAGACATGGTCTAATTACTCAGCCTCTTGACGCTTCCCTTGTCCTTTCTATAAACTGGGGATTGTCATAGAAACTATCTCAGAGGGTCATTGTGAGGATTATATAAGTTAGTATGTAGACAATGTAAACAGTACTTAAAACAGTGTCTGACACATAATAAATACCCTATAAACATCAGCTCTTATAATTATGAACAATCATCTATTGTTACACTTAATGTATTTCTATTTCTAGCCCCTTTCTCCAACACAGCCCTGCTCATTATTTAATTACTAGCTTCCTTCAAATAGTTTGCCCACATGAGGGTGATCATAAAATGTCCAAGTGACCTTGAACAAAAACAGTTTCTCATGCATGCTGCATGTATGCATATGTTTGAAAAATATTAAGAATATGAGTCTACAATGAGATAAAAGAATTTAGGGATGAACAAGAGCAAAAAGGCTGGGGGTGAGGGGAGGCAGGGAGAAGGCCAGAAAATTGCTGACACATTTCCCGGAAATGGAGAATTAATGAACTCTGAGCTGGGTATTTTTAGAAAAGAAACTGAAAGTTTTCCACAAGATGCTTCTTATAAATCCAGATCAGCTTGGAAATTTCCAGTGACTGTATTGTGAATGGCCAAAATGTTGCCACACTAGTGACTGAATATAAAAGGGTTCATTAAAATACTTTTTTAGTAGTTCATATACTTGAGAGTAAAGTGTCTGCTATATCTGAGCCAGTAATAGCCAGTAAACAGCTAATTACATTATAATGTGTGTTTTTAAATTGTTAATTATAATAAAAGAAGCAACAACCCAACAATAATTTGCCAGTTCGTACATCTGTGAAGTTTAAATGGGAAAATTGCCCCTTATCTCAGCGAGGATGTAATTGATTCTGGGCACTTAATGGCATAATACCAGTTGCTGCCTGTTCTCTCTCCTTCAAAGCGTTGACACCATTATGTCACTGGTATAAATGGAATCTTGAAGGTGCATGAAAATTTCTCTGTCTTTTCAGAATAAATAAAAAGCCCATGTGTGGCTCTTTAGTGTGGATCAGGGGCATATCGGGGTTAGAACTGAGGCCAGCTGGAGTTTTTCACTCTTTTCTGTGAGGTGGGGTGGAGCCCATTTTGTCATGTTAGCAATGGTCATTGTGAACCTCTATAATGTTTTAAAGTTACATTTTGAAAGACTGCCAAATAAGAGACCAAAGGGGATTTGTCAGAAGCCAGCTGCTCTCATGTCAACCCAAGCTAACTGGGAAAGAGCTCAGGTATTTAAAACTGAAATGTGTTAGTGAAGATGGGCCAAAAAATATGCATCAAAAAGATAACCTGCAAAACATTAGCTCTACTTCTCATCCCCAAACTCAGCTCAAATGACAGAACTGCAGCTTCAGGTTAAGTATCCAAAGGAAGAAAAGGAATACATTTAAGAATTAACATCAAAATACGACCCGTATTTCCTTTTCAACCAGAACATTGTTTTAATTTCAATTTTTAAATTTATATTTTAATTGAATCAGCCCCTCTTGGTCATGGATATATTTTAATTTTTTGTAATGGGCCATGCTTGTATATTTTTAAACTGCTTAAGAAATATCAGGCCCTGGCTGGTGTAGTTCAGTGGATTGAGCGCAGGCCTGCGAACCGAAGTGTTGCGGGTTTGATTCTCAGTCAAAGCACATGCCTGGGTTGCAGGCTATGTCCCCAGTAGGGGGTGCACTAGAGGCAACCACACATTGATGTTTCACTCCCCTTCTTTCTCTCTCCTTCCCCTCTCTTTAAAAATAAATAAATAAAATCTTTTAAACAAGGAAATACATTGTCAATGTGATCATCATTTTTTCTTCATACAGATGTCTAGATTATTCCTAATACAATATTTTGGCCCAATATAGTAATTACATATAGTAAAAAAAAAAATCTAATACCCATGGGACTCCATGTCAAACCTAAGTGTATGTCCAAGGATTATAAACATATTTGTGTTATTTTAAACTTTCTCAGTCTATGGCATCTGCTGCCATCTGCCTGAATAATGGCATTGGCCATACAGCAAATATTTTCTAGCTGAACTCTGCTTCTAGCTGTACAAGTCAGAAAAGGTGCTCCAGGTCTCGCTCCCCCGGCATTTGCCCTGAGGGGAAAATGGATCACGGAGATTCCTATCATTGGCTACCATGGAATAAAGACAACGAACAGTATTACTCACTGACTATAGGCTTCATTATATTAAGTACTTTATGGTTGCCAACTCCTTTAAATCCACAAGAATCCTACGTTGATGCTTTTATTATCTCCATTTTATAGACCAGAACAGTAAGTCACAGATAACTTAGGTCTAAGTTCACGTAGCTAGTAAGTGGCAAAACTGGAATTCAAACCCACAGCCTCTGTTTTTAACCATTTTACTCTCCCCCGCTTTGCAGCACCTGCTACTGTTGTTTCTTTTTGTGGGTTTCATTCTTGGGGGAGATAAATTTTTATTTTGAAAAATATAAAATGTAAAAATAGTTGCAAGCACAATACAAAGACCTTTTTCCCTGAGCCATTTGAGAGAAAATTATTCACCTGATACATTATCAGCTTGAAATATGTTTGCATATAATTTCGAAAACGCGCACATTCTCCTACATAACCATAAAACAATCACCAAAATTAGAACTTACTTCCATCTGAGCCTCACACCCCATTCCAGTTTGACCAATTCACCCAGCGATGCCCTTTAGAGAAAAAGGCTGCAATTCAAAAATCATGTGTTGCATTTACTACTTACTTCTTATTGGCCCCCTTTCATCAAAAACTTCTTAATCTTTTGTTAACTTCCATGACCCTGGCAATTTTGACAATCACGGGACAGATATTTTGTAGAGGGCTCTCACTTGAGGGGTGTCTTATATTTCCTCGTGTTAGATTCGGGCTTCACAGAAGTGATGCTGAGCTCTTCCCAGTACATGCTAGCAGAGGCACACGGTTTGGACTTGTCACATTCTTGGTGGCCTTCACTTTCATCACTTCATTAAAATGGTATCAGACATATTTATTGACTGTAAAGTCATCCTTTTTACCCAACATAATGAATAAGTAGTTTGTAGTGAGTTACTTTGAAGCTGTGTAAGTATTCCACTTCTTATCAACTTTCAAATCATTCATTTATTTATTTATATCAAAATGGTCTCATGGTTTTCTATTTTATTCAATGGATGATAATGTGCTGCTACTATTATAATATACTTTGATTGTTTAAATTGTTTTCAATTTGTCTAGTGCAAGACCCTTCAGACTGTGTGCTCTGTCCTTTTCATATGTTCCCCTTATTTTTAGAGAACTCCCTCACTAACGGGCACTGTAAGTTGTTTCAGGCTCATCTTGTACCCTCCCTGTTCCAGCCCTGACATCATCTACTTCTCCAAGGACTCCTGCTTCCTTTTAGTGAGGAATGGTGCTTAGAAGCCAAGTTCTGGTGTGAGATGTGCTCACTGCTGCTTAAAGACTGCCTCTCTAGGTGGAAAGAATTAGGCTGTGTGTGTGTGTGTGTGTGTGTGTGTGTGTGTGTGTAGAGATGTACATATATGTTAATCTATATCTGTGAGTAGCTATATATGCATTCACATATGAGTTCACACCAATACCTTGAATTCTAGTCCAATACCATTTGAGTCTTCCCCTTTTCCCTGACAGTGAGAAATCCAACAGCCTGTGTTCTTAACTATCCTACTATATTGCCTGCCCCGGGGGCTCAAAGAAAAGGAGGAAAACTGGATGGAACAGCAGAAAAACTGGGACTCTGTTTAGGCCTCCTCTTTAATAGCTGTATGAACTTTCACAAGTCACTTACCTGCTCTGGTTTATCTTTCTCTATCTGTAAAGTAGCTATGATCGTAACATGTGTTTTGGGAAGGCATTTACCATGCAGGCCATAGCAAAGGGCCTGGGCCAGACTGAGTCTGACACTCACTGGCTCTGTGATCTTGAAAAAGTGACTCAACTCTCTGAGCCTTGCTTCTTTATCTTTAAAATGTGAATAATGCTACCACCAAATTCCCAAGCAATTGCAATATTTAAATGCTTGCAAAACCACTTAGCACAGTGCCTGGCAGATAGAAACAATCAGTCAATAATTTTCCCTTCACCTTTCTCCTCACCACAATATTAAGTAAAAATGAGTCCAACACAAGTTAAAATGATTGTGTAACTGCCCTGGCTGGTGTGGCTCAGTGGATTGAGTGCAGGCCTACAAACCAAATGGTTACTGGTTCAGTTCCTAGTCAGGGCATATGCCTGGGTTTTGGACCAGGCCCCCAGTGGGGGGTGTGCGAGAGGCAACCATACACTGATGTCTCTCTCCCTTTCTTTCTCCTTCCCTTCTTCTCTGTCTAGAAATAAATAAATACAATCTTTTTTAAAAATGATCACTTAAGTATGGTCCAGTGTTAACCTTCTAGAGTAGCAATTGAATATACTAGGTTGCATTTTTATGGCATGTTCACCTCTGTGAATATTCCCAAGATGAGCTAGAACTAGGAGAAATGGATGGCTGCTCCAGAAATAAAGAATGTACTTAAGAATATTTGTCATAGAGTTTTAACTGTCATGTCTAATTCTATGTAATAACAAATAATGAAGGCTTTGGTTGATTGAATGCCTATTATACTAGAACTTTACACACTCATTGCTAATCCTCACAACATCCCTGTGAGAAAGGTATTACTTTCTCCATTTCATCAGTTAGAAAACTGCCATTCAGAAGGCTTAAATGTCTTCCCAAAGGATGTGCAGCCTATGAAAGATTGGCCCAGATTGGCTTCAAAGTGTTCAGGGGCTCCAGACCTTCCTGCTTTCTGTTCAGCCCACTGTCACATTACCCGTCACAAGAAACACGCCCTGAACATGACTGTCCACCTGATTTGTGGAACTCTTCCCATGTCTCATTTGGTCAAAGGAACAAATTAAAATTGCTAAAAATGAGCTCAGAACGTCCTCTCCAGTTTCTATCCTCCTGTGCTCCCTGTGTTTAGGAAATTCAAGTGCGCAGCGACTAGAGTCCTGGGCATCTTGCTGCCAGAGTATTGCTCCAATACAACCAGATGAGTTGGCATCTGCTCAGAGACTGAGGCTGAAATAAATTCAGCATCTGTGTGTGTGTGTGTGGGGGGCTCCACCCACAGAGCCCCGCCCATCCACCACGGATGAGAATAAGTCTACCAAGACATGATTTGCTTGGGGAGGAGAGGTGGCTGATATCTCAAAGGAGTCCAAGAGCCTCTTCCTCAATGGGATTTTATTAGGTTTGTTTTACACAGGAATACAGGTAAAGCTCATTAATCATTGTTAGGCAGCAAGGGTCTAACAATAGATAACATAGAAAGAACTCTGGGGGCTTATTCTGAGTCAGGGTCTGTCAGCTAAGGGGCTACAAAACTTTGGGAAACAAACTCATTTCCTGCTCGGACCCTTATCATTTAGTTGAGAGAGCATTCTTAGCAAGGCAGGTCTCACAGGATTTTATATATTCTTTCTCAGGCCTGATCACCTGGGGAGCCACCCTATCTAGCACAACGCTGCACCGCCCTCTGTCATTGTTTCAGGCTTAAGTGGAGCAGAGTCAGCAAGGCAGCCAAGAGATAAGGAAAACTTCTCCCTGACAGAATGAGGACTCAGGCCATGTCAGGATAGCCAGGGGGTTAGGGTCCATCACCCCCTTTTGCTATAGACCCCTGAGTCCTTCCTTGAGGGCCTTCCATGTAATCGTGCCTGTCTTAGGTGACCCCTCCCTTGAGGGGATCTTACCCATCATTGGCTAACCAATCAAGCATCGGGGGCCAGTTATGGATGAAGCAGAAGTAGCACTCCTGCCAGGGAGATAAGCTTTGTCTCCTTAGTGGCTCACAGTCCGAAGGTCACTCACTCAGCCTTAGCCATGGTGGGAGCGGGGGTGGTTACAGCTCCTGAAACCAGGCAGGGTGGTTCCCAACAAGCATCCTGGACATGTTCTTTCTATTCATGTAGCTTGCTTTTCATAGGATCTTGTGTTTATGGGGTTTTTTTCATTGTTATACTTTCCCTGTTTGTTTGACCCTCAGCTAGACTGAGTTCTGGGGATGCAGTGAGAGTGTTTTGGTCATCTTTACCTCATTTACACAGAAACAGGGTAGGCCTTTCATAAGTATATGTTGACTAACTGGATGGATGATACTGATCGTCTTTATCCTTAGTCACGTGACAGAGTGGGGAGGTAAATACAACGTGATAGGAAGGTAAGAAAATGGCAATTAGAGGTAGGTAGGTCTACTATAACTTTCCTCAGAAAATCAGTATTTTAGAGCCACACAAATGTTTTAACTTACTTTCAAGGACGCACTAAACAAAGAGCAAGGCTGATGAGGTTGAATCTTAGCTCTGATAGTTGCTCACTGTGTGACCTCAGGCAAGTAAATTCCTGAAGCTCTCTGTGCTCTATCTGTAAAATGGGGTTCTTGTGAAAGATGAGTGAATTCATATATGTGAAGTGCTTAAAGCAAGGCCTGGCACATAGTAAGTGCTTTATAAGTATGAGCCTTCATTATCATATTGCGCCTTTGTTGCTGTGGCAGAGATTAAGACCCCCATAGGGTAATGAAAAGGAAATATGGTATCCAAAGCCACATAAACTAAGAAAATAAATTCTTTATCCAAGGCATTTCACAAATTAAATTACCTAAACTGGTTATTTACATGTGTTGTCTCAGGGTAAAGGGACAATGAAATGCATGTGAAGCTGCAACAAGGTGAGAAGTCTCTAATATATTTCTCATGGTCATTAACATAATGCAGTATGCAAAAAACTGGCACAATCATGTATATACAAGCAGCCTCAGTGCACAGTGGGTACCCAGGCCTGCAAATGAGGACAATTGATCAGAAAGCAAGCCCAGGCCCTCTCCCCACCAGCACCGACACTGGGTGTGGGGAAGCACTCACAGTCAAACCTCTGTTCCCAGTTTAAGTCCATCATCTTAGACTCACATGGTCACTCAGGATTGCTCTGCAAACTTTCCAGATTTCATTTTTCCCACTTTCCTAGCCATCTAATTCATTCCTTCTGCATCTCTCACAAATTTCCATGGCCCTCCTCCATGCTCTCCACCAGGCAATGACCTTATTTCACACTTCATGGAGAACACAGATACCAACAAACACACACCCCTTACCTTCCACTACCACACCTGCCACCCTGGCTTTTCTGACTCCCACCTCACCTGAGATGATCCAAAGCCTTTTGCTTTAGAATCATGGGCCTAGGACTGAGCTGCCCCAACATCTGCTCTAGGAACTTCCACGGGTCCCCTGCTGAAGCAAAAGATAATGAGAGCCAACACTGAGTGTGTGCATGGGCTAAATTCTTTTTGCATGCATTCGCTTGCTTGATCCTCCACAATAATCCTAGAAGGTAGGTGGTTTTATTGTCCCCACATTATAGATGAGAAAACAAAGGCACAGGGTTCTTAAGTAACTTGCTCTAGGTCACAATACCAGTGAGTGATGAACACAGGCATCCCGCTCTGGAGACTGGATTCCTAACTGCGTGCAGCTTCACTGTGGAGATTGGGGAGCAGGTGTGAGAAGAGGAAATAATAAATCATGAATTTTTATGCCAGACCCTCCTGCTGGGTCTGCTTATTCTTGAGGAGACTGAGTAAGAATTAGCCCAAAAGGATAACATGGAAGGGAAAAACAAGAAATGCATGTAATAAAGCTCCTTGCCCTGGAGAGCAAGACTACAGAACCTGACACTCCCTCCCCTGAGAATCCCCATTGCCCCAGTCAGTGCCCCAGACTCTGTGCCCATCACATAAAGCAAGGGTGTGCTTTCCCCAGAGTTAGAGTCTGTCTGGGATGTGGTGGCTACTCTTTCACAGGTCACTGGCCATGCAGGGGGCATTCTTGAGGGTGTCATAGTCTGCTCAGGTTGCCATAACAAAATACCACAGACAGGGTGGCTTAAACAACAGATACTTATTTCTCACAGTTCTGGGGTCTGAGAGTCTAAGATCAAGGTGCCAGCAGATGCAATTCCTGGTGAGGACCCTTGTCGTGTTGTGACTAAATCCTCACATGGTCTTTGTTCGGTGCATGCAGGTGAAGAGATCTCTCTCTCTCTCTCTTCCTTTTAGGAGGGCACCATACCTATGAGATTAGGACCTAACTCTTATGACCTTATTTAATCTTAATTATCTTCTAAAAATGGCTTATCTCCAAATACAATGACATTGGGGGTTATGGCTTCAACATATGTGTTTTATGGGGACAGAATTCAACCTGCAGAAAGGAGTATTTTAGAATCTGCTACCACAGGGTCACTCAGCTTAGAAAGAGACTCCTAAGGCTGTAAAAAACTTGTCCCTTCTTCTCTCTGAGCAGCCCCTCCCCTGAGCTACAGATTCTATCCTCTCTCAATTCTCAGACCTTCCTTCCCTTAGTTCTCCCCTCTTTCTCTCCTGTACCATCAATACCTCCCTTTAGACTGAGTGGCTCGTGTCCACATCCCAAAATGTTCTCCTTCACCCCATTCCACTAAAATAACTGTCTTTTCTTTACCCTCCCCCCATCGTCCTCCAGCAATGCTGTAAAACTTGGGATAAACCCAAGCAAAATGGCATTTACACTCTTTTTCAATGTGGCTCTTAGGAGAAAGGGCTTGATCACCAGGCTGTAGTGGGTATCTCAAAAATATATATACATATATCTATACACAAATACATGTACACATACACATACATACATATACACAAGCATATTCACATAATATGCACATCTATGGAGATATATACAGATACACAAATATAGACACATATACATACAGATATAGACACATATATATACAGATATATACACATACACATTCATAGCCACCCATATGCACACAAAATTAAAAGATGCAAACACACATATTGACAGATATACACACATACACACCTATACACAAATATACTGATATACACAGACATATATACAGATATACCCACATAGACACATATATGAAGACATATATACCTTTACCCACATAAGCACATACACATACAAAAACACATACATATACAAACATGTATATATATACACATATACAGTCTTGAGGAGACTGTGAAGAAAAAAATAAGAATTGAAATAGTATTGTAAAAGCAAATGATGTGAGAGCCAAAAAGAAAGAAAAGATGAAACTGAATCCCTACCTTTCTACCGAATACTGACTGCTCCATTTTCAGCACATTTTTCAAGAGCCTGCTATGTGTCTGGCCCTGGGCAGAGTGGCCTGTTTAAAGTGACAACACACTTAATGGGATTCTTAAAGGGGGCAATAGGTTCCCCTCCAGGAAGAGCTACAGAATAGTATCCCCTAGGGAAGGCTGCTTGGAACATACTAATACATCTTTTCAATAAGTACACACACACACACACACACACACACACTCATCTCACAATACTGGTCTCAGTGTTACAGTTCCTTTAACACAGCTCCCAGAGCAAAAGCAGGAAAATGGCACCATGAGACCAGCTACTTCAGGGGGCCTCCAAGCAGAGAAATAGTTAGACAAGATCAAGATTAGACTGTGGCTCCCCCAATAGTCTTTTCTTTGCTCATTCCCAAGTCACACAAAGGTCTGGTGACAGGTGAAGGATTCATCTTTCCCCCACAGCCAACCTCCTCCCTCACAACGATTTGCACAGGGGCTCTGCTCCCTGTACGAGTCCAGCTGCACCCTCTGAGGTGAGTGTCTTCATTTAAGTTTGAGTAGAGTGCATCCTACTTCATTACAATGAGTGGCCCTTGAAAAGGCACCTCCCAAATCTTCTTGTGCATTCCATAGAACTGCCCCTTACTTGCTTATCCAGCCCTCCTATTTATTAACACGGTGCCTCTTTTCAAACTTCCTGAAGTGCCAGAGGCATTTCACCTTCAGAACTCATCTGTTTAATGGTTCATGTATAACAGGTCTTCTAAAAAGCACAAACCTGTGGGATGGTGTTGAGTTAGCCACCATATTCTACTTGATTAACCCTCATGCTCCCCAACAACTGAGGAGGAGGCTCTGCATGAAATTCAGAGGCTATGGTGACCACAGTCTCTATTACTCCACATCCTGTCATTCTCTGTAATAACCCCTCTGTGGTGGCAGGGGGCAGGGGTAGGGCACAAGAAATAATTGGAAGTCCTTCCTGTGGGATTCCAAGACCTTTTCTGAAGGTAAAAGTCTGTAAGCTGATGCTGAGGGCATAGTTCCTCTGTAAAACTCCAGTAGGTCTTTGTGGCTCCATCTCCCATCTATAGTAAGAAAACCTCAGGATTGGTCTGTAAATGTCCAATTTAATTGCTCCCCATTGTCAGTTCAACACTTGGGCACCCATTTCATGCTAGACACTGCAGGAAAAGATAAAATGAAACAGACCTGGAATATGATCTCATGTTATTTAGGATTTGGAGTGGGAGAGAGAGAGAGAAGACACACAGATGATCTAAGAAAAGGCAGATTATGTTAAAAGCCACCACTGAGAAACAAATAGGAGCTTCGGGGGTGAGGGTGGAGGGCACTGAGGAGGGAAATATATTCCAGATGAGGCTTCCCATAAAAAGTGGTATCTGAATTAGAAAATAAGAAGGGTGTGAATAGTCAGAGACTAGGATAGTAATGGAACTTTCAGATAAAGGGAATGTGTACTTCCACACAGAAGGAGTACTGCACGGCATGGGTTTTGAGAAATTGAGGAGTCTAGTATGACTGGAAACATATGGGATGGGGCCTGGGCCAATGTATCCAGCTGGAGGAAAGCTCAGCTTAAAGGGCTTTGGGTTTGACCCATTGTGATAGAGGGGCTGGGGAGTCCCCAAAGGTATTAGGGTTATCATGGGTACACTCTACACATGATAATCCTAATAGCTTGGAATCTGAGTGGTGGCTGCCGGAGAGTAAGCATGGCCCTTCTTCCTTGTCCTTTTCAATCCCTTCTCTGGAGTCAACAAAAGAGAGATTTGAGGCCGAGTTCAGAGGACGCATCAAGGAGAGAGCATGTGGGGACTTCTGGCTCCAGGGCAGCCAGAAAGACCTGGCAGCCAACAGCAGAGGAGGAACCTCAAAGTGAAGGCCTTGGATTTTATGGCAGGCATCTGTCCACTTAGAAGAGCACTATGTCTCTCATGCCCACGAGTGTGGAATTCAAAGAGGTCACCAAATTGTACTCACTCCTTTGGGCCTACATGGGGCTTACCTGATGGGCTGGATTGGTCTCGGTCTGCTCTGTTGAGAGGAGATTCAGTGGGTATCTTGGCAGAAGGTAACAGCTTGCTTGCTTGCTTGCTGGCCACCAACCCACAGCAACAGACACTCGAGCGCCTCCTGACCTTGCTCTGCCATCATCAATAGAATACCCAGCAGGGACCATACAAGTACTGAGAGAGCACACAAATAAGTAGGCAATAAAAAATTACAACCCACTTAAGAGAAATCTAACCAGAGGGAGAAACTAGGCTGAGCAAGTAGAGCTGGCAGCTTCATTTATAGTAGAACTAATCAAAGAAAGAAAGAAGACATTAATAAAAGTAATTAGAACAAAGATAAAATTAGAGCATAGAAAATTACAAAAACTAAGAATGATATTTCTGAATTTTAAAAATTCAGTAGACAAATAGAGGAAAAATAAATGCTCACTTGCTGAAAATAGAGTTCATGTTCTGCAAGATCAAGTTAAAGAAATATCTCAAGACACAGAGAACTAGCTCCCAAAGTGGATACCAGAGGGAACAAGAAAAGAGGCTTAGAGGACAAATCCAGGGATCTGCCTAGTTAGCAGGGAATACCCAGAGATATGAAGTAACAAGTGTGTGGCAAGTAACAAGTAAATAATAGAAGACAATATTCTCTAAATTGAAAAATAATTGGTCCTCTAGATTAAAATCCACCCCCCACCCAAGTCTCTGAGAAGATGAATTAAGAGGGGGCAACAACCATGACAAAATCAAAAACCTGGGACATACTCTAGTATAATTGCTACATTTCAAAGATGGGGAGAAAATCTTATAGCTCTTCTGATAGAACAGGTTACTGATTCATAATCTAAAATACTAAAATCTAGAACACTGAAATAACAACTGTAGAAAGAAGGATTATTAATAAAAAACAAATGATGATCCTAAAACACAATTCAGCCAAAGTATCTCACCTGAAAAGGAAAAGAAAAAGTAATATTATAGGCCCACTTCTGCAGTTATAATCAATGATATTGTAAATCAACAACAAATAATTACCAAAAAGATAATTACTTGTATATTTAGAAACACTGTTTTAAATTATCTTTTTTATAATAGGCAAGTCCTAGCTAAAATGTGATATTACCTAGAGAGTAAAAGAAAACATTTCATAACAAAGAGTATAGGACACAGATAAAGCTATATTCAAAGGAACAATGTATAGCTTTAAATGCTTTCAATGTATTAGGAATATTAAAACAAAAGTAAAGAAATACTAAAAATAAACAAAGTTTACTATTCAACTTAAGAAATTAGAAAAATAACAAAGTGCAGAAGAAAACTATTCTGGCAGCAATGAATGCAGTAAGGGCGGAACTAATTCTGCAGCAAAGTGACGATGGCCTAAATACAGAAGCAGCAGGATCAGAAGGAAGAGCAGGACTGAGAAACTGTTCTGGAAGTGGAATGATCCTGGCATGGAAGTGGACAAAGGAAGTGGGCGGAGTCAAACATGAGTAAGAGCTTGAGACTGGGTAACTAGGTGAAAGCAATATGATTCATAAGACAGAAAATGGAGAAGGGAGAATGAGAAGAAGGACATGAAGTTCAATTTTGAGTATATGGAGTTGGAGGTGTCTGTGATGAGCAAGGCACTGTATGAGGCATTGTACCCATCTTAAACCTGAATATGCCCTGCTCACCCCAGATTCCTGTGTCACCAGTTCAGGGCTGTGGTTGGCATATCAAGGGAACAAACAAGCAAAAAAGTATATGCTTAATATAGGCTGATCCTAGAAATGTCTGGGCCGACCTGTGGAGTGAGAGATAAGTCTCCACCCCTCTCCTAGGAGATTGGGAAAGGAGAGTGGGGTGCAGAGAGAAACAAGCAAGGTTGGCATTTCCTCAGTCGGACCTCAGTATTTAACTCAAAGGCAAAAACAAGTGAGTTCCTCAAGAGACTTGTCTCTAAAGTAATTAAACACAACCTCACAGTTATAGCTCAATGACTATTAAATTCGACATTAGCACTTCAGCTCAATTTGTGTTTTCTTTGCCCTCCTCTCCCCACCCCTGCCACACAGGACCACAGCAACACATCCCTGAGAAGTCTAGATCTAGGGGGTGAAAACAATCGTGGTTCAGGATCTCTTCACATTCAGAAAATTCAAACAAATCAGTTAACAAACTTTCTGGATTCCATCCAAGTCCATCTTCCTGCCTAGCTTCTAATAAAAGCAGTATGTCGATGATAATATTTGCTTGGGTTAAAAAAAAAAAAGCACCCTCAGGTACTGTACTCAGGCAGAGAGCATCCTGGGAAGTACTGTCCTCCAGCCTGTGCCTAGGCTTAGGCCAGCTTGATTTTCTCTTTCAGGTAGAAGGATAGCTTTAGGCAAAATATACTTGCTCAATCCTCTACCACTGATTTGTGCCATGTTAACTTAGTCCTTGGTGAAAAGGCTGAAACTGTGAATGAAGTGGGAACTGTGAATACTGGCAGCTGATTTCAATTAAAGGCTTTTTGTGCTCTGTTGGAGACTGTGCAACAAAGGACTGAGAGGCTAAGCCAGTATTCTAGCTTCCCAGGGATGTTCACAGTCTGGAGACCTCAAGTTGGTCCGCCGACCATGAACCTGTGTCTGAGAATGCAAAAAAGGATTCTCCCAAGTTCAAGCCATGGAAACTATTTTTTTGTGCCTGCCATTTTTCAGTCAAAATAAATAGAACATCACACTATTTACAATTGAAACCTCCAAAGTTTTGCTCGGAGTTATCATTAGTGGTAACAGTGACCTGATCTCGCATCCGAATGAGCCCAATTCATGCTCAAGGAAAATAAAGGCACAATATCCAAAGTAGTTCTGAGAGCCACTGACTTATTGCTAGGGAAAACTGGTATTCCTGAGCCCAGAATTAAGTAGCCTCACTTGTAAGAAATTGTCAAAATAACTCTGGCTAGTGTGGCTCTGTGGATTGACGGCTGGCCTGTGAACCAAAGGGTTGCAGGTTCGATTCCCAGTCTAGGGCACATGCCTGGGTTGCAGGCTAGGTCCCCAGTAGGGAGTGCATGAGAGGCAAACACACACTGATGTTTCTCTCCCCCTTTCTTGCCCCCTTTTGCTTTCTAAAAATAAATAAATAAAATCTGTGAAAGAAAGAAAGAAAGAAAGAAAGAAAGAAAGAAAGAAAGAAAGAAAGAAAGAAAGAAAGAAAGAAAAGAAAGAAAATTCTTAAAAAATAAATTGTTAAAATATATCTGGGTAGATGTTCTTTTTTCTTCCTTTTTTTTTAAATGCAGCTCTTTCATAAATCAGTCCTCATTTCTCCTAGCTGGATGCTTATTAGCAGTCCAAATGAAATGATGGCAAAATGGCCTGATTCTTCAACTTTTTTAAGCTGTACCTATCTCTGTAAAGTTAGTCAAAGTACCAATTTGGGATTATTATTTTTTATATTGTACTGATGTTTTTTTGTCCCTTTGCTTTAGCTTAAAATGAGCATTATTAATAATGTTCCAGAGAACGGTGGTCTTTAGTAATAGATTTTCAGATCTAGAGGCATGAAGCGTTTCATCTGCAGAATTTTACATGCTTTAGAAAAGGTCCAAATATCTGAAAGACACTGTACAAAGCAGTTCTATTTGGGGTCATTTATTGGAGAATTAGCTGCCATCCTGGGAATCTCTTTGAATCCCTGTGCTTCCTTTGATGCCATCTTACTTATAAAAGTGATGCATTCTGATATCTTCTTCCTCAGCATCATTTATGAACAAGCCTCATTAACATTGTTAGCTATGTGTCATCTTACACATCACTGAACACCCTCACTCTGTCCTGAAACAAGACCTGAGACCTTTGACTTCAGTTCCCTGGTACCAGAATGTGCTCCAAAGGCCTGCAGCAAGCCTATCACCTGAGAGCTTACCAGAAATGCAGACTCTCAGGCCCCACCCACACCTACTGCTATGGATTGAATTGGGCCATCCCCAAATTCATATATGGAAGCCCTAAACCCCAGTATGACTAGATTTAGTGATAGGGCCTAATAGGAGGTATCTAAAGTTAAATGAGGTTGTAAGAGTAGAGCTTAATGTCCTGATTAGAAGAGGAGAGCTTGTGCTCTCTCTCCACGTGTACCAAGAAGAGGTCATGTGAGTACATTGCAAAGAGGTGGCCATGTGCAAGCAAGGAAGAGAGCTCCACTAGTCATCAAATCAGCCAGCACTCCTGGCTGGTGTAGCTCAGTGGATTGAGTGCAGGCCTGTGAACCAAAGGATTGCAGTTCGACTCCCAGTCAGGGCACATGCCTGGGTTGTAGGCCAGTTCCTGGCAGGGGACGCACGAGAGGCAACCACACATTGATATTTCTCTCCCTCTCTCCTTCCTTCCCCTCTAAAGATAAATAAATTAAATCTTAAAAAAAATCAGCCAGCACTTTGATCTTGGACTTCTCAACCTCCAGAACTGTAAAGAAATAAATGTCTGTTGTTTAAGCCACCCAGCCTATGGTATTTTGTCATGGCAGCCCTAATTGATAAGAATACCTGCTAAATTGAATTCTTCATTCTAAGATTCTTGGGTGACTAGTATGTTAATATGTGGAATATTTACCAAAATATGAGATGGTTTAAGAAAATCAACAAGGGATAGTGCAGTACCTGAGGGCTAAGATTTGTGGAGAATGCTCACTATCCCATACCCAAAAGGTCAGGGAGAGGATGTATTGACCAGACCCCAAAGACAGTAGCTGTATAAAGAAAGCTACCAATTAGGAGCTGAGGTTTTTGGGAGAGAGACACTCACACTCATGGCAGGGAGGGAGCCTGAGGAATGAATACCCTGTCTTCATTCCCCTCCCTCCTTCCAGTATCCTGCCAGTGCTTCCCTCAGGCCAAAATTAGTTCGGAGGACAAGAGAACACAGTTGACACCATCCACACCCAGTCCACTTTGGTAAGCATGCAGGACCCCACGGCAATGTGGGGCAGGATGGGGGCAGACATAGAGGAACAAATGGAAAAAGCCACACAATTCAAAAGATCCAGGGGTGGGGCATGGGGCAGCAAAAACAATTGTGCAGTTATTTCACCCAGGGTTAGAACTAGGGAGAGGCAAACAAGGTCCCTAGGATGCAAAATTTAAGCAGGTGCTTACTTTCAGGATCAGGCAAGTGCTCAGAACTTGCATGACCAGGAGACAAGACAATCCGTGTGTTGTCGGCAACAGAATCAAGAAATTACCATTTAATATGTAAGCATAAAAAGAACATTTTGTTAAAACATTTAAAAATATCTCTTTGGACATCTCCCCCAAGGACCAGGCAGACAATGGTGTACTACTCACCCATGAAATGTCTGGAGGCTAGTGCGCGCCGTGGTCCGGCATTGTTAGTGAGCACTGGGTTTCACTTATTTTACATGGGTGTGTCATTGAGTCCAACTGCACATTTTTTTCACATCTTAACATTTCTGAACTCAAGATGCGTCTTAACATTAGTGCTGTCAGGAATACAATTAGCAGCACTTTTTTTTTCTTAGAAGTACCTAAAGGACTGGGTGGCATCTCCGATTTAATGGGATTGAATGTGAGCACTGTGAGGCTGTGTGCAGCTTCACACCTTTCACGTCTACCACAATGTTAGGCATGTCACAATGGTCACGGCATATCCTCAACCAGGGCTTTGTGAAGGAAGGAATGAATGAATGAATGAATGAGTCTACCTGTGCTCGCTGATATTTCCTTGCAGAACTTGCATAGTGTGATGTCAGGAGAGCCATCACCAGCTCATGAACATGAGCTGTTTAAGCTGTCATCATGAGACTAAAAAAGCCTGCACGTTGCGTTCACCATGAGCACTCACTTAACTCTCATTATTTAATTTTCTGCAGAACTGAAGGCAATTCTCTTCTCATGCTGTGCACTTTCCATAGTCTTTGTGATGAGTTGAAAAGCTGTGTTACAGCAAACTCTACCCCACCCTTTTCCCTTCCTTTCCCCTGTGTGCTCTAAAACAGCTTCTTCAGGGGCATTTTCCTTCATTCTCCCTCACACCCCAGAGTTCATCACTTTGAGTCTGAAGTCAAGTGCAATTTTTAATGTCAGCCCAGCATTAACCATGAATTCTTTTACTTTCTAAAAAATGTGTTATTTTATTTTTTTAAGCCTGCAGCATCTAGTATCCCCAGGTAGTCTCCCACCCAAGTACTAACCCAGCCCAGCCCTGCTGGGAGACTGGACACATGCAGGGCGGTATGGCTGTAGACTTTTTTACTTTTTAAAGTTTAAGCATTTAACTTCATTTTTACATAGTCCTGCATACAAGCATGTACCTCAGCCCCATGGATAGTAGCAGCTGGTTTGGCCAGAGAAAAACATTACTGATATTTTTCTAGTGATTTACTTTAATCCCTCTCAACAAGAAATTAAAATTATTTTCTTCTCTTTTGATGAGTCATGCAGTAGCAGCTTCCTAGCTTACCCATTATCTCTTCCTGCCCTCTTGCCTGTAAAATTAAGATAGTTACTCATTGTTAGCGAAGATGAAGATAATTAAAACTGATATTTCTGATAACTTTCTTCTGAGAATAGGAAGGAATACTTTTATTAAAAAAGTAAATATATGCATATCACAAATCTGGTTATTAATTATTAATAACACTTCATGGTCTTACAAAGTGTCAATCAGTACAAAGGAGAATATGATTTTTCTTGTTAGTTTGTTGTGATTATGGATTATAATCTACTTTCAATTATGGGGTTAAATAATGGTTTCAACAACCATTATTAATCCCAAAGCTGTTTTAATTTCAATATTAGTGTTTTATTAGTGTTGGTGAAATAATCTTCTTTGGCTATTTGTTGCACATTTTAGGTCTACCTGGTTAATGATTCTGTACCAACTGGTGATGGATAACCAAAAGTAGATTTACTAGTGCCAAATTATTACAGAATCCAGTTGCAAGTGCTTTTTAATGGCTAACTTAAATGAGTTATGTCTTTCCTTTTTATTTTTAATTACAATAAGTTCACAATGATCCTTCAATTTGGGCCCTCCTCACAACCTCCATCTGCTTCAGGTGATACATAAATACTACCCAGTGCACATGCCAGCACTCCATAAGCCCTCAGCACATGGTGGCAGCCACAGTTAAATCCTGTCTCCAGCTGCCTTTTCACCCTCCTCCTCCCCTTCTTCCAACACTTCTCTCAATACCTTGGTGCCCTTTTGTTCTCACCTTTCTGTTCTCAGGAATAAGTCTGATCCAGTCACTTGTACCTTGTGTGAATACAAACCTAAATACAATATTAGCTCTCTCAGGTCCTTCCCTTTAGGTTTTAATCTGCAAAGGGAAATAAAGAGCTTGATCCCATGCTAAGGAATTTCAAGCATCAGAAGTTAGAAAAGGTCATGATTTGGGGAGATAGGCTTCTCAAAACATCTTCTAGACTACCTGCCCTACTAATAGGTAAAGCCAATTGGGAATGGAGAGTTCGGAATCAACCACTGGACTTGTACCTTCCGCATAAGTTGTGCTGTAGGTAAACATCCACTCAATTTTGAAAGGTTTTGTTGTTCTTCTTTTAGCGTTGGGCTGGATTGTATAACTTTTCTCCTGGATCATTGCATAGAGGAATTTTATGGTCCCACAAATATAAATGTCATATATCCCCCTCATTGTCAAAGTCCACCTTTGATTTCTGCACATGGATTCTCAGGGGAGAATATAATCCTTGCAACAAGAGAACACATTTCCATTGAGGTCCCTTCCCACTGAAGCCTGAGTACATCAAAGAGCAATGTGGACACTTGCTCTGAGATGGCAACTTCAGACCCACATTGCACACCAGCCACTGCCACTTTAGGAAATGCCTTCTGTGGGAGTATGCAGCCAGCCTGTCCCTGTCATTTGGTTATATTTTTGGTTTGTAATGATGTAAAGCATAGATAAGATTTATTTCTTCCATCAGTTCAATGCCAGATAGGGTCACTGGACCAAAACAAATTTCCAAACTCAAAATAGTCAATCCTCAGTTCTATTCCCTCTCTATGTTAAACACCTTTTTTTATGAGTACCACAAAGTTTCTTAATGTGACCACTGCTCTAACATGGAATAGCCAAAACCACATTATTATGACAATCCCCATGTTACTGCTCTCTCCATCTTGACTTTTTATTCCTACTCATCCTCATGCCACCTTTTGCTCCCTCCTGAGAGTCATTATTACGGTGATCTGTGCCTTACCCAGTCAGTTTCTCCTTGATATTTCCAGTTAGTCCAGCCCACATCCCTGTATATGGAGCAGCTTTGACAACTTCTATGTTCTATTTCTTACCCTGTCATAAGGAAGCAGAGGGAGGGCTTGTGGGACACGGGTGCAATGCCCTGGGTCTTCACATTCACTCACCACTGACACCCAGAGCAAGTTCTGGTCCTGCAAGCTCCATTCATGGTAAGTGCTCTGCACAGGTATATCATTGTTTCTAAATCTTTTATGCCGTATTTTTACTGAACCTTTTCTATGTTCAGATATGCTTGGATACACAAATACTTACTGTTTGTGTTACAGTTGCCTACAGTGGTCAGTACAATATCATGCTATACAGGCTTGTAGTCTAGGAACAATAAGTTGTACCGTGTAGCCTAGATGTGTAACAGGATGTACCATCGAGGTGTGTGTAAGTGCACCCTATGACGTCTGCACAAGGATGAAATTGCCTAACGATGCATTCCTCAGAATGTATCCCTGTCATTAAGCAACGCATGACTGTAACCACACTAGTTTCCAGCTTCTGGCTTTATCACTTCTTGCTGAGACCCCTGACAGTTTGGGATTTATTCTCAACCACTTTTGGTTTTACACCAACATATAAAGCAGACTCCTACAGCCACTTTGCATTCAGCAATAAAATGCCTCTCTTTTTTCTCATATAGTGTCTTCAGTTTGACATTGAAAAGACACCCCACCTAGTAACACACTAGAATTTAAACAAACTAATCCAGTTAAAAGGATAGTTTTTCTGGGGATGTGCACTTGCCTCTGATAGCTCCTTAACTGCCCAGGCAGTGCATCCCGAGCACAGGCTTAGGGAAGAAAGGCCAGATGCCTTGATAAGCTGTTACAGCTGTCTTCCTACCCAAGGGTGTCAGTGTGCTTGCAGTTCAGGTCGAAGAATTTAGTCTGCATATTCAGTCTCAACCCAGTTTCTAATCAACTCCTGTAGCCTGACATTAGTTTATATCTTGGTGGAACTAAGCACTCCAAACTCAGGGTAAGTTTTGCCAGACCTAAAGAACAGGATGTATATCTTCACTTGTGTCTGTGACATGTACTTGTTTATTGGTGTTTATTCTTAAGAGAACATAATGTTTTCAGTGTAGTTACATGTTCCCAAATGTACTTCTAAGTTGTCAGACATTGTACATGCTTGTCCCACGGCTCCTTATCATCACATCTGGAGCACACCTACTTCTCAGTCTCTACACCGTAGGTAAGCCTCCAGCAGAGCCAGAAACACTAGGAAAATAGACTTTAAGATCAGGTGAGGAAGGGTAAAATATAATCTTATGCTACAGATGTTCACAGTTAAATCTTTATTCAGGGGCCTAAGTAGCAAAGACAAGACACGAACCCCACGTGAGAACAGCAGCTACCGCTTCTGAGCACTTTCTAGGTGAGGTCCCATGCTGAGCCCCTTATGTGCATTAGCTCACAACAACCTGATGAAATCGTTACTATTCACTTTTTGTTTCATGAGAAAGGAAACTGAGGCATAGCTTCTTGCCTATGGTCACACAAGTAAATGATGGGACCAGCTAGTCAAGGTCTCTAACTCCTAGTGATTATGCTATATGCTTCTTGTTAGCTGTTACCTAATATTTTCAGTAACTGTCAGCAAAGAGTTAAAGAAAGTTTGATCAGCCTTGGCAATGATCCATGGAAACTAATCCACATCTATAATCTCTGAGAGAAAAGCAAATGTCATGTGGGCAGCCTCAGGACACCAACAGAATGTCACATGAACCCCCGGATCCAGCCGCTTTCAATTTGGTATTCCGACATGTCCCAGGCCTGAGAAAGTGTAACCTAGCAGAGCACCTAGGAGAACAACATACACACAGGGGAGACCCAGAGGGGCAGCCCTTCCCTCAGCAGCATCCCCAGACTGTGTCTCACTCTTCTGTGGGAGTTCGCAGTCGTATCTCATGCTTTATGCGTCCAAATGGTAGAACCTCCCATTCTCCCTTCACCTCATTGGCAGATATGTTGACTTGTCACTCCCTAAATTCAAAATCAGAGTTGCCTTTGAGTACACATTAACCTTTATGCTCTAAAACTCCAGACTTCTAATAAAAATGTAAATGCATCTACCCCGCTGCTATCACGAGGGACTTGTTATCACAACGCCTCTGATATGATCTATCATCCTTTGCTTGAAAGCATCCAAGAACTGGGGCCTGTAGCTTTTTCTGATACTGAGCCCACATTGACTGCAGTTGAATAACTCCCACGTGGTACTGTTTCTTGTGGTGCATATTAATCCAGACCGAAATTTGTCTCCATCTACAGCCAACCAGAAAATGTTCACCTGCCTCGAAGATAATGGCAAATTACTGCCCTAACCATCTTCTCTACCAGCCTCTTTGTAGCCCTTCTTAAATAAGGTGTCTAAACTCTTCAAATACTGAGCATGACACACCTTTCTCCAGCTTCTATGAATATCCGCAGTCCACTGATCTTGGCCTTGAAACACCCATTGTCCCTCCATTATTCCTTGGACTTTACTGTTTGGTTCCAACCTTCACTTTAGACAAGCAAATAGCCAAAACTCTTAAAGGAGGGCAAGAGGAGGTTCTTTTCTTGAGCATATGAGCATGTAAAGACCTGTGACCTTGCTTCACTCACAATGGAAGTGCTCAGACCCTCTAACGGAAATTCCCACACGGACCTTTCCTCCTCCCATCAGATGGTTCATGGCAGAGATAAACTGCTCAGGTGTCCCGAGTAGAAACTCAAAACATCTCAATACTTCCCTCCACTTCACTCCACAGTCAGCCCACCGTGCATTACCACCACCACCCTCCACGCACACATCTCTCAGATCTCTCTCTTCTCCACCACCACTGCTCTAAGGGACTCATTGTGGTCGTCTCCTGCATGAGCTCCATGCCTCCTGTTTCTTACTAGCAAAATGTACGCCCCCAGTGATTTTTCTGGAACAAAAATCTAATCATTTCACTCCTACTGTCCAGAGGAAAACAAAGAAGCAAAATTTTACTAAACATAACATTCAAGGTCCTTCATCACTTGGCCTCAAATTATTTTCTGGTCTCACCCAAAGCAACTCTGCCCACTTCAACATGCATAGTCCTTGCAGGCTAGCCACTCCCACCTTTTTACCTTTTCCAGAACCTGCCTTGTTCTTTTAAACTTCTCTACCTTTGCTCGTGCTGTGCATCCTGGAGTGCCCTCCACCACCTCCTTTTCACTTACTATTAAACTTGTCCTCCTATTGTGTCTCTCAGCTCATTGAAAGTGAGGCTATGGGCTAGGAATGCATGAGGCACTCACCCAGCTGTGTCACTCCTCGTGAGCCCACAGCCATCTCCCCCGCTGGGGCCAGGGCTGTGGCTGAACGAGCCTTGTGGTTTTTAAGATTGCAGGAGGCACTCTAGCAAAAACCAACAGAGAACTTTAAGGAACAAGATCTATTACTCACATGTTCTGAAGGATACTTGGCATGCTCCAGCCACACATAAAAGTGAGAGAAAGAGAGAGAGAGAGAACAAACGTGAACCCCAGAAAGAGAAAGAATGAGAAGGAACAAGAGAGATCAAAAGTGAGGACCTGGGCCTCTGCCTTTAGTAGGGTCCAAAGGTGGGGTGCTCAGGGTTCCATGGGCTCACTCTTCACTGGCTAGTTTAAAGCTTAATGTGACTTAGCCAAATGACTCAAGCAGTCAGTTATCTGGGTTACCCAGGGCTTTCTCAAAGAGGGAACTTTATGAATGAGGGCAGCATAATTCCTTATGTAGCTGTTTGCTAGTGGCCATGCAGTATAGCTATAACAGGTAATATGTTTATTCAAGATGAATGTCTTTTAAAATGGATGCCTCAGCAATCAAAAGCTTAATGTCCAGCATGTACACTATACTCACTTTTCAATGCTCAGTTCTTCTGTGAAATGTACCCAACCACTCCACAGGCCAACTTGGTTGAGTTCTTTGTTGGTGTATGTACAAGGCTTACCTCACCATACTGTAGTTTTTTGTTTCCATTGTCTGTCTTCCCCAATAGATCTTGTCATTGACCTTTACACTCTAGCATCTATCATTTATAGGAAATCTACTCTTGGCTTTAACTTCATTGTATTTACCATTCAATTTAGAATACACTAATTTCTCTGTAATAGTAACACCAAAAACAACAAGACCACATTTCATGAGCACTTCTTAAGTGGTAGCCAATATTTTACATATACTTATAGTACATAGGAATATATATATATACACATACATATAACACAATATACATTAACTCATTTTATCATGATAATAACCCATAATATACATACATGCTTATTCCCATTTATAGTTGAAAACTCTGAGATTTAAAGAGATTAAGTTAGATATGTAGCAAATGATAGAAGTGAGGTTGACACCCACACAGCCTGGCCGCATGGTCCCAACTCATAACCACTATGCCATGCCAAGATAGCAATATAAATTAAGGTGAGTTTTCCCACTCACTTTAGTTCATTTTCTTATTTCTGCAAAATGAATATAAAATATTTGAATGATTTATTGTGTGAGATTAATTTAGGTCATACATAGCTACACTAATGTTTATTCAAATAATACGGGGTGTGGTGGGGTGGGGTGAAGTACAGATTTTGACACTGTGTGATGTTCTCACAGCTACACAATAGTTATCAAAGTTCTGCAAATCTTTCAGACTCCTCCATTGTCCTGCTGTGTTTGTGTGCTCCACATTCACTCACTTCCCTGACTGAAAATGTCATTTTTTCACACATAGTCATTAAATACAGTACTTAGAGGAAACAGTTTCTCCTCCCCACAACCCAGTGTCTGTCAGCAGGGGCTCAAGAGAACCACAATTTCACCTAATACTATTGGAATTCACACAATGAGACTGACCTCTAGTAATATTTCACTGCCTTTCAGGAGGTGCTAAGTGATAGGATCAGAATGGACTTTGTTTGCTTTAATGGGAAAAGTGAGCCTTTTGTTCATTATTTACATTTCTTCCCCTCTAAAAAATATCTAACTTTGGAACATGCTTTTTTGGCATGGTTGGAAATGGAAGCATCCTGAGATTTTAATACGTCCAATAAAACTCACAGAAGACTGGAGGCATGATATGAAGGGAGGTGCGTTGTGGTGCACAGAGATGTGTTTTGTTTTAAAAATGGACCCAATGCTCCTTGAAAATGAGGAAACAAGCAAGATTTTGGAGGGCACTGGGAATACAGAACGCTCACTCTCATTTCCGTTGGAATACCACAGAGGCAGTACTCAACTCACTTAAAATTAAAAGATACATCAAGAATGCAAAACATCATATCAAATTTTAACCAGGCTTTTTAGTTGCTTTTTAATCCTTTCCTGATTCTTCATTTCTTTCCATTGGAGGAATTTCTTTGTTGCCAGCTGTCCATCCCCACCCCCTGGGGACCCCGCTCTCGGGGACGTGCGCCCTCAGCACCCTCAGGGTCCTTGGGGCCACTCACCAGCGCCTGCGCCTACTCTGTGCAGCAACGCTGTGTTTCCTACTTTCTTACCTCCCTTCTCTTTGCTGCTTTTCTCCTCAGGTCTACCCTTTCCCTCCCTATCCCTCGCTCTATGGACACCTTCCTCTCCTTCTTCATTCCGCACTCACCTCCCTAAACCACCTGTAAATTGTAAATAAATTTCTATCTGGGAAGTTTGGGCTCAGATAAAAATGATGTTTTCCTGTGAAACTAGAGATCCCTGCTGTGCACTGGCCACTCCCTGTGGCTAAACTATAGGTGTTACTATATATTCAAGAGCTGCCCAGTGCAGAGCTGGGCATTAGGAGGGTTCATCTCTGAAATTAGTGAACAGTGAGTGTGGCAGGACTCAGCCCTGGCCCCACTAGTTTTTTAAAAAAGTGATATGAATAGAAACAATAACATTGACAGTAACTGCTGACATTTGTTGAGAGCTTGCTAGGTACAAGGTTCTATGCTAACCACTTCATAAGGATTTTCTAATTTAACCCTCACCATAGCCATGAAAGGCAAGTTCTGTTATTATCCCCATTGTATTAACAAGGAAACTGAGACACGGTGAGTGATGCAGGGCACACACCAGCGAGAGCCTCTTAACAGCTGGGTGTCACTACTCCTCAGCAACTATCCAGTGGTCCTAAATTCTAGGATTCCATCTAGGACCAGGGTTTCAAGCAGAGCACCGCTTGCCCTGCACAACTGGGTAAAACTGGAAAGGTGAACACAGGGTGGAGCAGGGTTGTCATAGCACAGACCGACGACCACAGGTGCCACACAGAAGGGGTTTGGTGCGGGAGCAGAGAACAGGGTTGAAGGTACACAGCTGCTGGTAGGCCCAGTCAGTGAAAACTGAAGTGATGGGGTTCTGAGCTAAGGTATGGCAATAAGATGGGTTGTCCACACTGGTGGCCAGAAGGGGAAGGGCAGTAGTGGGGAGTGCAGAAAAGGATGCAGGCACCTCAGATATATAAACCCTCGGCTAGAGTTTGGCAGGAGGGGGTTCAGTCGATGGGAGTGGAACTGGGAGAGCCCAGCAGTGCCCAAACTCAGACCACATCCAGTTCTGAGGCTCAGAAACAAGGACAGGTCCAGTTACCCTCCCTGAAGCACTGCATCCAGATCAGACCAGCAGAAAGGGTAGCTTACTGCTTCTGGGAAGGTGCTAGAGGGCCTTGGACATCACCTAAGGAAATCAAACTTCATCTGATATACCAGTGATCTCACCTGGGGCGCTGCTGTATTCATACATGGCTTCTCCAGCCGGGGTGACACCATGTCTTCCTGCTCATAATCCCTTAAGAACTCACAGTGCACAAATGATCCTAATGCATAAAAGTGAATGGATTCAAGGTTAACCTGAAAAGAATATCACTTTCACATTATGACTTGTTTTCTTGAACAGGAGGATAAGAAACACAGATACAGCTGGCATGTTTGCTTAGCCCTGGGGATGCTGTGTGACTGTGCCAGACATGTGATATCAGTTCATCTGTCACAGTGGAGAAAAGGCAGAAAATTGCCCTCAGAGTCCATGGAGAGTTGGTCTGAGGGGATGCAGGGGTGGGGCAGAGAACAACTGTGTTTTGTTGCAAGCCCTCGTATAACGTTCGGATTGTATTTTTTGTTGTATGTGTTTGAAAGTGTAAATGCATTAGACTTGACTATCAGGTTATCAGTTCCATACTACATCAAAAGGGAGGGAAACATAGGCACAATATGGTAACATACTGTCGCAGGCAGAAGATCAAGGCAGCCTAACCAGCAGATACAAGAATTTTAAAAAGAAAAGATTAGTAGGTAGGGACCATTTAATGTGGCCATAAAGAAGTTCATATATCTCTCAGAAGTTGTTATAGCACAGCAAGTGTTAGCCTTATGGGGCCAGCGCGATACTCGCACTCCAGTGAAGATCGGAGTATACCAATCACACACTGTTTAAGGGGCCAGGAACAAGGGAATACACTTTAACACAACTTTTATCCAAAGGAGTTAAGATCACAAAGGAAAAGAGGCATCATTCCAATGTGCCTTCCCACCCCCACCCCCCCAGCACTTAATTAAACCTGCCAAACTCTATGCCCTGTGAGGGCACAGGCAGTGTCTGTTTGCTCACCCAGCTTCCCTAAGGGGAAAATCATCTCCTCAGGGTTTCTCTTCCCTCAGTCACTTAAGATGTTTGTCTGCTCCAGGCCAGGAAGGGCTGTGGGCCTGGCCCCAGGAGAGCCACTGAGCTTCTGTGAAATGGGAGGAGGAAAGAGGCTTGTCCTTGCTCCTTGCTCATCACTCAGAGATGCTCTTCACCAAGTCCCACATAAAACTGAAAAACTTAATCCCCTGCTGTCATTCCTCAGCTTCATCTGCCTGTTGGAATAATTGAAACTTGAAAGGTCTGCTTTGGTTGCTGCTGAGGAGGAAAGTTTAAATTTTAGTGGAAAACCTTAGTACATACTGCCTCAAACTTTAAATGTTGGATGTCTTGTGAAATTCGATTTCTGTCCTCTCCAGTTTTCTACACAGAGAACTAGAGAAAGGCTCTGTGACCAGGTAGACCAGAGTTGTCCAAACTTCCAGTGTCCCTGGGCCACACTGAAAGAAGAGTTTTCTTGGGCCATACATTAAGTACACAAACACTAATGAAAACTGATTAGCAAACAAAAAGTATTAAGTTAATTTACTATTTTGTGTTGGGCCACATTCATAGCCATCCTGTGCTGCATGTGGCCCATGGGCCACAGGTCAGACACCCCTATGACAAAGGCAGCAATGGGAACTTCAGGACCCTTGTTCAGTCACAGCCCACATGGGTGCCAGGTGGCTCTGAGGGGTGGGGATGTAGGCTTCCCCAGCACTAGGGGCTCCTGGGGGCTTCCAGCATCAGCCAGAGAGCTCAGACCCACCAGAGGGGCTCAGGTGGGCCAGGCACATGAGAAGGGGGCAGAAGAACCTCCAGCTCAGGCCCCACTGTTCGTAGGGGTGAACTCAGACCACTTGCACCCCAAGGTCACTGCCTGGACCTATCTTGAGAGGCTGGACTTTAACTCCCCCCTCCACTCTCTTTTCCCTACCCCTTCCTTCATCCTTCCCCTATCTCATCTCCTCCATCCTTCTTTCCTCCCTCCACCTCCTTGTCCTCCCCCACTCTTCTCTCCTCACTACTCCCCCCTCCTCCCCTTCCCTATCCTTGCACTGCCCCTCCCTCCCCTTCCTCTTTTTCTTTCTCTGCCCTCATCCTTTCTTTCCTCACCCCTGCCCTTCCTTCTCTCCCTCCAGCTTCAATGACATAGATCAGATAGTTCTGTCTACTCTAATAGAATCAAGGTCAGTCAACCTCCAGAGTCCCTTCTCAGTTACCTGAAGGCCAAAAGTTCAGAATAAAATAAAGAGCTACTCATCCCCCCGCCCCTAGGTTAGAGAGGGGGTATTCACACCTAGAGGACACTCATTTTTGAAGAATCAGGTATTTTCACTGGCTGCCTCTCCATGGTTGCAGTTTTCCTTCCACAAGCTCCTGCCTGCCTGCCGGCTTCTAACCCTGCCTCCCCTTCCCCCACCTAGAGGACAGAACTGCAGGGTGGCCTGTGTTTACAGGGCCTGGTTGAAGGAAAGACTCTACAGCTGTGGACATTGTGGTGCTCACAGGAAAGGCTCCGGTGCAGGCTGCGCCAGCTGCAGTCCTGAGCAGCCCACCCCCAGGGCCATCCCAACCTGCCCCCCACCCCAGCCCACGACAGGCAGGGCCCCCTCTGGAGCAGAGGAAGTTTAAGCTCCAGGGCCCTTGACTTGCTCTTGCCCTTCCAAGAGCATGAGAATAGCCCCACGTTGTGTTCCCATGGTCTTGTGTTTTTGTAAGTTCTGTAAAAAAGAATATATTTTAGCTACAGTTGGGGTCAAGTGCTGTTCGTATCCACTGCAGCTTCCCCTCCAACAGACTTCTCCCCTGGTCATATGGCCCTGGAGTGGCTGTGGGCAGATGGGGGACCTGACTAAGGGGAAACAGAACTGAAATACATTTAGTCTGTCTTTGGTGGGATAAACCCGTGGCCCAGAGTCACTTCTGTGTAGGGGCAAGTGACTGCTGGCCATCCTGGTGCAGAACCAGCTTCCAGGAACAGTGCCTCTGGTTTAACCAAAGAGGAGCATATCCCATAGCACCTGGCTTCAGAAATATGCAGGTGGTGGAGGAAAAACAAGGTTTGACATTCACTGAACCAGAGCTAGTCTGGAGAATTCCATCACAAGATGTGCAAAATTCAAAGTGGAGGACTCGGTTCTCATGACACCCCGTCAAAATGCAAACTCGGGAAGATATTCGGTGGTGTAGCACATACGCTGAGAGTGTCGTGGAGAGTTGTGTGAAATGAAATTGATCAGAAATCTTGTCTCTGCAGGGCACTTACCTGTAGTCGTACTGCACGCACGTGTGTCTGCGTGTAAGCTGGCATGCTGCAATGCCTCCCAGCTGTCAATGATTTTGATCAGGCCTGCTAGAGGGAAGCCTTCCTGCTCTAACACAAAATCATTATCATATAAAGAGAGGATCAAAGTATGCAGGAAAAACTCACAAACTTATTTTAACTATAACTTATTTGGGGAGTGCATCAGGCAGTTCACTAATTAAAATATTATATGTATTTCCTGAATTTTGAGATATGTTTTACATTTTCCAGATTTTAAAAGTATGTGAGTTTTGGTAATTTATTTTCTAAAGCCACTTTCATAAACAGCCCCCCTCCAAAACAAATTGTATAAGCTTCAGTTCCCGTAGACCTGGACCCTCCTCACCAGCAGCCTCTGTGAGCTCCTGGAGAAAGGACCCGGTTTTTCTCTGTCTTGCAGGGATCCTGTCCAGCCTGGGTCCCCACATGCCCAGAGCAGTTGAGTTAGTGAATGCACCAGGCTGCCTTCCCTCCAGGAGCCCTGCTGTGGGGGCTGCAGACTGTTTTCCTGAGGCTCCTATTCCAGGCTGTCAGGACCTGCTCTTGCTGGGAAAGACAACAAACAGAACTGGCTGTCAGGGCCCTACCTCCCCACTGCGTGCAGGCCCAGCTGTGTGCACTTCTCATTTTGCCGTAGATCTAATTGGAGTTCTTTTGATTCTGGGAGAGGTAGGATGTCATTTTGCCATACCTTCCCTCTGCGTTGTATTGTGTTCGGTTCAGGTGATCTGACAGTCAAGACTGTCTTGTCTCAACTACAGCAAGGCCGTTACCAGTTTTCTGTTTTCTTTAACAGAGTTGGTGTGGACCTGGATGAAGATCCGAAGGAAGAGCCCTCCTCACACCAGGCAAGTCAAAGAAGCCAATGCCTAAAGTATAGAGATACAAGATGTTCTGTTCCATGGAATGTCCCGTGCTAGTTCAACATGTGGCCAAGAGGCTTGTTCTAAAGGGAGCTACCTCTGTAGATGAAACTAATCAGAGGATTAAAGAATCCATTGGGATTTAGGGAGTCACTAACCTCTGTACAACCTTTGGAGTGCTTACACCCTTCATACACTTGTGCCCTCTGTGCGGCAGCAGGAGGCCTGGAAACTGCAGTGTAGGAGCAAGAACAGGCTCTTGAAATCGGGTAGCCTGGAGTTCAAATCCCTGCTGAGTAACTTGCTATCTAACTAATCACAGTGAAATTTTCTCAGTGCATGTCTGATGCATGTTGGACATCCAACAAATAGAGCTGTTTCTGAGACATAGCTTTTCATTTACCAGGTCCAGGTGTACAGAAATATTGAAAATTTGCAAAAGCACAGCAGCTGACTTAGCTAAGCAATCATTATCTACAGAGAGCTGAAAATCCTTAGGGAAAATCTTTCAGAACAATCTGTTGTTCCCTCCAGTAAGGGAAGTGTTTTCTCCAAACTCTGGACTTGAACCTGACATCAGAGTAGAACATATCACTGTGGTTTTGCTTTAGTCATTTTTAACTCAGTACTTGAACAGTTTTGCGGAAATGTTGCACCTTTTGCTGAAATTGCTACTAGACAGACATGATCAAATAGCATAGTGAATGATACTTAAGAATTGTGTATGGTCGTATCCAAATTTGAAGGAGATCCATCTCTTTTATGTATGGTTTTTCCCTACAATACTATCAATGTGGTTAGCTAGTTAGTGCTGCTGCTTCCCAGGTTCACATAGACAAAAAAAAGGATCATGTGCTCTACAGAAAGGGCTGGAAAATTATGTTAATGATCCTGGCTCATATATACTTTAATACTTTTGTCACATGTGCTCCAAAGCTAGGTTGATGGTATATTCAGAAACTACTTTGCCCAGGAAACACACCTGACTGCAGGCCTGAGCACAGTGGGATGCCAGTGCACTGGGATTAGGGCCAGCTTGGTGACCTCAGAAGGAGATCAGAGCCATCTCCTTACACCGGTGGGCTGTCATGAGTGGGTACTACGGGCTGGTGGTAGCTGATTTTCACAAAGCATTTTCATCTTATATAGGTCAACTAATCCATTCTTCTACTTTGAAGTAAAGCTTTCAACTAAATTTTACCCTTCTCATATCTTTTTCTCTAAAAGAAAAGCGATAGAGCAAGAAGATTCTTTATCTCTCTCTAACTGCCTAATATTTTATAATCACATATAATATTATTGATAATATTACCACTAGCCTAACTCCTTTCTTTTTCAATTTAAATGCATTTTATTTTAGCTTATTCACACTAATGTTTATTCAGTAATAACTCTTACCTCTAAAAACTCAAACCAGTAGAAAACTTTTTTGTGGTTGTTAGTGAGTGAGTTGGTACAACACAGTGCAGTGAAAACTACGTGGTATTTGGCTCTGAGGCAAGTTTTTTGCATCTTTGAGTCTCGTTTCTTTGTAGTGTAGAAGGTGAATAATAATAATGTCTACTTCTCCAGGCTTTTGACAGTTAAGTGAAATTTTATCTATAAAAGCTACCTAACAATTAAATTAGTTTTGAGGCAGCTTACACCACCATGTATAATAAAATAAGAGTAAAGTATTTTTAAAGAATTTTAAAATTCAGTAGAAAAATTAATAGAAGCAAAAAGCCAAAATCAAAGGAGAGAAAAAGGAATCATAAATACTGAGATCATAAGGTCCTATAAGCTTGCTATTGCTGAACCATAAGTAAGCTTTCTGATAACCAAAGTGAGGGGGCGTCAATAATCAGTAATATACTGAATTATTATCATTAGAGGGCAGATTATACTCCCTCCTCAGGTTATATAAAACTTTCACAGGCCACAGTGTTTTAAAAGAAGTTTCTCATTTGGAGCTTGCTGTAGAGGACTGATAAAGAGCTATCTAAATGTTAACTAACATTATAATTTGCGTGGTTTCTACTGAGTTGCTGCTGCTTAAAAATAATTTTTATTTTAAGAAGCATCCTGAAAGTGCTCTGAATAATGATAATGTTTGGCTACCAGGTAGCTACCTTTCAAAAAGAGGTTTTCTCCACATCTTGGAATAATTCTTGTTCAGTGTCAAGACGCAGGAAGCAGTGGGTCCAGGCTGCAGTGGGTCCAGGCTGCAGGAACAAACCACAGCACCCATGCAGCGGCCGTTCACCCCGGGGGGTTTCTGCTAGTTTGTTTTGGTACTTTCCAAACCGTGTGTCAGTAACCTCTCTGTCCTCATTTTGCCTGACAGGTCATTGTTTACGATCAGCATCTGTTGCTCAGTCTGACGACAGGGCATAAACCCTAATTCTTAGGAGGGCTGCGTGCTTCCACTTGGTTAGCATTTATTAAACTGGGCTTCCATTAACAAACAGATTAATCTTCACCCTGGTCAACCTCTTTTAAAAAAGACATTTTTACTTATCAAAAGCTAAAAATTTCAGAGATAGTTATGGCAATTATTGATCGTGCCCTCTCAAAACCAATAACAAACGTATTTTTAAAGAAAAATTTTCTTTATTTATGGAAAGGTTTTTTAAAAAGCCTTAGGGAAATATGAACTTGTAGCTGTGACTAACTAGCAGCACCACAATTTTTCTTTTGGTCTTGTAACACCTTTAGAGTGTGAATGCTGTTGCACTCTCACTTGTATCTGGCCCAGAAGCTTTAGAAACCATGTTCCATATGCGGCTATTAAACTTTAATACACACTCTACATAAATGCGCTACTTTGAAAAATGGAAGGTATTGCAGTTGTGAATTCTGTCTCTTAAATTAAAACACACACACACACACACACACACACGCATGCACGCACATGCCTCAGGACCCTCCCTCTTGCCCCACAGGAAGTTTTCCTGGTAATTGATTTTGAATTGATTCTGTGTCTTTGGGAGCACAGCATTACAAAGAAGGTGACTCACTGGAGCATCACACCCGATTTTAATATTGCAATGAAAATTCCTGCTATCCAAGAAGGGCTGCTACTATTACCCCTCTTTTTCCCTTTTGCCATTTTTCCTGATCATCCTAATATGTGTTAGGTACCGATATTGTTGTTAACACTGTTCTAAGCACCTTAAATACATTAACTCCTCACTTTCCAAGATAACTCTGAGTGCAAACCATTATCATTCTCATATTTCCAATGTAATTTTGTACATAGTTACATATTTTCCTCTTAAAAGTATATCAAAAATTATCCTAGTTCCAGTATCCCATGTTACAAAGTACAGATTGTATATAAAAACATAAAATGATGAACTAATTTATAGGCAGTTAAACTTAGTAGTTAACTTTTGGGGGAGTCAAATGTTATACATGGATTTTTGACTACATAGGGGTTCAGCATCCTTAAACCCCCACATTTTTCAAGGATTAACTGTACTAATATACTACTATTCATCAGAAGCCTTAACTCATAACAATCAATTAACACATATTTTATATGTTATATTACTTATATAATGTATTCTTACAATAAATTAAACTAGAGGAAAGAAAATGTTATTAAGGATATCATAAGGATGAGAAAATATGTTTGTAGTATTTACTGAAAACATCTGCATAGGACTTACAGTAAAGATAGTAGAGCATGTAAATACTGTTCTTGCCTCCTCCCATCACCACATCAAAATTATAACTACAGAACAATCATCACATATAAGGACCTGAAAACCAGCTGAACACAAGTCCTATGACTAAGGATATAAAGAAGAAGGCAGGTGAAGACTGATAGGAGAGGTGGCGATGAGAACAGGCTGGTCCCACACCCATGTGGGACAGATGAAACTTAGTAGGGCTATCTCAGCTGCAAGGGTCCCCTCTGCACAGCAAGGAGTCCAAGCCCCACACCAGACTTCCCAGGCCTAGGGCTCCAGTGCTGGGAGGAGAAGTCCCTGTAACTTCTGGCTGTAAAAATCATCCAGAATTGTGGCTGAGTGAGACAGAGGCTTCTGGAGCCCCAGGAAGTTCCTCCTAGGGGACCATGCATAGACTCACTCAGACTCACTTGCTCTGAGCTCCTGTGCCAAAGCAGCAGCTCAAAAGCACCAGGGACATACAGGGAGGAACTGAATTGACTGGCTTTAGGAAAAGTCTAAAGGAACAGCTTTCTCCCAGACAGAAGTGTTGGCAGAAGCCATTGTTCCTTTACTGAGCTCACTGCCCAAAAAAGCAAGGCCATATATGAGACTCCATCAATCTGGCTCACACTGTTCTGCCCACCCGGTGATTCCCTGAGACCCCACTCTACTCAGCTTTTTGGCCCACTCAAGCTGTTTCCACCATGATTTTCCATACAAAGGGCCTGTCTTGGCTCATGCCATAGAATTTCTAAAATCTCTCAATGGTTTACAAATACCAAATAAGCATCATCTGGCTTCAGCATGCCCAATACTTCTTGCTAGGTAGCTCCAATCCCAGCACTAGTTCAGCCCACTTCAGATTACACCTTAGCTTCTACCAAGCACCTCCAAGCCCAGCACAAGTAGCAACATTCTGCATACTACTTTGTAACTTACATCAAGTGGCCCAGGCTAGGCACAGGCAGTAACTGACCTCACCAGAGCCCCTCTCAAGAGTTCCCAGAATTTATGTACCTGGTGGCTATCTTTATACCACACCAAAGGACCATTCAACCACCTCTACAAACAAGACACCCAAAGGGTAGACTCAGCAGACAACAGAATGATGCTAAAGTGAATCCAGACCATGGGTCACTCCCAAGCCCCACAGCAGCTCATATGCTATGGTCATGGCCAATTCTCATAGTAGTCAGCCTGAGGGTCAATCCCACCCACTGATGTTCCAACAGTAATCAAGACTCAGGAGGGTTCACACAGCCTACACAAGTAACACACCTGGAATACCTAGCTCAGATGAGAAGGGAGAATGTGCCACTGGCCCCCAAAGGACACTTACTACATAAGGGTATTCTACCAAGACCAAGAGACATAGCAGATATACATGATACATAGAAAGAAACACAAGGAGGAATCCAAAATGAGGAAATGTAGAAAGATGTCCCAAATGAAAGAGTAGAATAAAACTCCAGAAAAAGAACTAAACAAAATGGAGACAAGCAATCTACTAAATGCAAAGTTCAAAACACTGGTTAAAAGGATGCTCAATGAACTTAATGGAAAAGTAAATGAACTCAATGAGACCTTTAAAAAGAGGCAGGAAACATAACAAAGGAGATGGAAAACAAAAAAGAACCAGTCAGAAATGAAGAATACATTAGAGGGAATCAACAGTAGAGTAGAGGAAGCAGAGAATCAAATCAGCAATTTGGAAGACAAAGTAACAGAAACGCCCAATCAGAACAGCAAAACAAATAAAAAAATTCCAAAAAAGGGAGGATACTTTAAGGGGCCTCTTGGATAGCATTAAGTATACCAATATTCACATCACAGGAGTACCAGAAGAAGAAGATAGAGAAAGGAATTGAAAAACTATTTGAAACTATAATGACAGAAAACTTTCCTAACCTGGTGAAGGATCTAGACATATAAGCCTAGGAAGTTCAGAGAATCTTAAACAAGATAAACGCAAAGAGACTCATACCAACACAAATCATAAGTAAAATGCCAAAGGTTAACACAAAGAGAATCTTAAAAGCAGCAAGAGAAAAGCAGTTACTTACCTACATGGGAGGTCCCATAAAACTGTCAGCTGATTTCTCAACAAAAACTTTACAGGCTAGAAGGGATTGGCATGATATATTCAAAGTGATGAAAAGCAAGGACCTGCAACTAAGATTACTCAACCCAGTGAGGCTATCATTTAAAATCAAAGGATAAATAAAGAGCTTTTCAGGCAAGAAAAAGCTAAAAGAGTTCATCACCACCAAACCATTATTATTATAAGAAATGTTAAAGGGATTCTTTACGAAGAAAAAGTATAAAAACTATGAATTATAAAATGACAATAACTATCAATAATTACTTTAAATGTAATTATTTTAGTGTAAATGGATTAAATGCTTCAATCAAAAGACATAAGGTGGCTGAATGGATAAAACAAGACCCATATATATGCTGTCTACAAGAGGCCCACTTCAGACTTAAAGACACACAGAGACTGAAAGTAAAGAGATGGAAAAGGATATTTTATGCACATGGAAATGAAAAAAATCTGGAGTAGCAGTACTTATATCAGACAAAACAGATTTTAAAACCAAGGCTATAATAAGAGATAAAAAAGGGCCCAGCAATTCTAGTTCGGGATATTTATCCAAAGAAACCTAAAGCACTTCAGAAAGACATACATACATAGCCCTATGTTCACTGCACCATTATTCACAATAGCCAAGATATGGAAGCAAACTAAGAGTCTGTCAATAAATAAATGCATAAAGAAAAGGTGGTACATATATAGAATGAAATATTGCTCAACCATAAAAAGGAATAAAATTTTTCCATTTGCGACAGCATGAGTGGACACAAGATGCATATGCTAAGTGAAATAAGTCAGATAGAGAATGACAAATAGCATATGATTTCACTTATATGTGGAATGTAAAAAACAAAGTAATGAACAAACAAAACAGGAACAAACAGAAAAAAACTCGTAAATACAGAGAACAATTTGATGACTGCCAGATGGGAGGGAGATGGAGATCTAAATAAAAAAAAGGAAGGGATTAAGATGTGTATATTGACTGTTATAAAAACAGTCACAGGAATATAAAGTACAGCTTAGGGAATTTGGTCAATAATATTGTAATATTAGTATTACAATAACTATGTATAGTGCCAGATGGGTATTAGACTTATTGGAGTGATCACTTTCTAGGTATGTAAATGTCTAATTAGAACGTATACACTTGAAACTACTATAATATTGCATGTCAACTATAATTTAAAATATTATGAAAAATAAAAATAAAGTCTGTGTATAAATAGACTTACACAGTTCAAGCAATATTGTTCAAGGATCAACTGTATATAGCACTATGTATTTATCTGAAAACAAAACAATAGTTTCCCCTACAAAACTATTTTCAAAATATATAATGGCTTCCTATGGCAAAATAACTGGTATCACAAATATATCAATACCACCAAACCAATACTACAAGAAATATTATAAGGACAACTTTAGTAAGAAAAAATATAAATAATAAAATGGCAATAACTACATACTTATCAATAATCACTTTTAAATGTAAGTGGATTAAATGCTCAAATCAAAAGACACAGGTGGCTGAATGAATAAGACAACAAGACCCACACATATGCTGCCTATGTGAGACCCACTTCAGAGGGAAAGACACAAACTAAAAGTAATTCATATATTGGATAACAGACAATGAAGAATCATGATTCTGGAGAGAAAGAAAACAAGTGAGGTGAGCCTAGGCTCTCCTTGACCTTCTACCTGGAGACCTTTCCCAATTGCAGTGCGAGCAGGTAGACAGTCCAAGCAGAGAGCAGCAGACTCACTGAGTGGAGGAACGAGAGACCGGAGTTTGGATGTTGCTGAAGTGGCTGGAAATTTTTGCTGTTGTTGTCATCTTGAGAAAGTTACCTTAATTCTTTGCACTATAATTTCATCATTTATAAAATAGGAGTTATAATAGATATCCTGATTGGTCAAGGTAAAGGTAAAGATCAAGTATGACTTTAGATGTTGTACTTGATGTATGAAAGGTGCCCACTAAAATGCAGGTGCCATCTTCCTCTACTTTTCTTCCTCATTATTATTTTTGCTTTCTAGAGCTTTTAACTGTAGAATCTGCAGGTAAGATAAATATCAGTATATGGAATTTCATCCTAAACAGTAAAAACTTGGCTGTATAAGTCATAAGTTAAGTATAGCCAAAATAAATTTAATGTTGGCCTAAGGAGAACTCAAGATATTTGCTCTGAAGTATTCATTATATTTTTCTCAAAATACTATTAGTTACAATAATATAAAAAACCCTCACCTGGGTGAGATCAGTTTTAGAGCCTAGTATGTATTCAGTTTCTGAAATATTTGTAGGGGTGTAGCATGGAATTTACCTTGTATGAGGCCAACTTCAACAGCATAGGAGCAAATATGAAAAAATGTTAATAGTTGTTAAGTATGGGGGATGTATATGTGAGAACCTGTATTCTGTTTTCTATAAGTTTATTAAGAATATTTGAAATATTCCCAAGACAAAATGAAATTTTGTTTAATAACTAGGAGGACCCTACCATCAGCTCATTAATCTCTTCCCCTTGTGAACCTACTTACATTTCCAGTCCTTGGAACTCTAGATGACTATGAGTAATAAGTATCAATTGTGCAGAGAACAAATGCTTTTATTCTTTCCCACATAAGCTCTTTCAAGTTCTAAGGGTACTCCAGGTGAAGGTTTTCTGCGAATTAGTAAACAAATCTTCATTCACCTTGCTCACACCCTGCCTTTTTTTTTTACAGACCCTTTCCTATATCCCTTCTTACTGAGGTCTCTACTGGAGAAGTCCCAGTCCTTTCATTATCCCTGGCTTAGTTATTGAAGTGGCCTTTCTCTGAACCTCTCTCAGCTCTGCTCTGACTTTCCTGAGCTGCAGTGACCAGAACTGATCCAACCAGGTGGCACAGAAACATAAATGACAACAGAAAATAAAGTTTAGAAGTTAGCATTAAGAGAGCCCATAGAGAAACAAGCTTAGTGGTAAAAAATAAAATAAAATTATGGCTCTGGACTGTGTAGCTGAGTTGGTTGGAGCATCATTCTGCAACCAAAGGGTTGTAGGTTCAATTCCTAGTTGGGACATGTGCCTGTGTTGCAGGTTCTGTCCTTGGTGCAAGAGGCAGCCCATCAATGTGTCTCTCTAGCACTGAACTTTCTCTCTCTCCCTTCCTCTCTCTCTGAAAACAATGAAGAAATGTCCTCAAGTGAGGATAAAAAATAAATAATTAAAAAATAAAATAAAATTATGTGAGAAAATATGAAAATTAAGCTCATTGTAACAATGGGCAGAGTGGAAATAGGAGAGAAACTAGTTTTTAAAAATGGTTGTTTTATTACTTCCAAGTTCCAAAGCTTCCATCACATGTAGAATAAAACCATGCTCATCACCCAGGCCAATGATCTGGCCCCTCTCTGTCCCTCCTACTTTGCCTCCATCCATTCCCACCTTGCTCTCTCTGCTCCAGCCACGCTGGCTTTGGTGCTGCCTGGGAGGCACACCATCACATTGTGACTCCAGGGCCTTCATGCCTGCAGAACCACCTTCCTGGACCATTTTCCCCTACATCCCACATGGCTCTCTTCTGCACATCATTCGGGCTTCTGACCAGATGCCACTGTCTCAGTGTCTTGCCCTGACCTGCCAATAACTTCTCCTTCATTGTTCTCCCATCTCCTTACCTGCTGTTGTTATTCTCTGAATTTATGGTAGGTAGTGTTTACCTTTGTATTATCATTGTATCAATTACAGTATAAGCTTTTTGAGGATAAAAACCTAGAAATTGTAACTGCTGCATCCTCCTCATATCTAGATTAATGCTTGATATGGGTATGTTATATGTTTGTATCAATGGATGGATGGATAGATGGATGGATGGATGGATGGATGGATGGATGGATGGATGGATGAGTGAATGCCAGTTAAGAGTAGAAGTTCTGGAACCAGATTGTTCACATTCAACCTCTTTTCACTATGTGTCCTTGAGCAAGTTATCTAACTTCCCTGTATATACATCACCTTTGTGAATGTACTTTGTAAACTACAGAGTTGTGCCTCATCATTTTATTATCTCTTCCCAACTTCACTCCAATGCCTTTTATATCTAGAACTTATGATTCCAATTTATCATTATATAAGCTCCCTCTCACTATAAAATTTATCAGAAAATTTACTGGCTTAAAACAACAAACATTTATTATTTCACAGCTTCTATAGGTCAGGAATTTGAAAAAAACTTAGCATAATGTTTCTGACTCAATATCTTTCATGAGGTTGCAATCAGGATGTCAGCTAGAGCTATAGCCCTATGAAGGCTTGACCAGGGCAGGAGGATCCACTCCATGTTGGCAGAGGCCTCAGCTCTCATACTGGCTATTGGCAAGGCAACTCAGTTCCTCACTGCAGGATCTCTCGATAGAGCTACATGAGTGTCCTCAAAACGTGGTGGCTTTTGTTTTAGGTGTGGTTGTTAATAACTGTGAGTTTGCTGTCTTTTTACTGTTCATATTTTTTATCTTCTTTTTCTTAGATAAGTCCCTTTAACATTCACATAATAAGGGCTTGGCGATGATGAACTCCTTTAACTTGACCTTATCTGAGAAGCACTTTAAAACTAAGTAAACAATTAGAATAGGAACAGAACCACAGAAATGGACATCACATGGAAGGTTAGCAACAGGGGAGTGGGAGGAGGAGAGAGGGGGGAAAAGGCACAGAGAATAAGTAGCATAGGTGGTAGGCAGAAAATAGACAGGGGGAGGGCAAGAATAGTGTGGGAAATGTAGAAGCTAAAGAACTTATGACACATGGACATGAACTCAAGGGGGGAATGTGGGTGGGAGCGGGGTGCAGGGTAGAGGGGAATGAAGGGGGAGAATAGGACAACTGTAATAGCATAATCGATAAAATAAAATTTAAAAAATAAAATAAATTTTTAAAAAACATGGTGGCTGACTTCCCTCATGTGGTCCAAGAGAGAAAGCAAGGAGGAAGCCACAATGCCTTTTTATGACCAAGTCTTAGCTAGCACACAGCATCACTTCTGTCCCATTCTATTGACTAAAAATGAGTCACTTAGTACAGTCCATGCACAATGGGAAGAAGAAGTCTCCATCTTTTAAAAGGAAAATTTCCAAAGAATGTATGGATGTACATTTTAAAACTACCTCAATATTATATTCACCTGAACCAAACACCTTTCCCCTGGCTTATCTTGGATCTTCTATTTGGACAAAGTTATTTGAGCCAGGCCCTTTCTTTTAGCTAAACCATGAGTTTAACCCATCTGGTGGTATGTCTGTGATGTCTGTATGTCGCGTTGACAGTTTTACCCGTCCGTAAGTAGCTGTCTCCCTGAGCACGTATTTTCTGATTAGATTTTCTTGGGAATATTTATGAATTTTGTATGGCATAGGGAAGGAAAATATTTGTATGAAATACCTTCTATGTGCAGGCTAAGAATTAATGATTTACCTTTCAAAACAGAAATTTGAAAAAAAATCCTATTAACCCTCAATTATATTATGCTACCTCTTCAGAAGCCAGTAATATTTCTTTGTAGGGACATCGAATCTTCTCTTCCCCTTGGTAATTACAAAATCAAGACAATCAACTTGAAAATTGTTTCATAAATAATTTCAAACTGGGGGAAGGTGGTAGGAAAAAATACTACAATCAAATCCCACTCACAGGTACTACTTGAAAAACACTTTGGAGCCCATAAGAAGCTCCACAGATTTGTTTATGATAATTATTTGTCTTTGCCGTTATTCCATGCAACTCACATTGACATTAATGTTGAATGTGAAATCTTGAGAATTACAAAGGAAAATCTCTTCTCTCTCTTAAGCCATTGAATCCTCCTGAAATGAGGAGTGATCCCATATGATTACCCCAGAGCAGAGTTCATCCAGTTCATTTAGCAAAGGCCTCGCATTCGAATATTGATAGAGGAATATATTTACATTTGCTTAGTTGTTTTTCATTGAGGTTAATACAACAATGTCTTGTTTTCGCAGATTTCTGGCTGGGGCCTTTTGTTTTCTTTCTCTCAGGAGTCCATATAAGCCCAAAACAAAGAATACCATTATCATTTTCTGTTGCTCCCACTCAGGGGTGTTGCTAAGGGTGAGAGGGTCACTTAAAAGACAACTACTTACTCCCTCCTGTATTCAGTCACTTCCAAACCTTTGGTTTCTTCCCTTGTTTAAGGAGAAAAAAAGAAAGGTATCAAATGCCCCAGTCATTTTGAAAATTTTCCCAGAAGCAGAGGATAGTAAAGGAAGCAGAAATTGCACATATATCAAACACTCTGTCTTCCAGAGGTATCAAGGGCAAATAAATATTGGGATTTAGTGCTTTTGAATCTCTAGTTCCCATTTACAGCTGTGAAACATGAGGCTAAGAGTTGGCGTTTTGTTATTAAACAGTAAACATAGAGAGTCAGAACTCAAATCTTGGGCTTCAGTTTCTGGATCTCATGTTTATTTCAACATGCACACTGGTTTTCCTTTGGATAAAGGAACTCAAAAAAAGAGGAAACATCTCTAGTGATAAAGAAAATACCACCAAGTTCCAGATTCTACTTCTGATGACTGCTCACATCCATTGTTCTTGGCATGTGAGCTGATCTCTGCTTCTGAATAATCCAGGTAAATTGATGCTACCTACTGCCCTCTACCCATCCACATCTTCCCAGTGGCTTGCCCTTTGTGCTGCCTCATCAGATCCCTGTTCCAGGGTGACTGCAAAGGCTGGCCTTCCCTTGGCATATTTATCTTCAACCCCCAGTGCACAAGCAGAGCACACAGTAGACTAACTCATTTATTTCTACTCATTTATTGATGGCCTTTCATAACCGAGTTATTAAGTCATCAATAACTTCAAAGATATAAATGAATGGATCCAGAACTGAACCAACAGATATTTAAGATATTCACTCAAAATTTTTTTCTAGGATCAGCAGGAAAGTCAAGGCTGAATCATCAGTGGTATCTCCCTCACCTGCTGTGTGTTGTATTCTAATTGAGACCCAGTTTGTTTCTCCACAAAGTAGTAAAGTGAATAGCATCTCCAGTCTCCCAAGTAAGATAACATTTAAAAATAGATTATATTTGTTAACATTTTCCCAAAATGTTAGCTAATATATGTTTTT